>OX608073.1:200162453-200829837 GCA_951509635.1 Eupeodes luniger | reverse complement strand
AAAATGGTATTTCAACAATGGTGAGATAAAGATAACTAATCAATACAAGTATCTTGGCGTTTACTTCTCTTACAACATGTCCTGGTCATACCACTTAACAAAAAGACTTACATCATCGAAAAACTCAATCAACTCGACATGGTCGAAATTTGTAAAGAACACGTTTGTTACTCACTCTGCTAAATATAAAGTGCACGATGCAGCAACAAAGTCAATAATGCATTACTGTGCGCAAGTGTGGGGATACAAGGAACACATTCAAACTGAAAAACTACAACGTTTCTTCGTCAAAAGATGCTTTGGTCTGCCTGATAATACGCCTAACTATGCAATACACATCGAAACTGGTCTTCCAAAGGCTTTCCTAAGTACATTAAAGTTACATCTGTCATACATACGTAGAGTGATGTTAATGCCACGTACCGCTTACCGCGTATCCTCTCTGAAGCAGTCATAGAGACAAATATTTATTGGGCCCAGGAATGGTCAGGCCTTTTCCAAGAGTTGGAGATTGATTTCAGTCCCGAAACTCCAGTTTCAGAATGGAATCAAATGCACAAATTGCTGCTGACAAAGCTAGTAGAAAAGCATTGGGGCGATTATACTAGCAATGCAATGCAGTCACAGTTTCATGACGAATATTGCAATCTTTTTTATGCGGAAGTCCCAAACTACTTTGAAGATAATAATAACCGTGACATGATCAGCTTAATCTTTAAAGCAACTTAAATGCTAAAGCTTTTCGCAACGACTCTGTTGGCCTATGCACTCTATGTAATCAGGATGCGACAGAAAATACTTACCACTTCATTGGTGTGTGTCCCATCTTTAGAGGATACCGACAAAAATATCTTGGAAATGTAACTTTAGATCGGCCAACATTCCTAAACATTTTAAATGGATCTTGCTACCCAAAACTCTACAATTTCTTAAAAGACGCGCTTAAATATCGTAGTTTAATAATAAACGAATTTTGTTAAAACTTGCTAAGCTTTGCTTTAATTTAATTAACTAACTTTTTTTTTTTTTTTTGAACCTGACAGACGACTTAAAAACAAGTTATTGTCATACTTAATTTTGAATACCAGACTAATAATGTTTTTGTTAATTTTTTAATGGAAATAAAATTATATTATCTATCTATCTATCTATCTATCTTCTTTTATTTTCTTATTTACATAGGATTGAGGATGCGGTTCCTGGACAGGCGTCCACAACAAAATTTGCTAATTATTGAGATATACCCTCAATAAATAGCAAAAAACAAAAACTTTTTTTTTTTCAAATTCATTTTTATTAATTCATTCTTGAGACTATCTTAAAGCTAGACAAAAATTCATAAAACTAGCCTAATTATCCATAACTTACAACTAACTTACTGGTCCCATACGGACACTCTAAGTTAAACAATAATTCTTAATGCTAATGCCTTTCGGCCCTAAGATCTATTTTACTTCAATTCAGTTTTATTTATTTTTGTATTTATTAGAAAATTTGAAAAAACTAATGTCAATATCCTTTTTTTATTTTTACTTAAAAAACTACTTAAATAAGGTCCTTAATATAAAACTGAAAGCTAACTAAAACTACCTATTCTACCTATAAACCACTTAAAAGTAGAACAACCACAGCAGTAAATCTAACTATATAACATTTTTTTTATATTTTGTTGTCTCTTTTTTTATTTTTTTTATTCCATGTTTTTTTATTAATTTGTTTTTTGTTTTTGTTTTTTTTTTTGTATTTTTTTTGTATTTTTTTGTATTTTTTTTTGTTTTTTTTTATTTTTTTTATTTTTTGTGCCACCATGCCTATTCTACTTAAAACTTAACCCTAAAACTATAAAACAAGTATGTTAGCCGGCCAAGGCTTAGAACCCCATCCCGACTACCCACTATCAAGTGCCGATTGAAGCCACCAAAACTGGCTCTCCTGCTTCACCCTATCAGTTCGGTCCCGTTCGGACACAGCCCTACTGAACCGAAGGAGCTCTGCTCCGCCTTGTGCATGACGTCCCGATTGTACAGGAGTCGCCTATCCACGGTTCGTCGTCTGACGTGGTAGATTAGCGAACTGACAATCTATCCTGTATCAGACCGCATCTATCTAAAAAGAGGAATGCCTCTGGTGGAATGAAGCCGCTCAAGCGTGCACTTTCAAAATACTCGTCGTTCGGATAGAACGCTCCGAAAATTTAATTGTTGGTCGAAGACATAGCTCTTGCAATGTGACCTCGAACAAGTTTTATCACGAAATTGTCAATTCTGTTGATTCGAGCCCCGTTATATAGGACCTCGTTGGAATAGTAGTGTACGTAAGAAGATTCGGCTGTTCGATATAAGCCAGTACAGCGTCGTAAACACTGCCGCTCGAACACCCGAAACTTCTCCATCTGGGAAGGGGCAACGTTGAACCACACAGGACAACCATAACCGATCATCGGCCGTATAAGTGCCATGTAGCAAATTACCTTCACTATGGAGTCAAGCCGACTGCTAAAAAACAGCCGTTTCGTCAGAGCGAAGGCTCCTCTGGCCCTCGTCAGAGCAGTATTTATATGTCTGTCGAAATATAAATACTGATCTAACCAGATACCGATGTACTTCACTACATTTTTGCTCGCTAATCGCTGCCCGTTAAGATCAATGATGACCATCTTGCGCCAATTCTTGCATGTATCCCTCGTGGCCCTAGCCAACGGAGTCCGGAACAGAATTCGACTTCTGGACATTTATTTTCAGTTTCCAGTCGTCGCAATATCGCTGAATCTTGTCGAAATCACGCTGCAAGAGAATTCTAATAACCTCAACCTTTCGGGCCGTTCTGTACGCAATTAGATCGTCGGCATACGCAATTGCCATTGTAAGACTACCTATCAGATCGCTGGTGTAAATGCTGAAGAGAATCGGCGAATTCACCGCTCCCTGTTAAAGACCATTTTTAATTAAGAATGTTGTGGTAGAAGTTACATTGCCACTTTTGACAACAAACTTTCTACCGTTAAGCATATCATAAAGTATATACAACAATGGCTTGCTAATTCCGAGCCTGCTCAGTTTTAGGTAAAGACCCTCTAATTATTTCGTTGTCCGCAGCCCACTTAGTCAGAGCCCTGTTGATGATGATCTTTTCGAAAACTTTGCTGATGCAGAAGACTTATCGACCGAAGATTTGACGGGTTGGAGTTGTCCTTTCCCTTTTTCGGGAGAGGATGAACCACAGCGGTCTTCCAATGCCCTGGATAATATGCATTATTCAGTGCATTATTGAAGAGTGTGGTGTAAATGTCAATTGCCTCCATCGGTAAATGTCTTAGTACAACGTTGGATATACCATCGACACCTGCTGACTTTTTATTTTTTATTGAGTTGAAGATGAGCTGAAGTTCAACCTTCGTCACTAACTTGGACTTGGTCCCGTTTGCTCGGCGATTATGGCATTTGCCAAGGAATCGTCATCGAACCGCATAAAACCGCGGTTCTCAGATCGCCAATGTGTTATATCATTTCGGAGGTAAAAGTGATTAAGTAGGGCTCTGTTTTCCAGGTCGTGGTTGGGGCGAATGCTAACATTCACCTTGTACACTTGTTGGAAAGCAGCTCCCACCGCCTACACTTTTTCCTTCGGATCTTCAATTATATAAAAGTCATCGTCAATGATGGCTTCTTCTGGATCTATTTGCGCTGTCATGAGTACGTCTCTGTTCTCTTCAGTTCTTGGAAGTTTCAGACACGGAAGGTCATTGTCGTTCTTTTTCCTGAATATCTTGTTGATTTTAGGGAACATACCAGGGTCACTGGAATTAACTGACCGGATCTTGCGGTCCCAGTACTTGTTAATTGATAACCTGTAGTTCTCCTTAATCAACAGATTGACATTTTTTATTGACGACTTTAGTGTCCTAACCTCCAAGTGGTGTGGGTCTGTGAGTCGTCTGTACAAGTTTTTGAGTCTTGTCAGTAAGCCACTCTTGTGCTTACGTAGTGCGTCAATAGTCGCGTTTCTGTATGCGTCCATTTGGTCCCGTTCTTTGTACTTTGGTATTGTCCGTTCCATCGTTTGTTTTATTGTTTCGTCCATCTGTTGTAAATGTTGGTCAATTTCTGTATTTGTCAGGTTTCTGTTGTTTGGTGGGGCTATGTCACTCGAACGAAGTTCTTTCGCTAGGGTGTTGGTGGAACGAAGCCAGCGCATCTTACTGTAATTGTAAGAATGCGTTGCAACGTATTCCTCCAACTCCACGCGTTCGTACGGAATCTGCATTACAGCAGCTAGTCCGCAGTGATCACTGTCGTACTCGACTGTCTGTAAGCAGTTTCGAGGGTGATTACCCACTTTGTCTGTAAGTGTCAGTCTGGTGTCGTACAGCAAAAGATCCAGAAAGGAGCCGCTTCTTGGATACGATGGCTTTTCAGTAGCCAGCAGGTTGACGCCATATTCAACGCTGTAAAGATTCATCGAATGAAAAAGATGGTTACCTCTGGGATTACTATGTTGATTTCCCCAATCTTCATGTTTTGCGTTTAAATCACCGGCCAAGATGAAATCGTTTTCTTCCAAGCTCAGTTTAAGTTCTCTAAAAAGAATCTCGAGTTCTGAAGCAAAGTAAGTAACCTGCGGAGCTCCAGCCGCATAAGCCGCAATCATATACATCCGCTTCCCTTGAGTGAGAGAGATGCATACAACGCAAACTTCTAGCGTTTTCGCAATTCATTGTTGTATATGACTTTATAATTAATGCCTTTTCGTATAAAGAGAGCGACACCACCCCATTGAGTGGAGTCGGGGCGGTCTCTTCTTACGATATTGTAATTTTTATGAGTCAATTTGTGTTTGTGGTTTAGCTTGGTTTCGCTAGCCATAAACACATCGGGACTGTAGTCTTTCAACAATTGGAACATATTGGCTCTTCGTTCAATCCTAATCAGTGAATTTACATTCACATCTAGGACTTTTAGGCGCGTCTCCGGCAGCGCGCCCATTATGGTCTTAACTGCGCCAGGCCAGGCAACAAAGAGTAGAGATGATCTACCCTTTTGCCTTGCTCCTTTATCTGACTTTGCAGACCTGTTAGTTGACCTTGAATGCTCAACAACAAGGCTACAATGTCAGGCTGCACCTCTGGTGCCTTAGGCACAGGGGCCTTTGGGGCAACCGTTGGTGGAGCCTGTCTCGTGTTCCCATTCCCTGACACCATTTGGGCGTAGGAAAACTTGGGATCCACGAATTTTTGTGTTGGAGCTCCTTCCCCAGCTTGCATTCTCCCTCGTTGTGGGTTTCAGAGCACCTGACGCAGCGCAACTGCATATTGCAGTTGGCTCCGGCATGGCCGAACCTCTGGCACTTCGTACATTGTAAAATGTCGTCGTGCCTTTTTAATGTCTCCCAGTGTATGGCTTGATAGTCGAGGCATTTGATTTCCCTCGGACTCTCAAAACGAGGAACATTGGCAGCCTGTAACCCCCTCGCCTGGACTTCACCGTAGTGAAAGGCTTGACCCCGATAAAATCGAGATTATCATTGGCATTTTCACGGAGCTCAGCTAAGAGCGCCTCCGGTTCCGTGCAGGAACTTATGCCCTTCAGAAGGACCGTCTTAGATTTTTCGCTTTTAGGCGTGTAGCTGAAGAACTCAGCTGTGGCCTCTTTTAGTAACCCTTTTACTAACTTGTAATCGGCCAGTGAGAAACACTGGACCGAATAGTTCTTTTCTTTTTCGTTTACAATTTTTATGACAAATTTGCCCTTAGTGGCCGACTTACATACCTGTTTTATGTCGTCCAGGTCAACTCTATGGGTCCTTATTGGTGGCACCTTCTTCTTCTTGGGCTGTAGTTGTTTCTGGTGTTGCTGCTGTTGCTGCTGCTTCTGCTTCTCCTGATGCTGCTTCTGCTGCTGCTGCTGCTGTTTCTGCTGCTCCTGCTGCCTTGGTTGTAGCTGTTGTTGTTGCTGCTGCTTGGCCTTAGCCGAAGTCGATGGGCCCTCAGCAATTGGGCCTGTCCCTGCTGCTGGCGTCTTTTTATTTTGCTCCGCTCCTGTGTTTTTGGGAGCGGGCTTGGGTTTGTGGTTGTTTTTGCTGCTGTTTCCTCCTTGAGCTTATTGAGGCTGTGCTCGAACTTTTTTTTTTTTTTTTTATAATTTACAGGCACTCAAGGGGTTATTAGTACCCTTTATATGTTTATATTTAAACAAAGTGCGAGCATTTGGAAAATAGGGAAGGATTTAAGAGGAGATACCGATGCACATTGGTCTTAAAGTTCTGAACATCAAAATGGGAGGGAAAAACAGAGCTGGCCAAAGTATTCCACATTCTCGATGTGCAATTTAAGAAAGAATCTCTATACTTGACAGTACGCCCGAAATTGAGCTCAAGGGTAAACTGATGAGCATTCCTGGAAGTGCGAGTATTACGGCTGAATAGTTTAAGGGGAGGAATGCAACTGGCTAATTCAACAGAACATTGTTTGTAAAAATACCGATAAAACAACGAAAGGCATGAAACGTTGCGGCGGTGTTCAAGCGATGTAAATGTTTCGATTATAGTTCTATTACCTATCATTTTTAAAACCCTTTTTTTTATTCTATCCAAAAGATTTAAACTTGTTTTAGGGGCACCTGCCAGATATGCGAATTATATTCAAGCTTTGGACGGATGAAGGCTTTGTAAATTACAGCCAGATCAGAAGGGGTGAAAAATTTCTTGCATCGACGGAGAAATCCTAAGCACCTGGCAGCATTTTTGGCAATATCAAATATGTGATCATTCCATAAAAGGTGGTCTGTGATACGCATACCGAGTACTGACAGTTGATTAGTTTCCTGGATGCAAGTGCCACTCATAGATAGTGGCATCGGGGGGGTGTTACGCTTTAATGACAGGAGACAGCATTGAGTTTTCGAAGCATTAAATTCTACACGATTTCTGACTCCCCATTGGACAATGCTGTCAAGATCAGAATTTAATGAGCTTATCATACGCTGCCGTTTGTGGTCCACATCCGAAGGACAAGGATGTGAATCTATAAACGAGTATGAAAAGCTGAGGGTTTTGTCGTCGGCGAAACAGTTTAATGGATTAGAAGTGGCAGACATAAGATCATTTATAAATATAAGGAAGAGAGTCGGAGACAAAACGGAGCCCTGGGGGACACCAGACTTTCAGACTTGAAACCATCCAATACAACTTGTATTGAACGGTTAGAAAGGTAATTTCTAATCCAACGAAGAAGAGATTCATCAATACCAAAAGCACGCATTTTCGATGAGAGAGCTTGATGCCAAACTCTATCAAATGCTTTTGAAATATCAAGTGCAATAATCTTACTTTCTCCAAAACGATGTAAACATTTGTTCCACTGTTCGGTGAGATAAACCATGAGATCACCAGTGGACCTATTGCTACGAAAGCCATACTGTCGGTCATTAAGAAGCTTCCGTTCTTCAAGATATTTCTTGAGCTGATAATTAATCAGCGTTTCCATGACCTTGGAAAGAAGGGACGTGAGTGCTATTGGACGATAGTTAGAGGGAGAGGAGGATTCGCCTTATTTAGGGACAGGCTGGACAAATGCTATTTTCCATCCGCTCGGAAAGAGACCTGTAGAGTAGGAAAGATGGAAAAGTTTACGCAGTGGTTTTGCCAGCGTTGAAGAACACCTCTTCAGAACAATTGGGGAGATACTATCCGGGCCAGCGGATTTGTGTATGTCAAGGTCTTTCAGTAGTCTTGCAACTGCACGAGTGCGAAAGAAGATTCGTCCCATGGAATCATTTACGCTCTCAAGAACAGGAGGACTCATGACACTTTCCGGTAGCGTCGAATTAACAGCAAACCGTGCTGCAAGCAAATTGGCTTTATCGATCGAGCTCACATAGGGAGTGTCATTGTGGACGAGCGTTGGAACCGAGGATGACGTGGTGTTTCGTACGTTTTTTACAAATGACCTGAAATTTTTACTACCTTTGGGACATTGTAGTATTTTTTGCCTTAATTTCTGATCATGCAAAAATTTGGTTCGTCGAATATGGCCATGACAGGTTTTTCTAGCTTGTTTGAACTTATTCCGGTTTTCTTCAGTCGGGTTGGCTTTATAACAAAGGAAACTTACATCTCTGAACCTGATAACCTCTTTACAGCTCGAATCAAACCATGAGTTCTCTTTGGGTTTGATAGATTTCACCCTATTCGGGATAAAATTTCTCATTCCACAAAGAATTAAATTTGTTAAAATATCTGCGC
Organism: Eupeodes luniger; assembly: GCA_951509635.1. Classification (NCBI taxonomy): domain Eukaryota; kingdom Metazoa; phylum Arthropoda; class Insecta; order Diptera; family Syrphidae; genus Eupeodes; species Eupeodes luniger. Next base: position 200,821,599 of record OX608073.1, on the reverse strand, counting down.
TGGAATCCACGTCACTATCGAGGAAGCATAGTGACCAGTTAAAGTTCCTTAAGAATTCATTGAGACCGTCCCAGTTGGCTTTCTCATATTGCCAAACGGTTCTCATAGGAGTTTTTCCTCTAACTGGGTTTTTTTGACATGAGAATTTTGCAGATACGAAACAATGGTCTGATGTGCCTAGAGGCGGTAATACACTGATTGTGTATTTATTAGGGTCAGAGGTAAGAAACAAGTCTAGGGTGTTGGCGGATTGACCTGCAACGTCAGGGATTCGAGTTGGCTCATCGACAAGCTGAGTTAATTGATTTAACTCGGCAAAGATCTCAACATACCTTCCTTCCGGTATTGACTGGCCAGAATAACGAAGCCAAGAAGAATTGTGTACATTGAAATCGCCCGCAATGACGATTTCAGTGTAAGGATAATGGGCAACAATTCTTTGAATGGAGTCAGACAGAGCATCAAATTCGTTAAAAGTTGAATTTCTGTCCAGATTTGGACTTCGATATAAAAAACATGCGTGGATGATGTGCTTATTTACCGTGAATTTTAACCACATGAAGTTAAAGTTTATGTTAGAGCACAAACCATATTGTGGCTGAAGTTGGTATGCAACATCATTTCTTATGTACACGGCTAATCCATGATGAGGAAAAAATAATGGCACTAAGCTATACCCATTTAGATTGAATTCCGAATGATCGGAATCTTCACCTATTTGAGTTTCACTCAATGCCAAAACAGCTGGCCTGTTTGATGCAGTGTGGACATATGTGGCATAGTAGTTCTTTCTTAAACCACGAATGTTACTAAAGTCCACCCTGAATTCACTCAACATTCTAATGTACAAAACTCGTTAAACACAATTCGGACAATTAACTATAATATATGTTATAACTAGAATCCAATTTGAACTTTTCAATAACAGACCTTTACTAGTGTTATGCCTTAGTGAAAATCTGCATACTGATCCGCCCCTGGTTAACTAGATATCACATATACTAATCTATCCGAAAACACATCAACTCAATCCATGTATACACTGCATAGCAATAAAAAACCGTACGCAATGTCTACATCGATTGAGATAATATGCCTGTGTGGGATGGAGGGAAGGGAGAGAAGGGATTACCCATTACACTGTGTTATCATTATCACTTTTGCCTTTTTGTTGTTTAAATATTAACTCTTTTTAAGCTCGTTTCTTTTTTGTTGGTCGGAACAATTTTTGTTGGTAGGTATGATTTGTTGTAAAACACTGCACAGCACAATGCACTTGAATAGGATTTAACACGACACGGAATTTAATTTTATTATTTCAATTCAATTATGATTTAAAGCAAGTATGGGCTGGATTATTATTCTTGATTTTTTTGTTTGATATTAGATTATTTTTTTTTTATAATTTAGTTAATAATTTGAAACAGACAACAAAATGCACATAACATTAGACAACAACTACAATGGGGAAACTCTCAAGACGCGTGCACTGCGGGTGGGATGCAGACTGGTTGATGGCTGCCTGTTTGGCTTGCAGGGCCTGTACCAGTTCTGTTTCTTGGAGGTCCGCCTCTACCTCCAGAGCCTTCCTTGTCGGCGGGACTGGCTCTGGCTCCGACAGGATTTAATCACTATTCGGAGGCCTGAAGAGCCCCTCTCCACCTTCGGAAATGTATTCCGTTTTCTCAGACTCGGCGTAGTCTGAGTACTCACTTTCAGTGGTAAAGCCCCCTTTACCACTCCCTTCCATTTTTTTATTAGCCTGCCGCTTAGCCGCATTGGTTCTTTCAACCTTATTTGGGCTTTGTTTCTTTAGTTTTCTTTTTTGGTTTCTGGCCGTTGACTGGTCAGATGCCTGACCTGATGTTGTTGCGGTCGTTTGCGGTACCGCTGGTGGCACCACCGTAAGATCGCCTGATTTGTTGGCAGAGGTATCTTTCGATACCCCTGCTTTCCTCTCCTTCTCCATCTGCTTCTCTTCCCAATCAATAAAATCCACTATTTCACGATTATGGAAAAAAGCATAAATATTTTGTGTGGACTCAGACCGGGACTCGAACCCAAGACCTCTGGATTCGTCTTCGGACGCCACCTCCACTAGGCTACGATTACTTATTTAGAACAGTGGCACAATGCCAACTTAGCCAATACTCAAACACTTTGAAATATTTAAATTGCAAATTAAAATAATACTGAACACTTATTCACTCGCTGTAAGTCAAATAACGACTGTGAAAAAAAAACTCTGGATGCCTGGAAAATGGATTTGGATGACGGGTGGTACAAGGGATACTAAGAGGGGTGAGTTTTTGAAAGTCGCAATTTGTTTTCTTTGAATTATTGGTTTATTTTTCCTTTTCTAGATTACTTGAGTGCGTGGAAAACTGTGGGGAAAAACCCACGATTTAAGCCGGGCAAAATATTGTCCTTCTACAATTCAGTAAAAGCATTGAATAATTACAAATAGAAGTGGACACCGAACAATGCTCAAACGACCATGCGACTTATGAGCATCCAGTGAGTACTATTAGTAGCTTGAATATCATTTTCATGATATTGGTTTTTGTATATGCTAATTTATATGCTCAAAAGGGATAAAAAAAAGTCCTTTTGGGATCTTTTTTGAAAACGAACTACTATATGAATATTTATAGATGAAGACACTAATATGTACGCCTTAAATGGGACAATGTGTTTGTGTCGCCACAAAAAAAGGAATAGGTATACCTACAATCTACATCTTAATATGTTAGGTAGGTATTTGAAAAGATACTATTCATTTTTCGTGTGTAAAAAATTGCCATTTTCTTACTATTTTTATTTTGTTTTGGAGATTTGGTTAAATTGATTGACCAAATCGTTTACTTGGAGTTTTGTTGTTCCAAATAAAAAAAATTGCAATTACTTTTTCATGAATTTTTTCATCGGTACTGGCAGATATACCATTTTAAGAATAAATAGTTTTGTGAATGTTACTACGATATGGCCAAGTGCATGTTGTATGATAACTTAAAAAATAAATTTCTTCAGTAAAGGCATTTGAAGGTTTTTAAACTTTTTAAATAAACTGAAACAAAAATGGAATACATATAATTTATTTAATAGTACTTATATATGCACATAAATAATAATGCATTACTATTCCTTGAAACTTTTTTTTACATTTGCAATGTCTAACTTAAATCAAATAAATTATTTTGTCTTAATTTTGTTAAGGAGACGTTGAAAATAATTGGAATGAAATAAAAGAAAATGACGATGAAATATCCTTAACATAGGTATTTTGTAGGATATATTGCAAAATCTGTGCTAAAGAAAAATGACTGATTAATGCAAATTGTTTATGGGCAAAAGCAAATGTCAAAACAAAGACCCTTCATATTATATGTAGAGTGTCCTTGTGTCAAAATAACTATGAAACAAGGGAAGATTTAATAAAATTTCGTCAATTCGAAAATAAGATTAATGGAGGCTTGTCAATTCCCACAAGAGAATTCGTAAGTTATGTAAAAACTACTGATCAATGTTTTGTAGAAGAGTGCTTCAAAAGTACACTTTTCTCAGAATTCAACCACAACAACACTTAATAATGAAACTTGTGTTAAAACTAAATGATGAACAACAAAAATCTTATATCAATCAAAATTCGCTAGCAGCAGTTTTTCATAACGTAGTTTGGTCTTGATCATTTAGTTTCAATCTTAGTTTCATACTAAATTTAACTCGATCGAGGTTAAATTTTAAAGGAAGTGTTTTTTTCATTGTAATGTACATATCTACCAGTATACCTACCTGATTTTATTAATAATATATTCATGTACATTATCTTTTTTACGCTGTTTCTATTTTATTCAAGAGTTTTGGTAAAGTGTATCAACTATAATTTGATGTGGTTTGTTCAATTTACAGTTTTTTTTTCAAGCAAAACAAAAATTACTTAAAATCGTCTGCTTTACCTACAAAGCATTTGAAGTTAGTCAAAATATTGATAAACAACGTAAATCGGCGAAGGTTCAACAAGATACCTTAGGTATATGTTAGTACCTTACTTACCTAACTCAAGAAAAAAAAATCAAAACTGTATGTTTTAAATATAACATAATATAACACCATAATATACATATATGTACCTTACATATATATATATAAATTGCATACATAGGTATTAACTAGGACCTAGATATACATATGTACATACATATCAGGGACGAAGCGTCCATATATTGAGTGGAATGAGTGCTTCCGTTAAGCAATTCAAAAAATTATACGATTTAAGAAAAGAATTTTTAATTCGAAACAATGCAAAACTAAAACTACAAAAACTCATAATATCCCCTCAATTCCACGGCGAATGCACTATGTCACTCCATTATACACTCACACTTCCAAACAAATATTTGGAATGCATACCAGCTAGGCATTCTGATATATCGCCTACTCTCAACTTTCACTCAATCTCCTTCAAAGCAAATTTTTTTATTTGTTGGCGTTCACATAAGAAGTGAAGATTGAATTGAGTGAACTCATTATGAAAATTTGTGAAAACAAAAGTAGAGCAGGAAAGGAGAGATATGAGTTTTGAGTTATTTGCTTCTTCTTATCCATTGACAAAGGGGTAGAAAAGTTCATTTAACACTTGTGTCTTCCGTGTTATGTTATTTATGTGCAATTGAAGGGAAATGATCTCGAGTCAAAGAAATATTTTGTGATCAATTATAATTTTTTCTTTAAAAAAGAAATTAACATTTAATTTTACATTAATAACCTTTTAAACTCAAAACGTCACCATCGACAGACGTAACTTTGAGGTAGTCAAGGACTTCGTCTACCTAGGCTCCGCGGTAAACGCAGAAAACAACACCAGCGCTGAGATCAAACGAAGAATAACTCTTGCTAACCGCTGTTTCTTTGGGTTAAGAAAGCAATTGAGTGGAAAAATACTCTCTCGAAGGACCAAAGTGTCGCTATATAAGACCCTTATCATCCCCGTCCTGCTATACGGTGCAGAAGCATGGACTATGACAAAAGCGGATGAAAGCACCTTGGGTCGTTTCGAGAGAAAAATTCTTCATGTGATCTATGGTCCCGTATGCATCGAAGGGGAGTGGAGGAGAAGATGGAACGACGAGCTGTACAGCGACGTAGACTTAGCCAGAAGGGGAAAAGTCCAACGACTAAGATGGCTGGGTCACGTAGAGCGCATGGAAACCAATGCTCCGGCCCGGAAAGTCTTCGAATCCACACCTACAGGACAGCGCAGTAGAGGAAGACCGCGAATCAGGTGGCGCGCACAAGTGGAAGGTGACCTCACCCAACTCGGAGAACGAAACTGGAGACATCTAGCTAGGGACCGAGCTAGATGGAGAAGTTTGTTGGGTGAGGCCCTAGTTCACACAGGACTGTAGCGCCATCTTATGTAAGTAAGTAAGTAACCTTTTAAACTGTTTATATTACTAAATTTTATATTTTATTTTATTTAAATAAATTAATTTTATACAATTTTCTTTTACATTTCTTTAATAAAAAAAATATGGTCTTGAATAAATGACTTTTAATTTTAAGTTCAACGTTAAGTGCTTCCGCTTCAAAAAAAAGTCACGCTTCGTGCCTGATACATATTTAGGTACCTAAATACTATTTTTGTGTTTCAAAGACCAAACCAAATTTTGCACTTGTCAAATTGAAATCTAATGAACCTACCTACCTACTTACCTTACCTACTGATAACCCTCATCTATTCAACTGGTATTTAAAGTAGATATATTGTGATATGAATCTACAAAGAAGGTATACCTCCCTCAATATTTGTGTTCAAAATTCGTTTAAAGGTAGATGTATGTACCTCTGTAAGGTACAGATAGAATTATACTCAGGTACTGCCTTGAAAATTAGAGGTATGTACATATGTAGGTAAATATTTTTCCGAAAGTAGGTTAACTTTCATAACTTTCATAGATACCTTTGTTAATTTCATTAAATAAAAACAACATTTCGATAAATATAATTATGTCTTGTTCAAGGTTGGCGCAACAGATTTATGAAGAAGAGACTGGGATGCGGCCCACACTGATAATATCCCATCCTGTCTGCCGATTTGTCTTGCTTAAAATGTTTGTAGGTTTTCGTGCTTTGTTAAAAAAGTTGTCAGTTGCATTATTCTTAAAAATTAAAAAAAATTTAACAATATTTTGCATACACTGAAAAAAATTGATTTCACAGTCGAATATCAATTTTTCCGAACTTATAGTCATTTTTTTTTCTCAAAATTTTTGCAGATGTCAAAAACGTTATTCTTCTTTGTACAAAATTATTTTGGAGACAAAATCATTTTTTTTTTTCGTAAAATATTCGAGGTGACAAATATTTGTTTACAGTTTTTTTGCTTTATAAAAAAACCGTTTGGATTTTTTTTTCAAAATATACTTGTTTGGTATCACGTTACAATATAAAATTCAATTTAAGTATCTAGCGTTATTGGTTCGTGAAATATTTTGAGTTAACATTTTCATTTTTTTTTAAATTGCTATGGTAAAAAACCACCCACCCAATTTTGTTTAGAGTCCTTTCTGCATCTTTCAGCATTTTTGTCTGTATAACAAAATTTATTTGAAGTCGATATCTCTACTGCTTCTTGAGATATGGACGACAAAAAAAACTTAGTAAACGTATGGACACACGAACATACATATGTACACACGCACGCACAGACATCTCTCTAAAAATCTTTTATTTCGACTCTAGGGATCTTGAAACGTCGAGAAATGTCAAATTTTTCAATTCGACAAATCGGACCGATTACCTACAGTAACTTCCTATGGGAAGTTAAAATTAAAGCAACTACAAAAACTGCTAAACGTCAAAACTACTTCCATGCCACCGGCAACCTAAAGCAAAACAATATCTCAAAAAAAATACGTAAAAGCAAAAACAAAGTAAAAAAATAATTCTTAAAGCTATATACCTACCACAAAATGTATATACAAAAATTCAACAACGTGAGTAGAAATTGTATGTTATATGTGTACGCGCGGTGCACTGGTAAATGTTAACAGTAGGCTTTAAGAATCCTTTTTTACTCCACTTTGATTAGGTATATCTTTTTTTCTTCAGTCGATAGTTTTGTTTAAAGCAAAGAAAACTGCAAAAATGCTAGGTACTAAAATAGTTGAAAAATCTAATAGGTAGGTATGTACGCCCCCAAATTATGTTATACATATGTGTATATACATATATGTACCTATATTCATATTAACCTACTAACCTCCATTTGTGCACATGAATACCTACATGTATGTAATTACTAATTACCTACCTAATATTTGCCTAAACAATTACCTACCTATACTTATGTATGTACATTTGCAATTTTATACTTTGTAGTAAAGTATGATTCGTCCACTATCCCTATTTTCAGAAAAAAAAGAAATTTAAAAATAAACCTATGTATGTATCCCAACCCATATCAAACTAATAACGAAATTGAAGAAAAACTCACCGTAACTCACAAATCATCATCATGTCGAATTACATGCAAGCACCAACATCATTTTCATTTTATGAATGAGAACAAAATTAAAAAAAAAAAAAACAAACCTTCAAAATACATTTTCTGCAGCGAACGTGATTTGGCCTTGAATGCCACACTTTAACAGGCATTATGTACCTACACAGTTGTTATTGTTGTTTTTTATTCTAAATAACAATATTCCGTTATCTTTCTCGACCATAACAAATTGTGAGTAAATTTCCCATAAGGACCAAATCTGTAAAATTGGGTGTTGTATTTGATAGACTGATACAATAACTCGCTGTGCGATACTAGCGACTTATGAGCATTTGAAAAATAAGTGTCGCCATCTAGATCAGGATTTGCCCAGTGTCCCTTCTATTTGTAATTATTCAATGGTAAAAGTAAGTATTCACATATAACTAAGTCGGCTTCCATTTTGTTTTTACTCCTATTTTTTTCTTTGTAGTAATCTATTAGGAAGGTCACTGACCCTGACAGGGTAACAAAAGGAGATACAACAACAAGGTTGACGACCTACCTCAACCTTAGTAATATTATGGGCGATTTGCTTTCAGGTATGAATAATGGTTAATCATTTAGACATGGGTAATTAACATATATATACATAGCTATCTATACATTTAACAATCAACATTCATTTTTCAGGATTTATTTAAGGACTGCCGAGACCCCCACCTGCTGGAGTGACCTGGGTACCGAAGTTTACGAAGCTGGGAGGTATACACTTTTGGAGATGCGGTTCGGAGGTGCCCAAAAGAGACTGAAGAGCAACAACCAAGCTGGTATATAATCTGTCAAGCATGAAGTGTATACAAAAAAAAACTATATTTGCTTTGTAGTACCTACTAATTTTCCTGTATTTTTTTTCAGGAATCCTGCTATAAAACCATTCAACAATCTTTTTATTATCCCGACATCTCTATCTGCCACCACTACGAATTTCTACGTTGAAGTACCCATACACCAATCAAGTATTTATTGGTGAGTGAGTTTTTTTTATAACTTTATTTTAAGTGATTAGGTTATGGATAAAAATTAAAAAAAGGTATAAATTTATAAATAGATAAATAAATAAATATATAAATAAATGAATAAATAAATAAGTTAGTAAAATTAGGGATTTTTTAAATATCACAGATCGTAGTTTTTAATCATTGCGGATGCAATAAAGAATTAATACATAAATAAATAAAAAGTAACTAAGTTAATAAAATTAGTAATTTAAGTATCACAGGTTCAAATGGTAGACATGTGCATTCAAGAGGACACAAGCGTCCACAGGTTTTTCTCAAAACCCACCTCTGTCTATCAACTCCTACTCTCACCTCCCCGCGGTGAACATCGGGTGCCTAGAACCTCAACTGGAGATTGGGTTCTAACCCCAGTGGAAAGTTGTTGGCGGCAGCAAACGAGAGAAGGGGGGAGAGGTGTTTCCACTAAGGCACCTCTCCTTATCCAGACGGCAGCGGACGAATTCTCGAGATGGAATCAACGGTGGTGTCTACAGTTCCAGTAAGGTTGAACTACTTAGTGAACACCTTATAGGGCTTCTTCGACTTATTCGGAGCCCAGGCCTATAAGGAGCGGTTTATCCGACTCCCCGTCCTTTGAGTTATACTAAGGATCTGGCCCTCGAGGTTGGGGGTTGTGTCGTCGGGGTGACTTCCCGACCACTTAAAAATCTCATAGTTGCGAAGCACCAACAAGCCTCGGATACGGACGGATTTACTGTTGACAACCTAAGCAAACGTTTTAAGGACAACGAACTTCGGATATGCACGTGGAATGTTAGGTCCCTTAACAGACCACGTGCAGCCGAAGAATTAGCGGAGGCCCTAGACTGCTATAAAGCAGACATCACCGCCATCCAGGAAATACGATGGGATGGGCCGGCCAAAAAGAGGATGAAAAACTGCGATATTTACTATGGTGACTGCTACCGAGAAAACCAACAGCGCTTATTTGGATGCGGCTTTGTCATTGGAGCCAGACTTAGGCAACAAGTCTTGAGCTATAGGTGCATCAACGAGCACCTTGTTGTGGTAAAACCCAAAACAATAAAAAGTAAACAATAAACATTTATGAACTCAGTGCATATCAACCTACATTTGTTTATGTTGAGAATGGTCAGCCGTCACCAAGCGATACCATCGGGTGTTGACCTGATCATGTTACACATTTCATAAGTGGGTCGCTATGCACCAAGTGCATTACAATATTTGTTTATATTGATTTTTGTTTGTGACTGCACTTACATATATATGCTTCACATTGACTCAGAAATTGGAATGCATTTAAGGAAATGCAACGAAGGTTTATTTTGTCAAATAGACATTTAATTCTTACGTCATGTGAAGAGGTGTATTTGTAGGTCATAGGCAAAAGTCAATTCACATTCCAAGAGTGTGATAATTATATGTTGAAAGATTTATGAAATTTTGTTAAACTAGTTTTAAGTATAAATAGGAAAGATTTTGGAAAATAAATTCAGTCTAGTTTTACACATAGAACAAGACTCATCTACTTTTTATTATCGGCTGGAGAGCTTAGATTATACTCGTTCCAAATCGTACATTTTGATGCTCGGACATATAAGCGACTCTTGTAGCTAAGAAGGTATTATCTGCTTGGTATCTGAAACCTCTACAACCTCATGACCATCCGCATCAAGGCTAAATTTGGCAACATTAGCTTGATATGCGCACACGCTCCCACAGATGAGAAGGATGACAACACCAAAGATATGTTCTTCGAGCTCTTAAACAAAACATATGAGCAGTGTCCTAGCTACGATATTAAAATTGTCCTGGGCGATTTTAATGCCAAGCTAGGAAGGGAAGACATCTTTGGTGGAATAATCGAGAAAAACAGCCTGCACGACAACACTTCCGACAACGGATTCAGGCTCATAGATTTTGCTGCGGGGCGAAACGTCATGGTAGCCAGTACGCGTTTTCCACACCTCAACATCCACAAAGGAACTTGGAGATCTCCAGATCAATCTACCGTCAACCAGATTGATCATATTGCGATCGACGCCAGACACGCTTCCAGCATCATGGATGTCCGAACTTTCCGAGGAGCTAACATCGACTCGGACCACTACCTTGTTGTAGCCAAGGTAGCACTTCGGGTTTCCAGGCCCAAGGCAAAACAGGGAAATGCTGTGAGAAGGTACAACGTCGAACGGCTACAATCGCAAGAGATCGCCAAATCCTTCTCCGACCGAGTTACAAGTAACCTCTCTCGAAGTCCTGTGCCGCCGACACAATGTATAGAAAACCAGTGGCATCATTGCCAAGATGCACTCAGAGAAGCCGCCTCTGACGTGCTGGGTTTCAAGCAACCACCAACAAGGAACCCCTGGTTTGATGAGGAATGTCGGCAGGCAAATACAGCTAAACAACAGGCACGCAAAGCGGCGCTGCATAAAAGGACGAGAGCTGCTCATGAGCTCTATGAGCAGAAGAGGCGAGAGGAACACCGACTTCTCAGAAGGAAAAAGAGAGAGCATGAGAAGCGTGCGGTTGAAGATGTTGAGAGGTTTAAAAGCAGAAATGAAGTTCGAAAGTTTTATGAACAGGTGAAACGAAATTCACAAGTACATAAACCTAGAACCGAAGGCTGCAAAGACGAAAGTGGAAACAACATAGTGGAACCGCAGTCAATGCTGAGAATTTGGAAGGACCACTTCTGCAGACTGTATAACGGCGACGACGAACCGAATTCCGCTGTCAGGCAGGATGATCAACATAGACGACGAAAGCCAACAATCCCGTCCTCCCAACTTAGACGAAGTAAAGATTGATATATCTAAGCTGAAGTCTAACAAAGCCGCTGGAGTGGATGGCTTGAATGCCGAGCTCTTTAAATCAGCTGGAGATAAGTTGGTTAGGAGCATGCACCAACTTATCTGTAAGATATGGTCGGAAGAAAGCATGCCCAATGAATGGAACCTCAGTATTTTTTGCCCGATCCTGAAAAAAGGAGACCCTCTAAACTGCACCAATTATAGAGGAATCAGTCTACTTAACATCGCCTACAAAATCTTCTCTGCCGTTATATGTGAACGTCTAAAGCCAATCGTCAACAACCTGATAGGTCCTTATCAGTGTGGTTTTAGACCAGGAAAGTCCACAGTCGATCAAATATTCACGTTACGGCAGATCCTGGAAAAAACCCAAGAACACCAAATCGACACCCACCATCTTTTCATCGATTTCAAGGCCGCATATGACAGTATCTACAGGGACGAGCTGTATAGAGCCATGTCTAGTTTTGGCATCCCTGCCAAACTCGTCCGTTTGTGCAGGATGACCATGTAGAATTCACGCTGCTCCATAAAGATTGGAAACAACTTAACAGAACCTTTCGATGTCAAAAAAGGTTTTAGACAAGGTGATGCACTGTCATGTGATTTTTTTAACATCACATCACATTTGAAAGAATAGTGCAAAGCTCACACGTCAACACTAGAGGCACTATCTTTCAAAAGTCTGTCCAATTACTAGCATATGCTGATGACATTGACATAATGGGAAGAACTCAGCGTGATGTCAATGGGGCTTTTGTGAGTATTGAGGCAGAGGCGGCAAAAATGGGTTTAACGGTTAATGAGGGCAAAACAAAGTATATGCTGTCATCAAGAAAGGACCTACAACACCGACGTCTTGGTCAAAACGTCACCATCGACAGACGTAACTTTGAGGTAGTCAAGGACTTCGTCTACCTAGGATCCGCTGTAAACGCAGAAGACAACACCAGCGCTGAGATCAAACGAAGAATAACTCTTGCAAACCGCTGTTTCTTTGGGTTAAGAAAGCAATTGAGTGGAAAAATCCTCTCTCGAAGGACCAAAGTGTCGCTATATAAGACCCTTATCATCCCCGTCCTGCTATACGGTGCAGAAGCATGGACTATGACAAAAGCGGATGAAAGCACCTTGGGTCGTTTCGAGAGAAAGATTCTTCGTGTGATCTACGGTCCCGTATGCATCGAAGGGGAGTGGAGGAGAAGATGGAACGACGAGCTGTACGGGCTGTACAGCGACGTAGACTTAGCCAGAAGGGTAAAAGTCCAACGACTAAGATGGCTGGGTCACGTAGAGTGCATGGAAAACAATGCTCAAGCCCGGAAAGTCTTCGAATCTACACCCACAGAACAGCGCAGTAGAGGAAGACCGCGAATCAGGTGGCGCGCACAAGTGGAAGGTGACCTCACCCAACTCGGAGAACGAAACTGGAGACATCTAGCTAGGGACCGAGCTAGATGGAGAAGTTTGTTGGGTGAGGCCCTAGTTCACACAGGACTGTAGCGCCACCTTAAGTAAAGTAAGTAAGGTTTAAAAAGATAAGTTACTTAAGCTAAATTAAAAGAAAATATAAGTATCACAGATGAAAATAAGGTTTTAAAGCTATCAGTCTTAGTAAAATTAATAAAGTTAGTGAAAATATCACAGATGGAATGGTTAAACCATTTTATCACAGATGCTTAATACAATAAGTTGAGATATTAATAAATAAATAAATAAGACCATTTAACATTATGTAACATTTAAAACATAAAGCATGCAATAAATATAATAAATATATATATATACTTAAAATATCCGTGTTTAATAATCATTTCCAGGTACTTGTGTGTTTTAATATAGGGTGTTTCAGTTTTTTCTTTTTCGAATTGTTGAATAAATAACATAAGTGAAATTTAATAGATTAACTAATAACAAACAGAAACGATACGAATAGCAACAATGATAACTACGAAAAACGACTTGCATTTAAAACGAACAAACAAACGTGTTTTTGAAGCAGTCTTCTTATTGTTTTAAATCTTTTGCGTGATATATTCCAAGTCTTTTTCCGGTTAAATTTTCTAGTTCTTACATTTGATTTCCTATTCGTTTAACTACGTGGCATTTAATATACTTGGCTGATAGTTTCGCTGATAAGCCTTTTGATGAATCTCAACACAAAATTTGTTCTATACACCTCTTGTCCGGGTGAAAATTGAACGTTTTTAGTACGGACATTGTAAATTTTTGAGAATTTGTCGTTGGCTTTAATTATGTACTCGCGGATTTGATTTCGTATGCACTGCAATCGACCTTGTCGGGGAAGAGTTAACAACTCGCTGTCGTCCAGCGCATGCAACTTCTTTGCAAGTTCATAACTGCTACCGTGCGTCATCATGTTAGTGCCGAATAGTGCATAATACGGTGACACTCCGGTAGAGCTATGAACCGCGCTTCTTAACGCACACGCGATGTCGCTAAGGTGCGTATCCCAATACCTTTGATCATCTTTTAGGTATGATCGGATAGCAGCCAACAATGAGCCGTTCACCCTCTCCGACGCGTTCGATTGCGGTGCATAGTAAGCGGTTTTAAAATGCCGTATGCCGTATTAAGTTATCATTGATTCGAACTCTTGGGATACAAATTGTTTTCCATTGTCGGAATGGATGATGTAGGATACTCCAAATATATTAAAGACGTCTTCTTTTAAAAATTTAATGACGTTTGAAGTACTTGCTTTTCGTAACGCTTTCAACAACACAAATTTGTACAAATGATCTAAGACAACAAACACGTATACATTTCCTAATTTTGACCGCGGATATGGTCCTAAAAAGTCTATGTATATTTTTTCAAACGGACGATTACTACAATAAGATGTAACAATAGGAGGACGAGATTCTTGATAAGACGCTTTACTTTGTTTACACACACTACAATTGGAGACGTAGTCACGAACATGCACAGTCATATTAGGTCAGTAGAAATAATTTCTAAGTCTAGTTAGGGTTTTGGCTATGCCACCATGAGCGGATTTAGGAGGATCATGAGCCTTCTTTATAATTTCCTCGGTTAAACCCGATGTTACCCAAAGAAACCAAGAATGTTCCCACATTTCTTCTTCGCCTAACTTTTTAAAAACGTTTTTATAAACATATCCGTCTTCGTATTTTAAGTCGGGAAGCTCTTCTTTATGGTTGTAAACCGTCTCCATGAGGTCTAAATATTCATCGGAAAGGAATTCCGCTGACTTCAAGTCAATCAACGGGGCAACGTCCTCGAGAGTCAGAGAATCCACATGTACCCGAGGAAGAGTATCCGGTACTACGTGTTGACTTCCTTTACGGTGCTATATGTCGAAGGTATAGGACTGTAACAAAAGACTCCACCTTGTGAGCTTGCCACTAAGGTCCTTCATGCTCATCAGCCATTTAAGGCTGGAATGGTCCGTTATGATCGTGAAGTCCATACCCCCGACATACGGTCTGAATTTCTTCACAGCCATCACCGCAGCCATACACTCCTTCTCGGTGACACTGTAGTTTATCTGACTTTTATTAATTTTTTGAGAGAAAAACGCGATCGGTACCTCCTCTCCTTCCTCGTCCAACTGAACCAGTACAGCACCGATCCCCGCGTCAAAAGCATCACATTGGATGTACAATTTTTTTGTCAACTCCGGGCGCGAAAGAACCGGCGCTGAGATCAACGCTTTCTTCAGGTTCTCAAATGCCATCAGCGCTTCATCAGTCATGAAGAACTTCTCGCTTCTCTTCTTCAGCAGGTCAGTTAAAGGAGCAGTCAGAGTTGATACCAGCCTGCCATTCCAAGCAGCCTACGGATCTGCCTAGGGGTTTTCGGGACCGGGAAATCCACGATCGCCTCTACTTTCGCGGGATCCGTTTTAAATTTCCCACCACCAACTATGAAGCCCAAGTATTTTACCTCTGTGAAGAAAAACCTTGATTTCTTCATGTTGATGGTGAGATTGGCTTTACGTAAGCATTCAATATGATATGGGTATCAAAATCGGGTGCCATGATAAGCAAGTCATCGAGGTACACAAAAACGCGCTCCCTAAGTCGTGCAGGAATCACCTTGTCCATCAACTGGCTCAACCGTTGAGCTGCATTGCACAACCCAAACGGCATCACTTTGAACTGGTACAAGGGTCTTCCCGGCACCGCAAAGGCAGTCTTTTCTCTTCTCTGTTTCTCCAGCGGAATTTGCCAAAAGGCCTCTTTAAGATCGATGCTGCTCATATAGATCGCGTTGGAAAATCGGCTGGTGAGTCCTTCGATGTGAGGAAGAGGGTTGGCGTTTTTCTTCGTCAGTGCGTTCATCTTACGGGAATCCAAACAGAGTCAGTTTTTGCCGGGTTTCCGTAAGAGAACCACTGGCGAACACCACGGACTTTCGTTTTCTCAATCACACCGAATTTCAGCATCCGATCCAACTCATCGTATAACAATGTTTGTATCGCTGGAGAGACAGGGTAGTGACGCTGTTTCACAGGGAGAGCATCTCCTGTATCGATGACTTGCTCCATCATGGTGGTCTTTCCAAGACCATCGCGCTCGAAACATACAAATTTTTCTTTGACTGCATCTAGCCTGGCCTGTTGATCAGATGTTAACAGGTGAGCATTTGGAGAAGGTCAACATCTCTTCTTTATCTTTATATGTTACGCTAATAGAAATTTTGCCCACAATTGATTGACTTTTTCCGTCAGCGGTCCTAACTCCTGAACTAAAGGGTGTAATAGGACAACCCAGTTGTTCAATCAACTGTTTGCAATTTTTCCCTAATATGCTTACACTACCACCACTGTCTAGTAAGCCTAAAAACTCTCTCGAACCTATTTTAATTTTAGCATAAGGCCGATGATCTGATTCTAAATTTAAAATCGTGGAAGATATCTTCTTCGAAGTATCTTTACGGGCCTTGAATCTCGCCCTAGCCTTTAAAATATTTTTTGAAGGTGTGCTAATTGCACTGTTAAAAATTCTTGCCTGAACTTTTTCATATTCCTGAAGACGGACATGTAACGGTTTAATTTCATACAAATTTCTTTCTCTTACTTCATATTTTATAATTTCACCTTTTTCTTTTCGCTTTAAAATTTGAATTTGGTTCTCTCCCTTTCTTGGAAGATCTTCTAAAGTAACATAATCATTTTCTCGGTATTCTTCTTCTTTCCTATTCTTTATTGGGGATTCTATTTCAGGGTTGTACGCGATTCCCCCAGAGCCTTCGCGTCCTTCGCTCGGTTTTCCGGATGGCATCGCGGACAACTGGGTGTTTTAACACCCTCCTGACCACATTTAAAACAAAAAAGATTTCTAACGTCGGACTCACAAGCAAAGTAAGTATGTCCTTGAACTTTGCAGTTCCAACAAACTAAATTAGCTGTGTCCGTATATCGACGACGAGGATTCTTGGAACGTGCCGCTCCAAACTGATAAGCAGCAAGCTGTTCATCAGCCGGTTGGTACTCCTCTTCCAATTCCAGTTCATTAACCGGATATTTGCCGGGTGGTTTGGCAAATGTTTTTTTGCAATTCTTTCTTCGGAAATGCCACTTCTGCATCCTTACAAGCAGTCCTCAGCTGATCCGAGATGAAGATGGCCTGTGGGTAAACTAATTTCCCTATCCTCTCGTTTAGATTTCTTTTCAGAATTCGTACCATCTCTATATCTGGTATTGGGACCCTTAACTGGAATTTCATCCTGTTTACGACCATGAAGAAATCTTCGCAACTCTCCCAGGAATACTGCTTGCGATCCATTATGTCTCGTATTATCTCTAAGTCGGAGCGAGTATTTCTATACTGACGCAGCAAGGCATCCTTCAAAACTGGCCAGTCATGACGGTAATTTATCCGCTGAAACTGCACTTGGTAGCATTTCCTGAGAGAAGTAGATGAAAATCCCTTAACACTTCTGCCCAAGAACATCTATGCTTGTTCCGCTGGATCTGAACCTAAATTACGAAATCTTCAGCGGTCATAGTCGCTGGTTGCCCATCGAACTTCAAGCCCCATCTATCCAATCTTATTGGACCCTGGGGTCTCGGAGGATGAGTTGGGCCGTAGTACTCCGGTTGGTAGCCGTATGGGTTAGGAGTTCGCATGGGATGAAAGCTGGCATAGGGATCTGACGGGATTTCATCATACGCAGCGGGAAGATTAACCCTTTCTTGATGTCTTCTCGTCGGGTCAGGTATGCGGTGTCTCTGTTGATTAACTGGTACAAACGCACTTAAACCTGGATCAACTGGAGGATACTGCTGCATTGGTGGCTGGGTCGCCGGCACGGGTCTAGGCATTTGATCGGCGGAAGATTGATTGTTCGGCCCTATATTCAAATTCCTAAGGAATTCACCAAGCTAATTCTGGATCTCACTCTTCAAGGTATTGGTCATTTCCCTTTGCATAACTTGTCGGGTAGTAGACAAACCTTCTACCATGGCCACGTTAATGTACGCTCTTATATCTTCAGGTAATAATCTTTTCTCTTTTGGTTTTGTTACAGAAGAAGGTGGTCTTTGAGCTAGGCTCTCTAAGATGTCCCTAGAACTACCTGAGCCAACTGCCTGGACAGATACTGGTCTATTACTAGTGTCAGGCACAAAACCTGTCGCTGGCCGCACAGTATCTTTCATTGATCCGATACTTTGCCTATCATGCACATTCTCCGCTCCCATCCCACTAAGTTGACTAAACGGGGGAAGAGAAACTGAATCCACAGTGCTATAGGTTTCGTTGCGAGCCAGAGGATTTCCTGTCTTAGCTGATTGGTTGGACTCAGCTCGGATTTGCCTATCATAAATAAGAGGAGAATACATCATCTGCTGTCTAGTGGTATGGTCTTAACCTTGACTTGCCGACCTGGTTAATCTGGGTTGATTTATTTCAGCATTCCTTATAAGGCGGTTAATGCGATCTTCCTCTTCTTTACTGGAATAAGCCATCGTTAATTTGTTCCACAATCAACAAGGAAAATGAAAAACGAAAACAACTAAAAAGGTGGTGAGTTTCAAAAAAAAATATTATTTTACCTAAGATCTTATTTCTTCACTAATACAAAAAAAAATGTTACTATTTAGAAAAACACCTATTTGTAACAAAAAATGTACACCTCACGAAAACGAAAATGTCAAAAAAAAGAAAAAAAAATATACCTAATGATGAAAAAATGTTAACTTAACGAAACTAGAATAAGAAGAAAAAATGAAAAAAAACTAAATTAAGAAAAATAAATTAATAAAAAAATGAAAATGTAAACTGAACGAAAACTTTACAAAAAAAATAGATAAATAAATAAATAAATAAGATAAACAAAAACCGTAACCTGTAAACTTGAACCAAACAAAATATAATATTGTAACCAAAAAGATATATAAATAACAAAAAAGTTAAATAAATCACAACAAAAAAAATAAGAAATAATTAAAGACATTTTTAATAAATAAAAAAAACACGATAATAAATAATGTAAACGAAAAAAAGTAAAGACAAATATTATAAATAAATAACGAATTTGTCAAAAACTGTATTTAAACTTGCAAAAAAAACTGTAACTATATCAAAGTAAATTCAAAAAACTTAAACTTAACTTCTGTTCGAAAAGAATTCTTATTAATGAAAAAGTAGGTATACGTAACTTACCAAAAAAGATAATAATAATTAAACTTGTAACGAAAAACGAAAAACAATAGATAGCCTTTACACAAATGTAACTCTAAAAAAACTCTTTTAGAAAACTTTGTAATGGTATCTTTAAATTTTGTTATCTTACCAAAATTAAACTAGTCTTCTATAATGAAAACGAATTAACCCTATAAAGTAAGAAAACTTATCAAAAACAACCTTAACAAACTAAGAAAACAAAAGAACAAAAAATTAAGAAAAAATATAAAATTCCAATACAAAAAAGAATAAGAGAATAACTTTTTGAAAAATAACTCACCAATGTACAAAAAAAATAAATCAAAGAAAAATATGTAATAAAGTTGATGATTAAACAAAAAGATTTGAGTGATTTCTTCACTTACAGATGAAAAGTTAACTTTAGTTTTTCAAAAACATACGGGGTGCTTCAGGTAGCTCATGAGCGATATGGTACGACCCTACTGACGACATCGCTGCAAAAAAAAGACATCAGACGGACAGATTAAACTTCCCCTGATGTGACCATTATAGGATAGGAAAACTACTAGAAACATAAACGATTTACATTACAAAGTCTTTCCTTACCGTTCCCGCAATTCTAGACAGTTTCTAGGGACCTTGCTAGAAGATATGAAACGGTAGGATAAAACTCACAAACATTTTGGAACGATGATGTCGGACTACACGTCTCGCACAATCAATCGTCCAAGTAGAAAAATGACGAAACTAGGAAAAGAAAATTGAAAAATTAGAAAAATAGAATACTTAGAATAGAATAGAATAGAATACTTAGAATAGAATAGAATAGAATAGAATAGAATAGAATAGAATAGAATAGAATAGAATAGAATAGAATAGAATAGAATAGAATAGAATAGAATAGAATAGAATAGAATAGAATAGAATAGAATAGAATAGAATAGAATAGAATAGAATAGAATAGAATACAAAGTTAGGATGGGAATAGGTAAAAGACAAAACGAAAATGTACTGAAGCTTACTTACTCAAGCTTTCGCAAAGGAACGTCGCGATACACCTAGGTTCGCCTGTGGCCTTCCTGGTGCAGACATACGCCCTTTGCAAAAACTTCAGTAATTCCAGAAAGAACATTACATTCATTAACCGCGGTCACGGTGAATTTTCAAACACTCGTCGCGATACGACTAGGTACGCCTGTGGCCTTCCTGACGCAGACATACGAGGTTTAAAAATCCACAACAAGTTTGGTTAAGACAATACAACATAGAAACAAAACTGAAACTAGTACCACATAAACTAATTCGCCAAAAAAAACCTTTAATGACGTTGGGCGCCATTTTGTTGCGATAAAAAACGTTGGGAGCCATTTTGTTGCAAAGCAAGAGGAGAGGAGGAAGTGGGTGAAGTGGAAGGGTAGGATAAAGATGAGGTAGGAAAAACGAGATAGGAAGATTTGGAAAAGGTTAGGTTGGAATGCTGAGCTCCGGGGGACGCGGCCTGCTTGCTGTGCACGGCGTCAGCTCGTCGGACGGGGGGGGATCTTGACCCCGAAACTCAACCTCAACAAAAACACAGATCAGGCCAAGGAATGAGGAAAAGGAAGGAAACATACACGGAAGGACTATTGGCACATCAGGGCACTGCGGATGTTAGTGCAGTAAGGCCATTACCCACCCTACCATTAGGTGTCCGCGGCCAGTGTTGGACACCCCAAGATTGTTGGTCGATGGTCGGTTTCAGGTCATCTTTGTTCATCGCCCACTCCACTACCCCTGGCACCCCTGAAAATAAACTTAAGTTCTCATTGTTTCGCTTTTGCGAAACATAAAAAAACTTTCTTTTTCTTCTGCCGGCGTTTTTGTCTTGAGTTTTATTATTCACATAATCAAAGTAATTTAATTAAACTTGACAAAAAAAATAAACAAACAACAGATTTTAACAAAAAAAATATAACAATAAATCAAGAAAAAAAATGATAACACAAAAACCACGGTCGGTAGTCGCACGTACTTCTTAATTTTCTACCTTTCTGTGGAGATACCCTTTTGTGAGTACTGTTTAATCGGTCGACCGTCGGAGCCCTAATTCCCTACCCCTACAGAGCTCTATGGAGGTATACTTTAGGACCCTATAATAAAAAAAAAATGTAGGGGAACGGACGCGACGCTTCCGCCAACCGGTTTTTTCGGTACCTCACAAGCAACAATTAAATAAGAAAAATTAGTGAAGTAAACAACGAAAAAAAAAACAACTTCCTCGCCTTAAATCAAAATTAATTAATTAATTATGAAATTAAATTAAAAATTAAAAAAAAGAACTTAAATATAGGACAATCACAAACACAAAAAGATCCACTGGGTATATATGGTTATATATATAATATATAGATGTCTTAGCGTATCTTTCAGTGATCGCTATTTCAGCTATCGCTATTTTGCTGTCTAGTTTGAACACCAGAATTTTTAAACTAGCTTTCTTCCTCAGGTATGCCTAAACTTTCCTTCCTTTAAATTCCTTTACTTCGCTCTCCGCGAATTAATTCGGGCCGCCGAGAATTAAACTAACATACAAAAAAACAATAAATTGCTTTATAGACTAACAAAAATTTTAAGACGCTCATCACCTTTTCCTGTTCTTAGTTTATTTTTTTTCGTTTTCCTTTTAGATAAGTGGTATTCCGCCCACACTTTATTTTTTACTGATTTTATTTTATTTTTAATGACCACTTTTTTTTCTAAAAATAATTACCTACACAAATTTTTTTATTTTATTCTATTTATTTTAAACCAGACAAATAGGAATTTACCACAAATCCGATATTCAACGGTTTATTACACTTTTTTTTTCATTTAAATTTAAATTTGTAAGTCACCTCTACCCTACTATGTGGTAACCGACCAAATGAGGGTAAGCTGAAATTCCTATTAAACCAACACAGGCAAAAAGTATTCGGATGATGTATTTGTACCTCTAACAGGAACACATCATCCGATCCACCTATCCACACAGTGTAAACCTCAACCAACATCATCACACTCAAATAGTGGGACCCCACGTAGGTATTAGTACACTTCCAACAAAATAGGGGTATCAGTGTCAAAAGAACCAAGGGTGTGTTCCAAAATTACAAGTGGACTAAATTAACAACAAAACAACCCGAGACGAGAACACTACAAATATCCATACACATACTTACAAAACCTATAAATAAAAATCATCTAATCACAGCAATAACATTTATTAACAGTCAATAATAAAAACTAAACACGGACATAAAACAAACTTTCATTCACATGCAACTTAACCCTTCAACCAACTTCAGAGACAGAACACAAAACCGTACTCGCATTTCGGAACAGTCCTATTGCTTTCCAATGGGAAATTTCCATTGAGAACAACAATGAGGCGAATGACAGCTACGAAACTCGGAATTACAAAACAAAACATAAACAACATTTGGGTAATAGGCTTTTCACACCAAACCCAAAACCCGGTTTTCGCGAAAATATCGGTTTTCGCCGAAAACCTACATCGAAAACTCAAGTTTTCCCATACATTTTTGTTAAACCACAAGTTTTCGTAAACCACAAGTTTTATATAAAACCTCTCGAAAACTAGTTGCAATTCAAAGTTGAACAAAACAAACAAACCTTTCGGAACATTCAGCGCTCAAATTAAAGTAAACAAAACAGCTGATGGCTGCTGTCAAAACAAATATTTCATTTTGAAATAAATTTGGTCGTGGTAAGTAATATTATTTATACTATTTCCTTACGAAATAAGAATTATTGCTTTTTGTTTTTTATTTACAGAATATGGACAATTTGCCAACGTCGAGAATAAAAGCTCTGGTGACTATTTGCGGCACTGCCGATTCTTTTATGATACTCCAGAGTATTAAACGCTCTTTGTTCCAACTCGTCGCCACAAATATGTTCAACGTTTTCGCTTTCTACCTGGAGAAAGACTTTTCGGCAACTCCGTGCAATCACAAGTGTTTGGGAGATATGAGAAAGGCGATAAGTTCATTTATGGAAGAGAATAAGCATTAAAGGAAATTTCACAATGTTGAATCGTTGTTCCAGTGAGTAAAACCACAACAGTGGGCTATTCCACCTTGATTGACAGCGATGCCAACATCAAGAAGATCCTCAGTGCTTTGGACAAGCCAGGCGAGTCCTCAAAGAAAGAAGCCAAAGAGATAGTCATGGACAAATTGCAGCCTATCACTACAGCTTCAGAGATCGCTCTTGATGAGTGTGGTTTTGGTACGAATCTGGAACTAGGAATTGACCTTTTCTGCTCCGGACACAAGGAATTGCACGAAACGGTTTAGAATCTTCTCAACCCCGCCTATAAGCTGCTTGGACGGCCACAATACATGGCGATTCTGATGGCACATTTGGCTAACAGAAGCAATAGTAATAAACTCAGTATTTTAGATTAAATGTGTTGTGAAAGAAAAAAGAAAATGTTTTAAATAAAATGAATTTTTGTTGTAACAGTTTTGTTTGTTGTTTATTTTATGCCATATTTTCTAGACAATTAACTTCTCCTTGGTGAATTGTTCGGAGCGGTTGAAATGAACAAAGAGGATAGCTGCAGCCAAGCGAGCTTGCAGTTCTTGTTGGTTCATGTCGTGAGCCCATTCCACCCGCCCCCAGAACTTCAGTTAAAACTCTTCTCCGAGACGGGCTAGTGTTACGGCCTTGTCTGCGCTGATATGCTGCTCTATCACAGCACAGGAAAGGATTATCGATTTCAGGGTGTCGACGGCAAAGATAAATCCTTAGGGGAATGTTTACAATTCAAGAATTTTCAAAAAGGAAACTGAGGCAATACATACCATAAAGAACATCGTCATACATAAAGAACATCGTGTGAAAGGAAATACTTGGATATTTTCATTTTATCAGCATCTGAGACGGTGGGTGGTGATATGCTGAGAGTTTTTTGTATGTTGTTATCAAAACGTTTATTAAACCACTCAATGACAGGACCCCATTCGTTCTTTTGGAGCTCGTATAGATCTTTGTCATCCTGAAAAGAAACTTGATAAGTACCTACATAAGGCTAAAGTTTGTATCTTGCATTTCCAGATCCTTTAGTTCATTGCAGAGTATATCGAAAGTTCTGCGGATCGTTCTGAAATGTTTGAAATACTCATCATCGTTTACTAACATTTCACGTTCCCAAAAAGAGCTGGTACGTACCTGCATAAAATATTAGAATTCATTTTATTTTCAAAAATAATTTGAAAAAAACAAAACTTTTTACACAAATTTTCCATCAATACAAAATTTGACAGCCGGTGTCAAATGAAAACGTGTAAATGTTCGGTGTGAACAATTTTCGGGTTTTGGAAAACTTTTTGCCGAAAACTCGGTTTTGGGTTTGGTGTGAAAAGCCTATAAGTCTGAAATTTAGTTTTTTGATATAAATTTTAATTCGGTTATTCTTTTATTTTCTTATTAACATAAGATTGAGGTTGCGGTTCCTGGACAGGCGTCCACAACAATTATAATACCTAAAATAATAAACTAACTCATAAAAATAAACCTTAACTTCAAATAATACTTACACCATAAATTTACCTGCACCTATAACTCTATACTTACCATAAAATAATAATTAAAATAATATATTTACTTATAAAAATACAAGTCTGGCAAAAATCCTCGTATCAAACCCTCCCAAACAGTTTTCTTGTGCGATGTCAAGAAGGGGATCAGCTAAGGTCAGGTTGAATTGTTGAGGCGTTTTCTAAACTCTTCAATAGTTTAAACTCTCAGCAATGCAATTTGACCATAGATACGGGGTCCCTAATTTTCAGTGGTGGTGTGAGCGATTTTCATAATCCGTGCCGAAGAAATGGAAGGCTGGGGGGTAAACCAGTCGCAAACGAGCTCATTCGGATGCCTTGGCATTAACCGTCTTACATCTTGCCTTACCCCGGTATATCGGCTCTGCCGGGGCTGACCTTTTCCTTTCCGTACTACTCGTGGGACCAAAATTACTACACAAAACTTTTCACAGGACGATTTAGACATGACGAACTTAGGACCATCCGCCGACTATGAGGATGAACTTTTGGCCTCCAGTCAGGAGACCGTTGTGGGGCAACCTGCAAAAACTGGAAGTGCAGCGAGTACCAGCCATAGTACTCCTGTGCCTCGACCGCTACAAATAAATCGGAACTCCTCTACCACCAATGCCAGTCATAGCAATGCTGCTCAAGGAAAAAATAAAAAGTCATCTGGTACTCGCATCAAGAACTAGTTCAAGAAGGCCTCCTTCATTCTTAGCAAGATTGCTGAAAATGAGAAGGCTGGAATTGTGCTGGAGAAGGATCGCGAGGACAAGATCATGTACCAAAAGATTGTTGATGAATACAACAGTCTCTTGGCTACAAAAAAGAAGGCCGACAAAAGAAACCGGTCTCGTGAAGAGACCGACAAACCTTCCAAAAAACAAAAACCTAACGAACCAAATTCAAAAAAAGATGAGAAGGCATCATCTTCCGGAGCGGCGCAACAGCGTACTTTAAGTGAGGTTGTCAGAGACGAACTCCAAGTATCGGTTGTGGATGAGCTCTCCACAAACAACAGAGGTCTGCTGGCTGTGTGGAGTTCTATCGAGGCCAAGCTCTAGGAGATGGTGTTTTCTTACACAATCTCGGCAATTGAGGGTCCCTACCCTAGTTTTCACTCTGGCGAGGTGCTCAGGGGACACAGGGTAATCAAATGCGATGACATGTTTTCCAGGGATTTCCTAAGATCATGCATTGCTAAGATAAGACTTAAGCTTATCCCAGCTAAGGACATCCCCAGACAGCCGAAGGCTCGCATTTGGTTGCCCGTCATGAGCATCAAGCCAAATGGACAGGAGCTTATCCGTGGTCTTCAGAGGCTAAACCCGTTGGTTCCATTGCATGACTGGGCAATTAAAAACGCTCTGCGTTCTATACAGATTAATCTGAAGCACTCGAAATGTGCCTCAGATAATCTAAAGGTCTTCCTTAGTCAGGAAGACTTGGACGTAGCGTTTATACAAGAACCTTGGGTGAATGGCCTCAGAGTTCGAGGCCTTCTGGACCACAAATACGACCTTTTTTATAAAATCCCTAATACTGACCAAGGTAAGCCTAGAACCTGCATTCTAGCTAAGAAACACTTAAAAGCTTTTTTGTGTCCCAACCTTAGCACCCCCGATCTGACGGTTGTCAGAACTGAAGGAGAAAATGCTGGCCTACTTCTGGCATCGGCTTACTGTGGCCACGACCGGCAGTCACCTCCGGAAGAGTTGAAGACCCTGGTGACCGCTTCCAAACACCAAAAGATAGACCTCCTCATTAGGTGCGACGCCAACGCACGGCATTCTCTATGGGGCAGCACGGTAATTAATGAACGAGGTGAGTCACTTTTTGATTTCATTATTAACAATATTTTAAATGTATGCAATAGAGGTAACACCCCAACTTTCATTTTTCCGAGCTCGGGTAACTTCGAAGGTTGGGAGGATGTACTTGATGTTACTCTATCAAATAACAATATTTATTCTATGGTGGAAAATTGGAGAGTCTCACTTGTGAATTCTTTTTCTGATCACAGGTTGATACTCTTCAATATAAATTTTGAGTCTGAAATTCCTCCCCCTCACTGAAACCCCAAAAATACTGATTGGAAGAAATTCAGTCAAATAATTAACACGAAATTGCGTACCACACCAAATCGGTGTCCAGAGTGGGTAAGCGATCTCGAGTCTAAAGTTAAGACCTTCTAGGCAGCTTTTGACACGGCTTACAAAGTCTCGTGCCCAATTAAATACAGTCGCAAATCACTCCCTATGTGGTGGAATGAAGAACTGTCTAGTCTCAGGAAAAAGACTAGAGTGATCTTTAATATTTGCCACAAACACAAATTCTACCAACCGTATAAAGACTGTCTAAGAGTTTATAAGTGAGCCATTGCCAATTCTAAACAGCAAAGCTGGAGGGATTACTGCCACAAAATAGAAAACATAAAAGAATCTGCCAGGCTTAGTAAGATTCTATCGAAAGACCATTGTTGTCCTTCCTTTCTTAAAAAATCTGGCGATTTCTGGGCAGCCTCTCCTGCAGAATCCCTCGAACTGCTGTTGGCTGCGCATTTTCCGGGTTGTGAGAATAACAACCCTCAAACTCTTATTTCAAATGGCGTGTCGACGGCGGATGTAGAACACATCGATACCTTGATAAATAAGGAAAACATTGCTTGGGCAATCAACACATTTTCCCCGTACAAGTCTCCAGGCCTGGTCGGCATAATGCCGATCATGCTTCAGAAAACGCAATTTCTGGCGATTTCTTGGCTGGATATGATCTTTAAAGGATGTCTCTGTCTAAATCATGTTCCCGAGTCCTGGAGACATGTTAGAGTAGTTTTTATCCCGAAGTTCGGTAGGCGAGGACATGAATTTGCGAAGGATTTTAGACCAATAAGCCTTACTTCCTTCGTGCTTAAGACAATGGAGCGCATTCTTGACTACCATATCAGAGGCATTTTAGATGTATGCCCTCTTGAGAGTTCTCAATACGCTTATCTTAAGGGCAAGTCTACGGAGACAGCCCTACATGAGGTAGTGCGTACGGTTGAAAAAACCATACACTACAAAGAATTTACTTTCGCTACCTTCTTAGACATAGAAGGAGCTTTCAACAACGTCTTAACAGAATCTATTCAAGAATCACTGGTTGATCAGGGTGTAGAGGACTACATTAGAAATTGGATTATTTCCATGCTCAGTGATAGAAAAATTCAAGCTACCTTAGGTAACACTTACTTAACCAGGTGCGTAAACAGTGAACACCTCAGGGGGGTGTTCTGTCCCCCTTCTTTGGCTTCTGGTCATGAACAAAATTCTTTTTAAACTAGAAAGTTGTGGTGTGAAGGCCTTTGCTTACGCAGATGATTTGGTGATACTGGTATCAGGAAACTTCACTTCCGTGATTAGTGAGATTACGGAGATGGCATTGCTAAAAGTAAGCAACTGGGCTATAAGCTGTGGCCTGGGTGTCAATAAAAGTAAAACTGAACTGATGCTCTTTACTACGAAAACAAAAGTACCACCCTTCACCCTCCCCCGCCACAACGGTGAAACTCTTTCCTTGTCTTCCAGCGCTAGATATTTGGGAGTAATACTTGAGCCAAAGTTAAACTGGAAACTTAATATCGAAGAAAGGGTCAAGAAAGACAGCATAGCTTTCTATGCCTGCAATAAAACCTTTGGCAAAAAGTGGGGGTTGCAATCGAAGATGATCTTGTGGACGTATACAGCCGTGGTACGTCCAATCTTGTCCTATGGTTCGATTGTTTGGTGGCCCGCGCTTAGCAAAGCCTATAATATAGCTAAACTAAAAAAGGTTCAGAGAACAGCTAGTGTTGGCTCCACGGGAGCTTTGCGCTCATGTCCATCGGACGCCCTAAACGTTTTTGTCTACCTCTTAACAATAAACCTGCATATCAAATACTTAGTATCTTGCAGCGCGTTGAGACTAAGGGAATCGAATAGTTGGTATTCTAGGCCCTTTGGTCATAGTAAGATTACTAATCTCATCCCAGCGGACATCTTTTCGACAGAAACCGACTACTGCACCCCTACTGTGGACCTCAGTGCGGATTTTAAAATTATCATCCCATCTCGAAATGAATGGGATG
Source organism: Eupeodes luniger (assembly GCA_951509635.1). Lineage (NCBI taxonomy): Eukaryota > Metazoa > Arthropoda > Insecta > Diptera > Syrphidae > Eupeodes > Eupeodes luniger. The sequence goes on along the minus strand of OX608073.1, from coordinate 200,792,924 downwards.
ATGACTTAGTGACGAGAGGCTTCGACACAACTATTTTCACTGACGGCTCGAAGATGGAGTGTGGGGTCGGTGCAGGAATTTTCTCCGAGTCTTTAAATGTCTCCAGGTCTTTGCGACTTCCTGACTTTGATAGTGTTTTTCAAGCTGAACTACTCGCGATCAAGGAAGCATGCAAGGTACTAAAACTAGATCCAAATCAAAACCGCAATACAGCTATTTTTTCGGACAGTCAGGCGACTATTCAAGCGATTGGCTTGTCCACTTCATCCTCTAAACTGGTTCAACAATGCCGAAGTGAGTTAGCGGGCATGAACATTGGACTCAGGGTCACTTTCATCTGGATTCCGGGTCATAGAGGCTTGGAGGGCAATGAACGAGCTGACGAGCTGGCTAGGCAAGGATCAGCCCTTCATAGCTCACTCGCGGAAAGAGTCAACATTCCTCTTGGTGCTATGAAGGGCAAGATCTTCTCTATTTTCCTCGCTGAATCAAACCACAGTTGGAACAGCCTAACCAACTGTATCATATCTAGAAGGATATGGCCCCTTTTATCTTTATAGGTCAAGCGAGTATTTTATGGTATCAAAACGGCGCAACTCAGCGCTAATTGTATCATCGAGCTAGACTGCTCGTGGCCACCATTTCTACTACTACTACTATAAAAATACAAACTTACCTTTAAAATCATATTTACCCCATAAATGTACATACGAGTACCTATATAAAATAAAAAAAATAAATAAATTGGGTGGCGCAACAGTCCGTTTGAGAACTTGGGCCTAGTGATTTACAACTCTCAACCATTCCTGTGTGCGAGTACTATTGTCAGGGATGGAAGGGACCTACAGTTTCAAGCCGAATCCGAACGGCAAATTTTGAGAAAGCACTTTTCATGACAAGAATTACTCTTGGAGAATTTGTCAATTCCTCGCAAGAGGCAGTACCCGTGAAAAAACTTTAGGTGGCATAGGCAGGGATCGAACCCAAGACCTCTCGCATGACAGTCCAACGCACTAATCATCATGCCACGGGTACTATATAGTTCTATACTTATCTTAACATAATTATCAACTTGCTTCGAATATTACCGCTGCCCACGCACTATAGTAAACAAAAAACAAGGGGGACATCTGAACAAAAAAATCAAAGCCCATGAGTGGTGTTATGCGAACAACGGGTCACATCTAAAGGCCACCCATCAATCATCCAATGCACAAAGCCTATGAGTGGTGTGATGAGCAAATGGATTATGATAACTGATGTTGAGCAGCGGTACTGTTCAAACTCAAGGTCAAGTGGCAGCGGTAAAAGAATAACATAATATTGACAGATAATAATAGTTACACAGAGAAATACTTATCTGACCGTACCTAAAATTAAATTTAAACAGAAAATTACTTATCTGAGTGACCCCGAATAAAATAATACCTACTTACCGGAGTGTACCTTAAATTAAATTTAAACAAACAAATACGTACCTGAGTGATCCCTAATAAAATAATACCTACTTACCGGAGTGTACCTAAATTAAAATTAAACAGAAAAATACTTATCTGAGTGTACCTGAATTAAAATTAAACAACAAAAAAATACTTACCTGAGTGATCCCGAATACAATAATACCTACTTACCAGAGTGTACCTAAAATTAAATTTAAACAGAAAAATACTTACCTAAGTGACCCCTAATAAAATAATACCTACTTACCGGAGTGTACCTAAAATTAAATTTAAACAGAAAATTACTTACCTGAGTGATCCCTAATAAAATAATACTCACTTACCGGAGTGTACCTAGATTAAAATTAAACAGAAATATACTTACCGGAGTGTACCTAAAATTAAATTTAAACAGAAAAATACTTACCTGAGTCTAAATAAAATTAAATTAAAATATACGTACCTGTATAATCCCGAAAAAAAATAAAAAAACATACCTACTTACCGATCTGACGGTTGTCAGAACTGAAGGAGAAAATGCTGGCCTACTTCTGGCATCGGCTTACTGTGGCCACGACCGGCAGTCACCTCCGGAAGAGTTGAAGACCCTGGTAACCGCTTCCAAACACCAAAAGATAGACCTCCTCATTAGGTGCGACGCCAACGCACGGCATTCTCTATGGGGCAGCACGGTAATTAATGAACGAGGTGAGTCACTTTTTGATTTCATTATTAACAATAATTTAAATGTATGCAATAGAGGTAACACCCCAACTTCCATTTTTCCGAGCTCGGGTAACTTCGAAGGTTGGGAGGATGTACTTGATGTTACTCTATCAAATAACAATCTTTATTCTATGGTGGAAAATTGGAGAGTCTCACTTGTGAATTCTTTTTCTGATCACAGGTTGATACTCTTCAATATAAATTTTGAGTCTGAAATTCCTCCCCCTCACTGAAACCCCAAAAATACTGACTGGAAGAAATTCAGTCAAATAATTAACACGAAATTGCGTAACACACCAAATCGGTGTCCAGAGTGGGTAAGCGATCTCGAGTCTAAAGTTAAGACCTTCTAGGCAGCTTTTGACACGGCTTACAAAGTCTCGTGCCCAATTAAATACAGTCGCAAATCACTCCCTATGTGGTGGAATGAAGAACTGTCTAGTCTCAGGAAAAAGACTAGAGTGATCTTTAATATTTGCCACAAACACAAATTCTACCAACCGTATAAAGATTGTCTAAGAGTTTATAAGTGAGCCATTGCCAATTCTAAACAGCAAAGCTGGAGGGATTACTGCCACAAAATAGAAAACATAAAAGAATCTGCCAGGCTTAGTAAGATTCTATCGAAAGACCATTGTTGTCCTTCCTTTCTTAAAAAATCTGGCGATTCCTGGGCAGCCTCTCCTGCAGAATCCCTAGAACTGCTGTTGGCTGCGCATTTTCCGGGTTGTGAGAATAACAACCCTCAAACTCTTATTTCAAATGGCGTGTCGACGGCGGATGTAGAACACATCGATACCTTGATAAATAAGGAAAACATTGCTTGGGCAATCAACACATTTTCCCCGTACAAGTCTCCAGGCCTGGTCGGCATAATGCCGATCATGCTTCAGAAAACGCAATTTCTGGCGATTTCTTGGCTGGATATGATCTTTAAAGGATGTCTCTGTCTAAATCATGTTCCCGAGTCCTGGAGACATGTTAGAGTAGTTTTTATCCCGAAGTTCGGTAGGCGAGGACATGAATTTGCGAAGGATTTTAGACCAATAAGCCTTACTTCCTTCGTGCTTAAGACAATGGAGCGCATTCTTGACTACCATATCAGAGGCATTTTAGATGTATGCCCTCTTGAGAGTTCTCAATACGCTTATCTTAAGGGCAAGTCTACGGAGACAGCCCTACATGAGGTAGTGCGTACGGTTGAAAAAACCATACACTACAAAGAATTTACTTTCGCTACCTTCTTAGACATAGAAGGAGCTTTCAACAACGTCTTAACAGAATCTATTCAAGAATCACTGGTTGATCAGGGTGTAGAGGACTACATTAGAAATTGGATTATTTCCATGCTCAGTGATAGAAAAATTCAAGCTACCTTAGGTAACACTTACTTAACCAGGTGCGTAAACAGTGAACACCTCAGGGGGGTGTTCTGTCCCCCTTCTTTGGCTTCTGGTCATGAACAAAATTCTTTTTAAACTAGAAAGTTGTGGTGTGAAGGCCTTTGCTTACGCAGATGATTTGGTGATACTGGTATCAGGAAACTTCACTTCCGTGATTAGTGAGATTACGGAGATGGCATTGCTAAAAGTAAGCAACTGGGCTATAAGCTGTGGCCTGGGTGTCAATAAAAGTAAAACTGAACTGATGCTCTTTACTACGAAAACAAAAGTACCACCCTTCACCCTCCCCCGCCACAACGGTGAAACTCTTTCCTTGTCTTCCAGCGCTAGATATTTGGGAGTAATACTTGAGCCAAAGTTAAACTGGAAACTTAATATCGAAGAAAGGGTCACGAAAGACATTAAATTAAACATTAATTTAAACATTAAAATTAAACAGAAAAATACTTACCGGAGTGTACCTAAAATTAAATTTAAACAGAAAAATACCTACCTGAGTGTAAATAAAATTAAATTAAAGTATACGTACCTGTATGATCCCGAAAAAAAATAAAAAAACATGCCTACTTACCTGTGTACCTACATATCAACAACGAAAAAATTTAAAAAAAAATTATACTTACCAGACTGTTCCGGAAATAAAAAATTAAAAACCATGATAATTACCTGACCGTATGTTAAGAAAATTCATAATAATCAATTAAATTAAAGGAAATAATATTTTTTCTTTATTTCGAATTTTTTTTTGTTGGTTCCCCCCCCCCTATATATGATATTGAGAAGAAAAAAAAAAGAGAGAGAATTAATATTTTATCCCTTGTCTGCCATTAAATTATCCTAGCAGGTAACAGCGCGGATCCCACTAGGTGCCCCTCGGAGGATACGAGCTTCAACCCTCAACAAAGTGATTAATACAAAAATTTCGGTTTTTTTTTTTTTTAAATTTCAAGTTACATAAAAAAAAATAAATAAACAAATTGATAAAAGATATCAATATCAATAACTATATCAATATCAATACACGAGGGCCAATCTATCTAAATTCATTCAATTCACATATTTAATTTTTTGAAAATACTTTCCTTGAATTTTTTTTTGGTTATTTTTAATCATTTGGTTATGTAGAATAGATTAAATTTGTTTTGAGTCATTTTATTTTAAATAGAACAATAATGTTATAATGTTACATACCTTTTAAAAATTTATTTTTTTTATTATTTTGCGGATTCAAATTTCGAATGAAGGCTTTCATGCTCCAAAAAGGGGAGATTATTGTTTTGGAAAATTTTCAGCGAACAATAAAAAGATGAATAATTAAATCATTTTTACTTATCGGATGGAAGTGATCCTGGAAGGATATGGACCCCTTAGAAGGTTAAAGTATTTGAAGACATGTAGATTAGGGGCTATTGCGAAATTAAGGAGGAAGCAGTAGCCTCGGAGATAACAAGGTGTTACAAGGGTGAGAAAAACTCCTGAGGGCATAACACCTAAGTCCCTCTCGCCCTCACTGGAATCGCAACCCTATGAATAAAAAAGGACACATACACATATACTTACACTTACACACACGTACACTTACACCCACACATACACTTACACACTCCCATACATAAACCTACACATACACTTACACTCACCCTACACATACCTATACACACACACTTTCCTTTACACCTACACATACACGTACTCTAGAACAAATTCGGCCTCAACATTATAAAATTTGTAATGGCATGATAAAAGTACCAGAGTCTAACCCGGGAGCAATAACCCCTCCCCATCCGACGAGGTACGACCCGTGCAATGCCAGCATGCCTCGCAACCGTGGTTAGACACTGGACTCAGCTCGACACGGTCGCCTGGACCAGCCTAAGGTGGCTGTACACCTCAGGTTGTAGAGGTGATTTAGAGCTGAGGCAGGGGGTTTCATTACAGATGGCGCCCAATGTGGGGCCCCAAATGATTGTTCTGTAAATCATCTTTATATTACGAAATAGTTTGAGTGTAGAAGAGTTAATGTAACGGTTAAAATTTCCATTTTGCTATACATTTTAGACAGACGTCCGCTATATGGGTATTTATTTATACTTAGCTGCTGCGTTTGCCGAGAATTGTATATTTTGTCATCATTCTGGTTTTGATATTTTAAATCCTAAGTTTGGAGGATACAAAATTCAGCTTCAGTTGTTTAACATGTCACTAACAGATCTTTCGTTTTATATCGCCGAATTAGGTACAGCTTGACTCTCAGATTTTCGTTTAAGGCAATCGAGTATTGCAGGCAAACCTAATTCGACCAACTTCTACTAAATCATAATATATCAATTTTTTTTACGTGTTGTACCGACTTTTGTGATTCCATGAGAGGGTTTTTAGTCTTCATTTCTTCGGTCCTTAGCCTGCTTGTGTCACTTCCATCCGAAAGTATGAAGTAACGTTTGCTAAGCCATTATTCCGTAGTTTTTCGAATACATTTTTTTCAGAAATCTCTTAAAAAAAAAATATTTAACATTTAAATTATAAACTTTAAATGATCTTTATAATTGTATGCACTTGATTTGAAAATTTAATTAATTTACATAATTAAGAAACAGATTTAATTTGAAGTATTAATAATATTTTTTGACATTCGTCGTTTATATCGCATTGCCGATTATTTTTCTAATATAACTTTTGAATTTTAACTCAAAATAATGCGTCCACCGCCACGTAGAAGGTTTACTCGAACCGGGTTTTCACGGCCCCGATCATTAAATTCAGATTCTTTTGCTGATCTCAAGGCACTACCCGAAATTCTCGAACCAACTTCTCAACAACGATCAAGCCCAACGCCGGAAGATGCAGAAGGAGCAGCATCCCTTTTAGCGCAGGCACGAGCAGAATCTCCCAGGATACCCGTCCCGTCATTCACTCCATGGCTTCCCGACTCTCTTGGAGGAAATGAGGAAGAGTTAACCGGATACATTCGTGATGTTGTCACTGCAGTTGTAGGAGCTAATAGAGCGGCAGGTTATAGGTTCTTCTCGGCGGAGATGGAAAGAACTACAGCTGCTATTAGAGATGAGATAGTAAGCGTCCCACGCGAGATCTTAGCTCAACGCCCTACTCCCGAAATTAATTGCCCTATTCCCAAAAAAGGAACCCGCGTGACCGATGCTCCACTTCATTTTCCTCAGCCACTTCAATCTCCAACTCGCAGGCATTCTCCATCAAGAAACACCACTACCCATCTCCCACAAACACCTATCCGATGTAATCCAACGGCTGATACTTCAAACATGGACGACTTTTTACGACAATTACAAGATATGACATTGAGTGACACTAACAATCCACGCCTGACAGGACCTAGATTACAGGCCTTTTATAAATGGGGCCTTAAATTTGATAAAAACCTAATGTCCATTGATGACTTTATTTTCCGACTTAAACTACTTAATATCAGTTACAAAGCAACATGGGATGACGTAATTTGGAACTTTCACCGATATTTGACCGGATCGGCGGATACATGGTTTTGGAGATACGTCAAGATGAACCCTGGTGTAAACTGGCTAAGATTGAAAGCAGCGATGATTGAACAATACCGCAGCCTGGAAACTGATTCAGAACTCTTGCGAAAACTATACGACCGACATCAAGGACCAACAGAAAGCTTTGACGACTTTTATACTGATATCCAAAAACTGAATTCGCGATTGAGAACGCCAAAACCTGACCTGGAACTTGTTGACATTTTGAAAAACAACGTACGTAGACAAATGGGTATGCCGTACCGAGAGTCTTGCGGAAACGGTACACGTCTGTAGGAAAGTTGAAAAGTACATCCAGGACCGCGAATCTATAAAATTTCGTTCGAATTCTAACCCGCTACCCCGGAAAAATCCTGTAGCTGAGCTGGTCGTAGAGGAAAAAGGGGAAGTTGATAACTTTGTGCCCACCCTTCAAGCGTTCCATCCGAGACGAGAGAAGGATAGCTCCAACCTTTTATGTTGGAACTGTAAAGAAAAGGGTCACTTTTTCTACGAATGTCCTGAAGCCCAACGAAACCTGTTTTGTTACAGATGTGGGTATGAGGCCACAACCTGTCCCCAATGTCCCCGTTGTACGGGAAACGACCCAAAGAGCAATTCGAAGACCCGGGGGAACTGCTCTCTGGAGAAGAACCCAGGACTTTAAACTCACGCTATCCACAAACTTTCCAGCCCAGACAGACAACATCCGTTCCAGATCCAAAGGAATCCCCATCTTCACCTGCCATATTCTCTCCAACGATAATAAAACGACCTCTCCAAATTACTTCAACAGAAAACACCAGTCCGATGTCACTTCGTGAACAGACAAAAACAACCAAAACTCTTCACGAAAGCCTCCAAAATTATTTCAAGCTCGTAAACGAATCTTTGGCGAACAAAACACCGTGATTTCGGATAAGGTACTTAAACTTAGGAATAAGTTTCGAGAGAAGAAGAAGGCTTTTAAGGCCATAGAAGCCACAACGTTATGCAGCTCAGAAGATCCACGTCCTTACGCGCATGTCCACTTTTTTGATGAACCTGTCCTTGGATTTCTCGACAGCGGAGCCAGCATAAGTTGCCTAGGTGTGGACAGAGTAGACTTTCTTCGTAAACACTGCCAACCCCTCTTCAAACTTTCAACCGAAGTAAGAACGGTGGATGGAAAACGCCAAGCCATAGTTGGAAAAATAGCCACAGAAATCTCCTACAAAGGGATGAAGAAAACGATACCTCTATATTTGGTTCCATCTCTGCAACAGAAGCTTTATTTGGGAATCGATTTCTGGAAGGAGTTTAACATCGCACCCAATTTGATCTCAGAACTTTCACCAATAACCATCCCTGAAAATGATGCCTGAAATGATAACACGGAACACACAAGTAGTGTTAAATGAACTTTTCTACCCCTTTGTCAATGAATAAGAAGAAGCAAATAACTCAAAACTCATATCTCTCCTTTCCTGCTCTACTTTTGTTTTCACAAATTTTCATAATGAGTTCACTCAATTCAATCTTCACTTCTTATGTGAACGCCAACAAATTCAAAAATTTGCTTTGAAGGAGATTGAGTGAGAGTTGAGAGTAGGCGATATATCAGAATGCTTAGCTGGTATGCATTCCAAATATTTGTTTGCAAGCGCTAGTGTATAATGGAGTGATATTGTGCATTCCCCGTGGACATTTGCTTTGAACGAAACTGAGTGAGAGGTGAGAGTAGGCGATATATCAGAATGGGAATGCCTAGCTGGTATGCATTCCAAATATTTGTTTGGAAGCGTGAGTGTATAATGGAGTGACATAGTGCATTCGCCGTGGAATTGAAGGGATATTATGAGTTTTTGTAGTTTTAGTTTTGCATTGTTTCGAATTAAAAATTCTTTTCTTAAATCGTATAATTTTTTGAATTGCTTAACGGAAGCACTCTTACTTACTTACTTAAGGTGGCGCTACAGTCCTGTGTGAACTAGGGCCTCACCCAACAAACTTCTCCATCTAGCTCGGTCCCTAGCTAGATGTCTCCAGTTTCGCGCTCTGAGTTGGGTGAGGTCACCTTCCACTTGTGCGCGCCACCTGATTCGCGGTCTTCCTCTACTGCGCTGTCCTGTAGATGTGGATTCGAAGACTTTCCGGGCCGGAGCATTGGTTTCCATGCGCTCTACGTGACCCAGCCATCTTAGTCGTTGGACTTTTACCCTTCTGGATAAGTCTACGTCGCTGTACAGCCCGTACAGTTCGTCGTTCCATCTTCTCCTCCACTCCCCTTCGATGCATACGGGACCGTAGATCACCCGAAGAATCTTTCTCTCGAAACGACCCAAGGTGCTTTCATCCGCTTTTGTCATGGTCCATGCTTCTGCACCGTATAGCAGCACGGGGATGATTAGGGTCTTATATAGCGACACTTTGATCTTTCGAGAGAGGATTTTACCACTCAATTGCTTTCTTAACCCAAAGAAACAGCGGTTAGCAAGAGTTATTCTTCGTTTGATCTCAGCGCTGGTGTTGTCTTCTGCGTTTACAGCGGAGCCTAGGTAGACGAAGTCCTTGACTACCTCAAAGTTACGTCTGTCGATGGTGACGTTTTGACCAAGACGTCGGTGTTGTAGGTCCTTTCTTGATGACAGCATGTACTTTGTTTTGCCCTCATTAACCGTTAAACCCATTTTTGCCGCCTCTGCCTCAATACTCACAAAAGCCCCATTGACATCACGCTGAGTTCTTCCCATTATGTCAATGTCATCAGCATATGCAAGTAATTGGACAGACTTTTGAAAGATAGTGCCTCTAGTGTTGACGTGTGAGCTTTGCACTATTCTTTCAAGTACGATGTTAAAAAAATCACATGACAGCGCATCACCTTGTCTAAAACCTTTTTTGACATCGAAAGGTTCTGTTAAGTTGTTTCCAACCTTTATGGAGCAGCGTGAATTCTCCATGGTCATCCTGCACAAACGGACGAGTTTGGCAGGGATGCCAAAACTAGACATGGCTCTATACAGTTCGTCCCTGTAGATACTGTCATATGCGGCCTTGAAATCGATGAAAAGATGGTGGGTGTCGATTTGGTGTTCTTGGGTTTTTTCCAGGATCTGCCGTAATGTGAATATTTGATCGACTGTGGACTTTCTGGTCTAAAACCACACTGATAAGGACCTATCAGGTTGTTGACGATGGGCTTTAGACGTTCACATATAACGGCAGAGAAGATCTTGTAGGCGATGTTAAGTAGACTGATTCCTCTATAATTGGTGCAGTTTAAAGGGTCTCCTTTTTTCAGGATCGGGCAAACAATACTGAGGTTCCATTCATTGGGCATGCTTTCTTCCGACCATATCTTACAGATAAGTTGGTGCATGCTCCTAACCAACTCATCTCCAGCTGCTTTAAAGAGCTCGGCATTCAGGCCATCCGCTCCAGCGGCTTTGTTAGACTTCAGCTTAGATATAGCAATCTTTACTTCGTCTAAGTCGGGAGGACGGGATTGTTGGCTTTCGTCGTCTATATTGAATGGATCATCCTGCCTGACAGCGGAATTCGGTTCGTCGTCGCCGTTATACAGTCTGCAGAAGTGGTCCTTCCATATCCTCAGCATTGACTGCGGTTCCACTATGATGTTTCCACTTTCGTCTTTGCAGCCTTCGGTTCTAGGTTTATGTACTTGTGAATTTCGTTTCACCTGTTCATAAAACTTTCGAACTTCATTCCTGTTTTTAAGCCTCTCAACATCTTCGACCGCACGCTTCTCATGCTCTCTCTTTTTCCTTCTGAGAAGTCGGTGTTCCTCTCGCCTCTTCTGCTCATAGAGCTCATGAGCAGCTCTCGTCCTTTTATGCAGCGCCGCTTTGCGTGCCTGTTGTTTGGCTGCATTTGCCTGCCGACATTCCTCATCAAACCAGGGGTTCCTTGTTGGTGGTTGCTTGAAACCCAGCACGTCAGAGGCGGAACGGAAGCACTCATTCCACTCAATATATGGCGCTTCGTCCCTGATGGGTTCCCATCCTTTGCCCAACATGGCTTAGGAAAAACTACACTGGAGGTACATACAATCGATAAAGGGGATGCCGAGCCCATTAAGCAGCGTCATTACCCGGTTTCTCCAGCGGTACAGAAACTCCTATATTAGGAACTGGATCGTATGCTTAAACTCGGAGTCATAGAAGAAAGCACAAGCCCATGGAGCTCTCCTGTAGTCCTGATTCGGAAACCTGGCAAGAATAGATTGTGTTTGGACCACAGAAAAGTTAATGCGAAAACGAAGAAAGATGCATATCCTCTTGATCATATAGGGGGACTGCTATCGCGTCTTTCAGATACTCTCTTCATTTCAAGCGTGGATCTGAAGGACGCATTTTGGCAGATTCCGCTGGAGAAAGAGTCCCGAGAAAAGACGGCGTTTACGGTGCCCGGTATGCCCCTGATGCAGTTTACGGTTATGCCCTCTGCAATGCGCCACAACGCATGGTCAGACTTATGGACAAGGTGGTAGCCCACCAACTGCGAGAAAAAATCTTTCCCTATCTGGACGATTTGTTAGTAGTATCGAGTACATTCGAAGAGCATATCCAACTTTTAGAGATCCTGGCTACTAGGTTCAAGGAGGCCGGCCTCACGATGAATGTACAAAAATCGAAATTCTGCTTCAAAGAACTTAAGTTTCTTGGATATATTGTAGGAGATGGTTGTCTAAAAATGGATCCAGAAAAAGTTGCAGACATTGTAGATTTTCCAACACCGACATCTGCAAAACATTCGTCGATTTTTGGGTTTAGCGGGATGGTATCGGAGGTTCGTGAGGGATTTCTCTACCGTTGCCGCTCCTATCACGGATACCTTGAAAAAAGGAAAAAAGTTTTCGTTCACCGATAAAGCAGTTGAAGCCTGCAAGAAACTCAAGGATGCCTTAACTTCGGAACCCCTCCTGGTTTATCCGGATTTTAACAAGGAATTTGTTGTACTTTGCGACGCTTCGGATACTGGCATAGGATGTGTGTTGAGCCAAGTGGACGAGAATGGCAACGAGCTCCCAATATACTATCACTCTCAAAAGCTCAATACGGCTCAACGCAATTATAGCGTGACAGAGTGCGAGTGCCTTGCTGCGGTTGTGGGTGTACAGAAGTTTAGGGCTTATGTGGAAGGACATGCTTTTAAAATTGTCACGGGTCATTCGAGCTTGATGTAGTTGATGGGTCAGAAAGATCTAAATGCCAAGTTGGCGATATGGAGCCTAAAGCTTCAAGGATTCGACTTCAGCATTGAACATCGGAAAGGGATCCAGAATGTTGTGCCTGATGCACTCTTCTGAGTGTATGGGGTAGATGCTTTGGGCTTCAATGGTTCTGTGGTGACAAATCCGGATGATATTTTGCATATTGACCTTAAGGATCCTAGTTTTCAATATAAGGAATACCTTAAGATGATACAAAACATACAAGAACAAATTGATAAGCTACCTGACCTTCGGGTGTGGGAAAATTACGTCTACAAGAAGGTCAAACATTACACAGGTGATCCTGTAGAAGATAATCAGGTATGGAAGCTTTGGGTTCCGGAATCGTTGACTGAAAACTTGATCTCACTGGCTCACCGGCCTCCTCGTGCTTCGCATGGAGGAATAGCACAAACAATATATAGACTCCAACGACAATTTTTTTGGCCAAACATGGCAAGTCAGGTTAAAGCCTCTACCAATAGGTGTGATATTTGTAAAATCACGAAAGCCTCAAATACTACTCTATGGCCTCCAATGGGTAAAGCGTTTTTGGTGGATAGGCCTTTCCAAATGATATTTATAGATTTTCTTGGTCCGTATCCAAGATCGAAGAACAGGAACACCCACATCGTGATAGCTTTAGACCAATTGACAAAATTTGTGGTGGTAAAATCATTGCAAAGAGCTACTACAGAAGCAGTCCTGAAGTTTCTTCAGGAAAAGGTGTTCTGCGTCTTTGGAGTCCCGGAAACCATTCTATCGGACAATGGAAAACAATTTGTCAGTCGGGAGTTCACGAAGTGTTTAGGAACTTATGGAATCACACATGTTAGAACGGCTACCTATTCACCACAAGCCAACCAATAGGTCGATCCTTCCAGCAATCCGAGGCTACATAGACGCAGACCAGAGAAACTGGGACCTACATCTCCAGTCAATTGCCAGTGCCTTACGAACATTGGTCCACACTGCAATCAGCATTTATCCCTACGAAGCACTTTTTGGATAGCCTTGTATGGAGCATGGAGCAGACTATAAACTTCTTCGTAATCTAAACGCCTTCAACAACTCGGGTATTAAAGTTATCTCCAAAGCGTGTGCGATGAATATTCGACACACCTCCTTAAAGAATGCTCTTGCAGAAGCTCATAATCGATACGAAAACACCTATAACTTAAGAAGCAAAAACGTTAAATTCTCTGTGGGAGATTTGGTCTTTAGTCGAAACTTTGCAATAAGCGATGCCTCAAAAAGATTCTCTGCAAAACTCAGTCCGAAATTCCTTAAAATGAAGTTAACGAAAGTAATAGGCAACAGCTTGTATGAGTTGGAAAATTTGAAAGAAAAACGTGTAGGAATATTTCATTGCAAAGATTTAAGAAAATAGTGAAAACATTGACCCGGCTGCTAGTCTGCGCATGAGACAATAAAAATAATTTATAATATGAAAAAAAACAAAAAATCACCTATGTAAAGAGAGTTAGCGTTCCTTCTCTTCTCCCTTTCCGTCAAGTGCCTTCGGGAAAAGTAGAAGTTTTGTGGTGAACGACTCTTTCGCTACCACGTTCTTCCATTATAATACCTAAAATAATAAACTAACTCATAAAAATAAACCTTAACTTCAAATAATACTTACACCATAAATTTACCTGCACCTATGTAACTCTATACTTACCATAAAATAATAATTAAAATAATATATTCTAATATATAAAATATTCCTGTCACAGTGTTAGTTGCCATACTCCTCCTAAACGGCTTAACCAATTTTAATGAAATTTTGCATATATATTCGGTAGGTCTGAGAATAAGTTTTTATCTATTTTTATATTCCTAAGTGTTATGGTTTAATTGCATCAACATCGTACACGGTGCAGCGATCTTACGATAGTATTCAGTGACTCTATTATGTACAATGAAGCATTGATTTCTATTGAGGTTGTTTGCATAATCATTGCCAACTTACCACTCAGTCATTTCGGTATGCATCTTATTTAGTAGACACTGAATTGAATCGTGAACTACAATACAATACTGTAGAAATGGCACCGATTGTCGCTCGAAATATCCAACTAATGAATGAAGAACAAAGAACCATTTATGACCACATCATGCTCGCAGTTTCGGCAGGACAAGATGAGTTCTTTTTTTTGGATGCACCAGGTCGAACTGGCAAAACATTCCTTATTTCGCTAATTCTTGCTAAAATACGATCAAATAATGGTATCGCAATGGCTGTTGCGTCTTCTGGTATTGCGGCAACTTTATTGGATGGAGGCAGAACAGCTCATTCAGTATTTAAACTGCCACTAAATATTCAAAATAACCCAGACGCGGTGTACAATATAAAAAACAATCATCCATGGCCACAGGGCTGAAACAATGTAAGATTATCATCGAGATGAATGTACTATTGCACACAAACATCCGCTTGAGGCGTTGAAAAGGACATTGAAAGATATACGAGGTGTGTTCAGAAAGTTCCCGGAATTTTCGTTTTTTTCAAAAAAATATTTATTTATTCGTTTACATCAATGTGGTTCCCTTCAAAGTAGTCCCCCCCCAGATATAAAACACTTATGCCAGCGTTTTTTCCAATCTTGGAAGGCCTCTTGATATTCACTTTTTGATATGTCCTTGAGCATTCTCAGCGATTCGGCCTTTATTTCTTCAATCGAGGAAAAAGGCCGTCCTTTCATGGGTCTCTTCAACTTTGGAAACAGGAAAAAGTCACACTGAGCCATATCTGGTGAATATGGAGGTTGGGGCATGACTGCGGTATTGTTTTTGGCCAAAAAATTACGAACAAGCAACGACGAGTAAGCAGGTGCGTTATCGTGGTGCAAAAGCCATGAACTGTTTTTCCATAAATCTGAGTGTTTTTTTCGGATTGCTTCACACAAACGTCGCATAACTTGAAGGTAATACTCCTTATTAACCGTACGACCTTGTGGTAAGAACTCTAGATGCACTATTCCATTATAATCGAAGAAAACAGTAAGCAAAACCTTCACTTTTGATCGAACTTGACGTGCTTTTTTCGCTCTTGACGTTGGATGCTTCCAGGTGGACGATTGTGCTTTTGTTTTGACATCATAACCGTACACCCATGTTTCATAACCAGTTATGACCCTTTCAAGCAAAATTGGATCGTCGTTGACGTCATTTAACAGCTCTTGAGCGATGTTCACGCGATTGTTTTTTTGGTCAAAATTCAGCAGTTTCAGCAAAAATCGCCGAGCTCATAAAAACACGCAAACCTTAGCAACTACCACAGACAAAGTAAACAATGAATATAGCTGAAAATTGCATCATACTATAGGGATATGTATATTAACACAATAAAAAAAAAATTTGACCTTCGGACTCTTCAGACCCGCGAAATTTAAAAATTCCGGGTACTTTTTGAACACACCTCGTAAAATACAACGACAGACTATTTGGCGGCACTCTGTTACTGCTTTTAGGTGATTTGAGACAAACACTTCCCATTATTCCGCGTTCAACGTACGCTGATGAGATCAACGCGTGCTTAAAATCATCGCCACTGCGGCGTTATGTTGAAAAAGTACAACTGAAAGTAAATATGCGTATTCAAATGCTTCAAGATCCCTCCGCTGAAAAATTCTCAAAACAACCGTTAGATATAGGCGACTCAAAAGTTGCTACAAATGAAACTGGATGCATAAAATTACCGGTCGATTTCTGCACTAGATGATGAATTAAGTCTCAAGATACAAATCTATTGATACAGTTTGTGAAGCTACCGAAGCTGTAAACTATCCAACTAAGTTTTTGAACTCATTGGATTTACCAGGCATGCCACCGCATAATTTACAACTGAAGGTTGGATCTCCGATTATTTTGTTTCGTAATTTGAACCCACCACGGTTGTGCAACAGCACGCGATTAGTAAATAAAAAATTAATGAAAAATGTCATCGAAGCCATAATTCTAAATGGCAAATTCCGAGGTGAAAATATATTATTACCGCGAATCCCTATTATACCCACAGATATGCCAATTCAATTCAAACGCCTTCAATTTCCAATTAGATTGGCATTTGCAGACTATAAATAAGTCTCAAGGCCAAACGATGTCTGTCTGCGGCTTAGATTTGAGCACTTCATGTTTTTCACACGGACAATTATACGTTTCGTGCTCTCGAGTTTGTTTGAATTGGCGAAAGATGGGATCACAACAAATATTGTAAACTCTGTTGCATTAAGGGATTGATATTGTTTTTTGTAGTATTGTCATAATTATATGATATACCTATGTCCGTATATAATTTTAATACATTAAAAAAATTATTTTGTGATTTGTTATTTTAATATTTTGTCACCGTTTACAGTGCTCTATACCTTTCCCACTTATGTACCACATCCTTACACACTTACAATGAGTTATTTATTTCTAGCAAAATATTCTCTAGAAATTATTTACATGAAAAAACGACGTTCGTCGGGTAAGCTAGTTAACTTAGAAAAATACAAACTTACCTTTAAAATCATATTTACCGTATAAATGTACATACGAGTACCTACATATTTCTATACTTACCTTAACATAATTATCAACTTGCTTCGAATGTTACAGCTGCCCACGCACTATAGTAAACAAAAAAAAAAGGGGGAACATCTGAACAAAAAAATCAAAGCACATGAGTGGTTTGATGCGAACAACGGGTCACATCTAATCGCCACCCTATGAGTGGTGTTATGAGCAAATGGATTATGATAACTGATGTTGAGTAGCGGTACTGTTCAAACTCAAGGTCAAGTGGCAGCGGTAAAAGAATTACATAATAATGACAGATAAGCATCGGAAGTTAGTTTAGTTTTGGCTTTGGCGGTGATCAGCTCGCGACTATACTTCTCGGATATTCACAGAAAAAAAATAGTTAAACAGAGAAATACTTATCTGAGCGTACCTAAAATTAAATTTAAACAGAAAATTACTTACCTGAGTGATCCCGAATAAAATAATACCTACTTACCGAAGTGTACCTAAAATTAAATTTAAACAAACAAATACGTACCTGAGTGATCTCTAATAAAATAATAGCTACTTACCGGAGTGTACCTAAAATTAAATTTAAACAGAAAAATACTTACCTGAGTGATCCATAATAAAATAATACTTACTTACCATAGTGTACCTAAATTAAAATTAAACAGAAAAATACTTATCTGAGTGTACCTGAATTAAAATTAAACAACAAAAAAATACTTACCTCAGTGATCCCGAATACAATAATACCTACTTGCTGGAGTGTACCTAAAATTAAATTTAAACAGAAAAATACTTACCTGAGTGGTCCCTAATAAAATAATACCTACTTACCGGAGTGTACCTACCTAAGATTAAATTTAAACAGAAAAATACTTACCTGAGTGATCCCTAATAGAATAGTACCTATTTACCGGAGTGTAATTAAAGTTAAATTTAAACAAAAAAATACTTACCTGAGTGTACCTACAATTAAATTAAAACATACGATCCCGAATAAAAATAAAAATAAATTACCTACTTACCTGTGTACCTACATATCGACAACGAAAAAATTAAAAAAAATAAAAAATTAAAAACCATGATAATTACCTGACCGTATGTTAAGAAGAAAGAAAGACGCTATAAGAAGAAGTATGATTCAGAGATCTGAAGAATTGACAAACCTTTCTACAGGGCAGTGCGGCAAAATTCATATTATTCATTTTTTAATTTTTTTTGTTTGTTAAAATTCATAATAATCAATTAAATTAAAGAAAATAATAATTCGTTTTGATTTCGAATTTTTTTTTTGTTGGTTCCCCCCCCCCCTGTATATAATATTGAGAAGAAAAAAAAGAAAGAGAATTAATATTTTATCCCTTGTCTGCCATTAAATTATCCTAGCAGGTAACAGCGCGGATCCCACTAGGTGCACCTCGGAGGATACGAGCTTTAACCCTCAACAAAGTGAGTGATACAAATATTTCGAATTTTTTTTTATTCAAGTTACATAAAAAAAAATAAATTGATAAAAGATATCAATATCAATAACTACATATATCAATATCAATACACGAGGGCCAATCTATCTAAATTCATTCAATTCACATATTTAATTTCTTGAAAATACTTTCCTTGAATTTTTTTGGGATATTTTTAATCATGGACCATGTAAAATATATTAAAATTTTTTTGAGTCATTTTATTTTAAATAAAACAATAATGTTATAATGTTACACACCTTTTGAAAATTAATTTTTTTTATTATTTTGCGGATTCAAATTTCGAATGAAGGCTTTCATGCTTCAAAAAGGGGAGATTATTGTTTTGGAAAATTTTCAGCGAACAATAAAAAGATGAATAATTAAATCATTTTTACTTATCGGATGGAAGTGATCCTGGAAGGATATGGACCCCTTAGAAGGTAAAAGTAAGAAGAAGTAAGAAGACATGTAGATTAGGGGCTATTGCTAAATTAAGGAGGAAGCAGTAGCCACGGAGGTAACAAGGTGTTACAAGGGTGAGAAAAACTCCTGAGGGCATAAAACCTTAGTCCCTCTCCCCCTCACTGGAATCGCAACCCTATGAATAAAAAAGGACACATACACATATACTTACACTTACACACACGTACACTTACACCCACATATACACTTACACACTCCCATACATACACTTATACTCTCCCTACACATACATATACACACACACTTTCCCCTACACCTACACATACACGTACTCTAGAACAAATTCGGCCTCAACATTATAAAATTTGTAATGGCATGATAAATGTACCAGAGTCTAACCCGGGAGCAAGAACCCCTCCCCATCCGACGAGCTACGACCCGTGAAATGCCAGCATGCCTTGCAACCGTGGTTAGACACTGGACTCAGCTCGACACGGTCGCCTGGACCAGCCTAAGGTGGCTGTACACCTCAGGTTGTAGAGGTGATTTAGAGCTGAGGCAGGGGGTTTCGTTACAAAGTTGTAATTTATTTCAAAAATGTATGTTATTTAGTATAATTTTTGTTTTCAAAATGCTATTATTTATTTTTTTTAGTTTTTAAGTAATTAAGAAAAAATTAAATATGTATTTCCAAGAAAAAATGTCAAATACTCAAATTAAATATTAATTTATTGAATTAAAACCTCATATTTGTATTAAATTTTTAGAAAATAATAAAAAAAGGATAAGCTATATAAAGCATGCTTTTTTATTACTTATTCTTCTTATGTTTTGGTTCATCACGTTCGTTTGTTTTCTTTCGCGATTTCATGTGGTCAACAGACTCATGAGTCTTCATTTGACTCCTTGATTGAAAACCTTTATTGTAACCCTTTTATGGTTTTAAATTGTTCATTTAAGAGTTAATTTTTAATGCTGATTACGAATCCGAACTTCGATTTTAGCTATATACATAATACATGTGCTCAAACTGAAGAGCACCATTTTTCAAAATTATTTTTGTATTTTTTTTTTAATATACTACAAGCACTTGATGTTTTAACCTTACCTTCGTAATAAATAGTACGAAGAAAGATATTTTGGAAAATCATCACAATTTTTTTTTTTAAAAAAACTGGCCTCGAAAAACCTTATATGTATACCATGTCAGTTATAAGGTTGAGAGTCGAATAGAATTTAAAAACATATTTTTATTAATTTCATTTTAAATTAAAAACAAATAAACATGGTTAACAAACCAAGAAATCTACGTATTTAATGATTAAAATAATTTTTTATCAGAAAAAAAGAATACAATATTATTGTTAAGAACTTTTAACTAATTTGAAATTTAATGTGGATATAAACAAATTGTTTTTGTTCATATACTCATCCTCGACAGCAAAAAGGAGACAATTTACATTTTGAACTGATCGATTCCAAATCGATATGTATGCTTTATTGAAGCCACATCAGCATTCAGACACTATGAACAAAAGAAAACATAAGAAATTAACAACTAGAAAAACGTAATAGTAAACTTACTAACTTCTAAGCCCGAAGTTAAGCTGCAATTAAGCATTAACAGCAGCAATACGATTTGGACGAACATAGAAAAAATCCACAGTTGAACGGCTTGGGGTTTTCCCGGTAACGCTGTGTCACTATTGTCGATTATGAAACGAAATATTTTTGGAAAATTAATATATTGTTTGTGATGTTTAAGTATGAATTGTAATAATTGTAGTGTGCTACCTACTTAAGACTTTCCGGTCAATTTGGATCTTGTTTTGGCAGTGGCGTCTTCGACTGCTCTTAGCTGCTTAAGTAAGTCTTCGATTCTCTTTTTCCTTATGTCTTTGCCTTCTGGTTTGTCTGATGAGTTTCAAATCGTAGATGATGTTAATGCTGATGCTCTAACCGTAGCTTGTTTTTTTATTTGAATCAAAATTGTTTATCGCCTTGTAACAGTTTCCACTGAAAGAATATTATTTAAATATGTCCTTAGTTTAGAGAACTCTTAAAATATGCTCACTCTTTTTCACTGCTTAATGTTTATTAGCTATTTTATTAGCTGTACGCTTTCTCTTGACTGTGACGAGATGAGGATGACGATGTATCCGAACCATAACCACTAGACTTTGAAGATCCTAAAGATAATAAATGTTATACTTGGGATAAATTTTAAAAAATACAATCTCTCACCTCAACCGGAACAACTTATGCTTTTTCTTGGTGTAATCAGTTCCAGATTTTTTGGATGGTTTGGAAGATTATTCAACAAATTCACATGCATCCTCGTCATCATCATCTTCTTCGTGACTGCTATGTAGTTTCTTCAGTTTTTTACTCTTTACGTTCCTCTTCCTCTTTCTCTAGTTGCCATTCGGGTTAATTCGTATTTAATAGAGATCCGTTCGTAGCTTCATCTTCAATAGATGAAGCTAATATCACTCAGGTATTCGTGGCTCATGTTAATAGCACCGTATTCGCGGTTATCATCTAGGCTTCACCCATCACTGGACACCCTAGAGTACCTTTAACGTCGTGATTTACGTTTCTTGAACTTTCTGATTTACTTACCTTGAACTTCGTCATTTACGTCTGGCAGGTGGAATGGATTGATTTCGAGATACCGCGCCCGGCCTCTGTGCACCGCTCTTTTCGCTGCTACATAAAGCAGGTTTGCTGGGCAACTTGTTGTTCTCTTTGGCGCTTCAAGCTTTGTCAATTTTATCGCTTGATGATGACGACGAAGACGATGATGAAACTCGTTCGAATTGGATGATGCTCTTGATGAACGTGAACTTACGCGCGACGACCACGATACTGCTCGTATCGTATGCCTAACCCGACTGGGACTTGCCGATTTCAACTTTTTCGATCCGGATTTCATTGGTGTGGATGGTTTAATAGATGCATTCGATTTCACCGCTCTAGATTTCGAGTTACTGAAATCTTCTGGTTAGAAGCAACCTTTGGTGCTTCTCAAAGTAAAAGTCTGAATAAATTATATTTTTGAAAGAAAAAATATTCAGTAGATTGTTTTTATTTTGATTTCATTTTTGTTGTCAAAATACTCACCTCGTTATTAGTTTGTCATAACTGGGACCAACTTAAATTGGACCACGTTCGTATTGCAGTTCTAGGGTGCGCCTATACTTTCAGAATGATTTTTTTTGTTTTTATCAAAATTTTTCATAAAAACCATAGAATTTGTATGCCAAAAGCAGTCAAATATTATTTTTAGCACATTTTTCACTGAAAAGAAGTTGCACAGTTATTTTTTTTTTAAATATTGCATTAATTTTTCAATTTTTCACTTCAAGGGATCTCTTTTTTGAACGGCTGAGTTCACCTCACATTGTTTTCTCCCTGATTGTACATACTGAGCCCAAAAGCCCATAACAACTACATAGAATCTGGATTAACCCATAAGAAATGCACGGGACAACTAACACATGCTTATGCTAACGGGCAAAATTCTTTCAATTTAGTTTGTAGGCCGAAAGAGAGCAAACCCATTAAGTCGGGACTCTAGATAATATATTTCCTCTATGGCAGTGAGAGTGATAAGATTAAAAATTTTGGTGATTTCGGACCTTGACCGAGTGAAAGAAAAATTGAGAAAAACATACATAGTAGTGTGGTGATATAAAAAAAAATAAGGAAGAAAAAAAATAGAAAAAGGAAAGGAAAAAAATGAGTAAGTTGGGGATCGTAGAGGAAAAACTTAAAAGGAAAAAGATAAGTAGAACTTGTTTTTTTTTGTGTCGGATCGTTTTAATTCTTTTTGTTTTAACCCCAATTTTATTTGTGGGGAACTTAGACCTTAAAGGTCCATAGTCCATACAATCTTTCACATAATTTCGAAAAGATCCTGAGTTTTTATCCTGCTTTTGCAAGGTTTTTCAGGCTTATTAAAATAAATCCTATTTCCTTTTATGGTGGTTTTATTGTTTCGCTTGTGTTTCTCGAATCGAATCTTCGATTAATTGATATTTGCTGAACCCACCCCTCACTGAGCTCCTCGTGGTGGCAGCACTTAATTTGCTGCTTGTTGCAATTTTTGCCTCGTCGCCTCTTCGCCGCTGTGGTTTGACAGTTCGGCATAATTTGCACATTTTATATTTCGCGCGGTTAAATTTGTCTGAGTTTTTTTTTCGTTTTCATTTTGTTTATTAATTTGACTAATATAATAATAATTATCGGCAATAAAAATTGCAACAATAGAAAAAAGACTACGAATCCCGAAAAATCTATTACCTCAATCTGGTACGAAATTCGAAATTCGTAGAACTTGGTATCACAAGCCCCGAAAAAACTTAAAATATGTTGTCCTTTTCTACGGCAGGTTTTTTCTTTCGTAGACTAAAAAAATCAGTTATTTGAAAAATGGAGTTCTTTCAACTTAGTCTTGTTATTTTTTATTTTGCATTTATAATTTTATTTATTTACGATTTTAAAGGTCGAAAACAACAAATAAACACCAATACAATAAACTGTATGAAGCACTGTCCCGGAAACCAGACATTGCCAAAGGATACACCAAAAGAACAAAAGAAGAAGTTAATTTGTTTTGGGAAGAATCAAAAACAGATTTAAATCTCCTTGGACCTCCAATAAAAGACGCAGGAACTTGGAGAAAAGTAAGCCTTAAACTGGAGTAATCAATTCCTTTAATTTCTTCAACTTTGTCTCTAAGTTTGGCTTGATTGGAAAGCATACATATGTAAAAAGAAAACTCACGGAGAATCAACTTGAACATAATGCAACTGGTGGTGGGAGCTATAAAAAAACATAGTTTTTCTATGTTAGAAAAAGGAGTGATTCAACTCACCGGTCTCCAAATATCTACGGCTGGAATAAGAGGAACCACTTCATATGGCGTCACAAACCAAAAACCGGTCTCTTATTCTAAAAGTTCAATTATTGAAAACAAGGAACCGTCACCTCAAAGAATTGAATCCCTTATTCGATGTATCGATGACCTCAAAACGCGAGTCGTATTTACACAGCCAGCCATCTATGTACATCAAAAAAAGGCTCAGGTTAGTAGTGTGAACGCGCTTCTTGAACGTCAAATAAATATGCAGAAAGAATTTTATGAAAACACACAAAAGTACTACGAGAGTCAGCAAAAAGCAACTGATGAACTTTTGCTCAGTACAAAAAAAATATACATAGTCATCGACAAATTGTGTGATTTGGAAAAAAATCAAATTAGTATCATGAAAACACACACCTCAATAAAAGAAAAACTTTTAAAACAAAAAGCTAAAATTAAAGCCCAGATTCTCGAAATTAAAAAATCAAAGTACGGATTCCAAAACAATGAAGACTCTGAATCAGATTAACTTTTTAAAATTATTATTATTTTTTTAAGACTAAGAAGCCAATTGTTTAGTTTTCATTTTTTTTTCTTAAGATGAATAAATTTTATTTGTTTTTATATAAACGTATTTTTTATATTGTCTCTTATTGTATTTCCTGCATTACGATAAGTCTGCTGGTCATGTTCACCTTGGTGGATTTCTTCATTTAGACTGAATTCAGGTATTGTGTCCAAATAATTGTCTACTCTGAAATGAATACAGATGTTGTGAAGAGCACATACCACATT
Organism: Eupeodes luniger; assembly: GCA_951509635.1. Taxonomy (NCBI): domain Eukaryota; kingdom Metazoa; phylum Arthropoda; class Insecta; order Diptera; family Syrphidae; genus Eupeodes; species Eupeodes luniger. The sequence goes on along the minus strand of OX608073.1, from coordinate 200,768,560 downwards.
CACAATCTGTGCAGCTTTTTGTGGACTAAAATGGAGTTGCCGTGCACCAAGAATGCATCTAAATCTATTTTTCACTACCTTAATGGCCAAGTGTTACTTTCGCCTTCGCCGTACTTCTTCTTGAAATGCATTTTTGCATTTGACAGATTCCAAACATGGGAGTCATGGTTTGATCCGGGGTACTTTGCATCATCGCATCTTATTTTCATTTTATGATCGCAAATCTAAAATAAGACGTTTTTATTTCTAATTTGTTTGTACATGACTTAACATTTTACTTACCAGTATTACATTAAGGCTAAAATTTCCTTTACGATTATAAAATAAGGCCTTTTCTTGAGCAGGCGCTACTATGTTTATGTGGGTTCCATCGACGCACATAACAACGCTCGGAAAACCAGCCTTGGAAAAAAACCTCCCTTTGCTTCTCTCGTTTCAACGTCATCCGTATACAGCTTTCCACTTGGGACATAATATTCTTTCTAAGATGTTTAACACTTTTGTGAGATTTGTAGAAAATGTCGATTGTGCCATTGCGATCTTAAAATCATTGCCAGTGCCAAGCTGATAGCCACCTTCAGCCAAAAATCTTAACAACGCACTCAATCGACACATTGGTGTCATCGATTATGATAACACACCTGGCTTCGCTTCAAGTTCTTCCAACACGTATTTGAAGGCGTCTTTGTCGACCCTGAAGTTCTTTCTAAATCTGCAACAGATATCAAGGAAATTGAAAAATTAAAGTAATTGGAGTTGAATACTTACAAAGTTGCATCCAAATCAAAGTGATTGCATGTGTCCCTAATGCCCAATTTCATAAACAACTTTTATACATTTAACAGGATTTTAAACTGTAAAATGCGATATTTTGGTTCCACCAAGCGCTTTTAAAGTAAACAAGCTTTTAAACACCTTTTAAAACTAAATGTCCATTTTTGGCTCATTGAATTTTAAAAGTGTCATTAAAAAATGAATATGACATATTGACATCTAATGTTTTGTTTTGTAAAATTTGTATTCTCAATATTTGGAGATACAGAATGAATAGGTAAACAAATTGGACATTGCATTTATAATATCATTTTCATGATTTTAATTTTTAATTAGAACATTAGATTGGTCATCTTCATCTGACGAAGAAGAACAACATATTATAGTTATTTGCCGCTCAAGAGTATTCCGCGTTCACAAGAATCCATTTTCATATTTTATTTTTGAAAGACACACGATTTTTGATTTTGAAGAAGTTTACACTGTTGTATTTTGCGATTCTTGTCATATAGGCTTTTCACACCAAACCCAAAACCCGGTTTTCGCCGAAAACCTATATCGAAAACTCGAGTTTTCCCATACATTTTTGGTAAACCACAAGTTTTCGTAAACCACAAGTTTTATATAAAACCTCTCGAAAACTAGTTGCAATTCAAAGTTGAACTAAACAAACAAACCGTTCGAAACATTCAGCGCTCAAATTAATGTAAACAAAACAGCTGATGGCTGCTGTCAAAACAAATATTATTTCATTTTGAAATGAATTTGGTCGTGGTAAGTAATATTATTTATACAATTTCCTTACAAAATAAGAATTATTGCTTTTTTTTGTATTTACAGAATATGGAAAATTTGCCAACGACGAGAATAAAAGCCCCGGTGACTATATGCGACACTGGCGGTTCTTTTATGATCGTCCAGAGTTTCAAACGCTCTTTGTTAAGCGAGGAACCGGAATTCACTATGGCTACTGGCGTGACGACCCCAAGGACGAGTAAGACTTGCTCATAGTTCTTAATGACGTTTCCAAGGGATGTGTCTCCGAACTCGTCGCCACAAATATGTTCGACGCTTTCGCCTACTACCTGGAGAAAGACTTTCCGTTAACTCAGTTCAATCACAAGGGTTTGGAAGATATGAGAAAGGCGATAAGTTCATTTGTGGAGGAGAATAAGTATGAAAGAAAATCTCTGGTAAGTCACAGCGAGCTATGAAAATTTGCGCCAAAACATTCCACAATGTGGGAATCGTTGTTACAGTGAATAAAACCACAACAGTGGGCTATCGCCCCTTGATGGACAGCGATGCCAACATCAAGAAGATCATCAGTGCTTTGGACAAGCCAGGCAAGTGTGATTTTGGTACGAATCTGGAACTAGGAATTGACCTTTTCTGCTCTGGCCATAAATCGTTCATAATCTTCTCAACCCCCTATAAGCTACTTGGACGGCCACAATACATGGCAATTCTGAAGGCACATTTGGCCAACAGAAGCAATAGTCATAAGCAGTATTTTGGATTGAGTTTGTTGTGAAAGAAAAAAGAAAATGTTTTGAATAAAATTAATTTTTGTTTTAACAGTTTTGTTTTTTATTGATTTGATATTTTCTACACAATTAGCTTCTCTTTGGTGAATTGTTCTGACCGGTTGAAGTAAACAAAGAGGTATCAATTGTATTGTAAAAGAAAACGACGTTTTTTTTATGATAGAGGCTTGAGATAATGAAAAAAAGTTTAAAAGTTGATAAAATTTGTGAGTAAAAAGTTTTGTTTTTCTCAAATTATTTGTGAAAATAAAATGAATTCTAACCAATTGACATTGGTTTTAATACACAAAAAGAAAGTTGAACAAAATATGAAGATTTTGTTAAACTTTTTTTCATTATCTCAAGCCTCTATCATAAAAAAAAACATCGTTTTCTTTTGAAAATTCTGGAACTTCGAAAGAAAAGAAGAGCTTTAATTGATACAGTTGAAAATCGGAATCGACAAAGAAATATGTGGACAAAGGTTAGCTTGTTATAACAATTCAATGAATAGGAAGCTATGTATATATCTAAATATTTTATGCAGGTACGTATAAGCACTTTTTGGGAACGTGAAATGTTAGTAAACGATATGATGAGTTTTTCAAACAACATTTCAGAACGAGCCGCAGAACTTTCGATATACTCTACAATGAACTAAAGGATCTGGAAATGCAAGATACAAACTTTAGCCTTATGTAGGTAGGTACTTATTATGTTGATTTTCAGGAAGGCAAAGATCTATACGAGTTTCAAAAGAACAAATGAGATCCCGTCATTGAGTGGTTTAACAAGGATGCGGATAAATTATCCAATTACTTCCTTTCACACAGTGAAGATGTTCTATATGGTAGAATACAATTCTTGAAGTGCAAACATTATCCTAATGTTTTTTCTTTGCCGTTGACACCCTTGAGTCGATAATCCTTTCCTGTGCTGTGATGTGATAGAGCAGCATATCAGAGCAGACAAGGCCGTAACACTAGCTCGTCTCGAAGAAGAGCTTTAACTGAAGTTCTGGGGGCGGGTGGAATGGGCTCACGACATGAACTAACAAGAACTACAAGCTCGCTTGCCTGCAGCTTTCCTCTTTGTTCACTTCAACCGGTCACAACAATTCACTAAAGAGAAGCTAATTGTGTAGAAAATATCAAATCAATAAAAAACAAAAATTTATTTTATTTAATACATTTTCTTTTTTCTTTCACAACAAACTCAATCCAAAATACTGCTTATGACTATTGCTTCTGTTGGCCAAATGTGCCTTTAGAATCGCCATGTATTGTGGCCGTCCAAGCAGCTTATAGGCGGGGTTGAGAAGATTCTGAACGATTTCGTGTAGGTCCTTATGGCTGGAGCAGAAAAGGTCAATCCTTTGTTCCAGATTCGTACCAAAATCACACTCGCCTGGCTTGTCCAAAGCAAGGATCTTCTTGATGTTGGCATCGCTGTCCATCAAGGGGCGATAGCCCACTGTTGTGGTTTTATTCACTGGAACAACGATTCCCACTTTGTGGAATGTTTTGGCGCAAATTTTTCTAGCTCGCTGCGACTTAGCCTCCACCAGAGATTTTCTTTCATACTTATTCTCCTCCACAAATGAACTTATCGCCATTCTCATATCTCCCAAACCCTTGTGATTGAACGGAGTTTCCGAAAAGTCTTTCTCCAGGTAGTAGGCGAAAGCGTCAAACATATTTGTGGCGACGAGTTTGAAGACGCATCTCTTAGAAATGTCATTAAGAACTATGAGCAAGTCTTCCTCGTCCTTGTAGTCGTCACGCCAGGTCGTCCGGTTCCTCGCTTAACAAAGAGCGTTTAAAACTCTGGAGGATCATAAAAGAACCGCCAGTTCCGCAAATAGTCACCGGGGCTTTTATTCTCGAGGTTGGCAAATGTTCCATATTCTGTAAATAAAAAAAAAAAAGTGAGCCGTCATGGGACGCCTGGCAGATGTGAAACATTGTGTGTACAAGTAATACGCATAAAAGATAATATATTTACAGGAATTAAATATAGCCTAATGAAAAAATGAAGTACCTATTACGAATTTCTTACAGTTGGTAGGTGATTTTTTTTTTAATGATAAAACAAAAGGAGGATTGGAACATAAATAAAAGACACAAATTTCAACTATCAAATTATTCAAATTATCTGAACCAACAAAAAGAATGCATTTTTGTTTTTATTTTAAACTACATATGTAGGTATTTATAAATACTGTACCTACCTATCTACTAATCTCAAACAAAGTGCTAAGTGTATGGATAATGGATATTATCACTGTCCGGATACTAGTAGGAATTCCCTATGAAATTTTATGAAATACCTGCCTACCTGCCAATACCTTTTATATATAAAATTTGAATTTAAAATCAAACCCACATCCTGAAAAAAAATCACCTACCAATTGATATCTATCTACAAAAACAAATCTTTAAAGCTCAAACAAATATAATGTTCAAATACTGAAGAAAAACTTAATGCCAATTAAAGCAAAATACCCACTCGCCAAAATACACATAACTATAACCAAACGTATAACTACCCCTATATTCTTCTTCTTCACAAAGACCTGCACGACAAAAATTGCATCGTAGCTTTGTGTACATAATACAAACCATGGTTGATATACAAAGATCGTACACAAGGAGAAGCAGCCTTATAAATGGAAATGTAAAAAATCGGTACAAAATACTGAACAGCTGATGTAAGCATACAAAAATTTCATTCATCCCCTTATTAGACACAATATTAAGACATTGCCGTTTTTCATAGAAAAGTGCATTGATATAAAGAAAATACAAAAACAAATTCATGGACCTTCATATGGAAGCTTAGTATATGAAAACATATACATATACAAATACAATGTAAAAAAATGTGTTCACTTTTTGGCTGAAAAATTAACTGTCTCCCTTATTCTGCTGGCTGCTTATGGGAATGGAAATAATATTTTTCTCTCGCACCCCCGAAATTTATCCACTTTCGATATTATCACCAACGAGACGGCGCTGCGCGCGTCCGGTCGCCTTAAAAATTTCTGCTCATGAGAGTACTATGGTTTTCATATACAAAGCTATAGTTTTCATATACAAAGACCGTACACTCTACTACATATAAAATATATGTATATTTATACCTTAGTATACCGACCCTCGCCCTCGACCCTTGCAAGCGTCACCACGCCAAAAATTCGGTTTACAAGTGATCCTATAGATGTTTCACATCAAAAGCAATAATTCTTTTTTGTAAAGAAATTGTATAAATAATATTACTTATCATGACCAAATTTATTTCAAAATGAAATAAAATTTGTTTTGACAGCAGCCATCAGCTGTTTTGTTTACAATAATTTGAGCGCTGAATGTTTCGAAAGGTTTGTTTGTTTAGTTCAACTTTGAATTGCAACTAGTTTTCGAGAGGTTTTATATAAAACTTTTGGTTTACGAAAACTTGTGGTTTACCAAAAATATGTAGGAAAACTCGAGTTTTCGATGTAGGTTTTCGGCGAAAACCGATATTTTTGCGAAAACCGGGTTTTGGGTTTGGTGTGAAATGCCTATAATAGGCTACATGTAGAATCTCAATTTGATTGTTTTGTTTTTGAAATCGAAATTGTGGTACTGTCATTTTTGCTAATAATTTCATAATTTGTTCTTGTAGTCTAATCTGACATTTTGCCTTTTTTCCACCACTCAGGGTGTTTCAGGCAAGACAGGTACCGGTCGGTTCTCTTGGTGATATTTTCTCTATATGGGTTAAAGGAAGCTACGAACACCATCATATTTGTATCTCTGGTTGTTAGTACCTCCTTGGTCAGAGAGAAAGAATTAATATAGAAGTAAAATTTCGTATTAACTGTCCCCTCGCAGCCTATTGTTTTCATTTCTTTTGCAAACCGCTTGCGTATGGATTTGCCTCACATTGTTTGTATTACCCTGGGGCCTGATTATGAGGTTCGCGGCGGATCGTTTTCAATTCGACCTCTCAAATTCGACTCGAGTCGTATTTCCTTATTAACGAATTCGCGGCGAAGCGAAAATAGTTCTTCCTATATTCCAGTGATTTGACACTTTTGGTCTGACTTTTTGTTCCTATATTCCAGTGATTTGACAGCTTTCCAAACAAAATTTGTTTTGTTTTGATTGAATTTGTGAAATTTGCTGTGATTTATTCGAAATTTTATATTTTATTGTGGATTGTGGATAAATTATAAGAAAATTAAAATAAAGCTAACTCATATTTTTATATAAATACAATCAAGAAAGAATCCACGACATCGAACAGTGAATAATAATGAACACCCTTTCGCCTGTGAATCCGCCAAAAAAAAGCTATCGGATTTCAACTCGCCAACAAACATTATGACATTTCAAATTCGCCTTCGAATATGTTAATTCACCTCGTTCTGTGGGATTGGATCGAGTAATCCTATTTCGATCCGATCCAGGTCTATACGGCGCTAAATCCTGATTCAATTCGGATTCAATTCTCCTTGTAAACGCGGTATATATGGATATCATCAAAAATACTCCATTTACCAAGATCGGAATCTTTCGTACGTTTAACTCCGAAAAGGAAAGAGTTGCGATTGTGTCTAGACGCCATTTTTTCTTCACTCTGAAAAATAAAATCCATTATACGAAACTTTAGTTAAATTTTTAAGTACTTTTATAGTACAGATATCATTAAATAAAATATAATAAAAAAAGAAAATATTTTAATAAAGTGTTTTTTTCGACGAATTACGGTGGATGTTGGTGGATTTCAGCCACTCGTGTTTCGGCTGCTCACACTTCACTTCACTTCACTTTACTTCACTTCACTTCACTTCACTACACTTCACTCCACTTCACTTTAATTAAGTGTCTTTTACTGCTATGAAGCAACAATTTGATTTTTTTAAATCAAAAAAAACTGCACCATACAACAAAACTATGGAAGCCGCCCAACAACTCATCGCCCTCAGTCAAACTCCAAGCACCAGCACGCAACGAAGCCCCGACAAGGCAATTTCTCTCCAAGCTGAGACGCATTCAACATTAATCGACACTGCAAACAAAAATATGTCTGCAACGAATAAGCATTTATTGCCTCTCCCTGAGGATGTTGAAATTGACTCAAGTGAATGGGAAACCCCGCCAAAAAAACACACCGCAACTGCTGCCAAAGTGAATTCCACTTCACAAAAAATGGACTTTGAGTCTGGAATAAATAAATTTGCTGCACTTGGCAATGTGAAAATACAAACAGTGTTAAACATCAAGCACAACAATTCCGTGTCTAAACAACTGCAACAAAAAACCATCAACGATGATGAAGAAAAGAACAACAAGGGAGCCCCACCAGCAACATCCAGCGATAAGCAAGAAAAATCAACAGTAGAAGACAAAATGTATTCAGGTAAGTTCTGTCCACCTATAATACTGAAAAAGGTAGATGTTAGAAAATAAATTTCCGAATTCCAAGAAAACGCGGTAGAGTTTAAGTATAAAATAGTGAACAGGGGTAATATTTGCAAATTATATATTGATGATAGCGATGCTCATAGGGAGATGATGCGTATGCTGAGGGACACAGGTGATGCACAAGCATACTCCTTCACTCTGAGGGAAGATAAAACAACAAATGTTGTCCTGCGTGGACTTACATCCGATTATCCTCCAGAGGAAATCCTTATGGAATTAAAAAACCGAATCGCCAACATTTCTAACATCTCACTATTCGAGACATTAAGGTCCAAGCAGGAGAAAACAAAATATAATCTGTTTCTTGTTCGTCTGCTTCCTGGTACTGATGCGTCAGAACTATCCAAAATTAAATACTTATTTCACACTAGGGTCTATTGGGAGAAACCAAGGGGAAATCCCGGCCTCCTACAGCGCAGGAGATGCCAACAATTTGGGCACTTGGCCAAGAACTGCGCCTTTGCGTACAAATGTGTGAAGTGTGTGAATCGACACGAACCCGGCGCCTGCACTGTAGTTAGGGATGAGAGTAGCAAAGCGGTGTGCGTGAACTGTGGAGAAAACCACCCGGCTAATTTCCGAGGATGCAAATTATTTAAATTGTATGAATCCAGGCGAAAACAGCTTTTGCAAGAGGCAATAAAAAAAAAGAAAAAGCTAGGAACTTTTCGCTCGCCCTTTCTAATGGGGCCTCGATCATCCCTGGGGTTGACTATGCGAGCCACTTCAAGACTCTTCCCAATGACTCTCAAGTTGCTTCTGGCCCTCTTGGTCTACAGCAGAGACAGACAACAGGAAACATCCTAAATCAATTCATGGCACTCTCCAACGACCTCTTTGGTTACGATATGAGATCCTTGTTGAGCAAAATTGAAAAATGTATGTCAAACCTAGAAAACTTTAATTCTTTAACCGAAAAAAGAATGGCCTACTTGGATCTGGTCATTGAACTTCTTTTCTGTTCCAAATGATGTTGATAAATATATTACAATATAACATTTCGTCGTTAATTGCACATTCTAGGAGAATTGAACTTCTAAAAATTCTCCAAGAAAACAAATGTCACTTTGCTTTCGTTCAAGAAACTCATCTATCTAGCAGACATAAAGTCTTCCTAGATAACTACCGTATTATCCGAAATGACAACCTTCAAGGTGCTGCGTTAATTCTGAAAAATAACATTAAATATGAGCTCGTTAACTTTGATTCTAACATTTTCCCTTCAGTTTTCACAAGTATTAGATGCACCGGGGACAACATCTCGAAGAACTACCTTCTAGGATCGTTATACTTTCCCTCGTCTTGTGCTGTCTCTCAACTCACAAATGAGCTAAACAAATTAGAAAACTTAGCAACCAGCTTTGACGGTGCAATTATTGGAGGAGACTTGAATGCGAGAAGTCCAAACTGGAGAGATCATTCATACAACATTAATGGTAAAACCATTGAAGCCTGGCTTCAAAACTTCACCCCGTCTTTAACTTTGCTCTCCTTGGACACTCCCACTTTTCCAAGAGGACCGTCCTTTCTCGATCACTTCCTGATCTCGAGCCACTTCATCAACAGTTTAGATCCAAATTTCTCACTCACCACGCTTCCAACTTTTTCTGACCATTGCCCGCTCCTTTTGAGAATTTCCCTCAAGGAAGCTAATTTTTGTACCTATGATCACCCGTCATATAGATCATTTAGAAACACCAACTGGAACTCATTCAAAAGACAACTGGATCAACGCCTAAATGAATTTTTCCCTCCTCCTGATAATTGCATATCAAACGAAGTTATCGACGCTCATATTTTACACTTCAATAATTCACTTCTTTCCACCTTAGATGAAAACTCCACAAGCGCTTCTCTCTCAACAAAAAAATATAAAAACTTGCCTATTGAAATTAACAATTTATACAAAATAAAACATCAGTGGCAAAGGCGCTTGAAAAATATATTTCACAATTCACTTAACAGAGTTAACGCACAATACAGAGAGCTTGCCTCACAAATCACACTTCTTAACAAAATTATAAAAGATAAAGTGAACATCTGGTTGAACAAAACACTCAGTGACAGACTGGCGAAAATCAATCCTGGGCCCCTGGCTTTTAAAGAAGCATTTAGAATTGTTGGACGCAAGAAAAGATTCTCCTGTAATAAGGTGTCAGTGAACGAGCAAACGTTTATCAATGCAACTAGTGTTATGTTATGTTTGACGAGGAAGCCTTGGTTCAAAAGAACAAAATCGATTTCTTAGCTTTTATGCAAAGCCGCTTATTTATCCGAGCATCAAGATGCACGATATTTAAAAGAAAAGAGTCGCAGTTAAGGTTTTAACTTAGACTAATTTTATTTTCAAAATTTTCTTCTATTTATACTTACAACTAGTTCTATACAAAATTAATTTTCATATGTACATAGATATTCTTAACCTAGTTCTTTATTTTATTTATTCTATTTATGACCTACAATATACTACCCCACATGACGTAAGAATTAAATGTCCACTTGACAAAAATATACTTTCGGTTATATTTCCTCAAAGGCATTCCGAATGCTCAGTCAATGTGATGCATATATAATTGCAGTCATAAACAAAATCAATATTTAATTGCATTCGGCGCATAGCGACCGACTATGACTATGTGTAACATGATCAGTTGAATGCACGATGGTATCGCTTGGTGACGGCTGATCATTTTCAACATAATCCAATGTAGGTCGATATGCGGCGAGTTCATGAATGTTTACATTTCATATATTATTGTTATTGTTTATATTTGTTTATTGTTTTGTTTTGGTTTTAGGTGTAACACACAACACCCTCACCCTTTAAAAAAATGATTTTTTTTTTTTGTATCTTTAAATGAAAAAAAAAATTATTTTGACAGTATTTTTTTTTTTAAGGTTTTGTGATTTTTTGATGAAGAAAAGAATTTATAATTACATACATATATAGTTTCTTTTTGTTTTTATTTATTTCTGGCTCTTATTAAATTATTGTTATGTACTTCTTTATTTTCTTTTTCAGTTTTTATAATGCTATTTAGACCTTTTTGTTCAATTATTTTATAAGGACCTTTAAATGATTTATCTAGTTTCTTTTTATTTCCTATTTTTATATAAACATAATCTCCTATTTCAAAGTTTGATTTATTTACATTAGATTCATTCTAAGTTGTCTTTAGCTTTATTATGTGCATATTGTAATTTTAATTTAAATTCATTTACATAATTATCAATGTTATAAGTACTTTCTTTATTTTTAATGATCTCACAAGGTAAAGCACATAATTTCCCGTATACTAATTCAAATGGTGTGTAATTGGTAGTACTGTGTGGTGTAGTGTTGTATGTGTAGGTATAGTAAGGTAGTAATTCTTCCCAGTTGTCTTTTCCGTCTGTTGTCATTAAGTAGTCGTTTAGAACTCTATGATTTCTTTTTATTGAGCCTAAGGTTTCATGGTGATATGGTGTTGAGGTGGCTTTTTCTATTTTGAGTAGCTTACAGATATGTACTAATAGTTCATTAGTGAATTCTGTACATTTGTCTGTTTTCAATTTCCTAAAACAACCATATTTTAAAATGAATTTCTCTACAATAGTTTTTGCTACTGAAATGGCATTTTTCGTGACTAATGGAAACGCTTCAACAAATTTCGTTAATTCACATTGAATTGTAAGAATATACCTATACCCATTTGATGGTCTCAATGGTCCTACTGTATCTATAGTTATTACCTCAAATGATGTGCTTGGTGTTTCTGTCCTTGTGAATCGTTCTTTAGTGTATTTACTTATTTTAACTTCATTACAAATATTGCAATTATTTATATATTTCCTAACCATTTTATTCATATTCTTCCATACATATTTCTGCTTAAGCTTCGCTATACATCTTCTGATACCTATATGTCCTCCTAACTTGTCATCATGATATTTTTTTATTAAATCGTTCCTCTCACTTGCATGCCCTATTCTTCTTAGTGGATTGTATAATACAATGCCTAGACAATTTTGTTTCTTATTCTCTTGCAGTTCTGTAAATATTTTTTTAAATTTGTGCACTGATATTGTTTTAAATATTTCATTATTCATTGCTAACGCTAGCTTTTCTATTTTCGCATGCTTTGTATAGGATAACAATTTCTTCAAAATCAATTTTAACTCTGATAGAGAATTATCATTGTATCCAACATGTATTATATCTTTAACTGCATATATTGTTTCTTTTGGTGGCCCCATTAAATTCTTTATATTTTCAAATTGCAATTTCTTAATGTTTCTTGTGTCTGAGATAGATATGCATTCCCATATGTGGAGGTGTACAGTCTCCACTGGAGGCATAATTTCCGGATTTTCTTCTCTTTCACTAATATCTTCCTTTCAACTTCATTGCTCTTGTTAGGACATTTATATTGTTTACTGGTATCATTTCTTTTAATTCTTCTGAACTTAACTTTATTCTAGATAATGCATCAGCATTTGTATTCATCTTTCCTTGCTTAAAAATTATATCAAAATCGTAATCCATTAAATCTACTCTAATTCTAGTTAATTTAGATGAAGGATTTTTATGAGTAAAAAGACTAACTAATGGCCTGTGATCTGTATAAACAACAAATCGCCTACCGTATAAATATGGTCTGAAATGATTTATTCCCCAATGTATAGCTAGTAATTCTTTCTCTATTACTGCTTTATTAAGCTCACCTTTGTTTAATGATTTACTTGCATAGGCAATAGGTTTATCATTTCCTACTTCTCCTTGAGATAAAATAGCTCCTAATGCATAATTTGATGCATCTGTTGTCAATATGAATGGTTTCGAGAAATCTGGATAATTTAGTATTGGAGGTGTCATTAATTTTGTTTTAAGTCTTTCAAAAGCATTTTGACAACTTTGTGTCCAGCTAAATATTTGATCTTTCTTTAATAATTGATTCAAAGGTTTTGCAATTTCAGCAAAGTTCTTGATAAAACGACGGTAATAGTTACAGAAAGCTACAAATCTTCGGACTTCATCTGCATTATCTGGTTTTGGGTATTCTTTTATGACATTGTATTTACTCGGGTCTGTGGTTACTCCTTGTGAAGTTATAAGATGTCCAAGATAAACTACTTCCGGTCGAAGGAAATTACATTTGCTTGGGTTTAATTTCAAATTATATTTACGTAACCTCTTAAAAACTTCTGTTAGGTTGTTATTATGTTCCTTAAGGTGTGAACCAAACACAATTATATCATCTACATATAAGAATGCGGATGCTTGCAAACCACTTAATGCAATTGATAACATCCTTTGAAAGCTATTTGTTGATATTTTTAATCCAAAAGGTAATCTTTTGAATTGAAAGTGTCCTGAATCAGTTGAAAAAGCTGTTAATGGTCTTGATCTTGGATTTAGTGGTATCTGATGAAATGAACTTGTCATATCCAAAGTTGAAAAATATTTAGCCTTTCCTAATTTATCAAGTACATCTTCTAGTCTGGTTAATGGAAATTTGTCATCAACTACTTTTTTATTCAGAGACCTAAAATCTACAACTAATCTCCACTTCTTTAATTCTCCTGTGCTTTTCTTTGGTACAATTAGCAATGGTGAGTTATATGGACTTGTTGATGGTTCAATGATATCCTCATCCAGTAATTTGTCAACCTGTTCCTCTATTTCATGCAAATTTGCATGTGGTAACCTGTAATTTTTTATATAAACTGGTGTTTTGTCTGTTAATGCTATTTTTTGCTCATAAAAGTTGTTTTTACTTAATTCTTCTCCTTCTAAATGAAATATATTTTGAAATTGCTTACATATTCTATAAACGTCTTCTTTTGCATTATTATCTAAGTTATCTACTTTTATTTCATTTTGTATTCGTTTAAATCTATCTTCATCTTCTAAACTGTTTTTAAAATTTAGTACTTGGTAGCTAGAGATTGGTTCTAATCCTAACGAAATTTGTTTTAAAATGACCTCATTCTCTGTCGTATTAAGTATTTTTATTTGCTTATTTCCTTCCTTTGGAATAATTGCATTTGCTAAAAATATCCCTTTCTTAATTTCTTTTCCATGTATTATACTATCTTCTTTTAAATCTATATTTATCATTTGAATTATCTCTGTTCTTGGCGGTAGTTTTATATTATCATAAATATCTCTTGTATTCATGTTCATTGGCAATACTATATCTTCTCCATCTAAGGAAATTGTTAATGTACACGTCTCGTAATCAATTTTACAATTATACTTTATTAAAAAGTCTCTTCCTAGTATTCCATCAGTGGTTAAATTTATTTTACTATCTATTATGCTAAATTTATGTTCAACTTCATTATCTGCAAACCATAAATTTAATTTTGTGATTCCTATTGTTATTATAGATTCTTTTGTTATTCCATTTATCTGACAATTATTATCATATTCTATGTTGTAATTATTAGTGACTATGCTATTCTTAATTATTGAAATATCTGCTCCTGTATCTATTAATAAAGTTATTGGTTGATTTCTGGGTTTTATTTTTAATTTTATAAAGTTTGTATCTTTGTTAGAGTTTTTAATGTAAATTATCTTTTTCTGGATGTGGGCCCCGGGTTTTGTCGGCCGGGGACGTACCCGTTTCCCTGAAAATTTGTTCTTTCATTGTAATTTTGTGTTCTGTATCTGTCTCTGTTGTTAATATTTTGTCCCCTATATTGGTTGAAATTACTATTATTGTTCTGATATGAAGAGTTTGTATTTGAATAATTTCGGTTAAAGTTTCCTCTGGTCCTACCTCTACCTCTCTGTATCCTATTAAAATGCATTATTTGGCTAGAATGCTGAGGACTAACTTCTAAAGCAATTTGCACTGCTTCTGCAAGCTTGGATGGTCTTGCAGCCATTACTAATGATTTATAAGGTTCTGATAAACCATTTTTGAATACTGCTAGTCCTATTTGGTCATTCAGCTTGACTATTGTCTCTCTGTGTGTCTGACCCTGTTCCGAAATTTGTAAATCATTCAAAGATGCTAGTAGGTATTCTATTCGTGAAGCAAAAGCTGAAACATTTTGGTTTCCTTGAAAACTTTGTGAAATCTCACTATGTAATCTAAATGCATTTTTGTTTGACTTATATGATGATTTTAAAATTTGTCGAAAATCATCAAAGGTTTTCGGTGTATTTTCTGTTTGGATCTTATTTTTTACTTTTTCTGATAGCTTAGTAGCCAGAATGAATTTAATGAGTGTTTCTTTTTGGTTTATATCTTTTAAAGTATCATGATAGAATTCTATCAAACCTAGAAAATTATTTAGATCTTTTTGGCTACCCTGAAATTCAGGTATCACCTTGGTGGCTGTTACTAAATCAAAATTTGCCATTGTGCTTTCTACCTTTATTTTTGTGTCTATATTTTCAATATCTTCGTCTTCTTCTATAGTTCCTAAATTTTCGTTTTCACCTTTAACTTTTAAATATTCCCTAATTTGTATAACTAATGAGTCAAATTTTTGTTTTATCTGTGTAATGTCTTTTAGGTCAGCAGTGTTTTGTATAACTGACCATGTTTGTTCAATTTGCTTATTAACCTTTTGTACATATTCTTTAGTATACGTCCTATTAGGTGCTTTTTTTAAATTATCTAGCACTTTTCTTAAATTAACAAACTCCATATATTTAAAAGTATATGTATATTTTTTTTTTTTTTTTAATTATTTTTTATTACATATTAGAATTGAATTAATTATTATTTTTTTAAACATTTAATGTTTTTAAGGCATGTTTCCTTAAATAATTTTTGTAATAGGCATTCAATTTGCATAAAATTATGATTATCAAAAGAAAGAAATTTAGGTATACTACTTTGTCGCCTAGAGGTGTTGTTGTTGTTGTCGATGATGTTGATGCTGCAGATGCTGCTGCTACATTATTCATGATCTCCTCCTTGGAAGTTTTGCCACCCATTTTTTTTTAGATCTTTCAGCTCACCAATGAGTCTTCGCTTCTGGTCTCCACTGCTTAGGTTGATTGTCCTCTGAAGGTTTGCACACTTCCTCTGGAACTGTCTTTTGCGGCCTCCTCGTTTCCTCTTTTGCTTATTTTCTTGTTGTTTCTTTTCTTCTTTCTTCTTTTCTTCTTGACGTCTTCTATATTCCTCTATGGATAGTGGTTTCGGTCCAGCGGTTTTAGGAGTGGGGATATATCTTGGGTACTCTCTGGGTTCTACGGTCGTTGGACGGTATTCAGTGACTTCTTCCCACTTTCTAAAGATCTCGTTTATGTCTTCTAAAGCGGAAAATATTTTTTTTTTTTTTTGGAAACTATTGGTGGATTTTTGGTTCAGACTTGCAGGATCGCCATGTTATGTTTGACGAGGAAGCCTTGGTTCAAAAGAACAAAATCGATTTCTTAGCTTTTATGCAAAGCCGCTTATTTATCCGAGCATCAAGATGCACGATATTTAAAAGAAAAGAGTCGCAGTTAAGGTTTTAACTTAGACTAATTTTATTTTCAAAATTTTCTTCTATTTATACTTACAACTAGTTCTATACAAAATTAATTTTCATATGTACATAGATATTCTTAACCTAGTTCTTTATTTTATTTATTCTATTTATGACCTACAATATATTACCCCACATGACGTAAGAATTAAATGTCCACTTGACAAAAATATACTTTCGGTTATATTTCCTCAAAGGCATTCCGAATGCTCAGTCAATGTGATGCATATATAATTGCAGTCATAAACAAAATCAATATTTAATTGCATTCGGCGCATAGCGACCGACTATGACTATGTGTAACATGATCAGTTGAATGCACGATGGTATCGCTTGGTGACGGCTGATCATTTTCAACATAATCC
The DNA here is from genome assembly GCA_951509635.1 of Eupeodes luniger. Taxonomy (NCBI): domain Eukaryota; kingdom Metazoa; phylum Arthropoda; class Insecta; order Diptera; family Syrphidae; genus Eupeodes; species Eupeodes luniger. Next base: position 200,751,946 of record OX608073.1, on the reverse strand, counting down.
AATGTAGGTCGATATGCGGCGAGTTCATGAATGTTTACATTTCATATATTATTGTTATTGTTTATATTTGTTTATTGTTTTGTTTTGGTTTTAGGTGTTACACACAACAGTTATATCAGCTTTTGAAAATCATTTCAAGGAAATTTACAAGGAAACTGTTCCTATGCCTAATTCCCACACCACCCAGGAATCAATTGCAGCTGCTAGCTCTATAGCTCTCAACACTCCGGAGCATATTTTCATATTCGACTCCGTAAATAGTGCACTTCGCCCCATGGCCAATCACATGTTCACTGACACTGATACAGTCAGAAGCCTGATTAAACAGTTAAAACCCAAATAGTCCACTGGACCAGATGACATTTCCAACTTTGCCTTGAAAAAGCTCTCAGATTCAGGGATACAATTCCTAACAATTATTTACAACCATTGCATTAACAATGCTTATTTCCCAACCTGCTGGAAAATAGCCAAAATTCTGCAAATTTTGAAAAAACAAAACAGCCATGACATTAATAATTTTAGGCCAATATCTCTAGTTTCAAACACCGGAAAAATATTTGAGGGAATAGCACTACAGTTCCTCAACTCGTCTCTCGAAAACCCCATTGATCCGATTCCGGACTTCCAATTTGGTTTTCGTAGGGGGCACTCTACTCTACACGCTTTAATCAAATTCCAAAACGATGTAATCTTAAACCTACGCGACGGGAAATGCACTGTCGCTTGTTCCTTAGATGTGGAGAAGGCATTCGATAGCGTGTGGAGAGACGGACTCCTCGCAAAGATGTCCTCTCTTAGTTTCCCAGCTCATGCGCTAAACATAATTAAAAGTTTCCTGACTGATAGATTCTTCTTTATCCAAATCCAAAGGCAATATGTGCGAGCACAATCGAGGGGTACCTCAAGGTTCCATCTTGGGCCCACACCTTTACAACATCTTCATACATGATTTTCCTCATCAGTTCACGGAAAACAACATCGTTTCCACTGGGTTATTATATGCGGACGACACCATCGCTTATGCGAGTCACGTATCTCCATCACACGCCCTTGGTGTTTTGGAAAATCACTTAAGTAGAATTAACACCTATTATCAAAATTGGGAAATTAAACTGAATGTTCCAAAATCTGAAGTCATTGTTATTAGGAATGCAAGTGGGAAGGGACCTCCTGGCGTTGTGAAAGAAAGCAAAAATCTCTCTCTTAGACTGAACGGCTGCATTATTCGGCCTAAAAACAATTTGAAATATCTCGGTGTGAATTTCAATAATCTATTGAAATTCAACTCGCATGCTAAACTTACAACTGAAAAGGCGAGAAAAGTCTCCAACATGTTTATGCCATTTTTTAAACATAGAGCTTTAAATCACAAAACTAAGTTGCTTTTCTACAAAACGCTGGTCAGACCGGTTCTGAACTACGCATTCCCCATTTGGTTTTCCATCTCGCCCACAGTGGCAAATTCCATGGAAATTTTGGAAAGAAAAATCCTAAGACTATGCGCTGGGAAAAACTTTGAGTCCCCCACCAAACGCTTCTCCAACAACTACATTTATAATATCACTAAAATCATTCCGCTGATGAGATATAACCTAATTCTCATGAAAAAAACAATTACCAGTCTAGAACTTTCAGAAAATGACCTTATTAGTCAAGTCACGTCATTCAATCGCAGATGGGGTCCACTTGGGACAACTCCAGTTACTTATCTCCCCTCGGAATTACATCTTTCGACCTGGATTCCTCACTGACATCCACTCCCTTGTTTTACTCTACGGCCACTTCGGGCCAAAACCGTGGCTGAATACTCCTAATCTAATTTATTTAAAGATGCTTTTAACTGCACACATATCTCTGTTCACTATTTTTTACGGGGACAGTGCCGACCGGCTGAAATCTAAATTTTTGTAAATAGTCATTATCTTTCATGTGTTGGTGGACAGGACTTACCTGATAATTTTAACTAATCTAAATATTGTATAGAATTAGTTTATATTCCTTATTCTTGAAAACAATAAGACTGATTGTAACTTAAAAAACTAAAAAGAAAGATAAAAAACAATTTCAAATTGCTCAACCAATTCGATGTATATTTATGTATGCATGTTTTTTTTGTGTGTTCATATGTATAATGTACCTTCAAGATTGAATTTTCAAAGATTCTATTTCAAATATGTATCTCACTATAAGGAAAAAAAAAGAGACAATATTGTAACTCCTAACTTTTATTTACCTTTCACTTTTTCAATCTAACTCAAAATTGCTGTGAACAATGTGAACTTAAATGAAAAGAAAATATTATAGAGCGCTCTCGCTCTATCACATAATAACTATAAATAATGTATAGAATTAGTTTATATTCGATATTCCTGAAATCAATAAGACTGATTGTAACTTAAAAAACTAAAAAGAAAGATAAAAAATAATTTCAAATTGCTCAACAATTCGATGTATATTTATGTAACCATGTTTTATGTGTTCAGATGTACAATGTACCTTCAAGATTGAATTTTAATAGATTCAATTTCAAATATGTATCTCATTATAAGAGAAAAAGAGACAATATTTTAACTCTTAACTTTATTTACCTTTCATTTTCCAATATCGAACTCAAAATTGCTGTGAAATTAAATGAAAAGAAAATCTTACATAATAACTAGTTGAATATTGACCATTTGTTATTTAGTTTTTAAGTAGTATTAGTATTATGTATATATGTATATTTATGTGACATGTCGTCAAAGAAAAAGTATATGTATACTCTTTAAAAGAAATATTTGACTGTAAACAGTCAATAGGTTTTTTCCCTGAACACTTATTGTTAATAAAAATTGTTTAAATCATGAAAATCATGAAAAACATGAAAAAATTTAAACCAGCAAAAGTGTTCATTTTTGCGTTTCGCCCCGGTGTGATGGTTGGGCTCATCAGAAGATGACCATCACACCTTGTCTTGACGAAAAATTTCTCGAACAAATCGAGATACCATATAATCCGAGCTACATAAAGCAACTGCGAATTATATGGTTGCTACAAGTCTTCAGAGAAGATAAATTGTAGCATTATGTTTATTGCCGTGCTATAGGCTTCTTTTTAAAAGAAATATTTGACTGTAAACAGTCAATAGGTTTTTTCCCTGAACACTTATTGTTAATAAAAATTGTTTAAATCATGAAAATCATGAAAAACATGAAAAAATTTAAACCAGCAAAAGTGTTCATTTTTGCGTTTCGCCCCGGTGTGATGGTTGGGCTCATCAGAAGATGACCATCACACCTTGTCTTGACGCAAAATTTCTCGAACAAATCGAGATACCATATAATCCGAGCTACATAAAGCAACTGCGAATTATATGGTTGCTACAAGTCTTCAGAGAAGATAAATTGTAGCATTATGTTTATTGCCGTGCTATAGGCTTCTTTTTAAAAGAAATATTTGACTGTAAACAGTCAATAGGTTTTTTCCCTGAACACTTATTGTTAATAAAAATTGTTTAAATCATGAAAATCATGAAAAACATGAAAAAATTTAAACCAGCAAAAGTGTTCATTTTTGCGTTTCGCCCCGGTGTGATGGTTGGGCTCATCAGAAGATGACCATCACACCTTGTCTTGTCTGGTTTAAATTTTTTCACGTTTTTCATGATTTTCATGATTTAAACAATTTTTATTAACAATAAGTGTTCAGGGAAAAAACCTATTGACTGTTTACAGTCAAATATTTCTTTTAAAAAGAAGCCTATAGCACGGCAATAAACATAATGCTACAATTTATCTTCTCTGAAGACTTGTAGCAACCATATAATTCGCAGTTGCTTTATGTAGCTCGGATTATATGGTATCTCGATTTGTTCGAGAAATTTTGCGTCAAGACAAGGTGTGATGGTCATCTTCTGATGAGCCCAACCATCACACCGGGGCGAAACGCAAAAATGAACACTTTTGCTGGTTTAAATTTTTTCATGTTTTTCATGATTTTCATGATTTAAACAATTTGTATGTATACTCTCTCCTGAGCAAGAGCAGTCAGACTATGTTCAAATAAAGCCACGAGGCGTTCCATTTTAACTGTCAAAGCAGGCAATACATTATAGCCGCAGTTATACTTAAGCTATCAATAAGTAAATACCTCACTGTAAAATTTTATTAAGACTCAATAAAGAATATTCTATTCTATTCTATACGTTTAACTCCCCAAAACCCGTTTGTTTACATTATTATATTTGTAATTTTGACAATGAGTCCATGAATAGATGTGAGCACAAACAAAAAAACGATGCCGTGGGCTAGCGGCACTTTGCACAGCAAAAACAAAATGGGGTGGTTAAAAAGTTTTTTCAGGTTTTTCTTTTTACTTTTTTCGATGAAAAAGTCAGTTTTAAGCTTTCATTTTGCAGTAATTTTGTTGATAGCGAACCAATGTAAATTTTTGTCTTGAAAAAAGCATGTTCAACATCAGTTTAATATATTTAATTCACTCATTTACAGCAATCACTACGAAATGCCTTAAATTTCATAATTTACTTCGGATTATTGTATCAAAGATGCGCTCGAAGAACCATCAAGTTAAGGGTGCGAGCGCAATTTATTGAATTCAAATATTTTTTTTGCAAGTAATTAAAATCTGTATCTATTTAATTAATCCAAGTATATTTATAGTTTGTTTTTAATGATTTAAGCTTGCAACTATTTTTCAATTCCATTTTGATTAATAAATATTAAATTAAAAAAAAAAGAGTTATAATCGAAAAATACCTCATCCATAACATTCTTGGTTCAAAAAAAATTATGCTTCAAAGGAACACCAATGTTTTAAAAAGTAATCACAACGATTATAGCGAACCTGTTGAATAAATGCAGAGCAAATAAAATGCAAATTTTGACATATATCACAAAATGAAAACGTCTTAAAATCGTTCTGAATTCATGCACAACTAGTTCAATAGAACATGTAATCGTCATGAATGTTTATTGTTGACGCACAGAAGTTTTTTTTTCAGTGAATTCCCACAGTTTAAGGCAAAACATAATTTTCATTCATTCCTTAAAAATGTTTAGTTACCAAAGTTCAAGTATACTTATTATTGTTTGAAGGTAGGTTTAGTAAAAGTGCTGCTAATAATGAAAAAAATTAATGAGTTTTACGTACATGTTTTTGTTTTAATTAATATAATAAATACTTCCATAGATTACATTTTATAAATACAGAACATAGAAGAAAATATACATAAACAATAGTTTTCAGGTATAAAGCAGAGGTTAGTGTAGAAAAATATTTTTGAGAAAGCCAATAATATTTTAGGTATGTTCATTAAAGAAATTTCCGCTTCGGCTAACCTTCATCAACTTTTTAGAAAAAAATTAGCATTAATAGCAGCCAATTATTTCATAGCATATTTAATTTTTCAGATTGTTAAATGTCTAGAAATTTTCATATGCTACAAAATTCGTAATTTTATTCGTAAACATAGAAGATAACATTATTTATTCAAGAAGTATGGATTTTGGCGCGTATACCGGTTTTTTCTATTGGGTGTTCGGTTTCCCCATACTGGAATAAAAAAAGTTACTTAAATCTATTTATTGCACTCATTTAGTTGGTATTGTGTATAAACATATTGCCTATTTCTATTCCTTAAAGATGCTTTACACAAAGCAACTTATTTTTAAAACATGGTTCCCTCAAATCTCTATTCCAAAATCTAACTACAAACAAAATTCTAACTCTAACATAGTTCCTTAGAAAGAAATTTTCAGGAATATTTCTGCAACAAATAAAAATAAAATTTGGTCTGGCAATTATCGAACTGCTTAAATGATGAAAATACTAATCTAATTGAGGAATCTGAACTAGCTAAAGTTGGCAATGGAACTTCACAAGTATGTTTCTCGTAGCATTTTCTGTACAAAAAAATACGGAGGCACCCGCCTATTGTTTCCACCTGAACTTCTAAATTCGCCAAAAAAATACTCTAAGCAAACTTCACCTGAAACAATTGTCTGTTTTGTTGTTTTACAAAGTATTGAGTTACACTTTGTTCCATTTCTAATTATACTTAACCAGTTGCAGCGCATATTGCGTTCGTAAATAATTTAAGCAAACAAAATACAGCACTAATAAATCATTAAATATGTATTTGGTCAATTTTATTTCATTTAATATTATGTACATTTACAACATTTATTTGTATTGAAATTAAAAAGCTATACAAATCTTCCAATTTAAGACCATGTCAGCGCTTCAGATTCTGTTGGCATTGTATATATATTTTGTATAGTACTATTATGAAGAGGAACGAACGAAGCGACATCTGAGCGGGGTGGCGATGAAAGAATTTGATCCCTTTTGATCCCTTGTTTTTTATACCCCTCAATGGCCTCAATAGTTGTAGAGTTGAAAATGAGGGAAAATTTAACAATAATCAACGATAATTAAAGAATAGAAAATAGAGAAGAACATATGCAAATGTAGTAGGAGATCGAGGGAGATAATTGAAACAACATTTTGACATTATTTTTGTGTTTGCATATTATACTTGAAAAGGAATGATTTTACGGCTTTGCTTTGGTAGAAATAGAAAAAATGTAAACAAAAATAGAAACAAAGCAAAAAAGGGTTGCAAGAGTACTTTTTGCGGTTGGTAGTAAAAAAAGTTAGTACTTTTTTGAAATTAATTACCAATGCTTGAATAATTCTTACAACAGGTATATGGTAGTATTTTAAAGAGAAAAATATGGTTAATAATAGGTATATACATTTTTAATCTTATTAGAATAGAATATTAGGATATTGATTTGTGAAGGGATTATAATAATAATCCAAGGCATAAAGAATGAAAAGAAACGCTTTTAGCTTTTTATTAAAAAATACTTTTAATCGAATATAAGATAATAGAGGAAAGTCTGGAATATTCTAAAAGCAAAAGTGCCAAAAAGTGAATGTACCAAATCAAAATGTAAGAATACAAAAAAGAGATACAAGGGTATGTTTAGATAATAGATACAAAACTGAATCTTAAGTGTGATTTTCAGTTCATAATTTCAACAATTTGTACGTTGTATTTTCTGACGTTGAGTTTTAATTTAAGTACTAGGATTTGTAGTAAACTTTGGTAAAATAATGACGCAATAATATGCGTCAAGACCATGAGCTGTGGTATCTTGCATCTTAAAGAGGTTTAACTATTAAAAAATTCCAGAAACATGGAAATATTTTTAATACAAAGTGACTATTTGAAGAGGTTTATATATATATTTTTTATATTTAATCTAAAAAATATATTTAAAAAAGCATTAAAATTTAATTTTGTGATATAAATTTGTTGTTCATAAGTTTCCAACATACAATTTCGCAAAAAAATCGATAGTTTCCTATGAAATATGTGAGATACATTCAAAATTACTCGAAACTATACTTTCTTGAAGACTTTTCATTGCTCATTTCCCACAAGTTGCAATTTTCGAGTTAGGTAACTTTCATTCTAAAGGTGCGAGGTACTATAGAATGTATAAAGAGTTACGAAGGTAGTTAGTAAAATGAAAAAAATATTTTCAATAATAACCGCAGGCAGGCAACCCTGTCTATTTCTATACTGTTTTTTAACCATGTTTTGCATACTTCTTCTTCGCCAATTTGAATTCATAACTGTGCGAAGCTCTTGATTGATAGTTTTGTGCGGTTTTTTATTAAAACAAATATATTTGCATTTTTAACTTTTATAATTTATTCCCTTAATATACCTATAAATAATTTTAATTAGCATTAATATCATACCTAAGTGTTTTCTTAAATTTTTATATCTACATAGGTATTTTTAAAAGGGTTGGTGATAATTTCCCCCAAGATTTAATGCCCAAAGGAAAATCCCCAAATCCATAATCCCCAAAACGAAATCCCCAGCAGCAAAATTCCCAAAGAGAAAATACCCAGGGCGAAAATCCCCAAGTGAATATCCCCAAAAAAAATATGTTCAAGTAGTGAACCATGCGATTAAATTGCGCGCGCAATTTAATCGCATGATTCACTACTTGAACATAATTGTTTTGAATATATTAAATTTCATTTATATTGCATGAAATGCAAGTAAAAGATTTGGAAACAATAACATCATCCATTTCAATTTGTATTCTAAAATTAAAGAAATACTCAACACTACAAAACAACACTTAAGCTGGCCATAGACGGTGAACATGTTGGTGTGATTTGTTGGTGTTGGGCTGAAAATAATTCGTGTATGGACATGTTGGCCAACAAATCCACGGTTTATGAAATATTTTATAAACCGTGAAGTTGTGGCGTACATGTTGGCTGTGTATGGGCAAGTTTACAACACGTTTTGAAGATTATCAACATGTTCGTCGTGTATGGCGTTGTGGGACAGCAATTCGTCATTTGTGTTGTTATTTTCATTGAATCAACATGTCGTTATCAAACATGCCATTGGATCATCCGCACTTCTATCGCACATCTTCACTTCACGACAGTCACACAAAAAATGAAGTTTATAAACATGTTGGGCCGTGTATGGCGAAGCGCTGCCCAACAAATCACACCAACATGTTTACCGTCTATGGCCAGCTTTAGACAGCACTAAGCAAGCACTAGGAATACAATGATTCTCTATGAATACTAAAGTCAGACTGAGAAGTGCATGCCTTCATAGTGATTTTTTGTTTAGAAACTGTTTATCATTATCATTTATAAATATCACAATAAGAGAATTTCATAAGAGTCTTTCTAAAAACTGCATGCAGAAATAAAGATATGCACGGATACTGGGGATTTGGAGATTTCGTGGGGATTTTGGCAAAATAAATTATTTAGTTGGGGATTTTGTCCATTTGTCTTATGTCTCTGGGGATATTATCAAAATAGATTAAATTTGTTTGGGGATATTATCCCGTGGGGATTCTTTTTTTTGGGGATTCAATACGACTCCCTTTTTAAAACTGTTTTAAAATCCGTTTTGTGCTGTGCAAAAAAACCTCTTTTAAACAGTGGGTGAGGATTATTATTGTAGGTAGTTATTATTTACTAAGTTCTACCATATAACTTTGATAACTTATAACTAGGGCAACCACAAATATGTCCTAAAAAACTAGTTTTAAGCGCCTATAATATACCCTTAAAAATCAAATAGATGCCTTCAAAATATGCTCAATAAATGTAAAAGATGTTTATAAGAAGCGTTATTTGCTTAAGAAAATTAATTAATTAGAACAATACCAATCAAAAAAAGAAAAATCTAAACTCTTCTTTACTCCAACTTTTTGAAGATAAATAAAACATCAAACAAAATTTATTTAATGGCGAATAGTTCAACTTATATAACTTAACACATTAAGGGTATTCATGTGACGATATAATTTTCTACTTTGTAGAAAAATATAAATTTCCGCAAAGGCTTTACTTGAACACCCCATTATAAATATTTGCGGAATCGTTAGAAACAAACATCTGTTTATCTGTTTTTTTTTCTACGATTTCTGCTTCAAATTTGAGAGATAAAAGTCTATATTTTGCAGAATATTTTTCCCATAAAAATTTTGACAGTTGATTTCTACCGATAGAAAATTCTACAGTTTTTAAGGTTTCTATGGGTTTTCTGTGTTTGCATGAATACCCTTATTATATTATTTAAGAAAGAAAAAAAAACAAAGTTAACGAAGCAAACTCAGTTTTGAATAAAAGAAATTTTTTAATGTCAGCGATCAATAATAACATTTATTGCAAATTTTTGTTGCAGTAAATAACTAATATTTTACTCAAATTTTTGAAAAGGAAGCTGTGTCTGTTTGATTGAAAAACACTTTTATACATGGAAAAGCTCCGTTCAACGTCAACAGAAGTGATCGGAGCGTATTTCAAGTTTTGAAATTGATGTTACTAGAAACCCATAGCTTGATGCAAAAAAAATTAAGTCGGCTTTCAATTCTGTTTTTTTAAGAAGATCCTTAGGCCGTGTGTGAATTGCGTTAAAATGTGTGTTAAAATTTAACCAGCGTTAAAATTTGACACTAATGAGGTGAATAAAATGGGTTAAAATTTATTGAGCTGTGGAGCAGGTTAAAGTGTGTTAAAATTTGACGTTTCTATTGATAGAGAAATTTGCTCTTGCTTTTGCATTCAATTTTTCAGTGTTACCACACTGAATAAATCAATTAATCAAAATGGGAATTTTGTTTGAATATTTTTGACTGTTGTTTTAAAATATGACATTAGAATCGAGAACAATAAATAAAAAAGATTTTTTTTTAGTTTCAGAGACTTTTTATTAACCCTGTTTCTTAAAAATATGTTTTGTAAGAGAAATTATTTTTCCGCGAAAAAGAAAACCAATTTTTGTTCAGGGATATTTCTTAAATTATAGAGGGAAATTTTTTTAACCTGCGCAGAAATCTTGGTTAAAATAATTGTTTTAACGCAATTCACACAGCAAATGGCTAAATTTGATCCCACCTCAAAGAAGACGTCAAATTTTAATCGTGGTAGAAGTTTTAACGCAAATTTTAACGCAATTCACACACGGCCTTAAAAATTTTTACTGATGGAGCTTCTTCGTTGTCAAAAGCATCAAAAATCCAAACAATCTTTTCAAATTGCTTGGCGTAGTAGTTTACTGCTTCGAGCCATGTCCCCCATCGCGTTATGATTGGTCGTGTAGGAAGTTCCAGTCCAGGTTGTACTCTAAAAGTTTTCACTCTGCATGGAGCTTTAATTTTTTGTTTCGTCTTTTTGTTCTCATTAATGCTTTGTTTTTATTGCTTGCCTTTACAAAAAAAAGGAAAAATATGCAATAATATGCCTTTTAAAAGCAAAAATGCAAAAATAAGCATTTTCAGTGAAATATGCAAAAATATGCCCTAACAGATGACGTTTAAAAGACGAAGATTTCAATGAAACGCATTTCTATCACAGTCTCGTGTTAATAGTGATGTTAACAAAAAATATGTTCGAACATATTTTTGGTTGCCCTACTTATAACTTTGGTAATTTGTTGCAATTAAAAGTTAGTTTAGTGTACTTAGTTTTTTAAATTCAAGTAAATTTTAATTGTTTTTGTGTCATTTTGGATACCTATTACCTACGAGTACTACGTAGATTTTCTTCATATTTTTTTTTCTTATCAATAGGGTGTTCCTTATTATTATCTTTATTTTTAATTTTTTTTTCTTAATCAAATTTTCGACTTAATTTTAAATTGAAATAAAGTAAATATTTTATCTTTTATAAACCAAAAATTTAGTGAGATATAATTTCTTACCAATTTTTGTTTTATAAATTTTAAGTTTTTTTTACAAAAAAAAATAATTCTTTTTACTATCTATAAAACTGATTTTTATTAAATAATATATATAAAATTTATTACTTTTTGAAAAATTATATGCTGCTTTTATTTAATAATATTAACAGATTTTTTTGCTTATTAATTATTTATTGCTTTTTGAAAAATTAAATACTGCTTTTATTTACAGATATTTTTGCTTATTATTATTTTATTGCTTTTTATAAATTATATATTGCTTTTATTTATAGATATTTTTGCTTATTAGTAATTTATTGATTTTTATTAATTATATATTGCTTTTATTTATAGATATTTTTGCTTATTAGTAATTTATTGATTTTTATTAATTATATGTTGCTTTTATTTATAGATATTTTTGCTTATTAGTAATTTATTGTTTTTTATTAATTATATATTGCTTTTATTTATAGATATTTTTGCTTATTAGTAATTTATTGATTTTTATTAATTATATATTGCTTTTATTTATAGATATTTTTGCTTATTATTATTTTATTGCTTTTTATAAATTATATATTGCTTTTATTTATAGATATTTTTGCTTATTAGTAATTTATTAATTATATATTGCTTTTATTGACAGATATTTTTGCTTATTAGTAATTGATTGCTTTTTATTAATTATATATTTTGCTTCAATATGGTTTGTTGCTACTTTAACTGCTCTCAGCAGAAAGGTAAGGGTATATCCTTTTTTAAGTTTCCCACAAACTTTCGTAGGCCAATTTGGATTAAGCATGGGAATGTTTCGAATCCTAGCAGACTAGTACAATCGTCTGTCATGTGTGAGAAACATTTTTATGCTAAAGATATCCTAAATAGGTCTACTTTTAAGTGTCTGTCTAAGCTAGCTATCCCTATTCCCTTCTCTCCATCCATTTGCTTATGTACAGATGTTAGTCATGACTCATCGTGCGTACGCTTAATGGAAGCATGGAGAATTCATAATCAGCCAACCTTATCGGTTACCCCTGATACTCAACCTCCACCCCCTCTTCCGCCCGGTTCCTTCCAGTCCAGCCGTATCTCTTGTTAATGCGGCTGAGGCTGGTTCCGCAAATTATGTTCGCGGATTTTCTTTACCACCAGCTGATTTTACGATGGATATTAAACAGGAGCACTTTCCATCCCCCAATTTAGGAACATACAAATATGTGCCGCGGAAATCACCGGAAAAGAAAGAACCTATGTGTAAATGCTACATGGACACACCAAAAAGAGACGCAGTGAGACCAGAATACCAGCTGAGGAAAGGACTTGATGCACATATGGAGGACTTTTCTGAAGAACTCAGAATTTTCATCACCTCCCAACTGTTCCACAAGGCAAACACACCATGGACACCTAAAGAAAAGGATTTATTTTAAAAATTTTTCTTTAAGTCTCCAGCATGTTATAACTTCATGTTAAGTGCGGGATTCAAGCTGCCATCGGTAAGCACCATTTACCGGTGGCATTCAGAAATCCGTTTGCCAACAGGATTAAGTGATAAGATAAAGGAGCTGCTTAGTGACAAAGCTAAGGACATGACACCGATGGATAAGAAGTGCGTGCTGCTATTCGATGAGATGCTCATAAAAAAAGAGCTGGAATATAATATCAAGGATGATTTTATATACGGTTTCGAGGATTTTGGAGAATTCGGAAGAACAAATACTGTGGCCTCTAAAGTAATGGTTTTCACCCTTAGAGGCTTAAACAAAAACTGGAAGTAGACGATTGCTTACTTCGTGGGATCACCTAACGGCGATATGCTAGTAAAGATGTTGGTCACAATTATTAAAGGAGTAAATAATTGTGGACTAACAATTGTAGCAACAAGCTGCGATCAAGGATCGTCAAATAAGTCGGCTTACTTAATGATAAGGCCGCAACTATACCAGGATTCGAAACCGTATGTGGATATCGAAAATAATAGAGTTTTCTTACTCTATGATTATCCACATATGTTTAAAAGCGTTCGAAACATTTTGCTAAAACATACAATCTCAATAGGAGACGAAGTTGTTGATTGGCGAATTTTGGAAAAGATTTTTGAAGAAGACTCGAAAGGTATATTTCAAGTTTTCTTTAAACTTACAAAATCGCACATCAAACCCGGTCTTTATGTGAAAATGTCTGTTAAATTGGCAACGCAAGTTTTCAGCGCTAGTGTGTACTCCGGAATCATGTACGCACTTAGCATCAATTTTTTCAAAACGGAACAGGAGAAGAAAGTTGCAGAGTCCACAGCAAAATTCATCAAGAGAATGAATGATCTATTTGACACGTTGAACACTGGGCAACTTTATTCAAGAAACCCTAATCAACAGGTTTTGCTAGATTCCACTGAAACCCTGGATGCAATTAAAAATGCAAGCGAGTGGATATCGACATGGAAGTCAAGTAGCAAAATGAAAGTCCCACCTTGCTTTAAGGGATTAAAGCAAACTCTCCTAGGAATAGAGATGATGTGGGAACATTTCAAGAGCGATGACCAAACATATTTTCTGCTTTCACATCTTAACACAGATGTGGCAGAAAATTTGTTTTCTATGCTGCGCCACAGTATAGGTACATATGAAAGGAACCCTTCGACTTGGAGACTCGTCCGGAATCTGAAGAAGATCATATTCCAGCATTTGACTTCAGCGGAACATTCTGGATACGAGGATGCAAAAGCAGAACCGCTCCTACAAATAGCTGATGGACTGGACACAACGGCAGCACAAAACGAATCCGCAAATGAAAATTTCATTTTCGAAGAGCCAGAGGAACTTGAGAATGAGGACCAGGATGTTGTTATGGAAAACAACACAACAAAGAGCCAGGAGCTCCAGAAAGAAGCTGCAGCATATTATGCCGCATTCGCAGCAAAAAAACTCAAGAGTAAGTTAAATTGTGATCCGTGCACTCAATTCCTAATAGACGAAAATGAAGAGGATAAAGAAAGGCAACAGACGTTTTTAATAAAACTAAGAGCCTACGAGACAGCTGCCAAAGTTTCAGATTTCGGGAAACTTACAGTTCCTTCGATCCGTTTCGAAGACACTGTTAATAGTCTTCAGACTATGTTTTTGAGGGACTTTTCAAAAATGGATGTTTTGGAAAAACTGGCGGAAACCTCGACACAACAAATTATGAAAGGAAGAGATAGGATTCCAACAACAAACTGTTCAACGGAACATCAAGAGACAATTACAAAATTTGTGCTGATCGTACTGATCATTTTGGACCTTAGAAGACAAAACAAAAAATTAAAGGAAGCAGTAAAGAAAGAAGAGAAATATGTTTAAGCTTAATTTTTAAGTTTTGAAATGTAAAATCAAAAACAATGTGATATGTATTAACAGAAAATAAAAATAATTAGAAGAAAATGCATTGTAATTTTTAAATTAAATATTAATTTCTTATCTTTTTTAGGTGTTCCGGACTATTTGTACGAGTACCTATATGTTACATTAATTTTTAATTTTAATTTAATTGTTCAAGTTTATACTTTACTTATGTACGTACATATATCTTAATAAATTTAACATTATTTTTTTTAATATTTGTTTGGAAAATTGCATGGCTTAAACATTAAGTAGATTAGATTAGCAGTAGAATGAGGAATAGGCCTATTGGGGACACCTCGAAAAAAAACGCGTCTAGTATTCTACCCCATTGGGTGATGTGGAAAAGAATACGAAATGCTTTTTCTTTTTTAAAATTATAGGAACTATTTTTAAACAGATTCTCTTAAAATAGGTACCTAAGTATAGTGAAATGTTCTATGTACATACATAAAATTTTTTCATTGCATGAAGTTTTTATACGGAAATTAAAAATTCAATTCGGTACATCCTGTTAAGCCGTTAAAAAAAAACAACAAAAAACGACCTACATAGTTTTGAATATACCTTTAATGTGTGCAATTTTGATTGTGTTTGTACTTGATACGTACAAATAACAAATAATACGCAATAATAACAACAACAAAACAATTGAATATATTTAAAATCTTCAATGCATCATATGCCATAATGGCAACATTTCATTTTTCACAAAAATTGAAAATTTAGAATCAAACGAGAATTATTAAATTCAAAATACCTACAACCAGCGTTAAAGTATACATAGCTACAAACATATGTATTTGTATATGCCAAATTTGGCAACATTTCATTTGCACAAAAATTGAAAATTGAAAATTTAAAATCAAACGACAATTTTTAAATTCAAAATACCTACAACGTTAAAGTATACATAGCTACAAACATATGTGTGTTTATACATATCTCCTCTGCATTGCCACGTGGAAGCAAAAAAAAAGTAAACAAATATTATTCCTTTTTGGTTTGACATTTGTATTTTGGCGTACTCCCTCAGACATATTTGATTATGCAACTTAAACAAATACACTTCTCTCATTCTTTTTATACAGTCATTTTCTCCTCATTCTTAATAGGGCCCATACACTACACATGCATGCATGCACAATCACAAATTAGCACAGTCATGTTTCAACCATACACTACTCATGCAAACTGTACATTCTTTAGTCGTTTGTACATCGTTGGGTAAAGAACATCTTCAAAATGTCGGACACAAAGTCTGCTGCAGCAGCTATTTTGATTGCATTGGCAATAAAAAGCAAGTAAAAAGAGGCTGGGATGCGACCCACACTGATAACTTCCCATCCCATCTGTCGATTTGTCTTGCTTAAAAGTTTGTCTATATGTATCAATTTTTACCAAATTTGCGTTCTATTCTTTGTAGATTTTATTGAATATAGAAAATAATATTTTCTGTGAAATAAAATAAATTTGAAAAGCTATTGTTTTTTTTAAGTTTTTAATTTTTTGTAAAAAAAAACTGTCAATTCGATTTTTTTCAAAATTTTACTGAATGTTGAAAACAATATATTTTAAAAGAGAAAAGTAGTTTAAAGCCAATATCTCAAAGTTTTGAAAAGATATTTGAGTCGAAATTCAATTTTTACCAACTTCGAGTAATGTTTTTTTTTTATAAAAAAAACTGTCAATTAGATTTTTCTCAAAATTTTATCAGATTCAAAAACATTATTCTTCGTTGAACAAAATTGTTTTTGAGATGAAATCATATTTTAGTCGAAAAATTTTCGAGGTGACAAATTTTTTTTTCAGTTTATTGATTTATAAAAAAAACCGTTAATTGGATTTTTTTTGCAAAAAATATACTTGTTTTGTATCACGTTACAATATATTATATAAAATTTAATTCAAGTCTCTAGCGTCATTGGTTCATGAGATAACCAAAATTTTCACCTTTTTTTTTAAAATGCTATGGTAAAAAAAACCTCCCACGCAATCTTTCGTGAGAGCCCTTTCTGTATCTTTCCGCCTTATTATCTGTATAACAAAATTTATTTGAAGTCGATACCTCTTCTGGTTCTTGAGCTATGGACGACGAAAAAAACGTCAGACATACGGACATACGGACGTACGAACGTACGTACACACGCACGCACAGACATCTTTCTAAAAATCTTTTATTTCGACTCTAGGGACCTTGAAACGTCGAGAAATGTCAAAATTTTCATTTTGACAAATCGGACCCATTACAATAACTTCCTATGGGAAGTTAAAAAAGAATAAAAAGAAACGATTGTGGTGCAAAGAATGGCTGAAAAAAAATTAATTTTCTGTCTATATTTACTCATCGAAATCCACCGCTTGAATGAGCAAATTAGCCCACACACTACACATGCTTGCATGTACAAACAAAATAATATCAAAAATTTTTGAAATCACTCATGCCGCATGCACAGCCACACATGCTACGCCATACACTCGCAGTTTGCATGCACAGTCACTGGAATGTGCATGCATGCATGTGTAGTGTATGGGCCCTATAACTCTACACCAAGCTTTTCGATAAATTAAATTTCCATTCACAGTGAATACTTTAAATCGCTTATCAAGCCGAATATATGTACATAGACATACATATATGTATGTAGTTTATCTTATTTGCTAATCACAAAGTCATGATGGATGCAATTAGTGAATCGCTGGGAAAAAAAAGTCAAATACATTCGAATTGATGGGAATAGGAGAAATGATCTAAGAAGTGTAAGTTTTTGTGTTTTAAAATTAAAGCGAATTACTTATAATTTCCTTAATCTCACAGGGGAGGGAACTAGTGAAAATCCTTCAAAACAAAACATCGTGTTAAGTTGTGCTGCTGCTGTCTCGTTGAAACGTTGTAACTCCGACATCACTCTGACTGCAGCGGACACAATAGTCTTTGCTGAATTGGATTGAAATCTACTTGTAAGTGTTTTTAAAGTAAAGTAATGTTTACAAAATTGTCAATCTTAGAATATTTTTCTTCATTTAGACCTAAGCATAAGCTGAAAGCAGAGCTCACAGAATTGGACAGAAGGGTTCGGTCACATGTCTATATTTCATAGCCGAGGACATCATATGGAATATGCTCAAACAGAAACAAGATGTTGTAAATAATAAGATTTCTGACGATCTGAAGTACAATTAAAACTTTGTCCTTTGATTTTGTTGTACGCTTTCTCCCTCCGTCGCTGCCAGATAAGCCTGTGTTGTGTGTTTACAGTTCGCAAGCACTAAAATGATGCCTAGGGAGATAGGCAGCGTAACTGTCAACTCCTCTGTCGTGGCCGATATACATATGGAATTCAATTTGATCTATAATCGCGGTACTAAATTTGGCCTGTGGTCACATACAGCCAGATACGAGAGTATACTCATGTCGCTTCCCTTAACAGCAGTAAGTTTGGAAAGTGTCTGCACTTCCAGTTCACAAAATTAAGAATTTCTTGTAGTAGAAAGCAAGGATCCGGTGAAGCTAGTTCCACAGCCATCAGATATTCTACAGGATACCGGATTGAATAAACTATGCATGTATGTTATTTTGATGTAAAGCTTTTCAGCTATTTTGATGTACAACTTTTCATGTACATACTATGTATTTACTTAAGTCATTAGACGAACTACGAACGTCATCTGCGAATAGTATTCAATATAAGTAAATAAAAACAATCAAAAGGCATTTTTTTGTATATGGCTAAATTTTGTTTCCTCATTTAATTTCAAGTTTCTTTTTAAATACAAAATAAACATATAGGTACATACAAGTATCAAAACAAAAAAAAATAAATATAAACATAAATAAATATATACATACAAGTAACAAAACAAAATAGGTTTTCTTATAATTTAGCTAAAACAAAATAGGGTGAGTTTTGTTCGGTTTCTTTGTTTTTAATTCGTTTATTTATCTTCAAGTAGACATCAGATATGTTCTTTGTTACGGGGGTCATGGTTGTGTGATAAGCAGATAGAACTAACGTTGCAGTATCAATATCCATCGCCGTCTGATTATTTCGACTTTTGACAATTCATCAACCGAACGTTGCATGTCTCTTCCCTTTGAAAGCTCATCCTGATAGGCAACAGCTTCAATGTATTTGTATTTTTGCAGCAGATAAACAAAACTCAGGGGCCAGATTCTGTAACAAACGAAACGAAAGCGATTGTTCGTTTTTCAAAAACGAAAGAAAATGTGCGAAAACGATAATTGGCATTCTGTATCGCATTTCGTTTTTGGTTCTGTGTTCGTTTATGCTTCAAAATCAAAAAAATCTGATTGCATACTTCTAGGATGTTGACAGCTGTCAGATATCTTGAAAGATGGGAAATTAATTTTAATCGATACATTAAACTCAAAAAAAATCGATATGTATATGATTAAAGACATAAAATGAGGTAAAATTAAGAAAAAGAAGGTACGTTTAGTTAACTTTCTAAGGATTTCAACTTCGATTTTGGTGATTGTTAAGTAAAAAACAAAAAAATTATAGTAAAACATTACATTTCGATAAAAGTAAAATTGTATAACTATAAATAGTTATGAAGACTAATCACTATGATTGTGACAGATTGTGTTTTGCCGGAAAGGAAATGTTTTAAAGAATTTCGCTTGGAAGTTGGAATGATAAAAGAGAACATCGCTTACAATGTAAGTATTTCTACAATTAAATTTTACAAAACAATAATTTTATTTCACTTTCTATAAAGGACTTCCAACACAACACCTGCCCAAAAAGAAATCTTACTTGCTTACATGCGCAAGTATACATCAATGGCAACAAATAGCCAAGCAGAGAGCTCAGGCAGGGATCAGAACAACAAACGGTGGGAAGCACTTACTTTAAAGCTTAACTCAAATGGGCCTCCCATCAAAAATTGTAAAGCCTGGAAGAAAGTAAGTAATGTTTATATAGTTTTTTTTTATTATCATCATAAACTTCATTCTTTTTTAGACATGGGCCGACTATAAACACCGCACAAAGCGAAAACTTGCGGAGAATAAAAACTCCTTAAACAAAACTGGTGGTGGCCCATACAAGAAAAAGGAACTTACTCCGTTCGAGGAAGCTGTTGTGGAATTAGCAAAAATACGGACAGCAGTATATGGGATAAGTGATATAAAGACATTTAGTGCCGATATTCCACCGCAACCGCCTATGAGCCAACGACCTGCGAGCCAACCACCTACGAGCCATTCGTCGTCCTCATCTTCATCATGGGAGTCAAAGGACAGTCTGGAAAATCTTGTCAGAGCCCTTGTGAGTTCAGACACTGAGGAGCCTGTTCCTGCTCCTGTTCCTCTTGCAGAACAAAACAAAACTGAAAAAAACATTTCACAACCATCTGCATCTAGAGGAATGATGGACAAGCTGGAAATGTTTAAGAACTCGGCAAGTTCCAGTGAGGACTTTCACAAAAAAGTCGTGGACGTATTGTTAGAAATACGAGATCTCAAACGGGAGGAAGTTCAAATTTTAAAACAACAAGCTTTAGACAACGCTACCAATCAAAAAAGAAAATTATCTATAAGAGAACAGGAGCTAAAGGTTGGTATAAGAACCAATGAACTTAAAGAGTATGAACTAGGATTAAAAACCCAACATTAGTTGGTTTTAGTGATACCACCATGACTGATTGACCATTGTGACCTTCATTTAGTGTTTACTTAATATTTTGTTTTTTATTGTGAAGATATTTAATTTTTTGTTTTTCATTGTCTTCTGATGTGTACATATTTACATAGGAATTGATCTCAGGAAACTACTTAAGTATTATTTTCGTTTCGTTTTGTTAAATGTTTATAACTATATTTATGAAATAAATAGTTCAGTTAATTTATTTAAAATCTTTTGGTTTTTATTACATACTATTTCTATTTCTTTGAACTAATGAACGTTTAATTCTGTTGCGAACTGTTTCGATCGCAGGAACTTTATAATAGATGCAAATGTTGTGAAGTGCAGCACATACATTGACACACTGAGAAACTTTTTTTGGACTGTATCTACTTTTCCTTTCAAGGAGCAAGCACCTCCACCTGCCTAAGAGAATTAAAAAAGCTTAGTATAATTTTTTTGATTAATAATAAGTTTTGAATAACACCTTTCAGAATACCTATACATCGCTCATTTATGTTGCGTGCTCTAGCGTGAACTGTGTTAAAGTGTATTTCGTCATGACCTCTTGCCTTTCTATACGGTGTTAGTAGCCAGGGTTCCAAAGGATACCCACTATCACCTTGAAACACGATTTTTAAAAAATGATAGAAAGATTTATCTATATAATACCTAGTAATTTAGAATTTCTTCTAATACGTTGATTATATCTTGATTCAAGTTTATTTTTAATACCAGAGCTGCTCCATACGAATGAATCGTGAGCAGCACCACCATATTTAGCAGAAACTGCGATTATTCGGTACTTGTGATCATTTATCTGTGGAAAATTATATACCAAGTATACATACAAAATTGATTTAAATTTCAGGTAATATCTACTATTTTTACATACAATCATCGTATTTATACTGTGGTATCCCTTTCGATTGTAGAACATTTCTTCGTTCTCAGTTGGCCGGATTAAACTTATTTGGGTGCCATCAACACAGCCAATAACTTTAAAATTGAATAAGTTGGAGATCATAAACATATGTATACCAACATATCTGTGGTGTTTACAAGAAACATGAAAACTCCAAAATATATGTTAATATGCTTACCACCGGGAATCTTATACTTGTTGAAAAAGTAACTTTTTGTTTCGTCCTCTTCAAAATCCGATGACCATTTGATCCATTCCGGACAAATTTGATCTTCCAAGGATATCAAGTACTCGCCAAAAACTTTTGACAGAGTACTCTGTGCAATAGGGCAAACGAAATCATTTCCAACTGACCATTGGTAATTTCCTCCACCCAGTATCTCTAAAGTAGAGCAAAGTCTCAAAATTGGAGGAATATATGTTACTCGTGTCCCTGTTTTTATGCGTATATTATCCAACACGTATTTGAAGGCTATTTTACTCAACCGAAATCGTTGAATAAAGCTATAATTTTTAAACAAATATTTGAAAACAATAATTAGCAACAAATAATTAAGACACACCTTTGATCTTGCAAAGTAAATGGATCCGAAAAATCTCTAAGATTTTTTCTTACACTTCGCAAGTTCAGTAACTCAGAGTCCTCATTTTCTTCTTCACTGTCGGTCAAAACGGCAATATATTCACGTATCATTTCTTTTTTTAATTTATTAATAACTTTTTCTTGACAAAAATAATAAAACTAAACAATTTTACAAGAGAAACGTCAATGAATAAGCTGTCGTTTTTTTTCTTTCGCGTGTGCGAACGAAAACTTTCGTTTTTTATGTTACATGAAGCAAATCGTTCGCACAAGCGAAAACGTTTATTCGCTTGTGCGATACAGAATGTCACCCCAGATCTTCAGCGTTGCGGTTCTTACTGTTTTTCAAAAGTGACTGCATCAGTTTTCCTTCGCTATCGGTTAGCGCTAGATCGCGAATAACTCCGAACTTCTTCATTAACAAACATCGACTAAAGAAAAGCTTTAGCAGTTCTTCATCTTTTTCAGATCGAGCAAAATGAAACGCTTCTGATATAAGGTCATTTGCTAAGTAAGTATTCAATTGGAGAATTGGTGATATGGACAATGATTTGGCTTCGAGAACTCTCAGAGCGAGGTTTGATTCAATCTGATTTAGAAGCGATGCTATGAACAATTCAATTTGCCACTGGGGACAGACGTGATCTTTGTTGAAAGGTGAAATTAATTCATCGACTGCAGCCTGAAAAATAAATAATAACATTTAATCACAACATTTAATCACAATATTTAGTAAGAAAATGTGAATAATGCAGCTTATTATATTTTGACAAGAAAAGATCTAACTTGGCACTAACTACCAGCAACCCGAATTGTGGTAACTAGACACACCCTGTCGAAAGCAGTTGTCAAAACGTAGTAGCTGTCATCATGTGGGAAGCTGTCAAAGAAGAAACCTCGTGGATCGTCATTCGATAGTACCGCACAGCAAGAATCAGTCATAGACAATTAAATAAAAAGAACTAAACTTATAAACTCGCTTTTCTCTTTTCATTTGGTTTAGGTCAGAACATTTTGGCGACGAGGAAACAAAAAGCAAAACCATGTCAATGAATGAGAGCGTGATGGCAAACGTGAACAATGCAGGCGTGCAGTCATTTGGAAAGTTGGAACAATTTCAACCATCAATGGTGTGGAACAATTATAAAGAGCGCATGGAGTTTTACTTCGAGGCAAATGGAATTACAAACGAAAATTCCATGAGAGCCATTTTTCTGTCCTGCGTTGGGGAATCAACATATGAGACAATACGGTCGTTATTAACTCCACTGACTCCAAAAGATGTCTCATTCTATGAAATTTTAGAAAAATTGGATCGTCATTTCCATCCAAAGCCCAATGAGATAGTTCAGCGTTTTACTTTCCATAAACGAGGCCAAAAGAAGGACGAGACGATCGCGGATTTCGTAAAAGACCTGAGGAAGTTGTCGGAGCACTGCAACTTCATGGAGCTTGACAGTATGTTGAGAGACCAAATAGTGTGCGGAGTAGCGGATGAAACGTTACAGAAGCGTCTTTTCAGCGAACAGAAATTGGATTTCAAGCGAGCGTATGAGATTGCAACAGCCCATGAGGCTGCCCATCGACATGTGATGGATGTTCGAGGTAACATGGAGGTTATGGCGGTATCTGCAAAGAAAGCACCTGGACACGGGCGGTGTTATCGGTGTGAGGGTAACCATATTGCAGATAAGTGCTTTTTCAAGGATAAAAACTGCGATTTTTGTCACATGAAGGGACATTCTAGTCGGGCATGTTTTAAGAAAAAGGCAGCAGTGCGCAAACAGCAAGATGTCCATGTAGTAGAGGAAGGAGATGCTAAAAAGGAGCCCACATCGTGCGATAATCCCAATTATTTTTTTGAGCTAAACGCTATCCAAACATCGTCCAATCATCAGATATTGACCAAAGTATCGATAAACGGCGTGGAGGAATCTTTTGAGGTCGATTCAGGTGCAGCATGTATGGTGATTTCGGAAGCCACCTGGAATCGCATTAACTGCGAAAATAAGAAGCTCGTACCTTCTGCGATAACCTTACAAACTTGGTCGAAGGAGAAATTGCAGGTCCTGGGATCGACTATGGTGAATATTATTTATAATAATAAAGAAATGTATTTGCCAGTTCTTGTTATTGCAGGTGGTGGGAGATGTTTGTTGGGTAGAGATTGGTTTGCTGCTTTGGGCATCACGGTACAAGGAGTTTGTGCTATGGAATTGGAGATGGAGATTGGGAAGAGTGTGAGTGTGGTGAAAAAGTTCCAGAACGTTTTTAGCGAAAATTTGGGGGCATACAAGGGGCCACCGATTTCGATTGAGGTTGTACCTGGTTCGACACCAATTTTCCTCAAACATAGACAATGCCCTATTGCATGGAAGCCAGCTGTGGAACAAGAAATTGCTAAACTTGTCAAACAAGGAATATTAGAACCAGTTCTTTTCTCTAAATGGGCAACACCAATAGTACCGGTATCCAAATCTGATGGGTCGATTAGGATCTGCGGCGATTACCGCAGCACTGTGAATGCGGTTATTAAAACGAATGCTTACCCTCTCCCGCTATTTTCGGAGGTAATGGCCGCGATTGCAGGTGGACAAATATTTACAAAGCTTGACCTGCAGCAAGCTTATCAACAGCTAGTGGTAGATGATTTTTCCGCCGAGCTTTTAACACTTAACACCCACAAGGGTTTGTATAGAGTACGAAGATTGCCATTTGGAATTTCTGCCGCTCCTGGGTTTTTCCAAAAATGCATGGATACATTGTTGGTCGGTATAAAAGGTGTTAAAGCATACCTCGACGACATAATTATTTCGGGAAAAGATGAAGCCGAACACACACATAATCTAGAAGCAGTTTTAAAAAAGCTATCCGAAGCCAACCTTACGGTTAATAAACCGAAGTGTCTATTCGCAAAACGAGAAATGGATTTCTTGGGATTCCATATCAGTGGTAAGGGCATATCACCAAACAAGGAGAAAGTTAAAGCCATCCATTTTGCTGCAGTTCCCGAAAATAAGCAGATGTTACAGTCATTCCTGGGGTTGTTAAATTTTTATAATGCATTCTTACCCCAGAAGGCCACTGTTGCAGAAAAACTACACCGTTTGCTAGATAAGAATGTGAAATGGGAATGGACGAACGAGCATCAAACCGTTTTCAATGAGCTCAAAGCTTTGCTCGATTCCGAAACCCTGCTCATACATTATGATATCGCTAAGCCACTTATCTTGTCTTGTGATGCATCTCCGTATGGAGTCGGTGCGATCTTGGCACACAGAATTGAGAGCACTGGTGTGGAGCTCCCAATCGCTTTCGCTTCTCGCACACTAGGAGTGCACGAGCGCAATTACGCTCAATTGGACAAAGAAGCTCTGGCTATTATATTTGGCATAAAACATTTTCACCAATATGTGGCTGGAAGAGATGTTATTATCCTGACAGATCATAAGCCCTTACTTGGAATATTTAATAGGAAAAAACAAATTCCGCAAATGGTGTCGCCACGTATGTTACGCTGGTGTTTATTGTTGTCGGCCTATGATTATAAGATAGAGTATCGCCCAGGGCCTAAAAATACCAATGTTGATTGTTTAAGTCGACTTCCACAGCAGAACAAAATTGATGCACCAGAAAATGGACCGTCAGACATCCTGATGCTTGAGAATAGTAATGCTCCAGTTAAAGCAGAGCAGATTGCTGCTGAAACAAGGAATGATCCAATAATGTCACGTATTTTAAGATGCCTTCTGCATGGGTGGTCCAAAGATATGGAGAAAAAGGAAGAATTTGTACCATATTTGCGACGTAAAACAGAGTTGTCGACTCACAAAGGCTGCTTACTTTGGGGAAGTAGACTAATCGTGCCACCAAAATACCAAGCACCTATATTGGAACTCCTGCATGGGTATCATACTGGGATCAGCGTAATGAAGGCATATGCTCGCAGTTATGTATGGTGGCCAAAACTAGACCAGCACATTGAGCTCAGAGTGCAAAAGTGTTCTCAATGTCAAACATCTCCACGAAATGTACCGGCAGCCCCACGACAATTCATTCCGCCATGCGAGAAGCCATGGAGTACGCTACACATAGACTTTGCTGGCCCATTTCAGGGTTATACGTTCTTGGTGGTTGTAGATTCAATGTCTAAGTGGCTAGAGGTTAAAATAGTACGCAGTATGTCGTCAGCAGAAGTAAAGAACAAGCTGCGTGAAATTATAGCGACACATGGCCAACCTCAAAGGATTATCTCTGATAACGGAACAGCTTTTGTTTCAGCCGAAATGCAACAATTTTATATCGCCAATGGTATTAAATACAATTCCACAGCTCCTTATCATCCATCGAGCAACGGCCAAGCGGAGCGTATGGTCCAGTATTTAAAGGCGTCTTTGATGACTCTGACTGAAGGAGATATGCAAACTAGACTACAACGTATTTTATTTAAACAGCACACTACTCCCAACACCACCACGGGCAAAACTCCAGCAGAACTTTTAATGGGTCGTCGACTTAGAACGGCCTTAGACATTGTGCATCCTGATGATGGGCAGTTGACCCCCCTCCAGTCCGAGGCAAAACAGAATTACAGACGTTTTGAAGTTGGAGATCTGGTTTATTTTCGGAATTATACGTCTGGCCCGGCATGGCTAGAGGGCACGGTGATTGAAACCACAGGTCCAGTATCATATGTGGTGAAATCTGTTGATAATAGAGTAGGCCGTCGACATGTGGACCAAATAAAACGTCGCATTCCAAATGACAAGCCTTTGATGATGGATATACCTGCCGCTGAAGAGCAATCTGACATTCTAGTGGAAAGCACACCACCATCCTCATCACACTCACCATCCCCTTTTCCGTCATCAGACAAGATATCTAAATCTGAAGAAGAACAACAACCAATTCATGATGAAAAGTTCGAGAATCCGCCCAAAACGAGTGTAATCATCCCCACCACCTCAGCGATATCCGATACAGACAGGGTCACCCGCTTCGGACGAGTAGTAAGGGCACCCCAACGATATGGAACAAATTAAAGACGGGAGGAATGTGGTAACTAGACACACCCTGTCGAAAGCAGTTGTCAAAACGTAGTAGCTGTCATCATGTGGGAAGCTGTCAAAGAAGAAACCTCGTGGATCGTCATTCGATAGTACCGCACAGCAAGAATCAGTCATAGACAATTAAATAAAAAGAACTAAACTTATAAACTCGCTTTTCTCTTTTCATTTGGTTTAGGTCAGAACACGAATCATTTAAATTCTATTGGTCAATTACTTTTCACGGGGCAAATGAGGTTTTATCGCAAAGTTGTTTGTAAATTTAGTTTCACCAAGGGCTAAGCTGTACAAATTTAACTTACCTGAAAATGACAGTGATCTAGATTCCAAAACGCCTGAATTTGCTTAATCAATGATGCCGACAACTTAAACATACTTGGAAATTTTATAAAATTCTGAACTATTGGTTCATAGCGTTTGTCTTCAATTGCCATATTTAGATCGAGGAAAAAGTATAAAAACAATGCACTTTTATTCTCAAACAAAACGTCTGGCATAATTCTAAGCATTGCTTGCACCGACCTTGGTGGATACAATCCATCTCTTAATGCATTGCCTTTGAATGAGAAACGAATCAATAAATAACAAATAACAGGTTCGTGCTTTACGCTATGAATATCGCATAAATTCCGCTCTGCGTTTCTCATAGAAACCATGCAACGATTCGTATGGATACGGCACGAGATTCAAATCCACCTCACGATGTCTTTGCAAACGAGAACCTTCAGGCAGCAATCCAATATTGAGCAGCCACAAAAGTATTTCCTGAATTGAATTGCCTTGAGATTCGAGTGTGTTTAAAATTAAAATAAAATTACTTTCAAATCAAACCATCTGATGGGATATTTTCACCATACTTTGTAATTATATCACTCAAAAGATCAGCTAATGTTCGAAGTTGTTTGGAGACATAACAAAGCTCTTGTTTCTCACGCTGATCAAGTGTATATCCAGAGTGATCGAACTTTGGACAATTTGTTACAGCGTTCTTTGATAGGTACTTGATGCTCTTGACCACAGCCAGTCAGTCAAGGTGGACAGCGATAGGCCTTCATTTAGAGACGTCCCTTGGTGACTACCGTCTGACCAATTTTTTGAACATTTTTTCAGTAGTCCATTGCAGTTATTTTCTATTGCGACTGATAGTAAAGTTTCTCTTTTTGCTTCCTGTTAGAATAAGAATGTGAAAGATGCATATTTGAATAGGACGGAATATAAGTTGACTTACCACTGAGAATGTAGCTTTATAATTAAGCCCACAAAACTGCGGTAGCAAACGCGCATTCAAAACTTCCATAAAAATTGGATTAGGATCTAACAATGCCAATGATCCTTGAAACCTTAGCACATTCACAACTCTCTTTTGAATACCCGGTCAATTTAAGTGGTGGCAGCTTTTTTCTTCAAGTCCGATTGAATGTTTAGGACAAACAAAATAAAACTTATTTTCTGTTTACATTTATGTATCAAACCAAATCCTTACCAAAACTTAGTGATATCGGGTAGAAATGTTCTTCTGGTCTTTGAATAGAATTGAAGAGCGAAATTGTATTCGGGTCGAAATACATATCCAAACAGGAAAAACCTGGCAGCACAAATAATGCCAAATAGCTAGGATCCTCTCTCCAATCACCAACATAAGGCATTTCTTCTTTGTACCATTGATTTATGTCGAAGAGTAGTATCTCAGTTTGGAGTTCTTTTTCCTGTTTTCAAACAAGGGCACATAGAGATATTGTTTCTTCGTTTCCATGTGATAGTGCTTTGGTTATCGATTGGCATGTAAATGGAACACTTTTGGGACAGTTTAATGGCAATTGTAACCTCACGCTTGATACTTGAAAATTCTTTAAAAATATAATACAATTCAATTTAAAGAAAAGAAAAAATGTAAATTCAAAATAAAAAAGACATACATACTTCAAAGTAACAAAATCCATCATTGGTTACAACTCTCTTCTCATACATTAGAGAATGCATTACAGCCGTAGAATTTTGATAGTTTTCATGAAATGCCGAAATATACACGCAAGGACGTGGATCATCTGGTGGTTCCATGGAGCTTATTTTAACAAGCGGCGATGATCGTTCTTGCGGAGGGGCAACATAAAACACTTGCATATCTGTTAGGTCATACAGCACAAGACGTCCATCAGCTAAGCCTACAGCTAAACCCAATACAAGAATGTTTAGAAAATAAGTTCGTTCTTCAATACAAATAAATATTGTTTGTTACCTTCAAGTTGAATGCCAAAATGAACTCCTTCCTGTTGGCATTGTTGAAAGTGTTGATGCAGATGCAGCAAGCTCATGCTATAATCCACAATGTGACAAGGTACAACTGAAATGCCTGCATCCTCCTTCGAAGCCGGTACATCGACGATGTTGCGTAAACTAAGATCCACAATTAATACACTGCCTCCATCAGTGCCCACAGCCAAACACCCATCCATATTTTGCAAAATAGTATGCTGATAGAGCTCATGACTTATAAACCGGCAACAAGTTATTTTTTGTTTTAAATCAATGCAACAAATAACTGTTGACTCTTCTACATACAACACAAGACCTCCAGGACTGTCGGCATATTGGATTCCAATTGCAATCAGTGTATCCTTCAAGTATGGCATTTGGATTTCCGAAACGCATGTTATAATGCAAACACCAAGCCTACATAAAACGAGTCGTATACCAAAAATTAAATATTTATTTATGTATGCTTCACTCTACTCAACTTGTTTTCACAAATCACAACACAAATGACAAAATACACAAACATGTGAGAAAAAAAGAAAGAAGCTCCAATATCAAGTGTCATAAATGTTACACAATTTTTCCGCATAGCCCTCTTTGCGCTAGTGTTTTGTCCGTTGAAAGTGGAACCATCGTGAAGTTGGCTACTAGCAGTCCATGTATAGTATGTCAATGCTTATAGTCATTGATAGAGTCATAGTATGTCAATGACTATAAGAAATATATATACAATGCTGTTGGTTAGGATTGTTTAGTTTTTGAACGAGGCCATGAAACATTCAAAATGAAGCATTTAGATGGGGCTGATTACTATAATGAAGCGTTTTGAAGGGCTGTAAGACTAAATGTGAGAATGTGTTTGGTTTTTTGCATCATTTCACGCACACTTTCTCACATTTAGTCCGACTTCCGACATAGCTTGTAGGCAAACCAGTCTGAGATTCCGATCTTGGTAATGGAGTGTTTTTGGATATCATACACATATGCGAGTTGGTTCGGAACATCACAGCTTTTTGGCTAAAAAGGAGCCACCTTTGAATCGAAAACACTCCATTACCAAGACCGGAATCTTTCGTACGTTTCACTCTCCAAAACCCGTTTGTTTACATTGTTGTATTTGTAATTTTGACAATTAGTCCATGAATAGATGTGAGCACAAACAAAAAAAAAACGATGCCGTGGGCTAGCGGCACTTTGCACAGCAAAAACAAAATGGGGTGGTTAATAAGTTTTTTTCAGGTTTTTCTTTTTACTTTTTTTCGATGAAAAAGTCAGTTTTAAGCTTTAATTTTGCAGGCATTTTGTGGATAGTGAACCAATGTACCTTTTTGTCTTGAAAAAAGGATGTTCAACATCAGTTTATTATAATTAATTCACTAATTTACAGTAATCACTACGAAATTCTTTAAATTTCATAATAAACCTTGGATTTTTGTATCAAAGATGCGTTCGAAGAACCATCAATTTAAGGGTGCGAGTGCAATTTTTGTATTGAATTCTAATAAATTTTCGTTAACGAACGGCCCAAATATTTTGTTTGCAAGTATTTAAAATCTGTATCAATTTAATTAATCCAAGTATATTTATAGTTTGTATATTTAAAAAAAGAGTTATAATCGAAAAATATCTTATCCATAACATTCTTGATTGATGGAAGCTATCAAAAAAAAAAACTATGCATTAAAGGAACACAAATGTTTTAAAAAAGTAATCAGAACAATTATAGCGAACCTGTTGAATAAATGCAGAGCAAATAAAATGCAAATTTTGACATATATCACAAAATGAAAACGTCTTAAAATCGTTCTGAATTCATGCACAACTAATTCAATAGAACATGTAATCATCATGAATGTTTATTGTTGACGTACAGAAGTTTTTTTTAGTGAATTTCCACAGTTTAACGCAAAATACAATTTTCATTCATTCCTTAAAAATGTTCAAGTTTACTTATTATTGTTTGAAAAGTATGTTTAGTAAAAATGCTGCCAATAATGAAAAAAAATAATGAGTTTTACGTATATGTTTTTGTTTTTCGTAATATAATGAATACTACCGTAGATTACATTTTATAAATGCAGAACATAGAAGAAAATATACATAAACAATAGTTTTCAGATATAAAGCAGAGGTTAGTGTAGAAAAATATTTTTAAGAAAGCCAATAATATTTTGAGTATGTTCATTAAAGAAATTTCCGCTTCGTTTAACCTTCATCAACTTTTTAGAAAAAAAAAAATTAGCATTAATAGCAGCCAATTATTTCATAGCATATTTAATTGTTCACATTGTAAAATGTCTTGAAATGTTCATATACTACAAAATTCGTAATTTTATGCGTAAGCATAGAAGATAACATTATTAAGCAAGAAGTATGCATTTTGGCGCGTTCACCGATTTTTGTCTATTGGGTGTTCGGTTTCCTCATACTGGAATAAAAAAAGTTGCTTAAATCTATTTATTGCACTCATTTAGTTGGTATTGTGTGCAACCATATTGCCTATTTTTCTATTCCTTAAAGATGCTTTACACAAAGCAGCTTATTTTTAAAACATGGTTCCCTCAAATTTTTATTCCAAAATCTAACTACAAACAAAATTCTAACTTTAACATAATCCCTCAAAAAGAAATTTTCAGGAATATTTCTGCAACAAACAAAACTAAAATTTGGTCTTGCATTTGTCGAACTTCTTAAATGATGAAAATACTAATCTAATTGAGGAATCTGAACTAGCTAAAGTTGGCAATGGAACTTCACAAGTATGTTTCTCGTAGCATTTTCTGTACAAACAAATACGGATGCACCCCCGCCTATTGTTTCCACCTGACCAGTTACTTAACCAGTTGCAGCGCATGTTGCGTTCGCAAATAATTTAAGTAAACAAAATAAAGCACCAATAAATCATTAAATAATTTATGTTTGGTCAATTTTATTTTATTTAATATACATTTACAACATTTATTTGGATGGAAATTAAAAAGCTATACAAATCTTCCAATTTAAGACCATGTCAGCACTTCAGATTCTGTTGGTTAGGATTGTTTAGTTTTTGAACGAGGCCATGAAACATTCCAAATAAAGCATTTAGATGGGGCTGATTACTATAATGAAGCGTTTTGATGGGCCGAAGCACTAAATGTGAGAATGTGTTAGGTTTTTTGCATCATTTCACGCACACTTTCTCACATTTAGTGCTTTCTAGCTTGTAGGCAAACCGAAATGTCAGTCTGAGATTCCGATCTTGGTAATGGAGTGTTTTTGCTTTGAATTTGACTCTCTCTATTAGTTCTTTCTCTCTGCCTTGGTCATCGCTTTAGAAAAATTAATTCAGCACACGTTTCAATAATTAACTGAATTCGTTTTTGATTCTAATGATCCGATTGAGAAATATTTTGCCGTTGTTGACTGCAATACTCCTAATCCTAACTCTTACGTATACGTACGTTTATATGTGTAAAAAAGCTACAGTAGATTTGAAAAAAATAATATGCTTAAAAGACGAAGAATACGCGTCGATTTCGAGAGGTGCGGTTTCTATAACTGTTGTTGCTTGTGGTTCAAAAGTGGAAGAAGCCCTTACCATGGTCAAATCTGCACTAATTTATAGTGATGCCAGGACAGTCCTAACTTTCAATGTAGTTACGGAAGATATATTAAAGCAAAATATTGAGGATAAATTAATTAAATTGCAGAAAAATGTTTATAACCCGTTCTCTTTTAAAGTGTCCTCTTTGCGGTTTCCTAAAGCTGAAGAAAAGGATTGGAAGAATCTGTTTAAACCATGTGCTGCTCAAAGACTTTTCTTGCCGGTATACCGTACTTTATAAGCAAAGATTTTTGATAATTGTAATAACTTTTGTAGTCGTTACTCCGTAACACTGATGCCACATTATATGTAGATACCGATGTTTTATTTTTATCTTCCGCTTTGGACACCTGGTCACATTTTAAAAAATTTAATGCTTCGCAAATAGCTGGACTCTCGCCAGAGCATGAAGATACTCAAATTGGATGGTACAATAGATTTGCTCGTCATCCATTCTATGGTAGGCTTGGTGTTAATTCTGGAGTTATGCTTATGAATCTCACTAGAATGAGGCTATTTGACTGGGAAAATGAAATTTTAAAACTCTACAAGGAATACAAGTCTCAAATAACATGGGGTGACCAGGATTTAATTAATATTTTATTTTACTACCATCCCGGTATATTTAAATATATTATTTTGCTTCGCAATATTTTTCACTTTTGTTTTAAAATTTTAGATAAGCTGTATATATTTCCTTGTATTTTCAATTATCGGCCAGATCATTGTATGTATGTAAATGTATGTAACATAACGAATGGCATTCATATTTTCCATGGAAATCGAGGTTACTTTCATACAAACAAACAACCTATTTTTAAAAAAATGTATGAGACCATCAGAATGTTTAAATTAAAAAAATACAATCTCTTACTTTTCCCATATCATCTTGATCGCACTCTTTCAACGAGTTTAGAAAATACTTCTATGTGTTTTAAGATTAAAAATAAAATAGGTTCACAGTACTTTCCGTATCAATAAAAGAACAAACAAGAAATATGTAATAGCATTATTTTTATTGTAATATTAATTTAAAGCCAACATTTTGAACTTAATTTGTTGAACATCTGTTAACCTTGGAAATAACCATGTTCAGGCAATATGGGAGGAAAAAAAATAACGTTTAGCCGCATATTCAAAGGGCATACAGTGAGAGACCCACATAGACTCAAAAAACAAAACACGCATGACATTTTTCAGTTTTTAGTTATAAATTAAATGGATGAATTTGGTATCCATAAAAGAAGTGCATGAACAAAAGAATAGAATTAAATAGGTATCATTGACACTCTCCAAAAGACAACATATTGTTTAAGGCGATAAAACAAATAATCATAACAAATGTCTCAGGCCTAAGGAGACTTGAACTATGAAATCATACATTCTTTCCTCTTTTAACTCTCCCAAGATTTTTAGTTTCCGTTTTTGCCAAAAGCAATGGTCTCGACTAAAGAGAAAAGCTTGATAAATTCAACAATTATAGAGATTTTAAATATGTAAATAAATGTACACTCCAACACGATATTCTCTCAGTACCTTTGAATGTGCCTGGTTACACGAGCGCAAAAAAGAATTAATTCACGAAAGAGAACGGATGATTTTTAGAAAGAAGGAAAGGGATGGAAAAAAACGCCAAGTTTCGTCTTTTTCCTCATCTTCGGATATGAGTTTTGCGTTAAAAATCATGTTTCTTTCTCAAACGTTCTCTTTTTGACAGACATTTTCATTTCTAATTTGCCGGCGAAGTAGAATGTACAGCAAATTTGCTTTTGTTTTGCTCGTGCTGTACCTGCGGCTGAGTATCCAACGAAGTTTTTTGTGTTTTAATTTCCGACTGTTCCTCTATTTCTTGCGTGCCCACTTAATTTTTTGTTCTGTGTGTATCCACGAAAGTAATTCTTTTTTGCGCTCGTGTAACCAGGCACAATATAAAATCTTTGGAATAACCTCTCCAGATGGCCAAGTTAAGTTAACTTATAGCATACAATCTTGATTTTCACATTTCGTTAAAAACAAGAACAACATCGCACAATTGAAATAAAAACAAACAAATTTAAATGTTTACTTCATTAAGAATATTTAATAACGTGAAGAGGAGAAATGAAAACATTCATGCTTAATCCGTAAGGCGTTGAACGCCAAAAAAAAAACGACAGTGTGAACTTGGTATTACGTAAGGCGTTCAACGCCAATTAAACGTCAATTTATCGACTCTCTCTTGTGGAACGCATTCACATTTCATTTTTGGTTATTCCGTTAGGCGTTTATCTTAAAATAAACCACTAAAAAACGTCAATAGTTGTCGTTGGAAAATTTGTTGACGCCAGAAGTAAAAATGTAAGTTTTTTTTAATTTATTTTAGTTTTTATAATTTAAAATTGTTGGGTAAAAATTACAACCCAGATCCAAATGCGACGGATAGTCGAGCTCATGGAGGAAAACGATGTCAGGCAAAGAGTGCAATCAAATAATTTAAAAATAAAGGACTTGGAAGTTAGAAAGAAGCAGTTCGAACTCCAAGAACGTAGACTGGAGCTTCTGGATACAAATAATAACACATAAGTTCTTTACCGTTTGAGTTTTTTTTATAGTTCTAAGTTATCGTTGCATTAAAAAAAAGAAAAGAAGAGACTGCAAACTCAAGTTACCTGAAATGATATAAAATTTGTATTTATGTTTAATTATACTTATTTATGTTTAATAAAATACAAAAGAGTGAATTACAAAATACACTAGTTGCCTTAAGATATACTTATACATAGTTGAAACATTTTATTAAATGCTGTTTAAAATTTCATTGCGTATTTGCACGGCTGCTTGGTCATCGTTGGCATTTAATTGGTCTCCTAAAATTGGAGTGTTTTCATTCGTAAGTATAACTATATTTTCAGGTGGATCCAAATTGTAATGGACACAAATATTGTTCAAAGCTGCGCAAACATTTACGATTTGCTTAGCTTTCTCCGGAGTGTAGTGTAATTGCCTTGCACCAAGGAGACATCGGAACCGATTCTTTAATACTCCTATTGTTCTTTCAATGATGTTTCTTGTTTTGGAGTGTTTGCTGTTAAACAGTCTTTGCCTACTGCCTTCTTCTGGGGCTCTATAGGGAGTTAAAAGAAAAGGCTCAAGTGGATACCCAGCGTCTTCTAAATTTTTTTTTTATTTTAAATGTCTTTAAATATTTATCACGATCTCATACCCAAAAGTATTTCTTTCACCTCCATCATAATTCCTTTTCAAAAACCCTCGAAACTCGCTAGTATTCCACACTAGTGATTCATGGGTAGCTCCAGCATGTCTTGCATCTACGTACCTTATACGCATTCTGTTATCACAGACCTAAAATATATGTTAAGATATGTTTTTTTATATACATATGTAATGTTCTTGTGTAGGCAATTCTTGCTTACCAGCATTACGTTAATACTAAAAAATCCTTTTCTGTTGTAATATCTGTGTTGATATATTTTCTTAGGTGCGAAAATTTTAACATGTGTTCCATCGACGCAGCCAATAACACCTGGAATTCCAGCTTGTTGAAAAAAATGCATTTTTGCTTCCGATTTTTCTTCATCTGAGAGATTCATCCTAATCCAAACGGGGCAAACTTTTTCCTCGAGAATGTTTAACATTTCCTTAAGAATTTTGCTAAGCGTAGGCTGCGCTAATCCCAAATTGAAGTCGTTTCCAACCCCTTTTTGGTAGCTTCCTCCGGCGAAAAATCTAAGGGTAGCAGCTAGTTTCAAAACCGTTGGAATTGCCAGAGAACGTTGCTGAGGAAAACTGTCTTCGATCAAACAAAGAAGATACTTGAAGGCCTCTTTGTCCAGACGAAAATACATTTTGAATCTGTTAACGATTACAATAAAGTCATTGTGAAATAATACATACATATGTATATTTATTTTTTTAATTATTTACATACTTTGAATCGGGCAAATCAAAAGGATTTGCTTTAGATTGAATATATCTTCTATGCACTATCAACTCTTTCTTTTTTTTTTCTTCCTCTTCGTCGTCACTACTAATCCACGAAAAATAACTTGCTACACTATACTTTTTCCTTTTTTTTGTATTTAAAAGAAATTTAAACAAATTTTACAAATTCAATTTCAGAAAAGAAATTATTCAATTTAAAAACAATTTTAAAGTTTCAAATGTCAACTGTTGTAGTGGATCGTATGTGGAATGTAAGAGCGAAAGAAACTCCGGCGTTTGAGTTACGGAATACCAAAGAAAAAACGAGACGCCACGACAAACGACACTGGCGTTTTAAAAAAAACGCCTATCAGAATAAGCCTGATTATAAAATTGTTCGATTGTTTAAAAAAAAAATAAAGCAAATATACTGGAGCTTCCTGACCCATTATATGTTTGTATGAGTAATGAATTTTCATTTAATAAAAATATAAATTAAATATTTTACATTCTTCAAAAATGTCCGTCTATCAAAAGACTTCATGATTGTTTTGAGGTTACTCGACCTGCCGTCTGCAGTTAGGTTAACACGTATTCCACCTATGCTTCAACTACCTGCAACCTTGAATATTCTTGATGGTGCTGTATACCAGAGACAAATTTGTTCTAAGGAATTTTTTTTTTGAAAATTATAGAATTCCTGGAGTTACAAATATGTATATTTTGGAGTCAACAATGCTGCCATATGCTGAAGAGGAAATGCCTTTGCGTTGGGTTTTTCAGCAGGATAATGATCCCAAACATTCTTCAAAGCTGCTAAAAGAGTGGTTTGCAACAAAAAATATTGTGTCTTAGAGTGGCCGTCCCAATCTCCCAATTTAAACCCCATGGAGAACTTGTGGGCAGTTTTAAAAAGGAGGGTTGGAAAGAGAACGCACACTTCAACAAGCTCTCTTTTTGCAGTTTTGAAGAATAAGTGGGAGAATATTCCTGCCTCTATAATCGACAATTTAATCATGTCAATGCTTCGTCGATGCCAAGAAGTCATTAAAAATAAATGTTACTGGACAAAATATTAATTTTAAAGATTTAGTGACAAAAATCCGGTTAGTTTTTAGCAGACGAATTTCTGAATTTATTTAATTTTTTGTTACCATCATTTATTGTGTGGATTATTATAACTTGTTTTAATTTTTGTATGATCTAATTACATTATAGAATATTTAAAAAAAAATTGTACATTCTTGGGTAGCAAAACATTTATTAATAAACTTTACCAAAAAAATCCGGAATGTTTCTACATACATACTATATAGTACAAATTCCGTATTTACCAACCAAAAATTTCAATTTCTTGTTACCTTTATGGTAACCTTTATGTAAGTTATACTATAATGATTCTCCGGCCTACAAAACATGAAAATATGTTTTTTAATCAAAAAGGAAGACAGACTTAATGCAATGATTAGGTTAGGTTAAAGTGGCTGTCCATGATGGAATCGGACACACTTAGGCCAGTTTAATGGCCCATTGTGATACCACATGAATCTTAAGGCTTCATCCTAAGCTCAATGGAACCAGTTTGAGTCCCTTACGAAACGTGAGAGGCTGATTATGCTGATATGATTTAGATCGTTAAAGAAGAATTCTCCTACATAGGTAGCTCTTGCGTTTTTGAGCTAGTACAGAAAAGGTGAAGAACTGTTTTCTCCTCTTCCTCGTCCATACAGCTTCTGCAAAAGTCATTTGAGAATACGCCTAGCCACGTAGCGTGCTTTCCTATTAGACAGTGTCCGGTTATGACACCTATTATCGAGCTTATATGCGATCTGCTTAGAGATAGCAAGCACCTTGATCACTTTAAATCTAGTGTTGGCCAATGTTTTTTGTGACCTGGCACATGGTGATGTTGTTCCCCCTGTTGTTTGCCTTCTTCATAGCGTCTTGCATTAGCATCATTTTACAAGTAGCGATTGGTATACCAGCATTTGCCAAACGTGATAGAATCGGCTGCACTGTACCGTTCCTGGCAAGTTCATCTGCCTTAGTTACCTGGAATATCTCTATGGCCCGGCACCCAGCAAAGGTGAATATTAAACTGTTGTGCCATCTCCATTAGAGATGATCGACAGTTATGGACTGTTATACAGTTTGTAAAGACAGAGTCCAGATATTTGATAGCGGCCTGACTATCTGAGAAAATACGTATATCAGATGTTGATATCACGTTTTCTTTTAGGACAACACTTCTTTTATCGCCAAAAGTTCCACCTGGAACACGCTACAATGATTGGGAAGGCGGAATGAGAGACTTAATTTCAGTCGTTTAGAGTATGTACACACCTCCATCAACCCCTTCTTTTGTTTTTGAACCATCTGTATAAAAATTGATTGACTCGTCTTGGAGGAATACCCCATCCTACCAGAAGGATCTGGAAGGTATAGAAATCTGGTAGTTCCTGTCGGATTGCATTTGGGGGGATTGTGTAGTCTGTGTGTTTTGGAATTGATTCTTAATGCCTAAGAATTAGGGGAAAGTGGTTGCCCTTGTACACTTTTTGTTTATTTAGGTAATGAAAATTCACTTCGTTATCTAGTTAATTCACTTTATTTGTAATAAATATATAGTAGATTTGTACAAAAAAGTCTTAAGCTGATATGTTAAAGAGCTATAGAAATTTGTCTAGGGTAAGATATTTGTATGAATGCAACCCACCTGTGGGGTACTTTCGTACAGCAGGTGGGGTACTTTCGTACAACATGGGAAAGACTCATACAGGTCTAAAGGTCTCAAAATAAGCAACCAACTTTTTCAATGATGGTTTCCAATGGGCAGGTTCAGCCGACATAAGGGACTTGAAAGTAAGGCAAGTTTCTTGCATCTGATTGGCCAGCTGCCAAAAAATTGCCTTCCAATTAAGGCAACTTTATTGGAAAGTTGACTGGAAAGTTAGGCAACAAAAATCTCCCTTACTATCAAGTCAAGTCAACTTATGTCAAAATGACAATTGATCATGTTTTTTAATTCAACTAAAAGCTGAACTTTATTACTCAATGATTTATTTATTTTCTGCACAACTTCATTTAATGCTTTCTGTAAAAAAGTTCCTTGTAAATTTGGAAAAGAAATAAGTAATATTTCTTTAAAATACAAATCATGATAGACTTGTAGCTTGCCTGAGGAGTGTTTTTTGTAGAAAATAACGATTTTGGTAATTTTTGTACTATGAATTTGAAGTAGAGGTTTGTGAAGTAAAGTTCTGAATTTTAATTTCATGACACTTGAAAAACTATCTAGTTGCCTTGGTCAAAATTTACGTTCAAAGAATGATGTTGACTGCAAATGAAGTCCCTGATGTTGTCTGAACCTGCCCAATGATAGCTATAACTGGACCCTAACTGCCAGTTTTTATTAACGAACAAAAACAAATTTATTAATCCTAAAACTTACTTTTTTATTAAACTTGACTCATAGCAAACTTAAATTCTTCTTGAAATCAACAAAAATTATTAAAATCTTATTTTATTTATTTGTAATTTTAATTTTTACAAAATAAATGAGATCTTTGTTAATAACTAATTAGTCTTTGACAAGTTGTAGGAACTTTAAGTAGATAATTAATTAAATTAATTAAACATTTGGTTACTCTGGAAATCATTGCACGTTTAAATTACTTAAGTCAATTGCAAAAGTAAACAAACTTGACGGCCTTGGTTCAGGATCTTGGCGACATCTATGATATACAAAGTGTGTATGTCTTCTACATTAGGGAAAACAAATTACATTGATGACCCCGGTTTTTTGCGAAGATTCGACACTTTCAGCTCTATTGGTGAATAATGACTGAGCACTTTTCCGACGTAATAGACAACAGAATTTTTTTTTTCAAATTTTACCAGAAAAAAACAATTATCTTTGATATTCTCGGGTGTCACTTCAACATTTGTGTTGGTATTGAAATCATCTTCATCGCTTTCGAAGTTGAAAGGAGAAGTAGAGCTCTCTCGGAAGCTTAGTTCAGATCCATTAGATTCCTCTGAATCGTCATCAATTTCTACTATTTGTCTTTTCTTTTTGTGGGCACAACGCGTGTAGACAGGCACAATTGAATGAAGATCCACCAAACTGCGTTTTATTTGTTTAGCTCTGGCTTTTCGCTCCTGTTCTTCTTTTTTCAATTCTCTCTGTCTAAATCGTTCTTCAATTTCATTTTTTTCCGGTGTATCTGTGTATATACGAGATTTACCTGGTTTCTTCCTTTATTTGAATTTTGTTTCTAACAACTTAAGGATATGGTCTTATGGCTTCTGGTGTTATGGGAACAATAGTAGTCGGATTCGGTTGAGTCTCAGCTGTAGAAATGGAAGATTCGCCAAAAGTCTGTTCAGGTTGCTCCTCAGATCTAGAAGTCGATGGTTTGCAAGTAGTCGGTGCAGGTTGTGTCACAGCCATAGAAGTAGATGGTTCGCAAATTTTGTTGAGATCTTCTTGAAGATTTTGAAGCAAGGACGTAGATGAGAGCTCACGGGTATCATTGGAAGACAGAAGCGGATTTATATCGTTCGATGGAACACAAATATAAAGTTGTAGCTCTAGTTCAGTGGAATTTGTTTCTGTTGGTGTTGGGATATTTTCAGAAATATTTGCAGAATACACGTCAATGGGAGCGAAATCCTCATCGCTAAAGGCCATTTCATTGAACGGCCATATACCTGGCTTAGAAAATCCACTTGTTATATTTTTCGCTGTAAAGGATTCTAAATATGCAAGTTTAACCAGTTTAGGAATATTATAAATGCTGATTGTCTTTCCTGGACTCGTCATATGCCAATTATTGAACGCTATTTTCAGCTTTGACTTAAAAGACCCAAAAACTGCAACATCTAACGGCTGCAAGCGATGGCTTGTGTGTGGGGGA
Source organism: Eupeodes luniger (assembly GCA_951509635.1). Taxonomy (NCBI): domain Eukaryota; kingdom Metazoa; phylum Arthropoda; class Insecta; order Diptera; family Syrphidae; genus Eupeodes; species Eupeodes luniger. Next base: position 200,710,417 of record OX608073.1, on the reverse strand, counting down.
AAAGACACAAGACTTATTCCATTATCTCGAGCATACGTTATAGCTTGTAAGCTGATGTGACTTTCATGATTATCACATAATAATAAAATCGGATGATCTTTAGAGCTCAGTGTGTACTTTTGGATATTTTTCTTTTAATACTGACACAAATATATCACAATTTATCTAACCACACCTATTTGCAGCCCCGATGCTTCCTTCAGGTGCACCTTCAAGAAAATGGTCTTTGTAGTGCAGACGTGGAAATACAAATAACGGTGGGATAGTATTTCCGCTTGCAGAAATAATAGCACCAAAAGTAACAAGTTCGCCTCTCTCCGATGAAACGATTTGTCCTATTTGTTTCTGTGATTTAGGAGCCAAAACCTTAGGAGTGTCTAAAACAGTAGATACACCTGACTCATCAAAGTTAAATATTCTGTCGGCAATAAAATTATGTCGCTGCAAGACTTCAGCCAAATTATTATAGAAATCTGTAACTGCAGTTTTATTAAAAGCGAACGACCGTGCAGCGCTGGTGTTTTCTGGCTTTCGCAAACTTAGATTTGAATTTCGTTCCCTGTATTTACGCATCCACTCTAAGCCAGCCATTTGATTTTCATCCCATTGCCCTGGATACTTTAAATTCAATGCTTTTGCGTATTCATAAGCCAGCTTACGAATTTGGACAGTTAATCACGTATTCATTTAAGCGCTCCTCTTCTTCCAAGGAGAAGACTTGTGCAAGCTTGTGTATTTGGACTGAAAACTACGAGGCTTAATGCCACAATTAATTTCTTTACTCTGCTTTGTAAAGTTGATGTTTTGATATTGTACTTCAATGCGGCTTTTCTATAAGACAATCGTCCTTGCATTACTTCGTCAACTGCTGAATTAGCGGATTCTTCATCAGCTTCATGGGTTCGTGTACCCTTTTTTTTATATTTCCGAACCATGATTCTGAAATGAAATATTTATTTTAATAAAACATACCTTAATTATAGATAGTGTAATTAAAGGGCTATATTTTATTAATTAAAATCTAATTTGTAAAAGAAAGATTTAAAGGGGAGCATTCGTACGCGTACGAATGTGCCCCATGTATTACTGTCCGAATGTACCCCAGTAGGATGCACAAAACAAAAATCACAACTTTTTATAAATTCTTATCAAGAATTGAAATATTACTTTTTAAAACACAAAATAAACATTGTTTACATAAATTCTTCAACACTATTTTGCAAAAACATACGAGGTGTGTTCAAAAAGTACCCGGAATTTTCGTTTTTCCAAAAAAATATTTATTTATTCGTTTACATCAATGTGTTCCCCTTCAAAGTAGTTCCCCCCAGATATAATACACTTACGGCAGTGTTTTTTCCAATCTTCGAAGCACTCTTGATATTCACTTTTTGATACATATATCCTTGAGCATTCTCAGCGATTCGCCTTTTATTTCTTCAATCGAGGAAAAACGCCGTCCTTTCATGGGTCTCTTCAACTTTGGAAACAGGAAAAAGTCTCACGGATCCATATCAAGTGAAAATGGACGTTGGGACATGACTACGGTATTGTTTTTGGCCAACAAATTACGAACAAACAAAGACGAGTGAGCAGGTGCGTTATCGTGGTGCAAAAGCCATGAATTGTTTTTCCATAAATCTGAGCGTTTTTTTCGGATTGCTTCACACAAACGTCGCATAACCTTAAGGCAATACTCCTTATTAACCGTACGACCTTGTGGTAAGAACTCTTGATGCACTATTCCATTATAATCGAAGAAAACAGTAAGCAAAACCTTCACATTTGATCGAACTTGACATACTTTTTTCGTTGGTGACGTTGGATGCTTCCAGGTGGACTATTGTGCTTTGGTTTTGATATCATAACCGTACACCCACGTTTCATCACCAGTTATGACCCTTTCAAGCAAACTTGGATCGTCTTTGACGTCATTAAACAGCTCCTGAGCGATGTTCATGCGATTGATTTTTTGGTCAAACCTTAGGTCGAACCTTAGCAACTACCACAGACAAAGTAAATAGTGAATATAGCTGAAAATTGCATCATACTTTAGGGACATGTATACCAACACAATACAAAACAAATTTTGACCTTCGGCCTCTCCAGACCCGCGAAATTTAAAAATTCCGGGTACTTTTTGAACACACCTCGTATAAAATTACATACTCACAATTAGATCGTAAACTTCATAAAAAATTACTCACAGCACTCGGAAACACGTTACGTCTTGTTACTTCTCACACCATGGCGCGACTGGCTCCTAGTTCGTTGAGCAAAATGGCGGCTAGTATGTGAACACACACAAGCAAACACGTGTCTGTACTTCGTTTAGTTTTTCTTTTATACTCACTGTACGAATGTGCCTCATGTACGAAGGGTGACCACTGTCTCCTACGGAGTGCCAAATGTTGTTGTTAGTCCACTGCGACGAAGCTTTGAGGCGAATAGCAGAGCTAGGAGCTATTTGTTTGCTTAATATATCAAGAGGTGTTAGGTAGAGTAAGCTGTCCACTGAACATGCTTTTTTCAATACAAAAATGTACATTGGTTCGCTATCAACAAAACGACTGCAAAACTAAAGCTTAAAACTGACTTTTTCATCGAAAAAAAGTAAAGAGAAAAATCTGTATATTTTCTTCTATGTTCTGCATTTATAAAATGTAATCTTCGGTAGTATTTATTATATTAAGAAAACATTATATGTAAAACTCATTAATTTGTTTTTATTATTAGCAACATTTTTACTAAACATACCCTTCAAACAATAATGTTGTGTATCCACCCAAAATAAAAGAAAACAAAACAAAAACAATAATTCATTCATATGCACTACGACCTACATCTGGTTCATACAAATTATGTCGGTCACAACAAAGTGACAATATCGTTTGTAGAACTGATCACATAACATATCGCCACAGTCGGTCGGTATGCATGCATAAAATATGTATCGTAGATTGTTTTGTTTATGAATGCAATTTGAGTCCAAATATTATGTCATGATTCTTTCCTCAAGTGGATTTCAAATTGATAATATTTGGGTATCAATAACTGAGGTCATAGACTTAAAAGTTTATGACATAGAAAAATCTATGAAATATGAAAATTGAAAATTGTATAAATAAGAATATTTTTGTAAATAAAATTTAGTCTTAATCTAGAATTCATTCTCGTTGTTTGACTCACACTATCGGCTGGAGAGCTAAGACAGTACTCATAATCGTGCAAGAGATTGCTCGGAAATTATAAGCGGCTCTAACGAGCTAAGAGTGTAAAAGATAACCCTATCCACTTCCATTCCAAATTTTGTTAACAACAAATATTACATGGCGATCCTGCCCAACCGAAACGGACGAAACCAAACCAAACGAAACTAATGACATCGATACCGTCCAAGCCCTATCTGATGAGCAAATTTGACGACAGCGATCCTTCTCAACAATCCTACAGAACTGATGTCTAAATGTCTACACTAGAAGAAATCAACTGCATCTTCAAAAAGTGGGAAAAAATTTTGGAATACGCTCCTGAGGAAGTGCCGGCAGACACACCGAAATACGTGCCAACCCCTAAGACAGCTGGACCAAAACCCCTTTCTATAGAAGAATACAAGAAAAGACAGCAAAAGCCTATACAAAAGAAAAAACATCGTGGTGGAAAGAAGAGACAGTTTCAGAGACAGTGTGCTGAACTACAAAGGACCATCAACATAAGTAAAGGACAAAACAAAAGCAACCTTCTACTAGTGGAGCGCCTGGGGGTTTTCACCTTGGATTAGAGTTACAGTGAATGAATTTATTATGATCGATGTGGAATATTGTTTTTTAAACTATAAATTGCAATGTTTACCCAAAATTTTTGTGTGCACTCCATTTTTTAATTGTTTAAACAAATTCTTATAAAATATTAATGTTTGACCATATGTTTTCACTTTAAACAGTATTTTTTTTTGTATTTATATGTTAAATCTTACCTGAATAGACATATAGGAACAATTTTCAAAGATACCTGTGTATAAAAATAGCAGTAGGGATCTCAAACAGGTAGAAAAACGTGGAGGGGAGAGCGGAGCGACAGCTACTATGTACAATGGAATTTCTCGGCTAGTTTAGTTGCAAGTAACATGTGTTCTGTGAGTATTGTGCTTATATATTGGCTTTAAACTACTTTTATATTTTAAAAAATATTGTTGTCAATATTCAGTAAAATTTTGAGAAAAATCGAATTGACAGTTTTTTTTACAAAAAATAAAAACTTAAAAGAAAATTTAACAAAAGTTGGTAAAAATTGATTTTCGACTTTTCAAAAAATTTGGATTATGGCTTTCAACTAATTTTAACTTATAACAAATATTGTTTTCAATATTCGGAAAAATTTTGAGAAAAATCGAATTGACAGTTTTCTTATAAAAAATAAAAACCTAAACAAAAAAATTAATAAAAGTTGGTAAAAATTGATTTTCAACCCAAATATCTTTTCAAAACTTTGAGATAATGGCTTTGAACTACTTTTATCTTTTAAAAAATATTGTTGTCAACAATCAGTAAAATTTTGACAAAAATATAATTGACAGTTTTCTTACAAAAAATAAAAACCTAAACAAAAAAATTAATAAAAGTTGGTAAAAATTGATTTTCGACTCAAATATCTTTCCAAAACTGTGAGATATTGGCTTTAAGGGGGTCATCCCATGTGACGGCCTGTATTTGAAGGAATTTTTAGGATTTTTTTTTTACGACCAGTAAATAGATACAACTTTATTAAGTTTATTATCATTTATTAACATAGTTCGACAGTATAAATATAAAATTTGAATTAAAAATATTGTAAAGAACACGAGTTACACCGGTGTGAACAACACCACCTCGAAAAAATGGGCTCGCACTTCCTCCACGATTCCGGCTGATTGGCTTATCTAAAACAAAAAAAGTAAACGGCGTTTTAATCTGTGAGCCTAAATGCATGGAATGAACTACCATCAAATGAATATACCAAAAATTGGACTTTTGGAAGACATTTGAAAAAAAAAGTCGCGAATTTTGCCTTTTTATTTTTGTTTTTTGCTATAAAAAAATCGAAATATTTGGAATTTTTGCTTGTCGATAGTTCATTCCATGCGTTTACATGTGCTGAATCCAACCCATCAAATTTCAAGTCATTCGGTCAAGCCGTTTTTGAGATACGATGGAGGAAAGTTTGAAAAACACAGTTTTGAGAAAAACTCGTTTAAAGTTTCAAGTCCTCTTAACTATGAAAATATCAACTTACCTTTTAATCGGCGATGCCTGGTCCATAGAGTGTTTCTTCCTCTTCTTCTTGAAACTCTTTCAAAGCAGATTGTTCAGCTCTTGAATCAATTCTGGCTTGTTTAACGGCATCACTTACGCGCCGCTCAGAACGTGAGATTCGCTTTTCATCACGTTTCTCAACATAAGTATGGGCTTCGCGGCCTATAGGGCATCCCATAACCGACATTACTTTCAAATTACCTTCAAAACCTTCATAAAAGATGATAAGTAGGATCCCTTTGTAAGTTTTACTGTCACCATCGCCGATGTATGTTAGATACTTTACCCCATATTTTTTGTTTACACTTCAGAATTTTCAGAAAGTAGTTAGCTTATAGCAAGCTTCAAACTACGATCAGAGGCTCATCATAAGTGCATGTGTTAGTTGTTAGAAAGATAATAATACAATTAAAGCCTAACACACGCACAAAATACAAAACATAATTAACATTTAACATGAATTATTACAGAACAACAAAAAATAAAATAAAGACGTTTACGATAGTGGAGCACTGGTTCTAAACATGGACCTGCTGTATCTTTAAAACGACTTCGAATTTTGAAAAATCCCTTTACTACCGTATTCTAGACATATTAAACTAGCAATTTATGAAATAAAAAAAAAATCGATTTTTTGAATCCATCACATGGGATGACCCCCTTAAACTACTTTTGTCTTTTAAAAGTTATTGTTGTCAACATTCAGTAAAATTTTGACAAAAATATAATTGACAGTTTTGACAGTAATTTGAGAGATATCAAGAACGGAACATCAATTTTTACCAAATTTGCGTACTATTTTTTGTAGATCTTATTTTTTTATGAAAAAACGGACTGTTGGATTTTTATAAAAAACTACTGAATATCGAAAACAATATTTTCTGTGAAATAAAAAGAGCACACAAAAATTTTGGGTAAACATTGCAATTTATAGTTTAAAAAACAATATCCCACATCGATCATATTAATTCATTCACTGTAACTCTAATCCGAGGTTTTATGGTTTTGAATGCTCCAGGCACTCCACTATACAGAAACTTAAGGAACTTAAAAATCATGGGTGGAAGAAGCTCGAAGGGAGAAACAATCAACAACAACATAGCAGCAGCAGTAGCATCTAAGGATAATTCCAATTTAACTGAAAAAATTATTTATCTTAATTGTTTAATTTTACTAATTATACTTATTTGTAAATTAAATAGTTATTACAAAAAGTACATAAGAAAGCATGCATTAAGAAGCATAAACGTATAGCTAAAAAAAAAAGATATATATATAAATAAATAAATGAGTCTTATAAAATTAAATAGTATTGGGAGCGGCTCGAAATGCTGTATTTTAAAATACTGTATGGTTAAAATTCTGTATCATACTGTATGATACTGTATATTCATAATACTGTATGGTTAATATACTGTATCTTAAAATGCTGTGTTGTCAAAATACTGTATCTGATAATACTGTATCTCAAAATTCTTCTTCTCAAAATGCTGTATAAGCAAAACATTATCTTAAAATACTGTATTTTTGCAAAATTCCGCTCTTAAACTTCCATTATAGAGAACAACAAAAGCTGAACTCGATTTATGTATGTATGTACATATGTACATTATATCATTTATTGAAACTCCAAATTTCACTTAATTCTTAAATTTGCATTAGCTTTTAAATATCAACGAAATGAACGAACACGTGGAAGTTTTGACAGATCAATAAGTTCGGTCAGGCCCGTAGCCAGGATTTCGGTTCGGGGGGGGCTTGTTCAATTTCGAAGAAGTAATATATACAGAAATAAAAAAAAACTACATAATGTAAATGTTTTATTTTTGTTTGTATTTTTTTTTTTATTTAATTAAATAAATAGTTTGGATTTTTACAGCAATAAACGCCTTGTCTTTTTTTTAGACATAATGTCGATCATTTCATCTGGATCCACATCAATACCTGAGTCAACAGACAGCATTGCAAGTGCGCTTAGTCTTGGATGGCCCATAACGCTTCGGAATACTGTTTTGATCCTTTTCATCGTTGATAACGTTCTTTCAACGCTAGCTGTTGCTGTTGTAACTGGTAGTGTGGCCAAAATTGTAAGCAAGTAGCTTATGCTCCTGAAGTAGGTCTTGTCACATATATCTAGCAGTTTCAGAACATCGGAAGAGGGATCCATCGATTAAATTTTTTCGCACCAGAGTATGTACTCCGCTTTAACAGCTGACAAGGATATTGCGTTATCGAAGTAGAGTGTTAGATTTTCCATTTCATTTACTCGATTGGCGGCAGCAAAACCTGGAAGCAGAGCTTGAAACGATAGTAAAACGTCCTCGTTGACCATAAATCTGTCAGTAAGATTTTGTATAAGAGAATCTAGACAGGGAATAAGTATAGAAACTCTAAAATAGTCTTCTGGACATGATGTTTCTGGATTAGAGCGCGTTGTTTGTTTCAAAGAAAGCCTTGGAATTGTTATGCTGACTTCAAATAAATCCCTGGCAAGTTGTGATGCGGATTGAAAAGCGTCTCTGAAAAAGTCTCTGGCAGTTTCTCTTATGTTCTTAAGAGAACTTAAGACTTGTGTGATTTATTGCAGACACGAAATTTAAAGATTCATTTTGAAGGAAAATTGATAAGGGTAGCGTTAAACTAAAAAGTTTTTCGCATACCATGAGGCTTACCAGAAAATCACTTCTTTGAATTGCTGCTAACAGAGTTAATGCTTTTGAGCCCCTCTAGCCCCTCCCCTGGCTACGTGCCTGAGTTCGGTGTAATTGTTTATGCAATTGTTGATTGTGATAACAACAATTCATGTACAACTGTGAGAGAAATAACAATTAATGACAAGAAAATGGGAAGAGAAAATAAGAAGAAAATATCATTTATTTTTTGTTTTATTAATTCAAAGACTTATGAATTATCATATGTTATTGTTCAAGGGAAGTATATTAGAACTTTATGCCAATGAAATAATATTATGATGTATTCTTTATAAAAGTAATCTGTTTTTCAAATTCTGTATTTCAACATCCTGTAAATAGGCTGACAATGCTATTTACAGCGTTTTGAAATACAGAATTTTGGTATACAGAATTTTTAGATACAGAATTTTGAGCTACAGTATTTTGATCTTACAGTATTTTGTACATACAGTATTTTGAAATACAGTATTTTGAGATACAGTATTTTAAATACAGTATTATGATCCATACAGGATTTCGAACCCAACCCATAATATTTTGGTAAATCTTAAAAAATCACCAAACAGGACATACACAAAAACGTACATAGATAAGACAAACAAGTCATTACTTGACATTTGGGAAGACATTAGGAAATTCACAAAAATAGATAATATTTTAACAGTCAAAAAAGAGTTTGACATCATTGTTGCATAAATTCGTGGTTTGCTAAAGGTAAAAATTGACAACATGGCTGATTTCGATTTACTTACTGCCACTAAAGTCATACCTGAATTCCAAGGAAATCAAAAAGACTTGAATAATTTTTTAGGCTTAATAGTATTTTACCATGATACTCTCAAACAATCACAGGGATTAATTCTAATCAAGTTTATAATAACCACAAAATTATCAGAAAAGGTTAAAAACAAAATACAATCCTATGCAAGTCCTACAACCCTAGATGAATTCAAAAACACTCTAAAAACTGTTTATAAACCCAATAAAAATGCATCAGCATTACACAATGACATTACGAAATGCTTCCAAGGTAACCAAACTATTTCATCTTTTGCTTCACGCATTGAAACTCTTCTAGCGCAGTTAAATGATCTGCAAATATCTGATCAAGGTACAGAACATAGAGAGATCATAGTCAAGCTTAATGATCAAATAGGATAAACAGCTTTTAAAAATGGTTTATCAGAACCATACAAATCTCTAGTACTAGTTGCAAGACCAGTAAAACTTGCAGAAGCAGTACAAATTGCCTTAGAAATAACCCCAAATCAATCAAATCAGATAATGCATTTTAATCGAAGAAATAATTTCAGAAATAGAACTAGTTACAATAATAACTTCAATCGTAGTAACGCAAATAATAACAACAATAGCTATACTAATCAAAATAGGAACAATAATAGCAACAATAGTAGAAATTATCAGCAAAATTTTCATCAAGACGGGTCAAGTCATGGTCGACAAAAACCGGATTCAACCAGAAGAAGATAATCCAAATAAAAAGCTCAAATATAAATACAAATTTTATAAAAATAAGATTACAAGGTAGAAATAAACCCATTACTTTACTCATAGATACTGGAGCAGACATTTCAATCATAAAAAATAGTACATTAGAAAATAAAAAAATAATATAGAATACCATAATAACTATCAAATAAATGGAATATACAAAGATATAATTACAACTCTAGGAACCACAAAACTAGATAAATGGTTTAATGATCTAAAAATCAAACACACATTTAATGTAATTGACAGTAAAATAAATTTAAATACTGACGGAATATTAGGTAGAGATTTTTTAGTAAAATATAACTGTAAAATTGATTATGAAACATGTGTACTAAAATTCATAATAAACGATGAAGAAATTGTATTACCTTTAAACATGAACACAAAAGAAATAAATGATAAAATAATATTACCACCAAGAACGGAAATTATTTAGGCAGTTAGTTTAAATTTAACTGAAGATAGTATTATTCATGGAAAAGAAATTAAGAAAGGTGTATTTTTAGCCAATACAATAGTTCCCAGAAAGGGGAATAAACATATAAAACTCCTAAATACTACAGATGATAATATAGTTTTGAAGCATATCTCAATAGAAATAGAACCAATTTCAAATTATCAAATATTGCATTTTAAGAATAATTTAGAAGACGAAGATAGATTTAACAAAATAAAAAATGAAATAAAAGTAGATAGTTTAGATGACAATGCTAAAGATGAAGTGTTAAGAATATGTAAGGAATTTCAATATATATTTCATTTAGAAGGAGAAGAATTATCTAAGAATAATTTTTATGAGCAAAAGATAGCTACCACAGATAAGACACCAGTGTATGTAAAAAATTACAGATTACCACATGCAAACTTACAAGAGATAAAAGAACAGGTTGACAAGTTATTAGATGATGATATTATTGAACCATCAATAAGTCCATATAACTCTCCATTATTAATTGTACCAAAAAAGAGTTCAAATGAATACAAAAAGTGGAGATTAGTTGTACAGATCTTTGTTTATCTTGGACATTTGATAACTTCTCAAGGCGTGACAACAGATCCTAGCAAATATAATGTTATTAAAGATTATCCAATACCAGGCAATGCGGATGAAGTGCGAAGATTTGTAGCTTTTTGTAATTATTACAGACGTTTTATTAAAAATTTTGCTGACACTGCAAAACCCTTGAACCAATTATTAAAGAAAAATCAAATTTTTTGTTGGACACAAAGTTGTCAAAATGCTTTTGAAACGCTTAAAAGTAAACTGACCTCACCTCCAATATTAAGTTATCCAGATTTTTCGAAGCCATTCATATTAACAACTGATGCATCAAATTATGCATTAGGAGCAATTTTTTCCCAAGGAGAAGTAGGAACTGACAAACCCATTGCATATGCGAGCAAAGCACTAATCAAACATGAGTTAAATAAATCAGTTATAGAAAAGGAATAACTTGGTATTTATGGGTTGGCTACGAAATCCCGCGTAACGAAATCCCGCGTAACGAAATCCCGCAAAACGAAATCCCGCAGAACAGAATCCCGCGTAACAAAATCCCGCGTAACGAAATCCCGCCGTTTCGCTCCGTTTTAAAATTTTTTCGACACCGCTGTTTTCATAGGAAAGGAGACACTCTTCGATGAGAATCATGGATCATTTTTAGATTGTTTGGAAGACAGCGCTGTATTGGCTTTGGCCAATCAAATCGCAAGAATCTGTGAAACGAAGGAAAAAAATTTGTCGTTTCAAAATTGTACTTAACCAGGAATATTTTTTTTTGGAAATTATTTAGTGGCATCCGGATCAACACTTCCAAATCGGAACTTGTCTGCTTCAGGAGGCCCTCATCTGGTAGAGGTAGCCGCACCGCTGCCAATTGCAGGAACCTGGTCTTGAGACTCCCTGACGGATCCACGATAGCTGCCAAACAGAATGTGAAGTACCTTGGAATCCATTTCAATGAGTTGCTAAGGTTCAACCAACACTCCAAAAAAGTTCTTAAAAAGGCCAATTTTGCCTTCCACCGCCTACACCCGCTGATGAAGAAAAGAACTGGACTCAGTCAACCAACGAAGATACTCATCTACAAGCAGCTCTTAAGACCAGTCATCAGTTACTCCTTTCCAGTATGGTTTTCAATCTCGAAGACAGCCATGAAGAAGCTTCTAGTATTCGAAAGGAAGATCCTCAGAATTTGCACCGGCCTGTACTTCGACCGGCAGCGACGGAAACACTACAGGAACAATTATTTATACTCCCAAGCCAAAATAATCCCGCTTGACAAATACCTAGTAGTGTCAGCGAAGAAACTTGTACGGAACATCATCGACCACCCGAATCAACTAATGAGAAGGATGACCACTGAGCAAAGACATCCAGAGCCAAGGTACCTCAGTGTGATGGAAACTCTAGACGACAGCATAATCATGGACAACGAGGAAGCAGTCTCGTTCTACGCTGCCATTGGGCCAGCCTTCTACCGTGGCTAAACACCACTTCCCCCAAACCTATTCCCAAAGTATCATTGACAACCAGGAATGAACACCCTGAGAAGGATAAAACAGCTGACTTTTTAAATTTTTATTTTTTTGACATGTAATTTATAATCTATAATTTTTTAAACTTAAAACAATGTATAACGTTAGGCCCCTTATGTGCCAACAAAATGTAAAATTTATCATAAGTATCGTATTATTTTTAAATCCAAATTGGAAATTATTTAGTAGACAGCGGGATTCCATCAAAAGTGGTTGGTCGGACACGGATGCCGTGCAACAGGTAGGTATGGAGTGAGTCGTGATTGGTTGGTTTTTGGTAAGTAGGGTTAAGGTAAGGCATTGCTTGGGATGTTCTCAGCATTCAGGAATAGCAATATTCCTTGGATGCGTAAAGGACATTTTAAGCATGCCTAGGGGTTGGGTGAAGGAAGGACGCTTAAAATGGTGTTTAAGCGTTTTAGAGTTCCGTGGGATGGAATTCACTTTTTCGCTTGGATATCATTTTAAGCGTTTTGTGGCGATTGGGTTTGGGGTTGAGAATGCTTAAAATGGTGTTTAAGCGTTAAAGAAATTCAAATTTTCTTTTGAGGTTGAAAACGCTTAAAATTTTCTTAAAAAAAAACTTTCAAAAAGTGAAAATCTTTTTTGAACAAAAGCACCTGCGGGTGGCCCACTTCGCGGGATCTCAGGATTTTAACTCCACTTTTCGGGGTTCACACCCGCTCACGCAACTCCGTTGCTCCGCTTAGGGTATGTAAAGTCGCCAGGCAGGCGCCTATATCAACAACTTCTTACAATAAAAGCACCTGTGGGTGGCCCGCTTCGCGGGATCTCAGGATTTTAATTTCACTTTTCGGGGTACACACCCGCTCACGCAACTCCGTTGCTCCGCTTAGGGTATGTAAAGTCGCCAGGCAGGCGCCTATGTCAACAACTTTCTTAAACAAAAGTAATTGACTGTAATCCTTTATGATTGCTATCGCAAAATTTCCTACCTCACTCTCAATCATGAGAATCAACACGAACGAAGGAGGCGTATCCAAAGCCAATTGAAAAAACAGCCATTCATCCTTTGAAAAGAGTATAAAAGTAGTGCTCATTTCGCATTATTTTCAGTTCTTCTTAGAACTCCGTGAGGTAAACACCTCACCAGAGATATGGGGACTTGATGTTCAACCAGCGCTCTATTGAGAGTGGCGACAGCGCTCGAAGTGCTTTTTGGCGGTTTGGTTGATTCGATAAGTGAATCTTCCTTTACGCTTAAAAAGCATTTTAAGCGTGTTGAGTTCGCTGCCGTTTTTATTTTTTAAGCGTTTTAGAACGTTCATTATGGGAATGTTCTTAAACGCTTAAAAATTGATGCTAGACATTTACTAGCTTAAAACGCTGTTTGAGCGTTTTGAAAGTTTTCGTTAGAGCTAAAAAAAATATTCAAAGAGATAAAAACAAGAATTCAAGCTTTTGCAGCGTTTTTTTCAAAAAAAATCGGTTTTAGCTTAAATACGACTCTAAGCGTGCTAAAAATCAATTTTTCCCATATAAAATATTCAAAAAGAAAAAACTAGATTTCTAGCTTGTGGAGCGTTTTTTCCAAAAAAAATTAATTTTTTCCATACAAATACCCTGAAGAAGGCTAATTTGGCGGGAATAAATTTTAAAATCAAATTTGCCATACAAATAGCCTAGCAAAAAAAAGACTACTCCATTGAACTAAATTTTCAACCAAAATAATAAGCGAGAAGAAGGAAAAAATATTTTTTCAGAGCAAAATATTTTTCACTACTTTTCCAGAAAATATTTTTTCCAAATTACTTTTTTATGCCGTACTAGAAATCCTGCCAAAAAGGAGTAGAAAAATCCCGCCGTGATCGGCGGGATTTCGTTACTCGAACCATTTTCTGTGCGTGTGTCACACAAAAAATTTCAAATTTAATCGGCGGGATTCTGTGTTGCGGGATTTTGTTACGATCCCGGTATTTATTGGGGAATTAATCACTTTAGACCTTATTTATATGAAAGAAGATTTGTTGTATATACAGATCACCGACCATTAGTAAGTTTATTCACTCATAAGAATCCTTCATCAAAATTAACTGGAATTAGAGTATATTTAATGGATTATGATTTTGACTTAATTTTTAAACAAGGCAAAATGAATACAAATGCCGACGCATTATCTAGGTTAAAGATAAGTTCAGAGGAATTAAAAGAAATGATACCTCAACAAAGTATAAATGTCCTAACAAGAAGAATGAAAGAAATTAATAAAGAAAACACTAGTGAAAAAACAAAGAATCCAGAAATTATACCTTCAGTGGAGATTGATCACCTTCATATATGGGAATGTATATCTATTTCGGATACTAGAAGTTGCAACTTGAAAATATAAATAATTCAATGGGCCGACCAAAAGAATTAATATATGCAATTAAAGATAAAATTCATGTTAGATACAAAAACGAATCTTTATCAGAGTTAAAATTGATTTTGAAGAAATTGTTATCTTATACAAAACATGAAAGAATAAAGAAGCTAGCGTTAGAAAAGAATAATGAAATATTTAAAACAATATCTGTGCACAAATTTAAAGAGATATTTAATGAACTGCAAAAGAATAATAGTGAAAATTGTCTTGACATTATTTTATACAACCCACCAAAAAGAATAACACATGTGAATGAAATGAATAAATTAATTAAAGAGTATCATGACAGCAAGTTAGGAGGACATATAGGTATTAGAAGATGTATAGCAAAACTTAAGCAAAAATATTGTAATGTGTATACACTCTTTATCTCTTTCAATAATAGCGGGCAACATCTAGTGGTAGTAATAGGACAACTCTCTTCTTTAAGCATCGAGAAACATCTAGTGGCTAATAGGAGAACTCGCTTTTTGAGCATCGAGAAACATCTAGTGGCTTAGAGGGGAACTCATTCAGCGCATACAAGAACCTCGAAAGGGGTAAGCATCTAGTGATAAAGTGGAGAACTTCGTTAAGCATCGAGAACAACCTCGTAGATTCTCGAACCGATTTGAGGTATATAAATAGGCGCTTGGAAGCGAAGCGGTTCATTATGGATTGTGAATTGCTATAAAGAAATGACTGTGTTTAAAAAGTAAAGACTGTGTTTTAAAAGTAATAATTGAAAGTGTTGAATAAAGAATTTTGTGAGTAATTTAGAAGAAAGTGAATTTGTGTTTTTATTTACGAAGTTTGAATAAGTTTTAACTGTCGGACCAAGCCGAATATAACATTGGTGTCAGAAGTGGGATTAAAACTTATTGACAATAAAAACAGTGATTGAACTATTTTGTGTAAAGTAATGAAGTTAAAAAACAAAAAAAAAAAAATTAGAAAAGTTTTAAAAGACTTAACTGTCCCTGAGCTAAAGGCCGAACTAAGCAAACGTGGCTTAAGTGGGACAGGCGTAAAAACCGAACTCGTTAAACGGCTGCAGGAATATCTGGAGCAGCAAAATGAAGACCCAGATACTTTTGCTTTCGAATTAGAAGCAAAAGTGGAAGAGGTAAATACAAATGTTGCCTTATCTAACATGATGTCACTTCTGTTAGCCAAATTTGAAGAGAATGAAAAGAATGTCCTGAAAGAACAGCAGAATGTTCTCAAACAACTAGAAGCCCAAAGAAGCGACCAAAAGCAAGAACAGCAGAATGTTCTCAAACAACTAGAAGCCCAAAGAAGCGACCAAAAGCTAGAACAGCAGAATATTCTAGAACGATTCGACGAACAGAAAAACCTTTTAGAAGGCAGGTTTGCGGACTTCGAAGAGAAAATCAAAACTGTCGACGAGCGCGTCGAAAAACAAAATGCACGTTTCGAGAAAATTGACGAACAAATTGAAACCATCACAAATGAACTAGAAAAAGTGCGAAAGATGAAAGCTCGAGAACCTTCTGGTGAGTACTCAAGGAAGAGAGAAGTGAATCCTCCAAGCTTTGATGGGCAGATTCCGTGGTCAATCTACAAGAAACAGTTTGAAGCAGCAGCGTTAACAAACGTCTGGGACGATCACGAAAAATACATTGCTCTTACGCTTGCTTTAAGAGGATCTGCTGCTGAACTGCTACAAACCATCCCAGCAGTAAAGAGTGGTGACTTCACAGTTCTGGTAAACGCAATCGAACAGCGGTTTGGGGATAGCCACATGACAGACGTCTTCCGAGTTCAGCTTAACAATAGGACACAGAAAAGAGGTGAAACTCTGCAGCAGCTTCAGGCAGATATCGAGCGATTGGTTCACCTGGCATATCCAACAGCAGGTAACGAGATATTAAATCAACTTGCTGTTGAAGCCTTTGTGAGAGCTGTGGGCGACATAAATCTCCAAAGGGCTATCCGCACTGCCGGAAAGCGAACACTACCAGAAGCATTGGCTTTCCCTCTGACGATGGAAGCTGCAGAACAAGCTTACCAAAACGTGCATCGTGTAAGAGAATTAGAAGTCCAAGAATGCTCTTGTTAGAAGGCTACTGTGGAAAGGAGTCAGCGAGACGGACCAGCACGATGCTGGAACTGCAATAAGACTGGGCATCTACAGCGACAGTGCAGATTACCGCGAAGAGGAACCGCATGCCAACACTGTGGAAACAGAAGTTATACAACCGTTCAAAGCAACACCAACAACGTTGCTTCCGAAGTCGTTTCCCACCCGGGAAACGAATAAGAACCAACTTAGAGGGGCAGAAGCTGGTTTCTGGTATCGATGGCCCCAGAAACGATATCCAGGTTTCTCAAACGAAACGTGACAACAAGAGCCTGACCGTAGAAGCAAGTATAAACGGCAACAAATGTGTGGCTACCATTGACACCGGTGCCACGGTGAAATTGGACATCGGGAACCAAGTCCTGAAATATCGAAACATCGAGATTCCGACGATCTATGGGACTAACTCGTATGAGACCTCGTCATCTGTGAAAACCGTCATCAAAGAAGATATCACTTTGCCTGCTTCTTCAGAAGTATTCGTGTGGACGAAATTGAAGGGTAAGCCTGGCAGCCATCGATACCTCATAGTCGAACCAGCATCTGTAAAGTCCTCCCAAAATGTCACCATTGGGAAGACTCTTGTGAGACCTTTAAAGAACATGGTTCCGGTACGAATACTGAACATCAAACCGTATGAAGTTAAGCTAAGAAAAGGTGAGATTGTCGGACAATACGAATCTGTATCAGCGATAACAAGGATCAACGAAGAAGAGTCAAGGCAATCCTTGAAGTCCGAAGAGCTGAACTCCATAAAGACGAACATTCTCAAGTCATCTAATCTTGGCCAGCAACAACGGAGAACTGCAGAAGGTCTCCTCGAAGAATTTGCAGACATCTTTTCGTCATCGAAAGGGAAATATGGCAGAACGCAACTGGTGCAACATCGAATCAATACCGATGATGCAAGGCCGATTCGTCAACCTGAAAGACGCCTTCCACTAGCCAAACAAGTGGAGGTTGAAGAACTGATAACCACCATGAAGGAAGAAGGTCTGATCGAAAACTCTAAAAGCCCTTGGGCGTCTCCAGTAGTCCTGGTAAAGAAGAAAGACGGATCAACCCGCTTTTGCATGGACTATCGAAGGTTGAATGATGTGACCAAGAAGGATAGCTACCCTCTGCCTAGGATCAGTGATACTCTGGACGCAATGGAAGGAGCACAATGGTTCTCAACTTTGGACTTGAAAAGTGGTTACTGGTAACTCGAAATTCATCCTGAAGACAAAGAAAAGACAGCATTCTCAACAGGAAACGGATTGTGGCAGTTCAAAGTAATGCCTTTTGGACTTTGCAATGCTCCAGCGACTTTTGAGCGCCTAATGGAATGCGTCCTGCAAGGACTCACATGGAAATCTTGCCTGGTATATTTGGATGACGTCATAGTATACGGGAAAACATTTGACGAACACTGTACAAATCTGAGAGCCGTGTTTCAAAGACTTCGAGAAGCCCACCTCAAGCTTAACCCAGAAAAGTGTTCACTCTTCAAAACCGAAGTGAAATATCTGGGACATATCATCTCATCCCAAGGAGTAAAGACGGATCCTGATAAGGTTGACACCGTGAAGAATTGGCCAACACCACAGGACAAACACCAACTCCGAAGCTTTCTGGGTCTAGCCACCTACTAAAGGCGCTTTGTGAAGGACTTTGCAGGAATCACTAAGAGTCTACATCAGCTAACGGAAAAGGGAAAGCAGTTTAGATGGTCAGGTGAATGCGAGCGCAGCTTTCAAGAGCTCAAGCAGCGCTTGTGTAATGCACCAGTGCTGACCTACCCAACTCCAGGAAAACCGTTCATAATTGATGCTGATGCGAGCAATGTCGGGATAGGTGCTGTACTATCGCAGGTGCATAATGGCGAAGAAAAGGTAATTGCCTATTACAGCAAGGTACTCTCGAAGTCGGAAAGAAACTATTGTGTGACCAGAAGAGAACTTCTTGCACTGATTTTGGCAACAAAGCACTTCCATAAGTATCTCTATGAACAGAAGTTTCTTCTCCGAACTGACCATGGTGCACTTAACTGGCTTTTGAATTTCAAGAATCCAGAGGGTCAAGTGGCAAGGTGGATTGAGAGGCTGCAGACGTACAGTTACGAAATTCAACATCGGAAAGGGAAGCTTCACTCAAATGTAGATGCACTGTCTCGGAGACCATGCAAGCAAGATTGTAAGCATTGCAGACGACAAGAAGAAAAAGAAGTGGTTATTGTCCAACGAACCAGAGCCGATCCCATTGATGGCTGGAGCAACGACGAGTTGAGGAAGGCTCAACAAGAAGACTCAGATATCGAACCCATCCTCGCTTGGAAGGAACACCAGGAAAAACCAGAATGGGCTGATATCTCCGATAGAAGTCCGACTCTGAAGGCCTATTGGGCACAGTGGGACTCGTTTCATGTCCAAGAGGGTGTCCTTCGACGTAAATGGGAATCAGCAGATGGAAAGTCTTATGTCATGCAGCTAGTCTTACCGAGATCGAAGGTTATGGACGTTCTACGAGAGATGCATGGTGGGGTTTCGGGAGGCCATCTAGGAGTGAACAAGACGCTAGAAAAGGTTCGACAACGATTTTACTGGCTATATGTAAGGGAAGATGTCGAGAAGTGGTGCCAAAAATTCGATACCTGTGCTGCCACCAAAGGCCCGAACAAAAAGAACCACAGCCAAATGCAGCAGTATAATGTCGGAGCACCCTTCGAAAGGATTGCAGTAGACGTGGCGGGTCCATTTCCGGAAACAAATAATGGAAATCGTTATATTCTGGTCGTCATGGATTACTTCAGCAAGTGGCCTGAAGCATACGCCATTCCAAACCAAGAAGCCAAAACATTCGCAGACCAAATTGTCTTCAACTGGGTGAGCAGATTCGGCGTTCCATTAGAACTGCATTCCGACCAGGGAAGGAATTTTGAATCAAACATATTTCAGGAAGTTTGTGGGCTTCTTAACATCAAGAAGACAAGAACAATACCACTTCACCCACAATCTGATGGCATGGTCGAACGATTAAACCGAACCCTGAAGGAACATCTTTGCAAAGTTGTGGACGACAACCAACGAGATTAGGATCGACACATTCCACTGTTTTTGATGGCGTATCGAAGTGCAAGACATAGCTCAACTGGTCATACACCGTCTGAGATTTTGATGGGAAGGAACATCAGACTGCCGAGCGAAATAAAATTTGGATGTCCCACGTCGGAGCTGCAAGCCGAGGATGACTACATTGATGACCTCAGAGAAAGACTCCTTCAGATCCACGACAATACCAGGTTGAAAATAAAGATGTTCAGTGACCGAATGAAGACACGCTACGATTTACGAGCGATAGCAACAGAGTTCCAAGCAGGAGATCGGGTGTGGCTTTACAATCCCCATCGACAAAAAGGATTGTCACCGAAACTTCAACGGGACTGGGAAGGTCCATATACAGTCATTACAAAAATCAACGATGTCGTGTACCGGATACAAAAGGGAGTCAGAGGAAAACCTAAAGTTGTACATCGCGACCGGCTACATCGCTACAGTGGTGATGAGAACGATGGATTTGTTCGGGACGATCAATCCTAAGGAGGGGGCAATTTAATGTGTATACACTCTTTATCTCTTTCAATAATAAGGGGCAACATCTAGTGGTAGTAATAGGAGAACTCGCTTCTTTAAGCATCGAGAAACATCTAGTGGCTAATAGGAGAACTCGCTTCTTAAGCATTGAGAAACATCTAGTGGCTTAGAGGGGAACTCATTCAGCGCATACAAGAACCTCGAAAGGGGTAAGCATCTAGTGATAAAGTGGAGAACTTCGTTAAGCATCAAGAAACATTTAGTGGCTTAGAGGGCAACTCATTCAGCGCATACAAGAACCTCGAAAGGGGTAAGCATCTAGTGATAAAGTGGAGAACTTCGTTAAGCATCGAGAACAACCTCGTAGATTCTCGAACCGATTTGAGGTATATAAATAGGCGCTTGGAAGCGAAGCGGTTCATTATGGATTGTGAATTGCTATAAAGAAAAGACTGTGTTTAAAAAGTAAAGACTGTGTTTTACAAGTAAGTGTTGAATAAAGAATTTTGTGAGTAATTTAGAAGAAAGTGAATTTGTGTTTTTATTTACGAAGTTTGAATAAGTTTTAACTGTCGGACCAAGCCGAATATTACTGTAGTGTAATGAAAGCATTCTTTCATTAATTTCATTAAAGTAAAATCATTTCTCATTTCTCAAACGTAAACAAAGCCACATGTAGTATTCGATCGACACAATTGAAATAGTAAATTTCATTGATATTCGAAACTATAAAGTTTAATATCAAATTTATTTTTGTGTTTCTTTTTACCAAACGAAACTGAGTGTTGTGCTCAGGGCATTGCCACCACTTGGGTGACTATGCACATGAAGTGTCGTAGAAGTATTTTGTTACACTATGTTCCAGATTCATAATTTCATTGAGTCATAATTATTAGACTGCCCCAACATATTGTATATATTAAAAATAGAATGCTGATGCAGCACAAAAGTATTTGTAAGATAGTTCTTAAGCATAAGTGGGGATAACCCATTGATTTTAAGTAGTATAAATAGCGGTGAAATTTTGGATAATAAAGTCAGTTCTAAAACTATCAACATACATACCTAATATTTTTAATTTTATAATTGCGGCTCATTAGCCAAATTATATAGCGAGCTGCGCTTTATCTAGCAAAAATAGGGCATTACAGTAGAACCACCACATGGCGATCCTGCCAAACTGATAGGTATACAAAAAAAAATATATTTTGTTTTACCACCAGTAGCGGACCATAGACAAATGAGCTACAACGAGCAACAACTCGATGAGCTTTTTGAAGAGCTGAACACACCAAGAAGATCATCGGTCGAGGTCGAGGAATATACACCTCTGACAGAGGACTCACTAAAGTTTACACCACCTGTGTATATACCCACTCCCAAAACAGCGGGGCCGCAACCCCTGACGATTGAAGAATACCTAAGAAGAAATAAAAAGACATCTGCAACACAAATCTCCAAAACCCCTGTAAAAACCAGAAGACCGAGAGCCGGCAAAGCGGTAAAGGAACGACAACGAAAAGCTGAACTCCACAGAATAATCGCAATTACAATTGACAAGACTTCAAAGAATAAATTGATTTGTGAACTACAAAAATGGGACAGCCGCAGTCAAAGGAAGTAATTAATAACAATCTGAATAGCAGTCAAACCAACCAAGTTTTTAACAGCAACAACATAAATATATACACTTTTCTTATAATAATAATTCTGTTATTTGCAAAAATACACTCTTATTATAAAAAGTATGTTAGAAAACAAGTGTTGAGAAATAGACTTAACCATGTTTAAACAAAATGTTTGAAGATAAAAAATATATAAATTGATAAATATAAAAAAAAAAAAAAAAAAAAAACTATTAAATTCCTTTCAATGGATAAAATAGAAGAATTAAAAAGTATATTGAAAAATTTAAAGAAAAGCCCAGGTAGACAATACTCAGAAGAGTACATTTCAAATACAAAAAAAGAAGTAGAAGATATTTGGAACACAATTTTAATAACTTGTAAAAAAGATGAAGTAAAAGAGATACAAATTTCATACTTAGAAATAAGAAATAAAATAACAGAACTATTAATACCAAAACTAGAAAAGTCAATTTCAAAAGAAATGGCAAAATTTGAAATATTGGTAGCTACAAAGCTAATACCAGAATTCAATGGTGATTCAAAAAATTTATCAAATTTTTTAGGACTAATTGAGTTTTATACTGATACATTAGGTGAGGAATTAGAAAAGAAAAAGTTAATCAAATTTGTAATAGCAACAAAAGTAATTGACAAAGTGAGAAACAGGCTTCTTACATTAGAAAATCAACCACAACTTTTTCCTGATCTTAAAAAGGCCTTAACAGAAATTTATAAACCAAAAACAAACCCATTGAAAATGCATAGTGAGTTAGCAAGATCACACCAAGGAACTCAAGAAGTAAATAGATTTGCTGAAAGAATAGAATTACTGATAGCTCAATTAAATGAGATACAAATAGCAGAACAAGGTGAATCAAATAGAAAAAT
Organism: Eupeodes luniger; assembly: GCA_951509635.1. NCBI lineage: Eukaryota > Metazoa > Arthropoda > Insecta > Diptera > Syrphidae > Eupeodes > Eupeodes luniger. The sequence continues at coordinate 200,687,823 of OX608073.1, read as the reverse complement.
TATAATAAATTTAAATGATCAGTTAGGACTAAATGCTTTTAAAAACGGATTGAACGAAGCTACAAGACATGTCATACAAGCATCTAGAATTACGACATTCAATGAAGCTATAAAGATAGCTACTGAAGTTGAAGTTTCATCGCGACAAAACAATGTCATGCAATTTAGAACAAATTTTAGAGGTAGACAGCAATATAACAATTCTTACCCTAGATTAAATAACAACAATAGATACAATAAAGATAGACAATAAAATAACAATATTTATAGCAATAGCTATGAAAGAAATAACAGTTATAATAGAGGTAGTGCTAGAGGTAGAGGTACTGCAAGAGGATACCATAATAACACTAGGTCGGAAAACATAGGTATCCCCGGTCAGCAGAATCGGGGGAATCAAAGAAGGTTTTAAATTTCTATGGGGAATATGACACAAATTTCGTAAACATAAGAATAAAACATTTAAACAAAACTTTCAAATTTTTAATTGACACGGGTGCAGATATTTCTGTCTGTAAAAAATATCTGGCGAAAGAATTAAATGAAAATTCGGCATGTCAAATAAACGGCATTACAAACAAAATAATATTTTCTAGGGGTGTATCAAATCTAGAACTCATAATAGGAGAAGCTAATGTAGAACATCAATTTCACGTTGTCAATGAAGAAATAAATATAACTACCGATGCAATACTAGGAAGAGATTTCCTTAAAGCTTATAACTGTAAAATAGACTATGAAACTTGTGTGCTTGTAGTATTAGTACAAGATGAAGAAATAATACTACCATTAAACATGACAATGAAGAATTTAGGAAAATTAACAATTCCACCAAGAACAGAAATAGTAAAAAGTATCAAACTAGATTTAAATGAAGATAGTGTTCTCATCGGGAATGAAATCAAAAAGGGAATTTTCTTAGCCAATTCAATATTGCCTGCAAAAGGAATAAAGCATATCAAGATACTGAATACTACAGATAAAGAGGAAACAATAGAAAATTCTATGATAGGAATAGAACCCTTGAGCAAATATAGAATATTATCGAATAATACAAGATTTAAAGACAAGCAAAAATTTAAAAACTTAATAGAGAAAATTCAAATAGACAACTTAGATAAATCTGCTGCTCACACTATACTAAGTATTTGTGAAGAATTTCAGGATGTCTTCCATGATGTTGATGAAAAACTAACAACAAACAATTTCTACGAACAAAACATCGCATTAACTGACAAAAATCCAGTATACATAAAAAACTATAGACTACCAAACACGCAATTAGACGAAATACAAAAGCAAGTATCTGATTTATTAAAAAATGACATAATAGAAGAATCTGTCAGTCCATATAACTCACCATTACTTATAGTTCCAAAAAAGACGCTAAATGGACAAACTAAATGGAGATTAGTAGTAGATTTTAGGTCTTTAAATAAAAAAGTTGTAGATGACAAATTTCCACTCACGAGATTAGAAGATGTATTAGATAAGTTAGGTAATGCTAAATATTTTTCCACTCTAGATATGACAAGCTCATTTCATCAAATTTCACTAAACAAAAATTCTAGACCATTGACGGCATTTTCAACTAATGAGGGTCATTACCAATTCAAGAGACTTCCTTTCGGATTGAAAATCTCAACAAATAGTTTTCAGAGGATGTTGTCGATAGCTCTTAGTGGTTTACAAGCCTCAGCTTTTCTATATGTAGATGATGTGATAGTTTTTGGTAAGAATTTGAAAGATCACAACGAAAACTTGACAAAAGTTTTAGGAAGACTTCGTAAATATAATTTGAAATTAAATATAGAAAAATGTAATTTCTTGAAGCCAGAGGTAATTTATTTGGGGCATTTGATAACAGCAAATGGAATAAAACCAGATCCAAAAAAATATGAAACAATTAAAACTTATCCACTGCCTAAAAATGCAGATGATGTTAGAAGATTTGTAGCTTTTTGCAACTATTATAGAAAATTCATAAAAGATTTTGCAGAAATAGCAAAGCCTCTCAACCAACTTTTAAAAAAGAAACAAATATTTTCTTGGACAGAAGACTGTGAAAAATCTTTTAACATACTTAAGCAAAATTTAATAACTCCTCCCATACTTAGCTATCCTGATTTCAAAAAACCTTTCATTCTAACTACAGATGCTTCGAATTTTGCTTTAGGAGCAGTTTTGTCACAGGGAGAAATTGGAACAGATAGACCTATAGCGTATGCCAGTAGATCCCTAAATAAACACGAATTAAATAAACCCATTATAGAGAAGGAATTGTTAGCAATACATTGGGGAATAAATTATTTTAGACCATATCTTTGCGGTAGAAAATTCAAAGTTTACACAGACCACAGACCATTAGTCAGTTTATTCACTCACAAAAACCCATCATCTAAATTAACTAGAATACGAGTTGACTTGATGGATTATGATTTTGAAATAATTTTTAAAAAGGGCAAGATGAATACCAATGCAGATGCTTTATCAAGAATAAAAATTGATTCTGATGAATTAAAAGAAATGATACCAAAATACAACATAGAAGTTTTAACTAGAGCAATGAATAAAAATAAAGAGAAGATACCAAAGGAAAAAGAAAATTGTGCAATAGCCTTGGACTCAATTGTGGAGACTAGCTACCTTCATATTTGGGACTGTACATCAATATCGGACATAAGGCGATTAAAAAAGATAGAATTTAAAGAAAGTAACGTTACAAAGAGGAAAATAAATGAAATAATAATAGCAGCAAACACTGTAGTTGTAGAATATAGCGATAAATCTTTATCAGAGATAAAATTGATGCTGAGGAAGCTAATATTCAAAATGAACAATGCCGGTGTTAAAAGACTAGCGCTAGCAAGAAATAGTCTAATATTTAATGAAGTATGCATACAAGAATTTAAAGAAATATTTAATAAGCTGCAAGAAAATATAAATGAGGACAAATGTCTAGACATAATATTATTTGAACCTCCAAAGCAGATAATAGATGAGAAAGAAATGCACAAATTGATAGAAGAATATCATAATTCCAAAATAGGAGGACATTGCGGTACCAGAAGATGCGTCAATAAGTTAAAACAAAGATATGTTTGGAAGAACATGAATAAAATGGTTAAGAAATTTGTTAACAATTGCAAAACATGCAATGAAACAAAGATAACAAGATACACAAAAGAAAATATTGTAATTACAGATACACCCAGTTCGTCATTTGAAACAATAACAATTGATACTGTAGGACCACTTAGACCATCAAATGGTTATAGATATATATTAACGGTACAATGTGATTTAACGAAATTTGTAGAAGCATTCCCGATAGAAACTAAAGAAGCGAATACTGTAGCAAAAGCAATAGTAGAAAAATTTATTCTTAAATATGGATGCTTTAAGAAACTTAAAACAGATAAAGGAACAGAATTTACTAATGAATTGCTAAAGAATATTTGTACACTTTTAAAGATAGAAAAGATAGTTTCCACACCTTTTCACCATGAAACAATGGGATCAATAGAAAGAAATCATAGGGTATTTAATGAATATGTTATGAGCGTAGGGGATAAAAATAACTGGGAAGAATGGTTACCATATTATACTTATTGTTATAACTCTACACCACACAGTAGCACTTTGTATTCACCATTTGAACTTGTATTTGGAAAATTATGTACACTTCCATGTGAAGTAATAGAAAATAAAGATACAATTTATAATATTGACAATTACTTGAATGAATTGAAATGCAAATTAAGGCATGCTCATGAACAAGCAAAAAATCACTTAATTGAAGACAAATATAAAAGACAAAATTCTCAGAAAAATGTAAACAAATCAAACTTTACCGTAGGAGATTATGTATATTTAAAAAATCAAAACACAAGAAAATTCGATAAACCTTTTAGAGGACCATATAAAATTATATCTCAAAACAGTGTAAATAGTACTATTTTATTAGATGATAAGAAATATGAAATACATAATAATAATTTAATTAAAGCAAGAAATACATAAACTCAAAATAATAATATCACAAAAAGTCAAATGATATTTATTTAAATTTTAGAAATGTAAACAAATATCATTTTTTCAAAGGGGAAGGATGTAGTGTAATGAAAGCATTCTTTCATTAATTTCATTAAAGTAAAATCATTTCTCATTTCTCAAACGTAAACAAAGCCACATGTAGTATTCGATCGACACAATTGAAATAGTAAATTTCATTGATATTCGAAACTATAAAGTTTAATATCAAATTTATTTTTGTGTTTCTTTTTACCAAACGAAACTGAGTGTTGTGCTCAGGGCATTGCCTTGCCACCACTTGGGTGACTATGCACATGAAGTGTCGTAGAAGTATTTTGTTACACTATGTTCCAGATTCATAATTTCATTGAGTCATAATTATTAGACTGCCCCAACATATTGTATATATTAAAAATAGAATGCTGATGCAGCACAAAAGTATTTGTAAGATAGTTCTTAAGCATAAGTGGGGATAACCCATTGATTTTAAGTAGTATAAATAGCGGTGAAATTTTGGATAATAAAGTCAGTTCTAAAACTATCAACATACATACCTAATATTTTTAATTTTATAATTGCGGCTCATTAGCCAAATTATATAGCGAGCTGCGCTTTATCTTGCAAAAATAGGGCATTACAGTAGAACCACCACATTACAATATGTATGGAAGAATATGAATAAAATGGTTAGAAAATACATAAATAATTATAGAAATTGTAATGAAGTAAAAATTACTAAATACACTAAGGAACAATTCATGAAAACAGAAACACCTAGCACATCATTCGAAGTAATAACAATAGATACAGTAGGACCACTTAGACCATCAAACGGTTATAGATATATTATCACTATTCAATGTGAATTAACAAAATTTATTGAAGCATTTCCATTGGTCACAAAAGACGCCATAACAGTAGCAAAAACTATAGTTGAAAAGTTTATTTTGAAATATGGTTGTTTTAAAAAATTAAAGACTGACAAGGGTACAGAATTTACTAATGAACTTTTAATAAATATCTGTAAATCATTAAAAATCGAAAAAACAACGTCAACACCATTGCATCATGAAACTTTAGACTCAATTGAACGAAACCATAGAGTACTCAATGACTTTTTAATGACTTTGAACGGAAAAGACGACTGGGAAGAACTTTTACCTTATTATACTTACACTTACAATACAACACCACACAGTATAACACAATATACACCATTTGAACTAGTTTATGGAAAATTATGTGCTTTACCTTGTGAAATCATGATAAACAAAGAAAATATTTACAACATTGAAAATTATATTAATGAATTCAAAATAAAATTAAAATATGCTCATGAACAAGCTAAAGAATATTTAGAACAAAATAAAATTTATACTTGTAAAAATCAATATTATGCACATAAATCAAATTTTAAAGTAGGAGATTATGTTTATATAAAAGTAGGAAACAAGAAAAAATTAGATAAGCCATTTAAAGGTCCATACGAAATAATTCAACAAAATGGACCAAATAGCTTAATAGAAATTGAAAATGAAAAAAGAGAAGTACATAATAATAATTTAATCAAAGCAAGAAACTCTTAATCACAAAAAAAAAAAAAAAATATATATATAATACTAATAAGAAAAACTTACATTCAGATTTTGTAAAAATTCTCATATCAAAATAATTTTCTCATTTAAAGATAATAAAATTATTTTTTTTAAAGGGTGAGGGTGTTGTGTATAAAAAATAAAATAAAAGAAAACAAAACAAAAACAATAATTCATTCATATGCACTACGACCTACATCTGGTTCATACAAATTATGTCGGTCACAACAAAGTGACAATATCGTTTGTAGAACTGATCACATAACATATCGCCACAGTCGGTCGGTATGCATGCATAAAATATGTATCGTAGATTGTTTTGTTTATGAATGCAATTTGAGTCCAAATATTATGTCATGATTCTTTCCTCAAGTGGATTTCAAATTGATAATATTTGGGTATCAATAACTGAGGTCATAGTGTTGTAAAGTGCGTACTTCACAACATTCCCTCATCATCCTTTCTTATCCCGTTACAATTCAACCCATTGCCACTTCAAATTCCCACAGTCATCATTTCCTTTTGATTTTATTGACCAATATCCGACCCACTTATAATTCCCATATTCATCATTTCCTTTTTAATTACCTACAAAAATTCCATTCAACTCCAATGTTGTCAACCACGCGATCAACGATCGCTCCACTTAAACCAAACCCATTCACTTTTTCAATCCATTAAACTTCTCCAATTTCTTTGCCTGCTACACTGAAACCAAACCCAAAATTCCCAGTTCATCATTTTCCATTTTCCTATATTTAACAATCAATGCACTCCCCTTTCAAACCCATTAAACGTGCATTGAACCCTATTAGCAACCACAAACAAGCACACTTGTGCTCATGTTGCATTTTTTCTGTTTCGTCGTGTCGGGTGACGAGCCATTGACATGACACTCTGTAACTTGAATTCGGACGGTTCGGTCGACTGCTATATCTTCCTTTGGACAATAGACTAATTCTTGTTTTCGTCTTCTATATCTTTTAATAATAATATAATATTCTAATTCTTGTGTATAATCAAACTTAGACTTAAGTAAATTTAAGTAAATATTATAAGCAAAGTGAAAATAAAGAAAAAAACAAAACGGGTACACTTCTGTTACCGTAAACAATACGTCTTTTTTATTTTATGAAACTTGGAACTAGAAAAACATAACACAAGTTTACAGGAAAAGACCCAACTGAGAATCGTGCAGCTCAGTTAAAATAAATATAGCACAACAAAAAATTGGTGTCAGGTGTGGGGTTTGCCTGGAAAGTGTTTAGTGCCAAGTGATACTCCTTACAAACAAACAAAAAAAATATAACAATCGAAACAGTTTAAAAAAAAAAAAAAATCATTGAAGCAGTGAAGCAGTGAAAAAAAAAAAAAAAAAAACGTCTGATTATCTAAAAAAAAAAAAAAAATTAATACAAACAAAATAAAAACAAGTGAAACCTACAAACTACAGAAACAATAATAAAAGACTATTAATCATCTTTAAACCAACTACCAACTACCATCTCTATCATTCATCTTTAACCTACTAGATCTTCAGCAGCATCAACATTCATCTTTAACCAACCATCATCCACACTATAAGATATAATTTTTAATATTCAATTAAATAAGAGGCAAGAAAAAATTATATATTATTTACTACTTACTTTTACTTACTTATTATTACTCATTATCATTACCTATTTTTTTACCTATTTCTTGTTTTGCAATTGCATAAATTTTTTTTTTTGTAATTTAATTAAATTTTGCTCATTATAATAATCAGAAGTTTATGTCTAAACATAAGACTATAGAAATATCCGACTGCGAAGAATCCGATTCAAGTACTGTCGAAAACTCCTCTTCCTCTGAGACCTCTAATTCTATTCTTGAAACCGAAACAGAAATGGCTCCAAAACTCGACCGATCTTTCGCTCTAAAATTAATCCCCGAATTTGATGGGAACAGAGCAAATTTACACAAATTCCTAAATGCGTGCGATTTGATATCCGAAGATATCACCACTGCCGAAATTCCTATCCTTCTTCTAATTATAAAAACTAAACTTACTGGCCCAGCTTACAATATAGTCAAATACACAGAATTCACCACCTGGGAATCCCTTAAGGAAAAACTAGTTCAACAATTCTTAGAAACCAAATCTCTGTCCCAACTCCAATTAGAACTGATACACATAAAGCAAAGAATAAACGAGACAGTGCGTTCTTATTCCAATAGATTGGAACAGACTTTAGCTAATTTGAATGATGCTTGTATAGCTAGTGAAGGCGCCGAAAGTTCAAGTGTTATTATCAATCTCAACAGTAAAACGGCTCTAAAAGCTTTTGAGAGAGGTCTTAATCCTAAAATAAGTCTCATCATCAAAGCTTCTAGATTTACTACCCTGACGGAAGCCATAGAAGCTGCCGTACTAGAAGAAAAAAGTGCCTTTTCCTATAATAACCAAACTTCTTCATATAACCCGTTTCAATCAAAACTTAAAAATCCAATCTCTTGTAATTTTTGTAAGAAAACTGGTCATAGCGTCGAACAGTGCTATCTAAAGAAAAATAAGGAACAGCTTCCTTCATTCAAAAGTGAGGTAAGGAAAGTAACTATTACTTGTAGTTACTGTAAGAATCTTGGACATCATATAAACGAATGTCGAAAAAGGGAATATAATAATAATAAAAAAAATAATAATAATACTAATTCTAATTCTAATTCTAATTCCTCCTCAACTGTAAACAAACATTCGGAAAACCGTTCAGAGGCCGAAACCAGTGGCAGGCTTCGGACCCAAACTTAATCTCCTCTCGCCACATCCTACACATAAATTTAAAAAATAATATAAGTAGAGTAGATTCAATTAAACTTTCTTCTGAAACCTTGCTAAATCCTAAACCTTCTAAATTTCTAATCGATGGCGGTAGTGAAATTTGTCTGATTAAAATAGATAAAATAAAACCAGAATTACCCATCGACTCTAATATAATTCATTCCCTATCTGGTATAACTGATTCTGTTATCCGTACCAAAGGAGTTATACAACTTCTTATTAATCTCCCTAAAAACGTTACAATTTCTTACCCTTTCCATGTAGTAGATAAAAACTTTCCCATCAGTACCGATGGAATAATAGGTAACAATTTCTTGGATGACCATAAAGCTCAAATAAATTATGGTACCAAAATACTTACCTTCTCATGGGAAAACTACCTAATCGACTATGATCTTATTCCTTCTAATCTAGTTAATATTCCTCCTAGATCCGAAATCATTGTTCCAGTCCTCAAGGACATTAATGTGGATAGTATATGCCTCTCCCAGCAATTCCCCAATGGATTATATATTGGCAATAGCATTACTCCTGCCAATAGTTCTATCTCTTACATATCCGTCGTTAACTCCTCTGAATCCCCCATTGAGTTTAATACTGATGATATAGTATTTGACGAAGTCTCTAACTACAATATTTTGCAAATTCAACACTATCCTGCTTCTTATGAAAGAATTAAAACTATACAAGACCTAGTCGTGACTGATCACATGACCAAAAATGAAAAGGACTCTATTTTAGATTTATGTTGCTTGTACAGTGACTTATTTTTTATAAAAGGAGATAAATTAACCCATACCTCCTCTGTACAACATCCTATCATAACACAAGATGCTACACCTACATATATAAAACCCTACAGGTTGCCGGAAGCACAACGACAAGAAGTAAATAAACAAATCCATGAGATGATGGACGATAATATTATCCAACCATCGAATAGTCCGTGGAATTTCCCACTAATTGTCGTTCCGAAAAAACCTGATAAAGATGGTAACAAGAAATGGAGAATCGTTGTCGATTTTCGCAAACTCAACGACAAAACTGTCGGTGACGCATTTCCATTACCTAACATTACTGACATTCTGGATCAGTTAGGGAGTTCAAAGTTCTTCTCAACTTTAGATCTAGCCAGTGGCTTCCATCAAATCGAAGTTCGCCCGGAAGATAGAGAAAAGACCGCTTTCTCTTCTCCTTTTGGTCATTACGAATTCATTAGAATGCCTTATGGATTAAAAGGTGCTCCAGCCACCTTCCAAAGGTTAATGAATAATGTTTTGACTGGACTTCAAGGTATAAAAACTTTCGTTTATATGGATGACATTGTGGTATATGGTAAGACTTTAGAAGAACACAATTCAAAATTAAGAGAAATCTTCGAACGTCTTAAAATACATAACTTAAAATTGCAACCTGATAAATGTCAATTTTTGCGAACTGAGCTTACATATTTAGGACATGTCATAAACGAATCCGGTATTAAACCTGATCCACAAAAAATCGAATGTGTGAAAAATTTCGCACAACCCAAGAACGCAAAAGAAATAAAAAGCTTCCTGGGTCTTGCAGGTTATTATCGGCGCTTCATAAAAGATTTTGCAAAAATTTCTAAACCTCTTACTAATCTTTTACGAAAGGATGTTCGCTTCGACTGGACTCCTCTTTGTTCAAATTCTTTTCATGGATTAAAAGAAAAACTTATTAATCCACCACTCCTCCAATATCCCGATTTTACTAAAAACTTCATTCTTACAACGGATGCTAGTGACTTTGCTATTGGTAGTGTCCTTTCACAAGGTGAAGTTGGTAATGACCTTCCTATCTCTTATGCATCACGAACTCTTAATAAAAGTGAAAAAAATTATTCTACTACAGATAAGGAACTTTTGGCTATCGTTTGGTCAGTCAAACATTTCCGACCATATCTGTATGGAAGAAAATTTCAACTTTACACTGATCATAAACCGCTAGTTTATATACACAATTGTAAGGACATAAATTCTAGAATGATGAGATATCGCCTACAGCTCGAGGAGTTTGAATATGAAATCATTTACAAAAAAGGTGAACAAAATACAAATGCAGATTGCCTAAGCAGAATTGCAAAAATGACTCTTCGTTCAGATACAAAACCGTCTTCTAATTCTTCTCAAGATTCGTCTTCTGCAACATCTTTTAATTCGTCTCCTAACCCATTTACTATATCGTCTCCTACATCGTCCGAAAATACTAACTCCTTTTCTACATCGTCAAATCCTAAATCTTGTTCTTCACCAGCAAATACAAATTCGTCTTCTTCAATGTCAATTACTAATTCTTGTCCCCCATCCATAAATTCAAGTTCGTCTTCAACATCTTCAATTCCTAATTCTTGTTCAAAATCTTCAAATAAAAATACAAATTCTAATTCTTGTTCAAAATCAATTTCTAATTCTTGTTCAAAGTCTTCAAATAAAAATACAAATTCTAATTCTTGTTCAAAATCAATTCCTAATTCTTGTTCAAATTCTTCAAATAAAAATACGAATTCTAATTCTTGTACAACGCCTTTAGTCATAACTACTAATTCTTCGAATATTCCTTCATCAAAACCAGATCTGACAGAAAATGAAATCAAAACTATTCTTAAGGAATTTCATTCAAATCCCATTGGAGGACACTGTGGTGTCAACAGAACCTTTAAACGTATAAAATTATATCATAGTTGGAAAAATATGTTTCAAGATATAAAAAACTATATTAAAAATTGCGAACTCTGTCAGAAAAACAAAGTAACAAAATATACCATGGAACCTATGGTTATAACTTCAACTTCCAAATACCCCTTCGAAAAAATTTCTATCGATATCGTTGGTCCCTACCCTATAACTAATAATAATAATAAATATCTTTTAACATTCATCGATGACCTTACAAAATACACTGATGCAATTCCTTTACCAAATCAAGAGGCAAATACAATCGCCGAAGCATTTGTCAAAGAAATAATATTTCGTTATGGCACACCCAAATACGTTTTGTCAGATCAAGGCCAAAACTTCCTAAGAGACATATTCAAAAATGTATGCAAACTTCTTAAAATTAATAAACTCCAAACTACTGCATACCGACCTCAATCAAATGGCTCTTGCGAAAGAAGTCACAGAAACTTCGTGGAATATCTCCGTTGTTTTATCAATAAATCTCAAGATGATTGGGATAACTGGATAAAATATGCCGTTTTCGTCCATAACACGACCCCGAACACTTCAACGTCATTTACTCCGTTCGAACTCATGTATGGTAGACAGGTTGAACTTCCTTCTAGCGTAACAAAAAATCCAGAAATTTGCTACAATTACGATTTGTATGCTAACGAACTTAAATCAAGGCTTCAACATTGTCATCAAATCGCTAGAGATAAACTTCTGAAGAGTAAGGAATCTTCAAAACTACAGTACGATAAAAAACAAAATCCTGGAGACTTTCAAATAGGAACACTTGTTCTACTTAAAAATGAAAGTAATCCTAAAAATAAAAATAAAAAGCTTCTTCCTCTTTGGTCAGGACCTTACGAAATCTTATCTAAGTCAGGAGTAAACTCCGACATTAAAATTAAAAATAAAATAGTTAAAGTCCACAACAATAGACTCAACATTTTTTCAAGTTAATTAAAAACTTCAATCTCAATATTCTTTCCAGAAATGGAGAAATCTATAATCGTGATTTTCATCTTTAAAATAATCTTGAGTTACCAAATGATGATCAACAACAACGAACACCTGTATGAAACCATCGATTTGAAAAACAAGACAGGAATATATTACGAACACGTTGGTAATCTTAAGCTTTTCTCTAACCATTGCTACTTACTCATATATACTAACCTTTCCGAACTCAACTTCCAATATAACTCAATCTTACTGACCTATGAAAAAATTCTTTCTTCTTGTAAACAACTTCTTTCTTCACACGAAAACTTATCCCAATGCGAATCCCTTCCTACCCTTTCTACGTTAGTCCTTGATCGAATTAAATCACAGGATCAAATTATTAACAAATACTTAGGAACCACCATAAAATCTCGAATACAAAAGAGAGGATTAATAAATGCTATTGGTTCTATATCCAAACAATTGTTTGGCACCCTCGACGACGAGGATGCAAAAACTTTTTCTCGTCATATAAATAAACTTAACCAACAACAACATTATGAATCCCAATTAAACGAAAAACAAATTTCAATATCAAAAAATATCATCCATCAATTAAACCTTACAAACGACCAAATTATTAAAATAGAAGAAAAGATTGAAGAAACCAGTAAAATCATAAATCAAATAAGCAACAACTCAAATAGTAATAACATAATAAATAAATCCTTTCTTCACCTAAACGAACTTTTTACGATGTTCAACTCCTTGTCAGAATACTACTATTCAACCAAAGATCACCTCCTGGACGCTATTTACTCCGCAGCCCATGGAAAACTTCACCCATATCTTATTGATCCTTCTAAACTCACAGAGGAAATTAAAAAGATACAATTACTCCTTCCAGAAGAAAATCGTTTACCACTTCCTCTACAAGAGCAATATATAGACACACTTTTTAATCTCTTAGAAACTCATGTTTACTACATTGACAACCAAATAAATTTTGTATTAAGAATTCCTCTTACTTCTTCCAAAAACTATAACGTTTATAAAATGACTAGTATACCAAATCTCATCGAAAACAAAACCTATGCAATTATAATCCCTGAAAAACCTTTTCTTATCGTTGACTCAGAAAAACAATCATACTTTCTGTATGATAACCATGACTTAGACAAATGTCAAACAACTACAAAAAATAATTATCTATGCGAAAGAAACGCACCTATCCTTTTCACATCTTCAAGCAGTGCCTGCGAACTGGATTTACTTTCCATTCTTCCAAGTAAAGTCAGTAATTGTAATATTCAGTTAATGCAAATATATCACCCCATTTTCCTACAGCTAGCAGACTCCAATTCTTGGATTTTCTTCTCCCCAAATCCAGAAAATCTTATGATTAAATGCCAAAATCTTAACTCGCAAATAAACATAAATGCAACTGGTATTCTTAAAATCCAACCAAACTGTATTGCAAACACAAGATATCAATCCTTAAGCTCCAAAACAAATTTCGAGACAAAAACTAATCTTAACTTTATTTCATCAAATCCTTACCTTTCATTCAATATAACACCACCTCAATTTGAGAAAATCCCCAGTTATGCTACAAAGTCTTTTAATATACATAATCAGATTGAAGACCTCAATTCTATCAGTAAGAATATAGACAACCTACAAAATTCTCAGTTTGTATATTCGAATACCGATAATGAAAATAAAAACACTTCAATCGTGTTATTCCTTTTAATGATTTTCGCTGTATTCATAGTTATAATAATATTGCTAATGCGGAATATGAGAAAGAACTCAGTTCATAACAAAAAAGAAACGGAATCACTACCAATGCCAGAAATAAAAGTTGATTCAACCTCAGTAACATCGGTAGAAACTCAACCAATACCAAAACCTCGTTTAGCCCCATCAAATCTATCTCGTTCACTCCCAATTCCATCTTCTCACAGCAAAGCCGAAACTCGCACCACTCCAAGGTACAAGTTTCGTTCTTAAGGGGGGAGGTGTTGTAAAGTGCGTACTTCACAACATTCCCTCATCATCCTTTCTTATCCCGTTACAATTCAACCCATTGCCACTTCAAATTCCCACAGTCATCATTTCCTTTTGATTTTATTGACCAATATCCGACCCACTTATAATTCCCATATTCATCATTTCCTTTTTAATTACCTACAAAAATTCCATTCAACTCCAATGTTGTCAACCACGCGATCAACGATCGCTCCACTTAAACCAAACCCATTCACTTTTTCAATCCATTAAACTTCTCCAATTTCTTTGCCTGCTACACTGAAACCAAACCCAAAATTCCCAGTTCATCATTTTCCATTTTCCTATATTTAACAATCAATGCACTCCCCTTTCAAACCCATTAAACGTGCATTGAACCCTATTAGCAACCACAAACAAGCACACTTGTGCTCATGTTGCATTTTTTCTGTTTCGTCGTGTCGGGTGACGAGCCATTGACATGACACTCTGTAACTTGAATTCGGACGGTTCGGTCGACTGCTATATCTTCCTTTGGACAATAGACTAATTCTTGTTTTCGTCTTCTATATCTTTTAATAATAATATAATATTCTAATTCTTGTGTATAATCAAACTTAGACTTAAGTAAATTTAAGTAAATATTATAAGCAAAGTGAAAATAAAGAAAAAAACAAAACGGGTACACTTCTGTTACCGTAAACAATACGTCTTTTTTATTTTATGAAACTTGGAACTAGAAAAACATAACACAAGTTTACAGGAAAAGACCCAACTGAGAATCGTGCAGCTCAGTTAAAATAAATATAGCACAACAATAGACTTAAAAGTTTATGACATAGAAAAATCTATGAAATAGGAAAATTGAAAATTGTATAAATAAGAATATTTTTGTAAATAAAATTTAGTCTTAATCTAGAATTCATTCTCGTTGTTTGACTCACACTATCGGCTGGAGAGCTAAGACAGTACTCATAATCGTGCAAGGGATTGCTCGGAAATTATAAGCGGCTCTAACGAGCTAAGAGTGTAAAAGATAACCCTATCCACTTCCATTCCAAATTTTGTTAACAACAAACATTACAATAATAAGTAAACATGAACTTTGGTAACTAAACATTTTTAAGGAATGAATGAAAATTGTATTTTGCGTTAAACTGTGGGAATTCACTAAAAGAAAGTTCTGTACGTCAACAATAAAAATTAATGTCGATTACATGATCTATTGAATGAGTTGTGCATGAATTCAGAACGAGTTTTTGACGTTTTCATTTTGTGATAAAGGTCAAAATTTGCATTTTATTTGTTCTGCATTTATTCAACAAGTTCGCTATAATCGTTCTGATTATTTTTTTTAATATTTTTTTTTGATAGCAAATACATGTATGCTTCCATTAATCAAGAATGTTATGGATGAGGTATTTTTCGATTCTAACTCTTTTTTTTTAAATTTAATAGTTATTAATCAAAATGGAATTGAAAAATAGTTGCAAGCTTAAATTATTAAAAACAAACTATAAATATACTTGGATTAGTTAAATTGATACAGATTTTAATTGCTTGGAAAAAAATATTTGGGCCGTTCATTAACGAAAATCTATTAGAATTAAATAAATTGCGCTCGCACCCTTAACTTGATGGTTCTTCGAACGCATCTTTGATACAATAATCCGAAGTTAATTATGAAATTTAAGGAATTTCGTAGCGATTGCTGTAAATGAGTGAATTAATTGTATTAAACTGATGTTGAACCTGCTTTTTTCAAGGCAAAAATGTACATTGGTTCGCTATCAACAAAACGACTGCAAAACTAAAGCTTAAAACTGACTTTTTCATCGAAAAAAGTAAAGAGAAAAATCTGAAAAAAAAACTTATTAACCTCCCCATTTTGTTTTTGCTTTGTCCGGTATTACACAGCGCATGTTTTTCCTTGCATCAATGAAGTGCGAAAGTGAAAGGAATAAATAAAAAATGAAACAGAAATAAATTTGTCTCGGCATGCACATTGCAAGCATGATACAACTAAAACAGATAGCGCATTCCCGTTTCTATTTTTGTTTCGTTCTGCTCATCTACGTCACGGACACTCAACGAGTTTGACGTTTATTATTCAGTATGTGAAATCAAAACAAATCAATGGCACTAATTTGTTTAGATATTTTGTTATCATAATAAAATGTCAAGTTTTCCAAACCATCGTAATTAAATGGGAGATTTTCTTCTGGCTCAGAAGCAATAGGCATGCTATTGTCGACTTTGTCAACGACAAAAATCCTTCCTAAGAAAGCGAATATTGTTAAGATGAATCGATTATTAGATTGTGAGATCAAACCTGGTCTTAGTCCTTAACTCTGTTTTGAGTTTCTCATTTTCTTCGCGTAAGGTTTTTCTAATAAGTTTATAAAAACAAATTATTTTATACAATTTCAGAATGCATGGATAGTACGATTAAGATTTTGTTCCTATCATAAATGCCTACAAATATTATTAGATATGTAGGTACTTACAACTGTTCAATTAACACATCAAATTGAGCTTGTTTTAATTGTGGATGTGAAATATTTTCCGTCAAGTTATCATTTTTGCATTGCTGTTCAGGCACGTTTTCATGCTCAAATTTATGAAAGCTGGAATCTCTCGTTATCTTATTTCTTTTCTTTCGTTGCAGTCAAAACATACACCCATGTTTATTAATAAATGTTTTTTTATTTAGTATAAATTATAAACAATACCACTTTAAATAACTTTATTGATTTAAAAATTTGAAAATTCACTTCCGTTAACATTTACAACAGAAAATAGAGTGAAATTGCACCAACAATTCTAACTCTCTTCAATTGATTGAGTGTCCGTGACGTCACGATAGTTTGACAACCAAAACCTAACATGTGCAATGCGCTATCTTTATTAGTTGTATCATGCATTGCACGTACAAGGTCAAAAATACTATATGAAGATATAAATCCTCGGTAGACATCTTGGTTTGCCTACAAGCTAAACCGGAAATCAACCTAATAAACTTATTCTTAGTGTGCGTGTCATTTCTCCTATAATTTATGAAACTACCCTAAAAAACTTAGTAGTTGATTCGATGTATGCGTGAAAACACGTCAATTTTTCTCGTTGAATACGTCCACATTACAAATACAACAATGTAAACAAATGGGTTTTGGAGGGTGATACGTACGAAGGATTTATATCTTCATATAGAGTGTTTTTGTACAAGGTATTCCTTGCATGTTTTTGACGTTTGTCTTTTCTTTTCTTCGTATTTTTTCGCATTTGCTTCACTTCCTGTTCGTGTTTAGTAGAGCTAATAATCAATATGGGACACGGAAGTTAATCCAAGAGGTATACCCACGGTTACCAGTGCTGGAAAAGAGTTTGTGTCCAAATTTGAAAATAAACATGACCACTTGTAGGTAAAAATTACCAACATAATTCAAGTCCGAAAAATTTGTAAACACAGATTAATGAATTCATCACATTTTCTTTAACATATTTTCCATATTATGCAGATGAGATTTATTTTTTAATTACGTACAAATAAACTCACAAAATCCCTTACAAACTTAATTAAACTAGATAAACTTAAATAAAGATGACGAAATATAAAAACAAAGCGTTATAACATGAGATCACAGTATATAAGTTCTTACAATAATTTTATTAAAAGTAGTAAGGCTCGATTTTGAGAATTTTTACGGCTTGTGTAATGCGTAGATAATTCTCTCTATTCCCTAAGTCCAATTCAGACCAAGAGTTTATATTTTTATTAAAGTTACTATTTACACAAAGTTGCTTAAATGAGTTTAACCGTTGTTTCTGTTTAGCCAAGTAAGTATGTTAAAAGAACGTTTTCGTTACTCAAATTGTCGAACATATTTTTTCGTTTCCGAAAAATATGACCAAATGGAATTAAAAATTAAATTTGGTCACAAATGACCAATGTGGCACCTTGAGTTGGGTACACTGAGCGAGCAACGGAAGTAGAAATAAAAGATATCTGTCAAAAGAATGCACAGTCTTAAAAATCCGAAAAGTCTTCGTGTAATAATGCGTGCACGGACTCTTCAAAACAAAATAGCCGATTAATGCGCATTAAATACATGCGCTGTGTAATACCGGACTTTGAAAAGTGCCGATAGCCCACGGCATGGTTTTTTTTGTTTGTTTTCACATCTATTCATGGATTAATGGTCAAAATTACAAATACAACAATGTAAACAAACGGGTTTTGGAGAGTGAAACGTACGAAAAATTTCGATCTTGGTAAATGGAGTATTTTTGCTTATTACTAGCAGCATTAAAACGACCTAAAATTACATTCCAGACAATTACTAGGATTGCTGTTTCTAAATGTGGTAATTTCCGCTTCAACCCCGTAGCTTCAGATCACGTAGTCGGTTTCTCATCTCTGCTTTCGGCAATAAATTCCAGTGCATCAATCATTGCAGACCACTCTTTTTTTAATGAGTAACATGAATCATGACCAGCAAACCAACGAGTTTGAGAAAGACTCTTAATTCTTCAATTTGTACGCTGCACCAAGATTTCCCAACGATGAGTAGATAGAAACTGCATAGTTCTTGTATTTAGAAAAGAAGTCAACAGCTTCTGTTACCGATTCAACTGCACATGACCCTACCAAATTTAAAGAATGGGCGGCACAAGGAACATAATCTGCTAAAGGATTAATTGTTTTGGTTCGTGTCTGGAGGCCTGAATATATACCTGACATATTGGTCGCATTGTCATACGATTGACCACGACAGTTAATTTTTTTTTTTTTTTTTTACAATAAGCGCACACTCAAAGAGATAATACTACCCTTATTATGTAGACACAGTGTGAGCACTAGGAAAGGGAGAGAGAGGGGTTGAAAGGAGGTGTCGGTGCAAATTAGTTTTGAATTCCTGAATATTGCAATGGCTGGGAAAGACAGAGTGTGGCAAGGCATTCCACATTCGTATAGTACGGCTAAAGAACGAATCTCTGTACTTGACAGTACGACCGAAGTTGGGCTCGAGGGTATATTGATGAGCATTCCTAGATGCGCGAGTATTACGGTTGAACTGTTTAAGGGGAGGAATGCAACTGGCTATTTTCTAGAACATAACCCATTAAAATAACGGTAAAAGAGGGTGAGACAAAAAACATTTCGACGATGTTCAAGCGACGTAAATGATCTTATGATGGTAATATCACCAATCAATCTAAATGCTCTACGTTCAATACTGTCCAAGAGGCTTTAGTAAGTTGCAGGAGCACCAGCCCAGATATGGGAGTTATACTCAAGCTTTGGACGTATATAAGTCTTGTAGATAACAGTCAGATCAGAGGGGGAGAAAAACTTATTGCATCGCCTTAGAAAACCCAAACATCTTGCGGCATTTTTGCGCATCGCGTATGTGATCGTTCCACAAAAGGTGGTTGGTGATACACATACCGAGAATATCGAGATGTTCAGTCTCCTCGATGAAAGTACCATCTATGGGTAATGGCAAGGGGGTATATCTCGCTTTAACGATACAAGACAGCATTGGGTTTTCGAAGTATTAAATTCCACGCGGTTTCTTATTCCCCATTGTACAATGCTGTTTAGGTCGGAATTTAATGAGCTTATCATATTTTCTCGTTGCAGTTCCACATCCGAAGAAGAGGGATGTGAATCTGAAAACGAATATGAGAAGCTAAGAGTACTATCGTCAGCGAAAAAATGTATTGGATTAGAAGTTGCAGACAGGAGATCATTAATAAAAATGAGAAAGAGTGTTGGAGATAGAACAGAGCCCTGGGGAACACCAGCATTTATTTTGTGGTTTTCAGACTTGAATCTATCCAATACAACTTGTATTGAACGATTCGAAAGTTAATTACTAATCCAATGAAGGAGGGATTCATGAAAACCGAAAGCACGCATTTTCGATAAGAGAGCCTGATGCCAAACCCTATCAAATGCTTTTGAAATATCAAGTGCAATAGTCTTACTTCCAAATAATAACAGCATTCGAAGTCAAAACAAAAATTTCATGAATAATATTGAATCATGTGGCAACGCCAATAATTATGTACAACAGTTAGATTATCAAATCTTGGATGAACCTGAAAGCTATTATCAGGGCCCTGACATAAATCACTCTTCCGCAGATGCCAACCGTGTTATAGATGATTCAAATTTTCTATTACTAGCCTCGGACACTCAATAGGTTACCTAGATTTTAATAATTTTAATACCAATTTACTCCCATACATAACAATAGAAAGCATTAATAAAAATAAGCTTAAATTTCTTATAGATACTGGTAGCAATAAATCATTCATTAATCCAAATGTTGTTGATATTAAAAATGTTAAAATTATAGATCCGTTGGAAATTAAAACAGTTTTTAATACTAAACTTTTAAATAAGGAAATAATTTTGAATGGTCTCGCGGAGTTAAAAACAAATAAACCACTTTCATTTTTATTATTCCATTTTCACGACTATTTTGATGGTCTAATAGGCACTGAAATACTAAAAAAATTAGAATTTCAGATAGATTTAAAAAATTCCGTTCTAAAAAACGCCAATATAAAAATACCGCTTCACTTCAAGCCCAACATTATGTCGAAGAAATATGTCGTCTCGGGTTTGAGTAAAGTCATTTGCCGTCTTCCGGTTGACACAGAGTTTGGTAACATATATGTAAAACCAGTGTTTGTTTAGCAAGGTCTTCTTATTTCTGAAGGTTTTTATCGTGCTGAAAATTGGTACGCATTAATAGAAGTCAGTAATTTGCTTAACTTTTCACAAGCTTTTACTGTGGAGCAGCCTATAAAGGTTCAAATCATCGGTTCGGAAAATATTTTTGAAGTGCACAACTTTTCAGTAAGTAGTCCTGAAAATATAGGAACTCTAAATATAGGTGAACTTTTAAGAACTGAGCATCTTAACTCTGAAGAAAAAAGGGAAATTGAGCGGTTGTGCTGTAAATACAGCGATATTTTTTTTAAGGACGGGGATATTTTGACATTCTCTAATGAGATTAAACATAGAATAAATACTAAAAATGACAATCCTATCTACACAAAGTCATACCGGTACCCACATGTTCATAAAGAGGAAATTAGGAATCAGGTCTCCCAAATGCTTGATCAAGGTATTATCCGTCCAAGTTATTCACCCTGGTCTTCTCCAATTTGGATAGTTCCAAAAAAGAGAGACAACAGTGGTAGGGAAAAGTGGCGGCTAGTCATCGACTACAGAAAACTTAATGATATTACCGAAGATGACAAGTATCCAATACCCAACATAACGGATATCCTGGACAAACTCGGAAAATCTTTATATTTTAGTACTTTAGATCTCGCATCTGGTTTCCATCAGATCCAGGTTACTACCAAAGATATTCCAAAAACCGCTTTCTCCGTTGATAATGGGCACTTTGAATTTATTCGCATGCCGTTTGGCCTTAAAAACGCCCCTTCAACTTTCCAAAGAGTTATGGAAAACGTT
Source organism: Eupeodes luniger (assembly GCA_951509635.1). NCBI lineage: Eukaryota > Metazoa > Arthropoda > Insecta > Diptera > Syrphidae > Eupeodes > Eupeodes luniger. The sequence continues at coordinate 200,666,232 of OX608073.1, read as the reverse complement.
TTAAAGGATATACAAATAAAGATTTGTTTAGTATACATGGATGACATCATCGTATACTCAACATCCTTACAAGAGCATATTTATAACTTAGAACTAGTTTTTCAAAAACTGAGGGAAGCGAATTTTAAACTTCAATTGGATAAATCAGAGTTTCTTCGAAAAGAAGTTGCGTTTTTAGGTCATGTGGTGACGTCAGATGGTGTGAAACCAAATCCCGACAAAATCGAAGCGATACAAAAGTTCCCCATACCTAAAACACCGAAACAAATCAAATCGTTTTTGGGACTTCTAGGATACTATCGTAAATTTATTCGGGATTTTGCCAATATCACAAAACCAATGACTGAGTGCCTTCGAAAAGGAAACAAAATAGTTTTGAATTCCAAATACACCAGCTGCTTAATCCTATATTAAAGTATCCGGATTTCACAAGACCATTCAACCTTACTACAGATGCGAGTAACGTTGCTATCGGTGCCGTGTTATCCCAAGGACCTATAGGGTCCGACAAACCGGTTTGTTTTGCAAGCCGTACTTTGTCAAAAAATGAGCAAAACTATAGTACCATTGAGAAGGAGCTCTTGGCCATAGTGTGGTCAGTTAAATACTTTCGGCCGTATCTTTATGGCAGAAAGTTTCAAATTGTAACCGACCACAAACCATTAACTTACCTTTTCTCATTAAAAGAGCCTAATTCGAAATTGGTCCGCTGGCGATTGAGACTTGAAGAGTTTGATTATACAATATTGTATAAAAAAGGCAAACTCAACTCAAATGCCGACGCATTGTCACGCATAGAACTTCATGCAAATGAATATAATGACATGCCAACTGAAGATCTTGACTTAATTTCTATGAAAAATAACATCGATGAATGTGAAAGTATCGACACTATACATTCTGCTGAAGAAAATATTAACGACGGAATTCCAATATCTGAAAGGGCAATTAACGAATTTGCAAATCAGGTTATTCTAATAGAAAACAAGAGTAAAATGCAATTAAATTCTACTTTAAAAATCTTGTTTAAAAGTAAAAGGAGGACCACATTTGAATGCAAGGATATTGGTGATGAATGTAAAATTTTCGAAATTCTAAATAATTACATAAATCCCAAAAAGTTAACGGCTATTCTAGCTAGTGATGAGACTTTTAAAGTAGTTCAGTTAGTTTATTCCAAATATTTTAGCAACAGTAAAATGAAATTAATTCGATGTGCCACACTCCTACAGGATATAACTGACATAGATGACCAGGAAAAAATAATAAGAACCTACCACCAGAGCTCCAACCACAGAGGAATTACCGAAAGTTACGAACATTTAAAGAGAAAATATTTTATTCCTAATATGAAAAACCTCATAACTAAAATTATAAATAACTGCGACACTTGTGCAAAATACAAATATGACAGACAGAGTAAACCTCTTCAATTCGAACTCACAGAAACCCCAACAAAACCCTTACAAATCTTACACATAGATATTTATTTTGTACATAAGGAACATTTCCTAACTATACTCGATAAATTTAGTAAATTTGCTAGTGTCTATTTATTGCCGTCTAGAAATAGTTTATGTATAATTAAATCTTTGAAACACTTTTTCTCCCACCATGGTGTTCCAGGAAAAGTTATAACAGATAACGGAAACGAGTTTTTATCAACAATTTTCAAAGATTTTCTGGCAGCCTATGAAATAAGTTTTCATACAACCTGTGCGAAGAGTTCAACAGGAAATTCACCTGTTGAACGATTTCATTCAACTCTTACCGATATAATTAGAATAATTAAGTCTGAAAACCCAAAAAAAACGATAGATGAAGTAGTGGATGAGGCAGTTATAACATATAATTGCTCCATTCACTCAACCACAAACATGGCCCCTTTCGAGATCTTAACGGGGCATATCAACAAAACCAATTTTTTCCCTCGTGCAAAAAATTTTAACACTACACAAGAGTATTTAAGCAACCACTTGAAAGACTATGAATTTTTATCTGATTTAGTTTACAAAAGAAGTTTAAACAAAAAAGGAAACAACATAAACCATCGAAATAAAAATAGAGAAAAACCTCCAGTATTTAATAAAAATGACAAGATATATGAACGGGATGATAGGAGAAATAAACTTGCCCCTAGATTCATAGAACATACTGTTACTAACGACAACAATATTACAGTGAACACAAATAAACGAAAAGTACATAAACAAAAAATAAGAAAGAAGAAATGAAGTTTTTGATGATTTGGTTCAAACCACCTGTCTATAAATTGTAACAAAAAAAAAAAAAAAAAAGAAAATGTATCTTAAATTGGTAAAATAACAGAGCAACTGTCACTTGTTTGGTTTTGTCCGACAATGAAAAGATATGAACTAGGACGTTGCAATATATTGTGTACGAAATACACACATATCGCTATTACTATACAATTACTTTAAGAACAGTATGTATATTTAATTGATTTTGTAACATAAAGAAATAAAAACAATGATTAAATGTTAAAGAAATGTACCTAGAGGTACCTACCTACAAAAAATTTATATGTCTATACTTTTGCGTTAAAAAAAAAAAAAAAAAAAATATATATATTCGAAGTATTCAAAACTTTTATTTAAATAACAAACAAAAAATTTAACTACAATTGAGGAAAGTGTGACATACATTTTTGTTCCATTATATCTATACACACAAAAATAAAATTATTAAAAATATATGTATGTATATAAATAATATAAACATAACACAGAATTTATTATGTAAAAAAAAAAAAGAACCTTTATCCCCTAGATAAATAAGTATATATTGTTTCTAATTTTACTTTTCATAAACTTCATTAAAGAGGCATTAATAGATCCAGCTGTTAATTATAAAAAAAAAATATTAATTATAAAAACAATCTAAAATAAAAAAAATGCTCATACGCCCCAGTGTGCGATTGGATCGCTGACATGTCAATGGAGATTTAAGAATCTTTGATTCATTCTCTCCAAACTAGGGTGGGAGGAGTTACATGCAGAGGCAATAAGCATGCTAACAACTAGAATGCTGCTCATAATAACGCTATTCTGAAAGACTCATTCCATCTTCAAATCTTAAATGTGAACAAATTAGCACATGTATTGCATAAAATGTTCCACTATGCTTAACAGCGTTCATTTACCATAAACTAAGAGGAGAGCTTTAAAATAGTTGTAGTTGCACATTTATAAAAGCATTGTGTTCTCTTGCTGTACTTACTCTCAACTCTAATCTTGCGTCCGTTATCTCTATGATCTGGATCTGGAGAGCTTTTTAAATAATTATAAATATACAACGCTGGATCTCATTAGTGTTTCGACCGTAGTGTAAGCCACACCATTTTTTGCTGAGAGCTACATATGTTTAGAAATAGTACACTTGCGGAAAATAAAAATACTATTTAAAACTTTATAATTTGTTTTTGATCATAGAACAAAAGAAGGGAGTTTCTTATAAGGAAACTCGTAATTCGGGCATTGCGGTACGGTAGTGTTTTCATATCCATACTTATAAAAAAAGAGATTTCTTTGAGGCACTTGGCAATCGAAGTAAGTGTGTCCTTTTTCTTTGCAATTAAAACATACGAGATTTCGAACATCCCTACCTGAATTGAAGGCTTCTATATTTATATATAACCAAACTAACTTCGTCTGTCTCTATTTCGGAAACATTCCTACGATTTGTTGAGGGTTGCTGGAACTGCGGTTTGAAAACTCTAGATGAACTCGAGTCTTGAGAATTTTTTAAGTACTTTTCAATTTTTCTACAAACGTAGACCATTTCAATTAAACTATTCGTATGAAAAGTTATTTGCAATCTGCAGTTGGGTTTGCGTTTATATAAACCCAGAACCAACTTTCAACTGGCTCTGCCACAAAGTGATGAAAGTTCTGTACTATCTCTTCCCAACAAACGTTATAACTACACCTCACCCTATTCAGTCTAAGAAGGAAGTCATCAACCGTCATTCTTTTCCCATCAAATTTCAACCCCCATTTATGGAAATTATGGTATCGTTTTGTCGGTGGAAGCGCCTGAGCAGGTTGGTACATGCTTTCTAAAGGATCACTCAAAGACATGTTGTTAAGCTGTCTCAAAAATTCCTTTGCATTCGAAGAATGATACTCGCCATGATGATGGGCTTTAGAGTCAAGCTGTGGACGATCATCTCTCGTTGAACTATGTGGTATGGATGGGTTGTTTGGTGGAAGACCGTCAGTTCGTTCTCTTCTCGGTTGGGTACTCCTAGGTACTGAAGATTCTCCCCGTTCCACACTACGCAAAGCATGTATCTTTCTATACCTCCCTAAAGTCAGTCTTCGTTCATTACCCATCTTTACCTCTATCAATGAATTGTATTCGACCACACATAAAAAGGATTGAATCTACGATTAAATCTAACTAATCCAACCCTGAAGTTTTGAATTCAGACACTCTTTAAAAATCCTACGAACTATCAAAAAAAATAGAGAAATCAAAAAAAAATCCTTACAAAATTGAACTAACTATTACAACCAAAAAAACTTTAATTGTGTTTTGTTAATTCAGAAAGAATAATATAATAGATTTTCAAAAAAATTTATCCAACGTCAAAGAAAAATTCATGAATAAAACTAGTATTAGAGATTAGAGCAACAAGGCACAACACCGACGGCACCATAGTCTTCTGGAGGGAGAACCCAGATGAGCAACTGCGCGAACATTGCCTGACAGTGGTTACGTATGGCATGGCTTCGAGTGGTTTTAACGCAGTACGAGCTATGCATCAGTGCGCAATGGACCATGAAGAGCAATATCCACTGGCTTGCGAAGCAATAAAGAGCAATTTTTACATGGACAACATGTTGGCCGGCGCAGACACTGAAGAGCGAGCGATCCAGAAGTGTTATCAAATAAATTCCTCACTGCGAGCTGGAGGATTCAAGTTGAGCAAGTTCTTAACCTCGAGTCAGAGCGTACTATCGAAGCTTACTAGGACCTGGACGGTTGAAAGAGAGCTACAACTTCCGGAGGAGCATAATGCATCCATGCTGGGCCTTATATGGGATTGTGCAAGAGATGAGATTTTGTTCAAACTACGAGAAACCGAGAGCAACTTGGCCACTACGAAGAGGGCAGTAATTGGTGCCATCGCAAGGCTGTACGACCCAAATGGTTTCCTTGCGCCAGTGATTATAGTTGCCAAGATACTCATACAGGACCTATGGCGCTCTGGAGTTGGATGGGACGAGCAAATTCCCGCAACCATTCTGCCTGTATGGCGGAAGTACTATGAGCAGCTGTCGCATCTCGAAGTGATCAGGATTCCGAGATGGCTTGGCAGCACAGAGCAGCACCAGCTGGAGCTACACGGTTTCGCAGATGCATCCACCAGAGCCTATGCAGCAGTCGTCTACATGCGTGCTACCTCCCTAACAGGGGAAACGACCTGCAGGCTCATTGCATCGAAGACCAAAGTGGCCCCAATTAAGGTAATTTCTGTGCCGAGACTTGAGCTATGTGCAGCTGAGCTTTTGTGCAAGTTAATGGTGCAGGTGAGCAATTCGTGCGCTACAAAAGGTCTGGCGAAGACATACTGGTCCGACTCTACAGTTACCTTCTGTTGGATCAGCAAGATGCCATGTGAGCTGAAGACTTTCGTGGCGAATAGCCAGCATTCAAGAGCTGAGTGGAGACCACCGTTGACGGCATGTCAGATCCAGTGACAACCCTGCCGACTTAGGATCCAGGGGCATCAAGGCAGAGCAACTGGCCGAATCTAACCTTTGGTGGCAAGGACCGCCATGGCTTACATTGCGTGAAGAAGAATGGCCAACTGCGAAGCAACAATCGAGCGAGCACCAACCAGAAGGGGTTTCGGATGAGCTTAAACCACCAGTTGCTGTCAGTTTCATCACGGTGCGAGTGCCGGTGCAGAGCATGGATGGTACCAATCTTCTGGAGCGCAGGTCAACGTTACAGAGCATCCTCAGATTGACAGCCTTTGTGATGAGATTCCCAAGAAGGTGCAAAGAACAGCGCAAAGCGAGACTGCGCAAGTCGACACAGTGCGAAGCAACAGAGCCTGGAGCGATCAACTCTGCGCTGGTGCAATTTGAGGCAGAGCAGAGCAAGACGATTACACTGGAGGAGCGTGAAGAAGCCCTAACCTATTGGGTTATGGTTGAGCAACGTCGTGCGTATGGCAAGGAGATTCAACAGCTGTCTGAGAAGTCTCCGTTAGATGGTTCGAGCAATATCATCTCCATGAATCCGTTCCTCGATGCCAAGGGCATACTCAGAGTTGGAGGAAGACTTCAGAATTCAGCGATGCCTTACCAGATGATTCATCCAATGATTCTACCTTCCAAGAGCAGACTAACTGAACTACTACTTAGAGAAGCGCACTTTAGGACATTGCATGGAGGGGTACAACTGTGCATGCAGTACATAAGGCACAAGTTCTGGATTCCATCTTTGAAACGAGCGGTAAGAACATACATTTCACGTCGCATAATCTGTTTTCGTCAGAGCAAGGTGATATCAGAGCAGCTCATGGGCAGCCTTCCGAAGGATCGTGTCCAACCAACAAGAGCATTCAAGCATAGTGGAGTGGACTATGCTGGGCCAGTGCAAATCAAGGCTAGATCAGGGCGATCAAGGGTCATTGAGAAGGGCTACATAGCAGTTTTCGTATGCATGGTTACGAAAGCCATACATCTAGAGCTAGGGAGCAATCAGACGAGCGGCGCATTTCTGTCAGCTTTCCAAAGTAGTAGTGAGCAGTGGAAGGACAGATTGCCTATCGAGCAGGTTAACGCCTTGGGCACAGAATGGAAATTCATTGTCCCCGCCGCACCACATATGGGAGGAATTTGGGAGGCTGGCATGAAATCTACAAAACACCACCTGAGGAGGATCATGGGTAAGCAAGTGTTTACGTTTGAGACGCTTGCTACCACGCTGGTGCTGATCGAAGCATGCCTCAACTCCAGGCCTCTATGCGCTCTCTCAGATGACGATGGCGACTTCAAGGCGCTTACACCAGGGCACTTCCTAATTGGTGAGCAAGTTGTGCTACCCCTCAGCGCAGACGTGAGCGATGTTCCTCTAGGGCGACTCAAACTGTGGGGTGTGATTAACCAAATGCAGCAGCACTTTTGGAAGAGATGGAGCAACGAGTATATCCACACCTTACAGCAGCGTGTCAAATGGAACATTGAGCGTAAAAATATCCGGCCGGGCGACCTGATCCTGTTCAAGCAGGAAAATATGCCACCGACAGTCTGGCGAGTTATGGCCGTCCACAGAGGCAAGGACTGACTAGTGCGAAGTACGGAAGTGCGACTAGAGCTAGTGCGAGCGATTCAGAAGTTGTGCGTGCTACCACTCGAAGAGCCTGAACAAGGAATTGAAGACGAGCCTTCAATTGGGGGGGGGGGAATGTTAGAGATTAGAGCAACAAGGCACAACACCGACGGCACCATAGTAGAGCAACAAGGCACAACACCGACGGCACCATAGCAAAAAATAAACAACATTCCAACCACCAGCTGCATTTGCGCGTGAGCACAACAACAATGCGCGAGCATTTACTAGACCTATTTCTCGGTCCACAAATTTCCAACAACAATAACCATGAGCAGAGCAACGGCGCCGACAAGAAAGTATTCTTCGTCCTGTAGATTGTTGGGAACGAGCACAACAACAACCACATTAACGCTGCGCATCCTCATCATCGATGACGTTGACGATCGAATCGAGATCAAACCATCAACATGCAGGTGTGCAGGCCGCACCCCTTTTCATAGTGTGTCGATAAGAGGTACTTGCGGACCGAGAACGGTCGCATCGAGCATCCGACATGGGGTGATTTAGGACACACCCTTTTTCATACAACGTCGATGAGCGGTGTTTGCGACCGAGAGCAGGCAGCAGGGTAGCTGCCAACAGATGTGCTGATGGAAAACCTTTTTTCTTGATTCATTCTGGTTCTGAGCGTTGAGCTGAGCAGTACAGTCCACATTTTTCCTTATAAAATAAAGTTGTGCAAAAATTAAAAAATTAAATTTTGTTTTTATTAACCATCAAACAACTAGAAATAATAAAAGTCTTCAAGGACAATTCACTACCCTAAAGAATTTTGAACTTAACAAATAAAAAGAATAAAAAATTCACCAAAAAAAATATAATCAAGTAATATAAAAACAATATACTGTAAAATATAAATATATATATAATATAAACAAAATCGAAATTAAATTTTTGTTGTATCAATCATCATCTTGATTCATTCTGGTTCTGAGCGTTGAGCTGAGCAGTACAGTCCACATTTTTCCTTATAAAATAAAGTTGTGCAAAAATTAAAAAATTAAATTTTGTTTTTATTAACCATCAAACAACTAGAAATAATAAAAGTCTTCAAGGACAATTCACTACCCTAAAGAATTTTGAACTTAACAAATAAAAAGAATAAAAAATTCACCAAAAAAAACATAATCAAGTAATATAAAAACAATATACTGTAAAATATAAATATGTATATAATATAAACAAAATCGAAATTAAATTTTTGTTGTATCAATCATAATGTGTAAGGGTAAATGTGCCAAATCGAAACCTTTTCATTTATTTATCATAAACTTAGGTTTATCACCACTTTTCTTTTCCAGGATGCTCTCTCTTTTCCTCTCTCTCAATCTCATTAAATTGCTAAAATTCAAACAATCACCATTGAAAGAAAAATACGTCAGATTTGTTATTTTTTTTGTTTTTACATTTTTTTTTTAAAGGTTAAAGGTACTCGCTACTAAAGACTAGTTCTGTGACTTTATATTTTCAGGACGAGCACTTCAAACTTCTCTTCAAGTTCCTTTATTCAAATATCAAAATTCAACGGCAAAAAATCAGATCAAAACAATCCAAAATTCGGATTAAATTTAACAAATAAACAAAGAATTGTCTATACTTAACGAATTGACCACTATACCTACATTGAGCGCTACAGACTGAGCAGCGACACAATCATCCACTCACTGGTCGTCAACTGTTAGCTACAATGGATTCATCAAATGTAAATTAACAAAAAAAATATCGAAAATCGAAAAATACAAAACAAACATATTTTCTTCCTTTGGCATATCCTTTTTCTTTTCTATAAGGACGAATTCGTGCCCCACGTTGGGCGCCACCTGTAACGAATCCTATTGATTTCACCCTTTACACTCACAATATGAACTATAGCCTAGAGGAAGCTATAGTCCAGTCCAGTAAGCAGGAATGAAGGGTGTTCCAGTATCTCTTTGGCTGGCATGCTTGCAATGGCTTAGCTCGTCGAAAATGGCTGGGTTCTTGCCAAGGGATACCAAAACGCGTGTTACGTAAAATCATGCTGAGATTGTTGTAGGTATAAAAACACAGATAATACAAAAATTTGGTTCTAAAAATATTAGGACCCTAAATTCATCCTTAAGAAAAACAAATGAATTACTATTCGAATTTCGACAAATTGAAAGGATTGATCGAGAAAGAAATTTCAAGTAACAACCTAAGAGAATGAAGGACTTGATGTTATGTCCATAAGAGGTATATCCCACCCACGCATCACCACCAACCAAATGAAAGATTTGTCTTGATTTTTTTTTTTGGTTTCTCGGCTTTTCCATTGTCGAAATTATTTGACGAAACTGGGCATTTAAAGATGGGAGTGGATCCGGTCTTTGTTTTTTTTTGCTTTTTGAATCTGATATTTATCTATAAAAATCCAATTGCATTTTAAAATTGAATAATGGATTTTTCTTTATATAAGTGTGATATGATTTGATAATTTTGGTCAAAATTCTTGAAAATTAAGAAAACGCGTGAGTCTATACGTTACCAATACTAATGCCTTTCTTGGTATTAGTTACCAATCACGTTTCTTTTTTACTTTTTCTTTATTTTTTTCTTTTATTTCATTCATCCTTTAGTTTGCTCCTTCATGTGTTTTGCTTTATAGTTTCATTTTTGATTTCCTTTCGATGTCCTTGACTATGGTCTAGTGGTCTCAACGCTTTCCAGATGGAGAAGTTTCGGGTGTTCGAGCGGCAGTGTTTACGGCGCTGTACCGGCTTATATCGAACAGCCGAATCTTCTTACGTGCATTTCTATTCGAACGAGGTCCTATACAACGGGGCTCAAATCAACAGAATTGACAATTTCGTGATAAAACTTGTTCGAGGTCACATTGTAAGAGCTATGTCTTTGACCAACAATTTTATTTTCGGGGCGTTCTATCCGAACGACGAGTGTTTTGAGAGTGCACGCTTGGGCGGCTTCATTCCACCAGAGGCATTCCTCTTTTTAGACAGATGCGGTCTGATACAGGATAGACTGGCAGTTCCGCTAATCTACCACGTCAGACGACGAACCGTGGATAGGTGACTCTTGTACAATCGGGACGTCATGGCACAAGGCGGAGCAGAGCTCCTTCGGTTCAGTAGGGCTGTGTCCGAACGGGACCGAACCGATAGGGTGAAGCAGGAGAACCAGTTTTGGTGGCTTCAATCGGCACTTGATAGTGAGTAGTCGGGATGGGGTTTTAAGCCTTGGCCGGCTTACATACTTGTTTTATAGTTTTAGGGTTTAGTTTTAAGTAGAATAGGCATGGTGGCACAAAAAAGAAAAAAATACAAACAAAATATACACAAAAAATACAAAAAAAAAAAAACGAAAAAAAAGAACAAAAAAAAATACAAAAAAATAAATGAATAAAAAAAAAGAAAAAAAAGGCAACAAAATATGAAAAACGAAACGTTAGATAGTTAGATTTGCTGCTGTGGTTGTTCTAGTTTTAAGTAGTTTATAGGTAGAATAGGTAGTTTTAGTTAGCTTTAAGTTTTATATTAAGGACCTTATTTTAAGTAGTTTTTTAAGTAAAAATAAAAAAGGATATTGACATTAGTTTTTTCTAAATTTTCTAATGAATACAAAAATAAATAAAATGAATTTAAGTTAAAAAGATCTTAAGGCCGAAAGGCATTAGCATTAAGTATTATTGTTTAACTTAGAGCGTCCGTATGGGACCAGTAAGTTAGTTGTAAGTTATGGTTAATTAGGCTAGTTCTATGAATTTTTGTCTAGCTTTAAGATAGATTTAAGATTGAAGTAATAAAAATGAATTTAAAAAAAAAAAAAGGTGGTCTCAACGCTGGATCCCATCATCACTGTCAGACCCCTCGGGTTCGAGTCCCACTTTTTCCATTTTTACATTTTTTTTATTGGTTTTAGATTTTTACCTTTATTTTTGTTTGTAAGCTCAATTTAATTTTTTTTTTTTAACAATTCTGAAACCCACTCCTCATCCTTCACGTAAATTTCTTTCCTTTTTTTTTTTATTGTGAATTGTGTTCGTCATTATCCTTATCGTTTTACGACAATCTTCAACTACAATACATGAATGCACTCAAAAACAAAACAAGTCCGAAAAGATGTCACCCTGAAAGTATGCATCAACCTACTAGCTTCTACAAAAAACCTTTTCATTCAAATTTCCAAACTGTTATACTCTCTCGTACATTCTTCATCATACCAAATTAAACAAAAATAATACTGGGACACGCTTGTGTATACGCAATTTTAATTTTTAATATTATCTATTTCAGGATTTTATTTCTATTTAAAAAATGTCATTTCTCACAAACCCGCTTACTTATCCGAAAGCTAATGAGGTAAAAGGAACAGGAGCTAAAAGAAAAAAGAAAAAAAACTCATGCACAGACTGACTGCCGGGCAATTGAGATATGACTTTTACCTTCGTATATCCTAACAGTGGTATATTCCTACACGTTTTCCATTCATGTCTTCTAGTTCGTACAGATTTTTTCCTATAACCTTTTTTATTCTCATTTTCAGACATTTCGGAGTTAACTTAGCGCTGATTTTCTCGGGTGCGTCACTCAGTATAAAATTCCTTCTGAAAACTACTTCACCCACGGGAAATTTAATAGCTTTACTGCGAGTATTATACGCGTTCTCATATTTGGTGTGAGCATTTGCTAAGGATTCTTCAATATGTGAGTGTAAAATGTTCATTTGTGACGCCTTTGACAATGTTTTAATCTCGGAATTATTAAGAGCGTTGAGATCTTTCAGAAGTTGGTAATCAGCACCATGTTCAATCATTGGTTGGCCAAACAATGCCTCGTATGGCGATACACTTGTAGCGGAATGTATTGTTGTGCGGAGAGCGCACAACTAAACTAATTGCTGCTAAAATTGATCGATTAACCCTCTCGCTTGCGTTAGCTTGAGGGGAGTAAGCTGCGGTTCTCACATGATTAATTCCAAACGAAACCATGAGCTTTTCAAATTCCTTGCTTGTAAACTGTTTTCCGTTATCGGAAAGAATTGTTTCTGGTACACCAAACAGACATAAAGCATTTTCAGTAAGAAACTTTATTACCGTATTTAAAGTAGCTTTTCTTAAAGGTTTAATTATGACAAATTTCGTTAGTTGGTCTAAAGCAATAAAAATATGCGTGTTTCCGGCTTTCGAGCAAGGGTAAGGACCTAAGAAATCAATGTATATAATTTCCCATTGGTGGTCTAAGGGAACTGTTCGGTGCTTTACATGATTTACAAACATCACACCGTGCAATGTAAGCTTTCACCTGTGTTGCCATGCCAGGCCAAAAGAAACGAGTACGTAATCGGTACAAGGTTTTCGATATACCGCCATGCGATGCTCTCGGCGGCCGATGAATCAATCCTATTAAACGATCGGTTAAGGCTTCCGGAACCCAGAGCTTCCAAATAAGGTCATCTTCCAACGGATTACCTGTGCAATGTTGGACCTTCTTATAAACGAAATTGTTCGATACTTGAAGATCCGGTAGCTGGTTCTTTTGATTTCTGACTGTGTCGATGATCTTTAAGTATTCCTCACATTGAAAACTGGGGTCTTCAAGATCTATGTGCAGCGAGTCAAAGTCTTCGTTCACAACCGAAACATCGTGGTCCAGTGCTTATATTTCAAATGTCCTAGATAGAGCATCAGGGACAACGTTCTGTGAACCTTTGCGATGTTCGATTGTGAAGTCCAACCCTTGAAGTTTCAGGCTCCATCTTGTCAAACGACCGCTTAAGTCCTTTTGACTCATCAGCCACTTTAAACTTGCATGATCGGTGATTATCTTAAACGCTTGACCTTCCACGTATGCTCGAAACTTTTTAACTCCGACCACTGCTGCTAAACACTCACGTTCTGTTACGCTATAATTGCGTTGTGCCTTACTCAGTTTCTGGGAATGGTAATATATAGGTTTTTCATTACCTTCATTGTCAAGTTGACAGAGAACACAGCCAATGCCTGTGTTTGAAGCGTCGCATAGGATTATAAATTCCTTACTAAAATCTGGGTTGATTAAAACAGGATCAGAAGTCAATGTCGCTTTTAAGTTTTCGAAAGCTTTTAAATCTTCTTCTGTAAATTCAAATTTCTTTCCTTTCTTCAAACAATCTGTAAGCGGACTGGCCAAAGTAGAAAAGTCTTTGACGAATCTTCAGTACTAGCCTGCCATTCCTAAAAATCGTCTGACCTGTCTTGGTGTCTTAGGAACGGGAAAGTCAACTATTGCCGAGATTTTTTCCTGATTCGTTTTAATACAACCATGGCCTACTACGTAACCTAAAAATTTCACTTCCTTAAAACAAAATTTGGATTTTTGAACGTTAATAGTTAAACCTGCCTGCCTAAGTCTATCTGCTAACATTTTCAAGAGTTTTATATGATCTTCGAATGAGCTTGACACTACCAGCAAATCGTCTACATATGGGAATATTTGTTCTCGCAGTGCAACCGGTACAACTTTATCTATGACTTTACACATTGTTTGACACGCGTTTTTAAGGCCAAATGGCATGACCTTGAATTGCATTAATGGTCTACCTGGAACCGTAAACGCCGTTTTTTTCCTTTGATGACTTCTCCAGAGGGATTTGCCAAAACGCGTCCTTCAAATCGATGCTTGAAATCCAACGAGTATCTGGAAAACGAGATAGCAAACCCTCTATATGAGTCATTGGATACGCATTTCCTTTTGTCTTCGCGTTAACTTTCCTGTAGTCGAGGCACAGTCGATTCTTTCCTGGCTTCCGAACCAGAACTACTGGAGAGCTCCACGCACTGGAACTCTCTTCTATAACATCTAACTCTAGCATACGATCCAACTCCTCATGCATCAGTTTTTGCACTGCTGGAGAAATCGGGTAAAAACGTTGTTTGATTGGCTCTGCATCTCCCGTATCAATTTTGTGTTCCGTCAGTGAAGTTTTCCCAAGGCCTAAAATAGCAGAAGATGGAAACATGTTGATGGCTTTCCTTAATGTTTCTGACTGCAAATCCGTCAATTCATGGGCGTTCGGATCTAACTCTTTTGACGTCGTTGTGTTCAACGAAAGCTCTGAGATGAGGCCAGGGGTTATATTAAAATCTTTCCAGAAATTTATACCAAGGTATAAATTCTGCTGAAGTGATGGTACAATATATAAGTACAATTCTTTCTCGATGCCTTTGTAAGAAATCTTGGCCAAGACTTTGCCTACTATAGCCTGATTCTTACCATCCGCGGTTCTTATGTTTTGAGATATTTTGCTGTACTCTATATTTTTCTTGTGTAACGTATCGACACCCCTGCTCCCAAGCAACTAATACTTGCTCCACTATCAAGCAAACCTTGCATCTGTTCGTCAAAAATTTTCACTGTAGCATATGGTCTAGGATCTTCCGCATTATACAATACCGAAGCTTCTATCGCTTTGAACTCTTGTTTCTTAATTTTGAATTTTTGTCTAAGTTTCATCACTTTTCAGAGACAGGTGTCTTCGCTTCTGGATTGTCAAAAATTCTATTTCTAACTCTATAATAGTTTTCTAATCTCTCGTGTAAGGTTTTTCGAGGTCGTTAGGTTTTTGAATTTTGTCTGTTTCTGTTGTCTTTGGTCTATGTTCGGGTTTTAGAATTGAAATTGGATGTGTTGGTTCATTTGTTGTTTTTGTTTGAATCTGTGATTCATAAGAAATGATTGGGTTTAAAATGTCAATATTATGTCCAGGTTCTTATTTTTCGAACAGCTTCCCTTGGACATGGGACTGTTCTTCACCTCGTTTCCCGAACAACGCGGGCATTGCGGTACGGTAGTGTTTTCATATCCATACTTATAAAAAAAGAGATTTCTTTGAGGCACTTGGCAATCGAAGTAAGTGTGTCCTTTTTCTTTGCAATTGAAACATACGAGGTTTCGAACATCCCTACCTGAATTGAAGGCTTCTATATTTATATATAACCAAACTAACTTCGTCTGTCTCTATTTCGGAAACATTCCTACAATTTGTTGAGGGTTGCTGAAACTGCGGTTTGAAAACTCTAGATGAACTCGAGTCTTGAGAATTGTTTAAGTACTTTTCAATTTTTCTACAAACGTAGACCATTTCAGGTAAACTATTCGTATGAAAAGTTATTAGCAATTCGCCTATACGTCGTTTGACATTCAGTTTTAATAACTCTACAATCTCTTTAGGTTGTTTCGGTACTCGTAATCTATGGTTCAGTTGTTGTATCGCAGTATAAAAATCATCGAAAGATTCCGAAGACTGTTGTCTTCGATCGAAAAGTTTTCGAGAAAGCTCGGAGTCCGTTTCTTAACTACGATATTGCTCTATTAAAGCAGTTTGAAGCGCGTTCCAATCTGCAGTTGGGTTTGCGTTTATATAAACCCAGAACCAACTTTCAACTGGCTCTGCCACAAATGATGAAAGTTCTGTACTATCTCTTCCCAACAAACGTTATAACTACACCTCACCCTATTCAGTCTAAGAAGGAAGTCATCAACCGTCATTCTTTTCCCATCAAATTTCAACCCCCATTTATAGAAATTATGGTATCGTTTTGTCGGTGGAAGCGCCTGAGCAGGTTGGTAAATGCTTTCTAAAGGATCAGTCAAAGACATGTTGTTAAGCTGTCTCAAAAATTCCTTTGCATTCGAAGAATGATACTCGCCATGATGATGGGCTGTAGAGTCAAGCTGTGGACGATCATCTCTCGTTGAACTATGCGGTATGGATGGGTTGTTTGGTGGAAGACCGTCAGTTCGTTCTCTTCTCGGTTGGGTACTCCTAGGTACTGAAGATTCTCCCCGTTCTGCACTATACCTTCCTGGAGTAACTGCTGACAATGTCCTACGCACGATATCTGCAAACTGTTCTTCTAGGTGAACCCTATTTCGTTCTGCCTCCGCCCTAAATAACTCCATATCTTTGGCGCGGTTTATCCTTATTGCTGCCGTTACCACTTGCTCGATATACCCTCCTATAACCTGATCATCATCATCCTCATCTTCGTCGTCGTCAGCATCCAATTGTGTGTCTTTATTTTCAAGAGAAACCCCAAGGTTTAAACTTTGAATCCTTCGTTCCGCTTGAGTCAACAAAGACTCCGCACCTTCCTCGGGTTCTACTCGATGTCTACCTGTCGGTTGTTGCACTCCATTCAATGAATCTCTGTCCGTTGCGCTGTTTTGTTGATCCGTTTAATTTTCTGATGGATTTCCCGCACCCCTATTCGTATAACTACGCAAAGCATGTATCTTTCTATACTTCCCTAAAGTCAGTCTTCGTTCATTACCCATCTTTACCTCTATCAATGAATTATATTCGACCACAAATAAAAAGGATTGAATCTACGATTAAATCTAACTAATCCGACCCTGAAGTTTTGAATTCAGACACTCTTTAAAAATCCTACGAATTATCAAAAAAAAATAGAGAAAGCAAAAAAAATCCTTACAAAATTGAACTAACTATTACAACCAAAAAAAACTTCAATTGTGTTTTGTTAATTCAGAAAGAATAATATAATAGATTTTCAAAAAATTTATCCAACGTCAAAGAAAAATTCATGAATAAAACTAGTAATAATAAGTGTCTTCAAGGACAATTCACTACCCTAAAGAATTTTGAACTTAACAAATAAAAAGAATAAAAAAATTCACCAAAAAAGAAATATAATCAAGTAATATAAAAAAAATATACTATAAAATATAAATAAATAAAAATGTATCAATCATAATGTGTAAGGGTAAATGTGCCAAATCGAAACCTTTTCATTTATTTATCATAAACTTAGGTTTATCACCACTTTTCTTTTCCAGGATGCTCTCCCTTTTCCTCTCTTTCAATCTCATTAAATTGCTAAAATTCAAACAATCACCATTGAACGAAAAATACGTCAGATTTGTTATTTTTTTTGTTTTTAATTTTTTTTTTTAAAGGTTAAAGGTACTCGCTACTAAAGACTAGTTCTGTGACTTTATATTTTCAGGACGAGCACTTCAAACTTCTCTTCAAGTTCCTTTATTCAAATATCAAAATTCAACGGCAAAAAATCAGATCAAAACAATCCAAAATTCGGATTAAATTTAACAAATAAACAAAGAATTGTCTATACTTAACGAATTGACCACTATACCTACATTGAGCGCTACAGACTGAGCAGCGACACAATCATCCACTCACTGGTCGTCAACTGTTAGCTACAATGGATTCATCAAATGTAAATTAACAAAAAAAATATCGAAAATCGAAAAATACAAAAAAAAACATATTTTCTTCCTTTGGCATATCCTTTTTCTTTTCTATAAGGACGAATTCGTGCCCCACGTTGGGCGCCACCTGTAACGAATCCTATTGATTTCACCCTTCACCCTTTACACTCACACTATGAACTATAGCCTAGAGGAAGCTATAGTCCAGTCCAGTAAGCAGGAATGAAGGGTGTTCCAGTATCTCTTTGGCTGGCATGCTTGCAATGGCTTAGCTCGTCGAAAATGGCTGGGTTCTTGCCAAGGGATACCAAAACGCGTGTTACGTAAAATCATGCTGAGATTGTTGTAGGTATAAAAACACAGATAATACAAAAATTTGGATCTAAAAATATTAGGACCCTAAATTCATCTTTAAGAAAAACAAATGAATTACTATTCGAATTTCGACAAATTGAAAGGATTGATCGAGAAAGAAATTTCAAGTAACAACCTAAGAGAATGAAGGACTTGATGTTATGTCCATAAGATGTATATCCCACCTACGCATCACTAACGTGATACGACCTTGGCTACTGCTACCTCGATGTCGTTTGCAGTAACCCCCTAACTTCATACGTGGTGACTTACCGAAGGTTTTCTAAAATGGTCACATTTACCCCATGAATAATCTTTTAGCAATCCATGAAAATTGCTAACTCGTCAAATTCATCTGTTTATCAATTTAATAATCATGATTCATTAATTTTTTTAAAACGTTATAAATTTCATTTTATTTTAGAAAGAAAGTAAATATAATATATATAAATGATAGAACAAAAAACTATAAACTAAAGAACAAAATGATATAAAAATAATAATATGCAAATAGGATGATTATGTTATAAGTGTTTTATAAAACTTTTAATATAAATGTATTGTTTTTGTATACGTTATTTATTTCTTCTTTTTATTCCATTGTCTCTTTGTATTTTCTTTTATTATTTATTAGTTTATTTATATTATAATATATGTAATGATATAAACACAAAAAAAATACGATCATAAGATAAATGATAGATAAAATAAAATTGATAATCTGGTACTTAGCTTTTGAGAGGTTGAGATTGAATTACGGACTTTGTTGATAAATAGAGTATGGTATGGATGGTCGCATATACTTGCTGTTAGATGTTATGCGTGTGCGGATGGTTGTATATTGCTGCTGTTATGAATGGAGTGAACGTGGATGGTTGTATGATTTTGCTATTTCTGTTGTGCACTTGGATAGTTGTGTGGTTGTATGATTTTGCTGATGTGGATGAATGGAATGTGGATGGTTGTACGATTTTGCTGCTTTTGGTGCGTATGAGGATTTTGGATGCGGATGATGGATGTAGTGTTGTATTTGGTGATTCCTGGTTGGATGTTCTTGCTGTTGCGGATGGATGGATGGATGGTTTATTTGGTGGATAATCTGGTACTTAGTTCCTGTTAGATATTGTGCGTGTGCGGTTGGTTGTATATTGCTGCTGTTATGGATGGAGTGAATGTGGATGGTTGTATAATTTTGCTACTTTTGGTGCGTATGCGGATTTTGGATGCGGATGATGAATAAAGTGGTGTATTTGGTGATTCCTGGTTGGATGTTCTTGCTGTTGCGGATGGATGGATGGATGGTTTATTTGGTGGCCTCGTGGTTGTTGTTGGATGTCTTTTCTTTAAAAAACATTAGAAAAGAATGCTTTTTTTCTTTTTCAATATTAAGTTACTTTTTATTATTAAATTGCACTTATAGATGAAACTTCACTTTGAAACTTTTTAATACTTTTTTACTTCTGTAAACAGTAGACTTTAATCCAAACTTTTCGCGCACCAGGAACCAAATGAAAGATTTGTCTTGATTTTTTTTTTGGTTTCTCGGCTTTTCCATTGTCGAAATTATTTGACGAAACTGGGCATTTAAAGATGGGAGTGGATCCGGTCTTTGTTTTTTTTGCTTTTTGAATCTGATATTTATCTATAAGAATCCAATTGCATTTTAAAATTGAATAATGGATCTTTCTTTATATAAGTGTGATATGATTTAATAATTTTGGTCAAAATTCTTGAAAATTAAGAAAACGCGTGAGTCCATACGTTACCAATACTAATGCCTTTCTTGGTATTAGTTACCTATCATGTTTCTTTTTTACTTTTTCTTTATTTTTTTCTTTTATTTCATTCATCCTTTAGTTTGCTCCTTCATGTGTTTTGCTTTATAGCTTCATTTTTGATTTCCTTTCGATGTCCTTGACCATGGTCTAGTGGTCTCAACGCTGGATCCCATCATCACTGTCAGACCCCTCAGGTTCAGTCGTTCTTTGACTTCCAGCGAGTGAAGAAGTGTTAATTAGTGATTGCCAGTTAATTTTAAATTTAAAAAGGAAAGTAAAGTGCATTTGTAGGGATTTGCATTTAAGACGGCAGTCTTCCACTATTACTAACAAGTAATCGGTAGCCCAGTGGCAAAAAATGAAGGCTTCACTAAAAGCGACAGGCCCAATGTCTGAGGGCCCATCGACTTCGGCTAAAGCCAAGAAAGAACAACAACAACAACAGCTACAGCCAAGGCAGCAGCAACAGCAACAACAACAACAGAAGCAACAGAAGCAGCAGCAGCAGCAACAGCAGCAACAGCAGCGACAGCAGCAACAGCAACACCAGAAACAACCACAGCCCAAGAAGGAGAAGGTGCCACCAATTAGGACCTACTGGGTTGACCTGCAGGACTTAAAACAGGTATGTAAGTCGGCCACCAAAAACAATTTCGTTATAAATATATTAAATGAAAAAGAAAAGCTGTATTCGGTACAATGCTTCTCACTGGCCGAATACAAAATAGTTAAAGAAGTGCTTAAGGAGGCCACAGCTGAGTTCTTCAGCTTCACGCCCAAAAGCGAAAAATTAAAGACGGTCATACTGAAGGGCATAAGCCTTTCACTACGGTGGAGTCCAGGCGAGGGGGTTACAGGCTGCCAATGTTCCTCGTAATATTATCGCCCCGAAGTAGGTTTGAGAGTCTGAGGGAAACCAAATGCCTCGACTATCAAGCCATACACTGGGAGAAATTAAAAAGGCACGACGATATTTTACAATGTACGAAGTGCCAGAGGTTCGGCCATGCCGGAGCCAACTGCAATATGCAGTTGCGCTGCGTCAGGTGCTCCGAAACCCACATCAAGGGAGATTGCAAGCTGGGGAATGAGCGGGTTGAGGATTTGACCCAGCTCAAGTGTGTCCTTTGTGGAAACCAAGGGCACCCGGCTAGCTAAAGGGGTTGCCCTAAGGTCCAACAAATAAAACAAAAACAGGCCAGTCAAAAAGCCGAAGGAAGTCGAACAGTTCGACAGGCTCCTACACAAAAATTCGTGGATCCCAAATTTTCCTACGCCCAAATGGTGTCAGGGAATGGGAACACGAGACAGGCTCCACCAACGGTTGCCCCAAAGGCCCCTGTGCCTAAGGCACCAGAGGTGCAGCCTGACATTGTAGCCTTGTTGTTGAGCATTCACGGTCAACTAACAGGGCTGCAAAGTCAGATAAAGGAGCAAGGCAAAAGGGTAGATCATCTCTACTCTTTGTTGCCTGGCATGGCGCAATTTAGACCATAATGGGCGCGCTGCCGGAGACGCGCCTAAAAGTCCTAGCTGTGAATGTAAATTCACTGATTAGGATTGAACGAAGAGCCAATATGTTCCAATTGTTGAAAGACTACAGTCCCGATGTGTGTATGGCTAGCGAAACTAAGCTAAACCACAAACACAAATTGACTCATAAAAATTACAATATCGTAAGAAGAGACCGGCCCGACTCCACTCAAGGGGGCTGTAATGTTCACAGGCTCGCCAACGCAATGTGTCCGCACACCACAAGACTCGATCACCGACTGACTTTGTGTGTACATACATTCGCTCGAGACAGTGACAGGTATCTCTCTCTAAGCCGGTGTAGTGAGAGTACCTGTGTTAGACTTAGATTAAGTAATGTAGTTCAGCTTACGCATACACTACATCTGTATCTTGTTTTAATAAAAAATATTGAATATAAAGTCAAAATCCTTAACGAAATAAAGCTTACCTTTAATCGCCACATTTTCTTTATTAATATATATTTTTTTTTTTTTTTTTACAAAAATTTGCTATCCAAAATTTACAAAGTTTAACATTTAGTATGTAATATATTAAATTCTATAGTTTTTACTCAATAAAAACTAGCTTTAACCCTTACATTTTTTTTTTAACTGAAGAATATTGAGCTTTGATTTGGAACAAAATTCACATTTTCATTGATTTTTTTCCTTTTTTTTTTTTTTTTTTTTAACAAAGTAATTTGAAAAAATTAAGGGAATTCAAAATAAATAATAGAAAAACAAACTAGACCTGAAATTATTCCGATTCAGAGTCGACATTGTCTTCGCTCTCTTGAACAGCTTTCCATACTCCTTCTACTTTTTTTAAATGAACTATGTTTCTTCTATATTTTTGTCCAGTTTCATCATTTCTCACGATTGTATCCCCATCTTTTAAACTTTCAACAGTATGAGGTGTTGGATCAAAATTTGTGCTCAGTTTATTTTGTTTTTCCATTACTTTTATGTAGACTTTATCGCCTTGTGATATAGTACTTTCAGTAGCCCTTCTTTTTTTATCGGCGTATTCCTTTCCTTTCTCTTTTTGTTCTTTGTCCCTATCTCTAGTTTCTGAGTCTTCAACTTGATAGCCTTTAGCTTCCAGAGAAGGAATTTTGTCCCTATTGAGTCTGTTGAAGAAGAGCTCTGATGGTGTCTTACCAGTCGAGGAATTGGGCGTACTATTAAACATCATGAGATCTTTCATATCTTTTTTTTTCAAGTTTGCAGATTCTTAACCGTTTTAGAATATCCCGATTCTGTCTTTCGACCTCTCCATTCTGTTGGGGCCAGTATGGAATTGTGCTAAAAAGTTTGATGTTGCATTCCTTGCAAAAGGATTTAAATTCTTCGCTGACAAACTGCTTGCCATTATCAGCCGTGATGGATACTGGGAAGCCTAATCTACTAAACATCTCCTTAAGCATCGTCATTATTTGGGAACTGGTTATTATTTTTGTAATTTTGATCTCTTTGTACCGGCTATAGTAATCTATTACCACAAATAAATATTCGCCAGTGGGAAGGGGGCCTAAAAGGTCCATCGCGATGTCCACCCAAGGAGCCGTAGGTAAATCTCGTCTTTTTACGGGAAACGGGGGGTTTGGCATACTCACCAAGGTGCAACCTTTACACGATTTCACTAAGCTTTCGACATCCTTATCTATGCGAGGCCACCAGACTTTCGCTCTCAACCTCCCTTTCATCGCAACCATACCCGGGTGACCTTCATGGGCTGCTTTTAACACTTCATTTCTTAGTTTTCTTGGAATAACTATTTTATTTCCTCTCAACAATATGTTTTCGTAAAAACATAATTCGTTTTCGAAAATTGTGTATCCATGTACAGATAGATCCCATTCTTTACCATAAATGCCCTTTCGAACGGCTTTCGTATCGGGATCATTTTCGGAGCACATCATTATCTCTTTCAAAGAAATTGCGAGTGGTCGTGAATGCTCGACTATTTGGTAAACATGTGTATCTACTCCAATTGGTGTTGAATCAGGATAAACGCATAAGCGCGACAACGGATCGGCAATATTCATCTTTCCGGGCTTATAGATAGGTTTGAATTTGTACGCTTGGAGTCTTAATACCCATCTCTCGATGCGAGCGCAAGGTTTTGATTTTGGACCGAAAATGATTTCTAGGGGCTTATGGTCAGTGATGAGGTCAAACTCTTTTCCAAAAAGGTAGATGTCAAAATGTTCTACTGCCCACACAAGGGCAAGCGCTTCCTTTTCAGTTTGACTGTACCGTCGTTCACAATCTGTCAATGTTCTATTTCCGTATGCTATGATTTTGGGACCCTTGGAATTTATTTGCGTTAGCACAGCTCCCAATCCAACCGGACTAGCATCAGCAACTACCTGCGTTTTATCGTTAACGTTATAGTATCCCAATGACTGGATCTTCGATAAAGTGGTTTTTAATTTCGAAAAGGCCAAATTTTGTTCCTTCAACCAAAACCTATCTATGTTAGCATTTTTTCCTAATTTCTTTCTTAAAAGTTGTTTGAGAGGTTCAGTTGCAGTGGCAAGATTCGGTATCCATTTGCCAATAAAGTTTACCAATCCTAAAAAGCTTTGTAGCTCTTCGAGTGTTTTCGGAGCTCTAAATTTTGTAATGCTTTCAACATATTTTTCTAAAGGCTTGATACCTTCCGGTGTAAGTTCGTGGCCCAGAAATTGAATACGTTTTACCTTATAGATGCATTTGTTTTCGTTTAAGAGAACGTTGTTTTCATTTAAGACCCTCAACACGTTTTTTAGTCTTATATTGTGTTCACTGTCATTTTTTGCGAAAACTAAAATATCATCTATAGAAATAATGACGCCCTCACACCCTATCAATAGTTTCTCAAGTATTTTTTGGAAAATTTCTGGAGCGCAATTAATACCAAACATTAATCTTTTGTAACGAAAAAGACCTTTCATTGTTATGAAAGTCGTTATATATCTCGAGTGGGGATGAAGTTCAATTTGGTGAAACGCATTTTTGATGTCAAGCTTGCTAAATAAGCAAGCTTCTCGGAATTTAGGCAGCATCTGGGTCATTGTTGGTAGGGGATGATTTTCTCGCATAATGGCAGCATTTGCCCTCCTCATATCTACACAAAGACGCAGCTCACCGTTTTTTTTAAGTATTGGAACTATAGGAGATACCCACTTTGATGGCTCGTGTACTTCTTCGATGATATCGTAATCTAATAGCTCTTGTAATTTTTTTTCTACTAGCGTTTCTAAGGGAATGGGTATTCTCCTGCATGGCTGTGAAACAGCATTGACTGAATTGTCGATGGGGATTGTAACTAACACATTTTTAAACTTCGGGAAAGGATTTGTGTTACTCGTAATTTGATTTACTTCGATCCCTATTTTTAAGACTCCTAATGAAACTGCGGTATCCTTTCCTAGTAAGTCCTTTGTTCCACCCGTAATAACGTAAAATGTAGCTTGTTGTTCTTTACCATGGACTTTAATGTTGGCTTCAAATGATCCTTTAACGGCTAAAGGGGTGTGGCTACCATACGCAAGGAATACTTTTTTTGGATTTTTGACTTGGCTGTAAACGTGTATTTTTTTAGCTTTAAGACATTCCCAGGTTTTGTCTGTCAACAAATTTAGCCTACATCCCGAATCAACTAACATTTTCGTTTTTATGCCACCTACAAAACATTCAATCGAAGCATCATCGTCGATATGGAAAACGTAATCCACCTCAGTTTTTTCGTCTTCAACGTAGTTCATTTTATCCATTGTATCTCTCGTTCTTTTAAAACTAGGGCCATCACCATGCCTCCGAGAACCCTGAAATTTTCGTTTTTGCCCAACCTGAGATTTGCAATATTGGCGAAAATGGCCAATGCGGCCACAGGTGTGACATTTCTTATCCCTAGCAGGACATTTAGGATCTTGAGAAAAATGCCTCTTATTACCACACCTCCCACATGATTTTTCGTTATCTCTTTGGATTTTGTTTCCGGATTTTTCTCCTGCCTTCGTGTCGTTTCTCTTATTTGTGATTACGTTTACCCCTTCTGATTTGGTTTTGTTCCCATAACCTTCTAATTGGTGGCTTACAGCCTCCTGCGTTTTTGATTCTATTAGAATTTTGTCTATCGTCATACTATCGCCAGTTGTCAATATTTTTTTTCTGAGATCGTCCGAGGTACATTTTTCAGTGATTTGGTCGATTAAGTTATCATCTAAATTTTGAAACCCACATTTGCTAGCCTGATCTCTTAATCGAAGCAAGAATTTCTCAAACTTCTCCCCTTCCTCTTGCCTGAGAAGTCTAAAAACGTGCCTTTCATATACTTTGCTTTGCTTTGGGGAAAAATATTCATCTAGCTTCTGTATAGCAACCGAAAATACATCATTATCAGCGGTGCTCTCAATATTAGCACCTGGGAGATTGTAAAAAACCTCTTGCAGACCCAAACCACCAAAGTGTAAGAGAGTTGCCCTTTTTTTTACAGAAGATTCAATTGTTGCCGCTTCCAAATAAATATCAAAAGCTCTCTTATATCTCTCCCATCTCAACCCAACTGATGTACTATCTCCATCCAAAGAAAAACCTTCCAATGTTGGCAAGGTGTTTGCCATTTCTATTCTCAGTAGAGTAGTATGATATGTGCTGTAAAAAAAATGATTTGTTTTCTTCTCAAATCCATCAAACATATTCTATAATTCGTCTTCTTTAGCTCATGCTGCATGCAAATGAGTAAACAAGCATTAATGATTATAAGTGGAATGTGAGCGCTTTACAGAGTTCTGGTTGATTTGGAAAAGGCCTTTGACACCGTATGGTTAGAGGGTCTTTACCTAAAACTGAGCAGGCTTGGCATAAGCAAGCCATTGTTGTATATACTTTATGATATGCTTAACGGTAGAAAGTTTGTTGTCAAAAGTGGCAATGTAACTTCTACCACAACATTCTTAATTAAAAATGGTCTTCAACAGGGAGCGGTGAATTCGCCGATTCTCTTCAGCATTTACACCAGCGATCTGATAGGTAGTCTTACAAAGGCAATTGCGTACGCCGACGATCTTATTGCGTACAGAACGGCCCGAAAGGTTGAGGTTATTAGAATTCTCTTGCAGCGTGATTTCGACAAGATTCAGCGATATTGCGACGACTGGAAACTGAAAATAAATGTCCAGAAGTCGGAGACAATTCTGTTCCGGACTCCATTGGCTAGGGCCACGAGGGATACGCGCAAGAATTGGCGCAAGATGGTCATCGTTGATCTTCGCGGGCAGCCATTAGCGAGCAAAAGTGTAGCGAAGTACCTCGGTATCTGGTTAGATCAGTATTTATATTTCGACAGACATATAAATGCTGCTCTGACCAGGGCCAGAGGAGCCTTCGCTCTGACGAAACGGCTGTTTTTTAGCAGTCGACTTGACCCCAGAGTTAAGGTAATTTGCTACATGGCCCTCATACGGCCGATGATCGTTTATGGTTGTCCTGTGTGGTTCAACGTTGCCCCTTCCCAGATGGAGAAGTTTCGGGTGTTCGAGCGGCAGTGTTTACGACGCTGTACCGGCTTGTATAGAACAGCCGAATCTTCTTATGTGCATTACTATTCCAACGAGGTCCTATACAGCGGGGCTCGAATCAACAGAATTGACAATTTCGTGATAAAACTCGTCCGAGGTCACATTGCAAGAGCTATGTCTTCGACCAACAATTTAATTTTCGGGGCGTTCTATCCGAACGACGAGTATTTTGAGAGTGCACGCTTGAGCGGCTTCATTCCACCAGAAGCATTCCTCTTTTTAGATAGATGCGGTCTGATACAGGATAGATTGGCAGTTCCGTTAATCTACCACGTCAGACGACGAACCGTGGATAGGCGACTCCTGTACAATCGGGACGTCATGGCACACGACGGAGCAGAGCTCCTTCGGTTCAGTAGGGCTGTGTCCGAACGGGACCGAACTGATAGGGTGAAGCAGGAGAGCCAGTTTTGGTGGCTTCAATCGGCACTTGATAGTGAGTAGTCGGGATGAGGTTTTAAGCCTTGGCCGGCTTACATACTTGTTTTATAGTTTTAGGGTTTAGTTTTAAGTAGAATAGGCATGGTGGCACAAAAAAAAAAAAACATACAAAAAAAAAATACAAAAAATACAAAAAAGTACAAAAAAACATGGAATAATAAAAAAAAAAAAATAAAAAATAAATAAAAAAAAAGAAAAAGACAAAATATGAAAAACAAAAACGTTAGATAGTTAGATTTGCTGCTGTGGTTGTTCTAGTTTTAAGTAGTTTATAGGTAGAATAGGTAGTTTTAGTTAGCTTTAAGTTTTATATTAAGGACCTTATTTTAAGTAGTTTTTAAGTAAAAATAAAAAAGGATATTGACATTAGTTTTTTCTAAATTTTCTAATGAATACAAAAATAAATAAAATGAATTGAAGTTAAATAGATCTTAGGGCCGAAAGGCATTAGCATTAAGTATTATTGTTTAACTTAGAGTGTCCGTATGGGACCAGTAAGTT
Source organism: Eupeodes luniger (assembly GCA_951509635.1). Lineage (NCBI taxonomy): Eukaryota > Metazoa > Arthropoda > Insecta > Diptera > Syrphidae > Eupeodes > Eupeodes luniger. The sequence continues at coordinate 200,638,498 of OX608073.1, read as the reverse complement.
AGTTGTAAGTTATGGATAATTAGGCTAGTTTTATGAATTTTTGTCTAGCTTTAAGATAGTCTTAAGAATGAATTAATAAAAATGAATTTGAAAAAAAAAAAAAAAAAAAAAAAGCGCTTTACAGAGCTTAAGAATTTGCTCTTATTATTTTTTTTTTTGTCTTGTCATTTCACTCAAAGACTATTTTCATTTAAGTGAATGTACACATTTACCCAAATGTCGTGCCTATTTTGAATTTCTATTTCATTTTTGTTTTACTATGTTTTTTCCTTTTTTTTTTTTTTACAATCTAATGTAGGTTCTGTAACCAAACTTTGAAATTGTTATTTAAGGAAGCTAATGCATTCCAAATGCAAATATTCAATTTCTATTTTAATTTATGTATTCTTTTTACAATCTAATGTAGGTTTTGTAACCAAAATTCTTTATATTTTTATTTATGGAAGCTAATAAATTCCAAATACTCTTCTCTTACTTGCTTACTTTATTCATGTTCTTAATTTTGGTGGGTATTTAACCCGTGCTTTTGCAATCAAATGCAGGAAATTAGCTCATTCCATTCCTTCTTTTAGTAAGGTACTCTAACTCAATTTTCCAATTTAATGGAGGGAATTATCAAATCCCTTGTAGCTACAATTTAATTTTTTTTTTTTTTGGTGTTTATTTTTAACTTAAGATTTTTTTTTTTTTAAGTTCAAGAAAACTTTATAATTTTAACACAAATAAATAAAACTCAAACATTTAAATTTTATAGACCATTCGCATGCACAAAACACAAACAAACAAACAACAAAAAATAAATCAACCTGTCAAACAAGTTAAAACTTGCACAAATAAAATCAAACTACGCACGCACAATTTTTTTTTTTTTGTCAAGATTTTATATTAAATATTTTAACACATGCATTTTTTTATTAAATATTATCACTCACATAAATAAATAATTATTCTTAATAGTTGTTTTCCCTCGTCGCCACTTGTAATGTTCACAGGCTCGCCAACGCAATGTGTCCGCACACCACAAGACTCGATCACCGACTGACTTTGTGTGTACATACATTCGCTCGAGACAGTGACAGGTATCTCTCTCTAAGCCGGTGTAGTGAGAGTACCTGTGTTAGACTTAGATTAAGTAATGTAGTTCAGCTTACGCATACACTACAGGGGCGGTGTCGCTCTCTTTATACGAAAAGGCATTAATTATAAAGTCATATACAACAATGAATTGCGAAAGCTCAAGACGCTAGAAGTTTGCGTTGTATGCATCTCTCTCACTGAAGGGAAGCGGATGTATATGATTGCGGCTTATGCGGCTGGAACTCCGCAGGTTACTTACTTTGCTTCAGAACTCGAGATTCTTTTAAAGGAACTTGTTGTGGACGCTGCAAAAAAAACAAATCGCAATGAAACGAGAGCGAGAACTAAGAAATAACGAAACCGATCAGAGATAAGGGAGTAGAAAGAGTAGCTGTCAAAAATAAAACGGAGTTGGATTAATGCAAGGGAAGATGTGAGCTAGGTGGTGCTAGTATCAGGTTTATTATTTTTTTTGGTTTCATAAAATTTGCTTTCGCAAGATAAATAGTTATTTCGGCATTGGTCTAGGTGGCGCTTCAGTTGAGTGTCTATACGAGTAGCCCAACGTCCTTGTCTTTATTTGATAGGTACTTTCAAGATGGAAAACGATGGTGGTGCCATCCTAAGAATTTAAACAGAAGCAGTTTTTTTTTCATAAGTTTATATTGTGTGTTCTCTTCTTGTTTCTGTCAAAAAAAAAAAAAAAAAGAAACTGTCAAACCAAGCAGAAAACCATTCTTAATAGTACCTAGTAGTTCCATATACAGAGCCCAACGTTAACTTGGAACTATTTGTTTGTATTTGTCTCCTTCGTATCCGACTTGTCGGTGCCGTAGAATCCATTTGTTTTGTGTATATCCCTGTGAGAAAATAAATAAATATTCTTTTTGAGAACGAAAACTATTTCAAATACTTCACTCCGAAAAATAGCACAAACGCCCTCTTACGACCAAAAATCACAACCTATAAATTGACGTGTCTAAACTGACCCTCAAATAAGATTCGAAGTTAAAATTCTGAAATAAAAAAAAAAGCGAAAGAGAAGAATGTACATACCTACCTGTTGTTGTGTAGTCCGGTCTACCGAATTATGATTGTCTGTGATTGTAAAAGCACCAATACACCGGTTCTTTTTTGCTTGTGGCTGGGTGGATCGGATGATATTGTCCTGTTAATCCACAAATCATCTTACGATTCTCAGTTAGGTGTACGGTTATGTGTACTGTTGGTATAGTATCGTGTCAAAGTCAGTTGGATTTTTGATACCGTGCCCTACAATAGTGTCTGCAAATACGTTATCGGTGGAAGATTCAGAAAATCAGAAAATAACCAAGAGTAATAAAATAAAATCATTGCACATAATCCTGTAACGAATTATCTTTTTTGGTGCGTTATTGATAACTGAAAGTTATATTGAATGTAGGTTTTTTATTCATTTCGGTTAGTTCTTTGCCCCTTTTTAGAATAAAAAGTTTCACGACACCTTAAGCTTCCTCCGTCCCCTTGTTGCCGAATTGTATGTAATTGAATCAGGAAATCATTATTGGTGAGTTAACGAGGAAAGGTTGTATGGAGAGGTTAAGGAGTTTTTGTTTTCTTAGATTTCCCGGCGGACCCAGGTTGTTCCCGGTGCTGGGCCGCCGCATCATTTCGAACTACAGCCATCTTCACCGGATTGGCGGCGGTATAGCTACGCTGGAGGAGCGTCAGTCGAAATAGTGGAGCAAAAGAAAATTCGTGAGTCCTATAAAATAAGAAAGTCAAGAAAAGAAAGTCAAGAAAAGAAGAGTCAAGAAAAGAAGAATCAAGAAAAGAAAAACAAGAAAAGAAAAACAAGAAGAAATTTCGGGGAAAAAGAAACCCCACAAAATACAAAATTTGCACCCAAAAACTTACTGTTTGTTTGTTGTTTGTCTCTTAGTTATAAACGGCATTGGAGTTCCTTTTTTTTTGTAGTGTAACTAGGTACAAAAACAATTCTTATTCTAACTGATATTTTTTTGCAATTGTAAGCCAGGCAAGAAAAGGCCGTGTTTATATCGTCTGCGGTTCGGAACTATTAACATAACCTACGACTACGTAAACCTCGTAAGAGCTCTTAGGGGGTGGGGTGTCTTGGGTCGCGTCCGAGGCAAGAAAGAAGCCGAAAAAGGGTCTAGACACGGTTTTTTTTGTCGGTTAATTTATTTTTCTTATTCATTTATACAAATTTCATAATGTGAATAAACTTCAAAGCCATAAATGATAAGGGATCAAAGTGTGAAATTTTGTGTTGTTCTTTTATGGTTCCCACTAGTGGAACCATGACTGTTTGAAGTTTTTTTCAGGGGGTGCTGAAGGTGACTTGAGTTTCGTGAGAGGATGATATAGAAGGACCTCGGGCGTCTACTGCCCTTAAGGGGGAATCCAAAACTATGGCTCCGGATTTCCATGGTAGGGAGGGATAAGGCCACGCTGCAATTCCATCCGCAGCCCCTTGATGTTGTCGATAGTCGGTCCGCGGTCCCATTTAGTTTTTTTGTGTCCAACGGGATGATTCTTGGTATTTGGCCTGATTTATGTTTTTTTTGGCTGCGAGCATGGTCAAGTTTCGGGGACAAGATCCCCCCCGTCCGGCGAGCTAACTGCCGCGCATAACTAGCAGGCCCAGTCCTTCGGAACTTGGCATTCCGACCTACCTTGCCCTAACACTTCCTTCCCAATATCCATCCCCATCCTTTTTCCTGCCTAAAAGTCCCTATACCTACTCCCCCCCTTCTCCTGTCTCGCAACAAAATGGCGCCCAACGTCTTAGGCAGCCTTGCTTAGGATTTTTGTCTTTGTTTCCGTTTTTTTTAATGTCATGCGAATAGAACCAAACTTGCTGTGAGTTTTCAAGACTTATATGTCTGCATCAGGAAAGTCGCGCACAGACCTAGGTGTATTGCGATGAGTCATTGGAAATTCCCAGTGACTGCGGTTAGTGTGTGTTGAGGGTGGTTGTGGTTGATGCGGGCCTTTGAAGGACGCGTAAGTCTGCACTAGGAAGGTCACTGACGAACCTAAGTGTATCGTGACGTGCTCCTGCTGAGACCTGTATCAGCTACAACCTCCACCAATGATAGTTTGTTTCTTACCCTTCCTTTCTTTGTTTTATTCTTTTCTATACATAATAACATTTTTCTTTTCTTCAGTCCTCTAGTCCTGTTCCAATTATTTGGTATTGGTGTACGTATATGTCAGACTGTACGTCTAAGACAGCTACATCAGGCCAACCATTTTTGTTTTGTTTGCCACCCCGTTTCATGTCTTCTAACCAGGTCCTAAAGATGGTCTAGAATCGCGGAAACGGGAGGGGGAAAACATTCTTTAGTAATTTTGAAAGTGTATTCTAACTAAATTATAATTTTTATTGGCACATTAAGGAATAAAATTAGTCCGTCTGTTTTTTTTCTTTTGATGTCATTAGTAGACTTACATATATCTCCTTCTCTAATAAATGAAAGTCACCTGAAGTACCCCGAATGAGTATGAAAAACCCAATCTAACACTACCAAGTTAAGAATCGAAATTTTGTTGGTGAAATTTGAAACTGAACCGATTTCCGGCAGTTAATTTAATAATCTACAATTAAAGTCGTTAGCTTTCACAGACTGTAGGAAACTATCCTTAGTTTCTGAACCGAAAAACGTAATTCGTAATATTGTTTTTTCTTGTCGCTTTTTTTTCTTTACCGTTAACTGTTCCTATTTAGAGAACATTTTCTTATGAGTTTTAGTTCTTTTGTTTTGTAAAAGAAGTCAAAGCTTCGAATAAGGAAATAATAGCTATCGTTTCTTTTGTTCCTTTAGTAGGTTTAGGTTCCAGGTGAACAACCTTATTAAATTCTAAATTCATAATAAAGGAATAGACTAAGATAGGGCTATGTAGTTTTATAAATAGGCTAAGTGTTAAAATTTTGATTGCTATTAGGAAATTTTGATTTCAGGAATAATAAATTTGTTTTTGGCGTATGGGTATACGTTGATTTCAACCAGGTAGTTCAATTTTTTTTGATAATATTTCTGTTTGTTTAATATTTTAAGTAATACTTCCAGTTGGATGTACTTTTCGAACACTCTTTAGAGCAAACAATTTTCCTTTTGTTATTAGTTATACTTAGGCATGTAATCAGATTCTTATTCTCTCTTTTCTTATCAGATTACATACTTTTTATTTTGTACTTGTTATTATTAATCAATTTTTTTAAGCTTTTGTTTCTTGATAGACTTATGTAGGTGTTGGTTTCTATTAATTTGTTAATCAGGTTTTCATTTTTTTTGTTTCTTAATCCAGTATTACTTGGTACCTTTTTTCTTTTTTTTTGGGTTGAGGTAAATTTTTTTTTGTTTTTGTTTTCCGATTTTTCGGATTCAGTTTACCTTAAGATTATTACTCTTAGTTGGATAGTTTATATTTTCTTTTTTTTTCAGTTTCGTTAGATTAAATTGGTTTGTCATACATTTGTTTTGGTATACATTTTTTTTGTTTATTTATTTATTTAATTACAATTTGTTTTTGGGTTCGTAACCCGTTTACCTACTACCTTATATTAAAATGGCACGTTCAAACAAGGAGGAAGAAGACCGCATTCAGCAACTCATTCGTGACGCTGAAATAGAAGAAGAGATTAGAATTACTAGGTCTGCTACACAAAATTTAGATCAAGGTGCTAGGCGAAAAGTATTACACTCTCCTCTGATAACCGATCGGCGCGCTCGATCCTCCTCTCTCAACGTGGATAGCACCGGGGTAAATATCCCCAGTGAACAAAATATGAGTCGACACACAACGTCCATATCCACCCCGCCGTACAGCGAAATAAGTGGTGCAGGGAGTCAAGAAGCTCCTCGACAAGAAATGTTCGGTTCGCTTGAGAACACCATGAAGCCAATTACGAGTAGGGAGAATGAAGCGAGTGCATCAAGAAGACTTCCCATCCTGGGTTCAAGGGGAATTCTTGATAGTTTAGCCAGAACGTTACCTAAAACGAAACCAAAAATAGCAGCCTCTGAAGATTTAGAACACCGTATCAAAATGAGTATAGCAAGAGGAATGTCTACCTGTAAGCAAGGATTAGAGAAATCCCTTACCGCTCATGTGGGAGTCGAAATTGATAGACGTCTCATCAGCTTTCTCGAGCAATTAAAATTAGCTCTTCCAACGCAAACAGCGAACATTCTGTCAGACACGCCTCCATTTGGTCCTCCACCGACGTCCAATCGTCCATTGACAGGTCCTATACCGATGCCCTTGCATACTTCGGATTTTACCAGGCCACCACCCACGTTGTCAAACCCAACAAATAGTACCAATAAGAGTGCATTTATTCCAATAGGGCAACATCTCAGGGCAAAACCAGTTCCGGTTGCTCCAGAAGACATTTTCGCCCCAAGGTCAATAATAATGTTTGTTTCGGCTATCAACCGCCCTATACACCATTTTCCATTCCGCCACCCGCTCTAAATCCTAACATGCCTTCTACTGGATACCGTAACCACATTAAGGTGGATAAGTGGGGGTTAAATTTTGATGGGATTTCCGACAAGCTAACGGTTGAAGATTTTGTATTTAGGTTGGAAAAATTAAAGAGCAGGTATGCCTGTTCTTGGAATGACATCCTGCGCGATTTCCATCAACTACTCTCGGGTCCAGCCCATGATTGGTTTTGGCAATTCCAAGTAGGCAGGGATTTCGATTGGCCAATCTTAAAAGAAGCTCTGCTAAGTAGGTACCAAAACCCCATGACGGATCTAGAGATAGTCCGCAATATTTTAGATCGCAAACAGTACTCATATGAAAGTAGTGAGGAGTTCTTTGCCGCAATTAACAAAATGAGATATCAGTTGAGGATGCCAATACCGGAAACCGATATGGTGAAGATAATTAAAAGAAATTTAAACGAGAAAATCCGGAACCTAGTCTTTCCTCAAGCCATTTTTTCCCTCGATCAACTCCGATACGTGTGTAAGGAAGCGGAAGCAGCCTTGCCAAAGCGAGATCGAGAGTTACCCAAACCAGCTGGTAGACCTCATCTTAAGTATAACGTTAGTGAGCTGGAGGGTGAAGAGGAGTACAGCCATCCCGATGACCAAGTCGCCGCTTACCAGTTTGGTGGGGCCCGCCACAAAGATCCCCCACGGCGATCTGTCGATGCTACCAAACTGGTCTGCTGGAATTGTAAGATTCAAGGTCACACTTACTTTGATTGCGAGTCAGACGAACGTAACCTGTTTTGTTTTAAATGTGGCCACGAAGGTGTAAAAACACCAAGTTGTCCGCGGTGCCACCCAAAAAACCGAGCGAGGGACGCGGAGAATCCGGGGGATTCGCGTTCAGACCTAAAACTGAACCCCCGTTAAGTCCCTTGGAAGCTAAGAAAAATTGTAGTAATGACGAAGAGTTAGTTATTCTTCCAAAAGAGGAAGAACCAAAGATAAGAATTTTAACGCATGAGGAACCGGTCAGATATTTATGAAAGAAAGAAGCATTTGTATGAAATTAGGCCCCTACATGTCCGTCTCCGAGAGTACGAGGAAGCTCGTACCCGAATTTTTAACCCTGCACTCAGCTCCCCATCTAAGAACATTTTAAAAGTTAGAGCCCGTTTTAAGGCCCGAAAAGAAACCAAGAATAAATTATCGTCTACCGTTCTTAACTTAGAATCGGATCCTCGTCCCTATGCCAAAATTCAGATAGGATCGCGAGAAGTCTTGGGCCTACTAGATAGCGGTGCCAGTGTTAGTGTTCTAGGAAAAGATTGCCTTCACTTGGTTCAAGAACTTGGTGGCCAAGTCACACCATTTAATTCAGGGGTTAGAACCGCTGACGGTAAGAGTCAGTCAATTGTGGGCAGAGTTCTATTAAAGGTCAAATATAAAGACAAAGAGGAGGGGCTAACCTTCTTCCTCGTTCCAAGTTTGGAGCAAGAAATCTACCTTGGGGTTGATTTCTGGAGAGCTTTCCAGTTGGCCCCTGGGATTAAAAGTAGTATTTCAACGACGAGTGACGAGCTATCAGACACCTCAAATGTCCATTTGTTGACCTCAGATCAGCAGGCTAGATTGGATGCAGCCAGGGAGAGATTTTTGAGCTTTGAGAAGCATGGATTAGGAAAGACGTCGCTGATGGAGCACGTCATCGACACCGGAGATGCGCTCCCTGTGAAGCAGCGTCACTACCCTGTGTCTCCAGCGATACAAGCCATTCTGTATGAAGAGTTAGATCGGATGTTGAGTCTCGGAGTTATTGAGGAGAGTGAAAGCCCGTGGTGTTCGCCAGTCGTTCTCCTGCGGAAACCCGGCAAAAACCGACTTTGTTTGGATTCCCGCAGGGTGAATGCACTGACAAAAAAGAACGCTAATCCTCTCCAACATATCGAAGGACTCACCAGCCGACTACCCGATGCTATATATATGAGTAGCATCGACCTTAAGGAAGCATTTTGGCAAATACCGCTGGAGAAGCAGAGTAGGGAAAAGACTGCTTTTGCGGTACCGGGAAGACCCTTGTACCAATTCACGGTGATGCCGTTCGGGTTGTGCAACGCAGCCCAGCGGTTGAGCCAGCTGATGGACAAGGTGATTCCTGCACGACTCAGGGAACGTGTTTTCGTTTACCTCGATGACTTGCTCATCATGGCGCCGGATTTTGATATTTTGACACGCATATCGCCTTGATATGCGAAGTAGCCGACTGTTTACGCAGAGCTAATCTCACCATCAACATGAAGAAATCCAAGTTTTGCTTCAAAGAGCTTAAATACTTGGGCTTCATAGTTGGTGGTGGGAAGTTTAAAACCGATCCTGCTAAGGTCGAGGCAATTGTGGATTTCCCAATTTCCAAGACCCCCAGGCAGGTTCGGTGGCTGCTTGGCATGGCGGGGTGGTATCGTAAGTTCATTAGGAATTTCTCAACCCTGACTGCACTCTTGACTGACCTGCTGAAAAAGAGAAGCGAACAATTTAAAATTACGGATGAAGCGCTTAGGTCGTTTGAGGGCCTGAAGCAAGCGTTGATCTCGGCGCCGGTCCTTTCGCGTCCAGACTTCACAAAGAGATTCTATATCCAATGTGACGCCTCGGACGCGGGGATCGGCGCAGTACTGTCCCAATTGGGCGAGGAAGGAGAAGATGTCCCGATTGCCTATTTCTCACAAAAATTCAACAAAAGCCAGAGGAACTACAGCGTCACCAAGAAGGAGTGCATGGCCGCAGTGATGGCTGTGAAGAAATTCAGGCCGTATGTCGAGGGCATGGATTTCACTGTCATTACTGACCACTCGAGTCTTCAATGGCTGATGAGCATGAAAGACTTGAGTGGTAAACTCGCAAGATGGAGTTTGACGTTGCAATCTTATGCCTTCGATATACGGCACCGTAAAGGCAGCCAGCACGTAGTACCGGATACTCTTTCTCGGGTACATGTAGATTCTCTGGCTCTGGAAGACGTTGCCCCATTGATTGACCTACAGTCAGCGGAATTCCTTTCCGACGAATATTTAGATTTAATAGGGACGGTACATGAGTGTAGAGATGAGCTTCCCGACTTAAAGTATGAGGATGGGTTTGTGTATAAGAAAGCCTGTAAAAATTTTAACGATGAAGCGATGCACGAACACGCATGGCTCCTATGGGTCCCCCATCAGCTAACCGAAAATATCATTGTTAAGGCCCATGACCCTCCAAAGGCCGCCCATGGAGGCGTCGCCAAAACCCTAAACAGAATAAGGCAATACTTTTACTGGCCTAATATGACCAGCCAGGTTCGTGAATATATTTCTAACTGTAGTATATGTAAACAGAGTAAAGCGTCCAACCAAGTAACCCGTCCACCCATTGTCACGTCTTATTGTAGTGATCGTCCATTCGAGAAAGTATATATAGACTTTTTGGGACCTTATCCGCGGTATCGGTTAGGGAATGTATATGTATTCGTGGTGTTAGATCATCTGTCTAAGTTTGTTTTGTTAAAAGCTATGCGAAACGCAAATACTGTAAGCGTAGTTAAATTTCTAAAGGACGATGTATTCAATATGTTTGGAGTTCCAAACATAATACATTCAGACAACGGAAAGCAATTTACATCAAAAGAGTTCAAAACCCTAATCGATAAATATGGCATAAGGCATTTTAAGACCGCGTCATACGCCCCACAATCGAACGCGTCCGAAAGGGTGAACCGCTCTTTACTAGCAGCTATCCGGTCGTATCTCAAAAATGATCAAAGAGAATGGGATACACACCTGAGCGACATAGCGTGCGCCCTAAGGAGCGCGGTACATAGTTCCATTGGCGTATCTCCTTACTATGCGCTGTTCGGAGCAAATATGATAACACACGGTAGCAGTTACGACTTAGTGAAAAGGCTAAATGCTGCCGATGATAATGAGCTCTTGATCCTTCCTCGGCAAAGCCGTCTGCAAATCATAAGGAACCAGATCCGCGAAAATATCAAGAAAGCCAGCGAGAAGTCAGCTAAGACTTACAATATCCGCAGTAAAGCGGTTAAGTATTTCCCTGGACAGGAACTCTACCGAAAGAGTTTTACCTTAAGTGACTCTTAAAAACTAATGTCGGCGAAGCTGATGCCCAAGTATGTGAAATGCCGAGTAATTAAACCGATAACATGTATGAATTGGAAAACATGAATGGTAAACGAGTGCGAATATTTCACGCCAAGGACTTGAAACAATGAGCCAATGAAACATTAAGTCTTAAAAGAATATTGAATATATTCGCCGGACCGCGTACAGTAGAAAATTTATTAATGGTATTTGTTACATGTTATCTTGTCTCATGTTTTTTTTGTTAGTTGTTTGCGTAGTTATTCGCTTATCCTCGAACACTTTTTTTATGTTTTCTCAAAGGCAGCGAGTGGGCTTGTTAAATCTCTTCGAATCAACTTAATAATGATAATCTTGTGCTTGCCCGGTACTTAGAAAAAAAAACACCAAGAGTTATAAAGAAAACAAAAATGTACACTGGGAAAAGTGAAACACACTTGGCTCATCATTAAGTTCATGAAAACTCGCTATAACAACAAAGGAATTTATATTTTTCTTAAGTTTTACTTTATTGCATGTTATACTTCCTATATCTTAATTTTTAAATAATTTTTAATAACCATCTGTGATTTCTAGAATTAGGTTACTAAACTCCTTATTGAGAAAGACTGATAAATTTTAACATCTGTGATATTTTACTAGACTGACTTTCCTTTTAACATCTGTGATATTTACACCTAATTTATATTAACTTATTAACCTTTTTGTTTTTTCTTCCGGAGATACTAATCCATCGTACATAATATATACACACATATCGTGAGTGTCAAAAGTGAGTAAACACCCATAGGATTTCTGGAGTTATATGGGATTTAAACCAAAAAGTAAACAAAAATTGGATTCGAATAATATAAAACAAAAGCTTTATTCAATAGCAATAAATTAAAACAAAAATACAAATTTTAAATAAAACGTAGTCATTTTTTTCCAATTAAAACTAAACTTTCCTTATATTTTACGCGTCAAAAGTAAATAAACACTTGAAATTTGTTGACAAAATATATTAACATAACATTATAAATAACAAAACTCAGTATTTTGTTTGACCACCTTTAGACTTCATAACTTCTTTGAGTCGGCGGGGCATAGATACCACAAGGTTATTTGTAACATCGGAAGATATTTGGGCCCATTCTTCAATTAAAGCCTTTTTTAGGTCATCTTTGTTATTTATGGTCCTTTTGCGAATTTGCCGGTCCAAATGATCCCATAAATGCTCATTGGGATTAAGGTCCGGTGATTGTGGAGGATGATCAAGCTGTTTTGGAGTCCTATAAAGCAACCATTCTTTAACAAGTCGCGATGTATGCTTAGGATCATTGTCTTGCTGAAAGATCCAATTGCTAAGCATACCTAATTTGTTTACGCTAGGTTGCAGGTTATTCCTCAGGATGTCAAGGTAATCTTCCTTCTTCATTGTACTTTCAATGAGGACAAGATTCCCGACCTCAGATGCCGCCATACATCCCCACACCATCACCGAACCTCCCCCATGTTTTACTGTTTCTCTTATATTTTGTTCACTAAATTCTTTGTTTTTTTTTCTTCAAATTTTTGTATTTGTTTTACTTTTAAAAATTTCAAATTTACTTTCGTCTGTAAATAATACATTTTTCCAAAACGAAATATCTTTATTTATATATTTTTTTGCAAAGATTAAACGTTTTTTTTTATTCACTTTAGATATCATTGGTTTTTTTCTGGCACTTCTACCATGTAAGCCGAATTTGTGCAATGTTCGCCGTACAGTACTCGCACTTATTGAAATTTCAGAGTTAATTGATTTTCTCTCCGCAATTTTAACGGCACTGGAACTAAGATTTTTCCTCACTTCGGACACAATTTCTCTTTCTTCTCTTTCGTTTAGCTTTTTTGGTCTACCTGTACGTTTTAAATTTTCTACTGTTTTAAATCTTTTAAATTTATCTATTGTTTTTTTTCACTGAAACATGGTTTCTATTAACAATTTCGCCAATTTCCCGATACGATTTTCCTTTTTTCCTCAAATCCACTATAATTTTCCGCGTTTCCAAAGAAATTTCACTTCTCATTGTAAAAACAAAAATTACGCTGCTATCAATGCTTTAAACACGACCAGCTTACACTCTGAAGTGATGTTAAAAGAACGGCTTATCTTCACCGTCTAACATATGAAAGAATATAACAGTACGTTTAACTGATTAATATTAAACATTAGGAGCCTACATGATGTTTACTTACTTTTGACGCGTTAAATATAGGATATGTTTAGTTGTTATTAGGAAAAAAATGCATTATATTTATTTTTAATTTTTATTTTTGCTTTAATTAATTGCTATTGAATAAAGCTTTTGTTTTTTAAAATTAAAATGCGAATTTTGTTTATTTAATTGTTTTAATTTCATGCAAATCCAGAAATCATATGGGTGTTTACTCACTTTTGACACTCACTGTACCTTTTCACTGTCTTGCCCGGCATAATGGTGGGTTTCTCCCCACGTTTTTGCTTCAAAACCAAACGAAAAGTTCGGGCAGAAAAAGATAAACATGCTATTCAGACAAAGAAAAATTTATTTTAGATTAATTCGACGAGAACTGAATTGTATAAAACATTTTTACCTGTTTATGAAGAATCCATGTCCAGACGTCCGTAATGGCGTAATCCCTATGCGTCCTTTTTGTTTGTGCCATTTATTTGGAATGTATCCAAATAATTTGCAAATTTTGTTGTGGACGCTGCAAAAAAACCAAATCGCAATGAAACGAGAGCGAGAACTAAGAAATAACGAAACCGATCAGAGATAAGGGAGTAGAAAGAGTAGCTGTCAAATATAAAACGGAGTTGGATTAATGCAAGGGAAGATGTGAGCTAGGTGGTGCTAGTATCAGGTTTATTAGTTTTTTTGGTTTCATAAAATTTGCTTTCGCAAGATAAATAGTTATTTCGGCATTGGTCTAGGTGGCGCTTCAGTTGAGTGTCTATACGAGTAGCCCAACGTCCTTGTCTTTATTTGATAGGTACTTTCAAGATGGAAAACGATGGTGGTGCCATCCTAAGAATTTAAACAGAAGCAGTTTTTTTTCATAAGTTTATATTGTGTGTTCTCTTCTTGTTTCTGTCAAAAAAAAAAAAAAAAAAGAAACTGTCAAACCAAGCAGAAAACCATTCTTAATAGTACCTAGTAGTTCCATATACAGAGCCCAACGTTAACTTGGAACTATTTGTTTGTATTTGTCTCCTTCGTATCCGACTTGTCGGTGCCGTAGAATCCATTTGTTTTGTGTATATCCCTGTGAGAAAATAAATAAATATTCTTTTTGAGAACGAAAACTATTTCAAATACTTCACTCCGAAAAATAGCACAAACGCCCTCTTACGACCAAAAATCACAACCTATAAATTGACGTGTCTAAACTGACCCTCAAATAAGATTCGAAGTTAAAATTCTGAAATAAAAAAAAAAGCGAAAGAGAAGAATATACATACCTACCTGTTGTTGTGTAGTCCGGTCTACCGAATTATGATTGTCTGTGATTGTAAAAGCACCAATACACCGGTTCTTTTTTGCTTGTGGCTGGGTGGATCGGATGATATTGTCCTGTTAATCCACAAATCATCTTACGATTCTCAGTTAGGTGTACGGTTATGTGTACTGTTGGTATAGTATCGTGTCAAAGTCAGTTGGATTTTTGATACCGTGCCCTACAATAGTGTCTGCAAATACGTTATCGGTGGAAGATTCAGAAAATCAGAAAATAACCAAGAGTAATAAAATAAAATCATTGCACATAATCCTGTAACGAATTATCTTTTTTGGTGCGTTATTGATAACTGAAAGTTATATTGAATGTAGGTTTTATATTCATTTCGGTTAGTTCTTTGCCCCTTTTTAGAATAAAAAGTTTCACGACACCTTAAGCTTCCTCCGTCCCCTTGTTGCCGAATTGTATGTAATTGAATCAGGAAATCATTATTGGTGAGTTAACGAGGAAAGGTTGTATGGAGAGGTTAAGGAATTTTTGTTTTCTTAGATTTCCCGGCGGACCCAGGTTGTTCCCGGTGCTGGGCCGCCGCATCATTTCGAACTACAGCCATCTTCACCGGATTGGCGGCGGTATAGCTACGCTGGAGGAGTGTCAGTCGAAATAGTGGAGCAAAAGAAAATTCGTGAGTCCTATAAAATAAGAAAGTCAAGAAAAGAAAGTCAAGAAAAGAAGAGTCAAGAAAAGAAGAATCAAGAAAAGAAAAACAAGAAAAGAAAAACAAGAAGAAATTTCGGGGAAAAAGAAACCCCACAAAATACAAAATTTGCACCCAAAAACTTACTGTTTGTTTGTTGTTTGTCTCTTAGTTATAAACGGCATTGGAGTTCCTTTTTTTTTGTAGTGCAACTAGGTACAAAAACAATTCTTATTCTAACTGATATTTTTTTGCAATTGTAAGCCAGGCAAGAAAAGGCCGTGTTTATATCGTCTGCGGTTCGGAACTATTAACATAACCTACGACTACGTAAACCTCGTAAGAGCTCTTAGGGGGTGGGGTGTCTTGGGTCGCGTCCGAGGCAAGAAAGAAGCCGAAAAAGGGTCTAGACACGGTTTTTTTTGTCGGTTAATTTATTTTTCTTATTCATTTATACAAATTTCATAATGTGAATAAACTTCAAAGCCATAAATGATAAGGGATCAAAGTGTGAAATTTTGTGTTGTTCTTTTATGGTTCCCACTAGTGGAACCATGACTGTTTGAAG
This sequence comes from Eupeodes luniger, assembly GCA_951509635.1. Classification (NCBI taxonomy): domain Eukaryota; kingdom Metazoa; phylum Arthropoda; class Insecta; order Diptera; family Syrphidae; genus Eupeodes; species Eupeodes luniger. The sequence continues at coordinate 200,623,111 of OX608073.1, read as the reverse complement.
TTTTTTTCAGGGGGTGCTGAAGGTGACTTGAGTTTCGTGAGAGGATGATATAGAAGGACCTCGGGCGTCTACTGCCCTTAAGGGGGAATCCAAAACTATGGCTCCGGATTTCCATGGTGGGGAGGGATAAGGCCACGCTGCAATTCCATCCGCAGCCCCTTGATGTTGTCGATAGTCGGTCCGCGGTCCCATTTAGTTTTTTTGTGTCCAACGGGATGATTCTTGGTATTTGGCCTGATTTATGTTTTTTTTGGCTGCGAGCATGGTCAAGTTTCGGGGACAAGATCCCCCCCGTCCGGCGAGCTAACTGCCGCGCATAACTAGCAGGCCCAGTCCTTCGGAACTTGGCATTCCGACCTACCTTGCCCTAACACTTCCTTCCCAATATCCATCCCCATCCTTTTTCCTGCCTAAAAGTCCCTATACCTACTCCCCCCCTTCTCCTGTCTCGCAACAAAATGGCGCCCAACGTCTTAGGCAGCCTTGCTTAGGATTTTTGTCTTTGTTTCCGTTTTTTTTTATGTCATGCGAATAGAACCAAACTTGCTGTGAGTTTTCAAGACTTATATGTCTGCATCAGGAAAGTCGCGCACAGACCTAGGTGTATTGCGATGAGTCATTGGAAATTCCCAGTGACTGCGGTTAGTGTGTGTTGAGGGTGGTTGTGGTTGATGCGGGCCTTTGAAGGACGCGTAAGTCTGCACTAGGAAGGTCACTGACGAACCTAAGTGTATCGTGACGTGCTCCTGCTGAGACCTGTATCAGCTACAACCTCCACCAATGATAGTTTGTTTCTTACCCTTCCTTTCTTTGTTTTATTCTTTTCTATACATAATAACATTTTTCTTTTCTTCAGTCCTCTAGTCCTGTTCCAATTATTTGGTATTGGTGTACGTATATGTCAGACTGTACGTCTAAGACAGCTACATCAGGCCAACCATTTTTGTTTTGTTTGCCACCCCGTTTCATGTCTTCTAACCAGGTCCTAAAGATGGTCTAGAATCGCGGAAACGGGAGGGGGAAAACATTCTTTAGTAATTTTGAAAGTGTATTCTAACTAAATTATAATTTTTATTGGCACATTAAGGAATAAAATTAGTCCGTCTGTTTTTTTTCTTTTGATGTCATTAGTAGACTTACATATATCTCCTTCTCTAATAAATGAAAGTCACCTGAAGTACCCCGAATGAGTATGAAAAACCCAATCTAACACTACCAAGTTAAGAATCGAAATTTTGTTGGTGAAATTTGAAACTGAACCGATTTCCGGCAGTTAATTTAATAATCTACAATTGAAGTCGTTAGCTTTCACAGACTGTAGGAAACTATCCTTAGTTTCTGAACCGAAAAACGTAATTCGTAATATTGTTTTTTCTTGTCGCTTTTTTTTCTTTACCGTTAACTGTTCCTATTTAGAGAACATTTTCTTATGAGTTTTAGTTCTTTTGTTTTGTAAAAGAAGTCAAAGCTTCGAATAAGGAAATAATAGCTATCGTTTCTTTTGTTCCTTTAGTAGGTTTAGGTTCCAGGTGAACAACCTTATTAAATTCATTCATTCGTGACGCTGAAATAGAAGAAGAGATTAGAATTACTAGGTCTGCTACACAAAATTTAGATCAAGGTGCTAGGCGAAAAGTATTACACTCTCCTCTGATAACCGATCGGCGCGCTCGATCCTCCTCTCTCAACGTGGATAGCACCGGGGTAAATATCCCCAGTGAACAAAATATGAGTCGACACACAACGTCCATATCCACCCCGCCGTACAGCGAAATAAGTGGTGCAGGGAGTCAAGAAGCTCCTCGACAAGAAATGTTCGGTTCGCTTGAGAACACCATGAAGCCAATTACGAGTAGGGAGAATGAAGCGAGTGCATCAAGAAGACTTCCCATCCTGGGTTCAAGGGGAATTCTTGATAGTTTAGCCAGAACGTTACCTAAAACGAAACCAAAAATAGCAGCCTCTGAAGATTTAGAACACCGTATCAAAATGAGTATAGCAAGAGGAATGTCTACCTGTAAGCAAGGATTAGAGAAATCCCTTACCGCTCATGTGGGAGTCGAAATTGATAGACGTCTCATCAGCTTTCTCGAGCAATTAAAATTAGCTCTTCCAACGCAAACAGCGAACATTCTGTCAGACACGCCTCCATTTGGTCCTCCACCGACGTCCAATCGTCCATTGACAGGTCCTATACCGATGCCCTTGCATACTTCGGATTTTACCAGGCCACCACCCACGTTGTCAAACCCAACAAATAGTACCAATAAGAGTGCATTTATTCCAATAGGGCAACATCTCAGGGCAAAACCAGTTCCGGTTGCTCCAGAAGACATTTTCGCCCCAAGGTCAATAATAACGTTTGTTTCGGCTATCAACCGCCCTATACACCATTTTCCATTCCGCCACCCGCTCTAAATCCTAACATGCCTTCTACTGGATACCGTAACCACATTAAGGTGGATAAGTGGGGGTTAAATTTTGATGGGATTTCCGACAAGCTAACGGTTGAAGATTTTGTATTTAGGTTGGAAAAATTAAAGAGCAGGTATGCCTGTTCTTGGAATGACATCCTGCGCGATTTCCATCAACTACTCTCGGGTCCAGCCCATGATTGGTTTTGGCAATTCCAAGTAGGCAGGGATTTCGATTGGCCAATCTTAAAAGAAGCTCTGCTAAGTAGGTACCAAAACCCCATGACGGATCTAGAGATAGTCCGCAATATTTTAGATCGCAAACAGTACTCACATGAAAGTAGTGAGGAGTTCTTTGCCGCAATTAACAAAATGAGATATCAGTTGAGGATGCCAATACCGGAAACCGATATGGTGAAGATAACACTGGTTGACAAAATTACGTTTTTTTCATGTTGCACAAACAAAGGAATACTGTTTAAAAGGATTAAGATGTCCTAAATTCGAATCTAACCTTTAAATTTTTCTATCACATCAAGTTTTTAAAATATGCCCCTTTAAAAATGCTAAAAACAAACAAAAACGGGTTTTTTTAAGCCTAAGTTCAAACTCAAAATATCTCTTAACAATAATTGTATGATGATTTTGAAAAGTACAAACCTTTCTCTTTTGGATACAATTCAAAGGATTTTAGTATCTTACTTAGTTTCTGGAAATTCGCATTATTTATGAGTCTTTATTTGAATCTATATGAAGTCTCGAAAAAAACTTGAATTTGATACTTTAATAGTTTTGTAAATTACGTTTTGGACTACATTTTTAGTGCTGATTTCGAATCCAAACTCATATTTTAACTATTTGCTCAAGTTTTAAAAATACCCGTTTTCAACATCATTTTTACATTTTTTAATATATTTCAAAAACTTGCTATAATAGAATTATTTAGACAACAGATTCGTTACAAGAACCAAACTTACTTTAACTTATTTTAGCAAAAGTGGTTAAGCGTTTCTTTTAGTTTTTTGTTAGACATGTGATATCTAACAAATTTTGAAGTTTTTTTCGAATATTATATGAAATAATATAAATATTTCAATTTAATATTGAATAAAGGGATTTTAGATTTGGAAAACATTCAGGGATTTGATTGAAAAAAAGCTACTAAATAAATTTAGACAGCCTCAATAAGCCGAATACACGTGTTTTTTCGCATTTTAAAAAGTAATATCTGAAAAACCTGATGTGATACATTAATTTTAAAGTCGGATTTAAATTAAGGCCTCCAAAACCCTTTGGAAAAGTGCAATTTCAATGCCAGTAGAAAAACCTTGTCGACCAGTGTAATTAAAAGAAATTTAAACGAGAAAATCCGGAACCTAGTCTTTCCTCAAGCCATTTTTTCCCTCGATCAACTCCGATACGTGTGTAAGGAAGCGGAAGCAGCCTTGCCAAAGCGAGATCGAGAGTTACCCAAACCAGCTGGTAGACCTCATCTTAAGTATAACGTTAGTGAGCTGGAGGGTGAAGAGGAGTACAGCCATCCCGATGACCAAGTCGCCGCTTACCAGTTTGGTGGGGCCCGCCACAAAGATCCCCCACGGCGATCTGTCGATGCTACCAAACTGGTCTGCTGGAATTGTAAGATTCAAGGTCACACTTACTTTGATTGCGAGTCAGACGAACGTAACCTGTTTTGTTTTAAATGTGGCCACGAAGGTGTAAAAACACCAAGTTGTCCGCGGTGCCACCCAAAAAACCGAGCGAGGGACGCGGAGAATCCGGGGGATTCGCGTTCAGACCTAAAACTGAACCCCCGTTAAGTCCCTTGGAAGCTAAGAAAAATTGTAGTAATGACGAAGAGTTAGTTGTTCTTCCAAAAGAGGAAGAACCAAAGATAAGAATTTTAACGCATGAGGAACCGGTCAGATATTTATGAAAGAAAGAAGCATTTGTATGAAATTAGGCCCCTACATGTCCGTCTCCGAGAGTACGAGGAAGCTCGTACCCGAATTTTTAACCCTACACTCAGCTCCCCATCTAAGAACATTTTAAAAGTTAGAGCCCGTTTTAAGGCCCGAAAAGAAACCAAGAATAAATTATCGTCTACCGTTCTTAACTTAGAATCGGATCCTCGTCCCTATGCCAAAATTCAGATAGGATCGCGAGAAGTCTTGGGCCTACTAGATAGCGGTGCCAGTGTTAGTGTTCTAGGAAAAGATTGCCTTCACTTGGTTCAAGAACTTGGTGGCCAAGTCACACCATTTAATTCAGGGGTTAGAACCGCTGACGGTAAGAGTCAGTCAATTGTGGGCAGAGTTCTATTAAAGGTCAAATATAAAGACAAAGAGGAGGGGCTAACCTTCTTCCTCGTTCCAAGTTTGGAGCAAGAAATCTACCTTGGGGTTGATTTCTGGAGAGCTTTCCAGTTGGCCCCTGGGATTATAAGTAGTATTTCAACGACGAGTGACGAGCTATCAGACACCTCAAATGTCCATTTGTTGACCTCAGATCAGCAGGCTAGATTGGATGCAGCCAGGGAGAGATTTTTGAGCTTTGAGAAGCATGGATTAGGAAAGACGTCGCTGATGGAGCACGTCATCGACACCGGAGATGCGCTCCCTGTGAAGCAGCGTCACTACCCTGTGTCTCCAGCGATACAAGCCATTCTGTATGAAGAGTTAGATCGGATGTTGAGTCTCGGAGTTATTGAGGAGAGTGAAAGCCCGTGGTGTTCGCCAGTCGTTCTCCTGCGGAAACCCGGCAAAAACCGACTTTGTTTGGATTCCCGCAGGGTGAATGCACTGACAAAAAAGAACGCTAATCCTCTCCAACATATCGAAGGACTCACCAGCCGACTACCCGATGCTATATATATGAGTAGCATCGACCTTAAGGAAGCATTTTGGCAAATACCGCTGGAGAAGCAGAGTAGGGAAAAGACTGCTTTTGCGGTACCGGGAAGACCCTTGTACCAATTCACGGTGATGCCGTTCGGGTTGTGCAACGCAGCCCAGCGGTTGAGCCAGCTGATGGACAAGGTGATTCCTGCACGACTCAGGGAACGTGTTTTCGTTTACCTCGATGACTTGCTCATCATGGCGCCGGATTTTGACACGCATATCGCCTTGCTATGCGAAGTAGCCGGCTGTTTACGCAGAGCAAATCTCACCATCAACATGAAGAAATCCAAGTTTTGCTTCAAAGAGCTTAAATACTTGGGCTTCATAGTTGGTGGTGGGAAGTTTAAAACCGATCCTGCTAAGGTCGAGGCAATTGTGGATTTCCCAATTTCCAAGACCCCCAGACAGGTTCGGTGGCTGCTTGGCATGGCGGGGTGGTATCGTAAGTTCATTAGGAATTTCTCAACCCTGACTGCACTCTTGACTGACCTGCTGAAAAAGAGAAGCGAACAATTTAAAATTACGGATGAAGCGCTTAGGTCGTTTGAGGGCCTGAAGCAAGCGTTGATCTCGGCGCCGGTCCTTTCGCGTCCAGACTTCACAAAGAGATTCTATATCCAATGTGACGCCTCGGACGCGGGGATCGGCGCAGTACTGTCCCAATTGGGCGAGGAAGGAGAAGATGTCCCGATTGCCTATTTCTCACAAAAATTCAACAAAAGCCAGAGGAACTACAGCGTCACCAAGAAGGAGTGCATGGCCGCAGTGATGGCTGTGAAGAAATTCAGGCCGTATGTCGAGGGCATGGATTTCACTGTCATTACTGACCACTCGAGTCTTCAATGGCTGATGAGCATGAAAGACTTGAGTGGTAAACTCGCAAGATGGAGTTTGACGTTGCAATCTTATGCCTTCGATATACGGCACCGTAAAGGCAGCCAGCACGTAGTACCGGATACTCTTTCTCGGGTACATGTAGATTCTCTGGCTCTGGAAGACGTTGCCCCATTGATTGACCTACAGTCAGCGGAATTCCTTTCCGACGAATATTTAGATTTAATAGGGACGGTACATGAGTGTAGAGATGAGCTTCCCGACTTAAAGTATGAGGATGGGTTTGTGTATAAGAAAGCCTTTAAAAATTTTAACGATGAAGCGATGCACGAACACGCATGGCTCCTATGGGCCCCCCATCAGCTAACCGAAAATATCATTGTTAAGGCCCATGACCCTCCAAAGGCCGCCCATGGAGGCGTCGCCAAAACCCTAAACAGAATAAGGCAATACTTTTACTGGCCTAATATGACCAGCCAGGTTCGTGAATATATTTCTAACTGTAGTATATGTAAACAGAGTAAAGCGTCCAACCAAGTAACCCGTCCACCCATTGTCACGTCTTATTGTAGTGATCGTCCATTCGAGAAAGTATATATAGACTTTTTGGGACCTTATCCGCGGTATCGGTTAGGGAATGTATATGTATTCGTGGTGTTAGATCATCTGTCTAAGTTTGTTTTGCTAGAAGCTATGCGAAACGCAAATACTGTAAGCGTAGTTAAATTTCTAAAGGACGATGTATTCAATATGTTTGGAGTTCCAAACATAATACATTCAGACAACGGAAAGCAATTTACATCAAAAGAGTTCAAAACCCTAATCGATAAATATGGCATAAGGCATTTTAAGACCGCGTCATACGCCCCACAATCGAACGCGTCCGAAAGGGTGAACCGCTCTTTACTAGCAGCTATCCGGTCGTATCTCAAAAATGATCAAAGAGAATGGGATACACACCTGAGCGACATAGCGTGCGCCCTAAGGAGCGCGGTACATAGTTCCATTGGCGTATCTCCTTACTATGCGCTGTTCGGAGCAAATATGATAACACACGGTAGCAGTTACGACTTAGCGAAAAGGCTAAATGCTGCCGATGATAATGAGCTCTTGATCCTTCCTCGGCAAAGCCGTCTGCAAATCATAAGGAACCAGATCCGCGAAAATATCAAGAAAGCCAGCGAGAAGTCAGCTAAGACTTACAATATCCGCAGTAAAGCGGTTAAGTATTTCCCTGGACAGGAACTCTACCGAAAGAGTTTTACCTTAAGTGACTCTTCCAAACTAATGTCGGCGAAGCTGATGCCCAAGTATGTGAAATGCCGAGTAATTAAACCGATAACATGTATGAATTGGAAAACATGAATGGTAAACGAGTGCGAATATTTCACGCCAAGGACTTGAAACAATGAGCCAATGAAACATTAAGTCTTAAAAGAATATTGAATATATTCGCCGGACCGCGTACAGTAGAAAATTTATTAATGGTATTTGTTACATGTTATCTTGTCTCATGTTTTTTTGTTAGTTGTTTGCGTAGTTATTCGCTTATCCTCGAACACTTTTTTTATGTTTTCTCCAAGACAGCGAGTGGGCTTGTTAAATCTCTTCGAATCAACTGAATAATGATAATCTTGTGCTTGCCCGGTACTTAGAAAAAAAAACACCAAGAGTTATAAAGAAAACAAAAATGTACACTGGGAAAAGTGAAACACACTTGGCTCATCATAAAGTTCATGAAAACTCGCTATAACAACAAAGGAATTTATATTTTTCTTAAGTTTTACTTTATTGCATGTTATACTTCCTATATCTTAATTTTTAAATAATTTTTAATAACCATCTGTGATTTCTAGAATTAGGTTACTAAACTCCTTATTGAGAAAGACTGATAAATTTTAACATCTGTGATATTTTACTAGACTGACTTTCCTTTTAACATCTGTGATATTTACACCTAATTTATATTAACTTATTAACCTTTTTGTTTTTTCTTCCGGAGATACTAATCCATCGTACATAATATATACACACATATCGTGAGTGTCAAAAGTGAGTAAACACCCATAGGATTTCTGGAGTTATATGGGATTTAAACCAAAAAGTAAACAAAAATTGGATTCGAATAATATAAAACAAAAGCTTTATTCAATAGCAATAAATTAAAACAAAAATACAAATTTTAAATAAAACGTAGTCATTTTTTTCCAATTAAAACTAAACTTTCCTTATATTTTACGCGTCAAAAGTAAATAAACACTTGAAATTTGTTGACAAAATATATTAACATAACATTATAAATAACAAAACTCAGTATTTTGTTTGACCACCTTTAGACTTCATAACTTCTTTGAGTCGGCGGGGCATAGATACTACAAGGTTATTTGTAACATCGGAAGATATTTGGGCCCATTCTTCAATTAAAGCCTTTTTTAGGTCATCTTTGTTATTTATGGTCCTTTTGCGAATTTGCCGGTCCAAATGATCCCATAAATGCTCATTGGGATTAAGGTCCGGTGATTGTGGAGGATGATCAAGCTGTTTTGGAGTCCTATAAAGCAACCATTCTTTAACAAGTCGCGATGTATGCTTAGGATCATTGTCTTGCTGAAAGATCCAATTGCTAAGCATACCTAATTTGTTTACGCTAGGTTGCAGGTTATTCCTCAGGATGTCAAGGTAATCTTCCTTCTTCATTGTACTTTCAATGAGGACAAGATTCCCGACCTCAGATGCCGCCATACATCCCCACACCATCACCGAACCTCCCCCATGTTTTACTGTTTCTCTTATATTTTGTTCACTAAATTCTTTGTTTTTTTTTCTTCAAATTTTTGTATTTGTTTTACTTTTAAAAATTTCAAATTTACTTTCGTCTGTAAATAATACATTTTTCCAAAACGAAATATCTTTATTTATATATTTTTTTGCAAAGATTAAACGTTTTTTTTTATTCACTTTAGATATCATTGGTTTTTTTCTGGCACTTCTACCATGTAAGCCGAATTTGTGCAATGTTCGCCGTACAGTACTCGCACTTATTGAAATTTCAGAGTTAATTGATTTTCTCTCCGCAATTTTAACGGCACTGGAACTAAGATTTTTTCTCACTTCGGACACAATTTCTCTTTCTTCTCTTTCGTTTAGCTTTTTTGGTCTACCTGTACGTTTTAAATTTTCTACTGTTTTAAATCTTTTAAATTTATCTATTGTTTTTTTTTCACTGAAACATGGTTTCTATTAACAATTTTGCCAATTTCCCGATACGATTTTCCTTTTTTCCTCAAATCCACTATAATTTTCCGCGTTTCCAAAGAAATTTCACTTCTCATTGTAAAAACAAAAATTACGCTGCTATCAATGCTTTAAACACGATCAGCTTACACTCTGAAGTGATGTTAAAAGAACGGCTTATCTCCACCGTCTAACATATGAAAGAATATAACAGTACGTTTAACTGATTAATATTAAACATTAGGAGCCTACATGATGTTTACTTACTTTTGACGCGTTAAATATAGGATATGTTTAGTTGTTATTAGGAAAAAAATGCATTATATTTATTTTTAATTTTTATTTTTGCTTTAATTAATTGCTATTGAATAAAGCTTTTGTTTTTTAAAATTAAAATGCGAATTTTGTTTATTTAATTGTTTTAATTTCATGCAAATCCAGAAATCATATGGGTGTTTACTCACTTTTGACACTCACTGTACCTTTTCACTGTCTTGCCCGGCATAATGGTGGGTTTCTCCCCACGTTTTTGCTTCAAAACCAAACGAAAAGTTCGGGCAGAAAAAGATAAACATGCTATTCAGACAAAGAAAAATTTATTTTAGATTAATTCGACGAGAACTGAATTGTATAAAACATTTTTACCTGTTTATGAAGAATCCATGTCCAGACGTCCGTAATGGCGTAATCCCTATGCGTCCTTTTTGTTTGTGCCATTTATTTGGAATGTATCCAAATAATTTGCAAATTTTGTTGTGGACGCTGCAAAAAAACCAAATCGCAATGAAACGAGAGCGAGAACTAAGAAATAACGAAACCGATCAGAGATAAGGGAGTAGAAAGAGTAGCTGTCAAAAATAAAACGGAGTTGGATTAATGCAAGGGAAGATGTGAGCTAGGTGGTGCTAGTATCAGGTTTATTAGTTTTTTTGGTTTCATAAAATTTGCTTTCGCAAGATAAATAGTTATTTCGGCATTGGTCTAGGTGGCGCTTCAGTTGAGTGTCTATACGAGTAGCCCAACGTCCTTGTCTTTATTTGATAGGTACTTTCAAGATGGAAAACGATGGTGGTGCCATCCTAAGAATTTAAACAGAAGCAGTTTTTTTTCATAAGTTTATATTGTGTGTTCCCTTCTTGTTTCTGTCAAAAAAAAAAAAGAAACTGTCAAACCAAGCAGAAAACCATTCTTAATAGTACCTAGTAGTTCCATATACAGAGCCCAACGTTAACTTGGAACTATTTGTTTGTATTTATCTTCTTCGTATCCGACTTGTCGGTGCCGTAGAATCCATTTGTTTTGTGTATATCCCTGTGAGAAAATAAATAAATATTCTTTTTGAGAACGAAAACTATTTCAAATACTTCACTCCGAAAAATAGCACAAACGCCCTCTTACGACCAAAAATCACAACCTATAAATTGGCGTGTCTAAACTGACCCTCAAATAAGATTCGAAGTTAAAATTCTGAAATAAAAAAAAAAGCGAAAGAGAAGAATATACATACCTACCTGTTGTTGTGTAGTCCGGTCTACCGAATTATGATTGTCTGTGATTGTAAAAGCACCAATACACCGGTTCTTTTTTGCTTGTGGCTGGGTGGATCGGATGATATTGTCCTGTTAATCCACAAATCATCTTACGATTCTCAGTTAGGTGTACGGTTATGTGTACTGTTGGTATTCAGTCGTTATTTGACTTCCATCAAGTGAAGAAGTGTTAATAAGTGATTGCCAGTTAATTTTAAATTAAAAAGTAAAGTGCATTTGTAGGGTTTGCCATTTAAGACGGTGGTTTGCCACTACTAAAAACAAGTAATCGGTAGCCCAGTAGAGGTGGCGTCTGGAGACAGATCCAAGGGTCGTGGGTTCGAGTCCCAGAGCGAGTCGACGAAAAACATAGAAGCTTTTTTTCATAATCGGGAAATTGCCGATTTTATAAATTGGGAAAAAAGGCAAATGATGAAAGAGAAAAGAGCAGAGGTATCGAAAGATACCTCTGCCAACATATCAGGCGTTGTTGCGGTGGTTCCAGCAGCGGTACCGCGAACAACCGCAACAACATCAGGTCAGGCATCTGACCAAACAACGGCCAGACCAAAAAGAAAATTAAAAAAACAAGCCCAAATAAGGTTGAAAGAACCAATTCGGCTAAGAGGCAGGCGAACAAAAAAAAAAAGGAGAAGAGGGAAGGAATCACCACGGACAGTGAATTCTCAGACTACGTCGAGTCTGAGAAAACTGAATATATGTCCGAAGGCGGAGAGGGGCTCTTCAGGCCTCCAAATATAGACTTAATTCTATCGGAGCCAGAGCCAGTCCCGCAGACAAACAAGGCTTTGGAGGTAGCGGGGCGGACCTCCAAGAGGAAACAGAACTGGTGCAGGCCCTGCAAGCCAAACAGGCAGACATCAGCCAACAAGAGGAAAACCTAAGAAAGCTGAAGGAGGAAATGGAGCCCCTCCTCAGTCAGCTTAAGCTTAAACAAGAGGCGCGCCGTAAGCAAGAGGCAGCCCAAAAACAACAGCTGCAAAAACAACAGCAGCAAAAACAACAGCAACAAAAACCACAGCAGCAAAAACAACCACAACCCAAGCCCGCTTCCAAATACACAGGAGCGGAGCAAATTAAAAAGACGCCAGCAGCAGCGACAGGCCCAATTGCTGAGGGCCCATCGACTTCGGCTAAGGCAAAACAGCAGCATCAACAACAGCTACAACCAAGGCAGCAGGAGCAACAGAAACAGCAGCAGCAGAAGCAGCAGCAACAGCAGCAACACCAGAAACAACCACAGCCCAAGAAGGAGAAGGTGCCACCAATAAGGACCCATAGAGTTGACCTGGACGACATAAAACAGGTATGTAAGTCGGCCACTAAGGGCAATTTTTTCATTAAAATCCTTAACGAAAAAGAAAAGAATTATTCGGTCCAGTGCTTCTCACTGGCCGAATACAACTTAGTAAAAGGGTTATTAAAAGAGGCCACAGCTGAGTTCTTCAGCTTCACGCCTAAAGGCGAAAAATTAAAGACGGTCCTACTGAAGGGCATAAGTTCCTGCACGGAACCGGAGGCGCTCTTAGCTGAGCTCCGCCAAAAAGCCATCGACGATCTCGATTTCATCGGGGTCAAGCCTTTCACTACGGTGAAGTCCAGGCGAGGGGGTTACAGGCTGCCAATGTTCCTCGTAACATTATCGCCCCAAAGTAGGCTTGAGAGTCTGAGGGAAATCAAATGCCTCGACTATCAAGCCATACACTGGGAGACATTAAAAAGGCACGACGACATTTTACAATGTACGAAGTGCCAGAGGTTCGGCCATGCCGGAGCCAACTGCAATATGCAGTTGCGCTGCGTCAGGTGCTCAGAAACCCACATCAAGGGAGATTGCAAGCTGGTTAATGAGCGGGTTGAGGATTTGACCCAGCTCAAGTGTGTCCTTTGTGGAAACCAAGGGCACCCGGCTAGCTAAAGGGGTTGCCCTAAGGTCCAACAAATAAAACAAAAACAGGCCAGTCAAAAAGCCGAAGGAAGTCGAACAGTTCGACAGGCTCCTACACAAAAATTCGTGGATCCCAAATTTTCCTACGCCCAAATGGTGTCAGGGAATGGGAACACGAGACAGGCTCCACCAACGGTTGCCCCAAAGGCCCCTGTGCCTAAGGCACCAGAGGTGCAGCCTGACATTGTAGCCTTGTTGTTGAGCATTCACGGTCAACTAACAGGGCTGCAAAGTCAGATAAAGGAGCAAGGCAAAAGGGTAGATCATCTCTACTCTTTGTTGCCTGGCATGGCGCAATTTAGACCATAATGGGCGCGCTGCCGGAGACGCGCCTAAAAGTCCTAGCTGTGAATGTAAATTCACTGATTAGGATTGAACGAAGAGCCAATATGTTCCAATTGTTGAAAGACTACAGTCCCGATGTGTGTATGGCTAGCGAAACTAAGCTAAACCACAAACACAAATTGACTCATAAAAATTACAATATCGTAAGAAGAGACCGGCCCGACTCCACTCAAGGGGGCGGTGTCGCTCTCTTTATACGAAAAGGCATTAATTATAAAGTCATATACAACAATGAATTGCGAAAGCTCAAGACGCTAGAAGTTTGCGTTGTATGCATTTCTCTTACTCAAGGGAAGCGGATGTATATGATTGCGGCTTATGCGGCTGGAGCTCCGCAGGTTACTTACTTTGCTTCAGAACTCGAGATTCTTTTTAGGGAACTGAAACTGAGCTTGGAAGAAAACTATTTCATCTTGGCCGGTGATTTGAACGCAAAACATGAAGATTGGGGAAATCAACATAGTAATCCCAGAGGTAACCATCTTTTTAATTTGATGGATCTTTACAGCGTTGAATATGGCGTCGACCTGCTGGCTACTGAAAAGCCATCGTATCCAAGAAGTGGCTCCTTTTTGGATCTTTTGCTGTACGACACAAGACTGGCAGTTACAGACAAAGTGGGTAATCACCCTCGTAACTGCTTACAGACAGTTGAGTACGACAGTGATCACTGCGGACTGGCTGCTGTAATGCAGATACCGAACGAACGCGTGGAGTTGGAGGAATACGTTGCAACGCACTCTTACAATTACAGTAAGATGCGCTGGCCTCGTTTCACCAACGCCTTAGCGAGAGAACTTCGTTCGAGTGACATAGCCCCACCAAACAACAGAAACCTAACAAATACAGATATTGACCAACATTTACAACAAATGGAAGAAACAATAAAACGAACGATGGAACGGACAATACCAAAGTACAAAGAACGGGACCAAATGGACGCTTACAGAAACGCGACTATTGACGCACTACGTAAGCACAAGAGTGGCTTACTGACAAGACTCAAAAACTTGTACAGACGACTTACAGACCCACACGACTTGGAGGTTAGGACACTGAAGTCGTCAATAAAAAATGTCAATCTGTTGATTAAGGAGAACTACAGGTTATCAATTAACAAGTACTGGGACCGCAAGATCCGGTCAGTTAATTCCAGTGACCCTGGTATGTTCCCTAAAATCAACAAGATATTTAGGAAAAAGAACGACAATGACCTTCCGTGTCTGAAACTCCAAAGAACTGAAGAGAACACAAACGTACTCAGGACAGCGCAAATAGATCCAGAAGAAGCCATCTTTGACGATGACTTTTTTATAATTGAAGATCCGAAGGAAAAGGTGGAGGCGGTGGGAGCTGCTTTCCAGCAAGTGTACAAGGTGAATGCTTGCATTCGCCCCAACCACGACCTGGAAAACAGAGCCCTACTTAATCACTTTTACCTTCGAAATGATATAACACAATGGCGATCTGAGAACCGCGGTTTCATGCGGTTCAATGACGATTCCTTGGCAAATGCCATAATCGCCGAGCAAACGGGACCAAGTCCCTTGTTAGTAACGAAGGTTGAGCTTCAGCTCATCTTCAACTCAATAAAAAATAAAAAGTCAAAAGGTGTCGATGGTATATCCAACGTTGTACTAAGACATTTACCGATGGAGGCAATTGACATTTACACCACACTCTTCAATAATGCACTGAATAATGCATATTATCCAGTGCATTGGAAGACCGCTGTGGTTCATCCTCTCCCGAAAAAGGGAAAGGACAACTCCAACCCGTCAAATCTTCGGTCGATAAGTCTTCTTCCGAGCATCAGCAAAGTTTTCGAAAAGATCATCAATAGGGCTCTGACTAAGTGGGCTGCGGACAACAAAATAATTTCGGATAAACAGTTCGGGTTCAAGGCGGGTCATGACACAATTCATGCTGCGTCTAAACTCGTTTCTGATATCCAATGGAATAAATCAAAACAACAATGCACAGGTGCTGTTCTGGTTGATTTGGAAAAGGCCTTTGACACCGTATGGTTAGAGGGTCTTTACCTAAAACTGAGCAGGCTTGGCATAAGCAAGCCATTGTTGTATATACTTTATGATATGCTTAACGGTAGAAAGTTTGTTGTCAAAAGTGGCAATGTAACTTCTACCACCACATTCTTAATTAAAAATGGTCTTCAACAGGGAGCGGTGAATTCGCCGATTCTCTTCAGCATTTACACCAGCGATCTAATAGGTAGTCTTACAAAGGCAATTGCGTACGCCGACGATCTTATTGCGTACAGAACGGCCCGAAAGGTTGAGGTTATAAGAATTCTCTTGCAGCGTGATTTCGACAAGATTCAGCGATATTGCGACGACTGGAAACTGAAAATAAATGTCCAGAAGTCGGAGACAATTCTGTTCCGGACCCCGTTGGCTAGGGCCACGAGGGATACGTGCAAGAATTGGCGCAAGATGGTTATCGTTAATCTTCACGGGCAGCCATTAGCGAGCAAAAGTGTTTTGAAGTACCTCGGTATCTGGTTAGATCAGTATTTATATTTCGACAGACATATAAATGCTGCTCTGACCAGGGCCAGAGGAGCCTTCGCTCTGACGAAACGGCTGTTTTTTAGCAGTCGGCTTGACCCCAGAGTGAAGGTAATTTGCTACATGGCCCTCATACGGCCGATGATCGTGTATGGTTGTCCTGTGTGGTTCAACGTTGCCCCTTCCCAGATGGAGAAGTTTCGGGTGTTCGAGCGGCAGTGTTTACGACGCTGTACCGGCTTATACAGAACAGCGGAATCTTCTTATGTGCATTACTATTCCAACGAGGTCCTATACAATGGGGCTCGAATCAACAGAATTGACAATTTCGTGATAAAACTCGTTCGAGGTCACATTGCAAGAGCTATGTCTTCGACCAACAATTTAATTTTCGGGGCGTTCTATCCGAACGACGAGTATTTTGAGAGTGCACGCTTGGGCGGCTTCATTCCACCAGAAGCATTCCTCTTTTTAGATAGATGCGGTCTGATACAGGATAGATTGGCAGTTCCGTTAATCTACCACGTCAGACGACGAACCGTGGATAGGCGACTCCTGTACAATCGGGACGTCATGGCACACGACGGAGCAGAGCTCCTTCGGTTCAGTAGGGCTGTGTCCGAACGGGACCGAACTGATAAGGTGAAGCAGGAGAACCAGTTTTGGTGGCTTCAATCGGCACTTGATAGCGGGTAGTCGGGATGGGGTTTAAAGCCTTGGCCGGCTTACATACTTGTTTTATAGTTTTAGGGTTTAGTTTTAAGTAGAATAGGCATGGTGGCACAAAAAACAAAATACAAAAAATACAAAAAAGAAAAGTACAAAAAAATACAAAAAAAAAAAAAAAAAAAGATAAATAAATATGGAATAAAAAGAAAAAAAATAAAAAAAAAAGAAAAGACAACAAAATATGAAAAACAAAAAACGTTAGATAGTTAGATTTGCTGCTGTGGTTGTTCTAGTTTTAAGTAGTTTATAGGTAGAATAGGTAGTTTAAGTTAGTTTAAGTTTTATTTTAAGGACCTTATTTTAAGTAGTTTTAAGTAAAAATAAAAAGGATATTGATATTAGTTTTTTTAAATTTTCTAATGAATACAAAAATAAATAAAATTGAATTGAAGTTAAATAGATCTTAGGGCCGAAAGGCATTGCATTAAGTATTATTGTTTAACTTAGAGTGTCCGTATGGGACCAGTAAGTTAGTTGTAAGTTATGGTTAATTAGGCTAGTTTTATGAATTTTTGTCTAGCTTTAAGATAGGTTTAAGATTGAATTAATAAAAATGAATTTAAAAAAAAAAAAAAAAAAAACTGTTGGTATAGTATCGTGTCAAAGTCAGTTGGATTTTTGATACCGTGCCCTACAATAGTGTCTGCAAATACGTTATCGGTGGAAGATTCAGAAAATCAGAAAATAACCAAGAGTAATAAAATAAAATCATTGCACATAATCCTGTATCGAATTATCTTTTTTGGTGCGTTATTGATAACTGAAAGTTATATTGAATGTAGTTTTTTTATTCATTTCGGTTAGTTCTTTGCCCCTTTTTAGAATAAAAAGTTTCACGACACCTTAAGCTTCCTCCGTCCCCTTGTTGCCGAATTGTATGTAATTGAATCAGGAAATCATTATTGGTGAGTTAACGAGGAAAGGTTGTAGGGAGAGGTTAAAGAATTTTTGTTTTCTTAGATTTCCCGGCGGACCCAGGTTGTTCCCGGTGCTGGGCCGCCGCATCATTTTTTTTCGAACTACAGTCATCTTCACCGGATTGGCGGCGGTATAGCTACGCTGGAGGAGTGTCAGTCGAAATAGTGGAGCAAAAGAAAATTCGTGAGTCCTATAAAATAAGAAAGTCAAGAAAAGAAAGTCAAGAAAAGAAGAGTCAAGAAAAGAAGAATCAAGAAAAGAAAAACAAGAAAAGAAAAACAAGAAGAAATTTCGGGGAAAAAGAAACCCCACAAAATACAAAATTTGCACCCAAAAACTTACTGTTTGTTTGTTGTTTGTCTCTTAGTTATAAACGGCATTGGAGTTCCTTTTTTTTTGTAGTGTAACTAGGTACAAAAACAATTCTTATTTTAACTGATATTTTTTTGCAATTGTAAGCCAGGCAAGAAAAGGCCGTGTTTATATCGTCCGCGGTTCGGAACTATTAACATAACCTACGACTACGTAAACCTCGTAAGAGCTCTTAGGGGGTGGGGTGTCTTGGGTCGCGTCCGAGGCAAGAAAGATGCCGAAAAAGGGTCTAGACACGGTTTTTTTTGTCGGTTAATTTATTTTTCTTATTCATTTATACAAATTTCATAATGTGAATAAACTTCAAAGCCATAAATGATAAGGGATCAAAGTGTGAAATTTTGTGTTGTTCTTTTATGGTTCCCACTAGTGGAACCATGACTGTTTGAAGTTTTTTTCAGGGGGTGCTGAAGGTGACTTGAGTTTCGTGAGAGGATGATATAGAAGGACCTCGGGCGTCTACTGCCCTTAAGGGGGAATCCAAAACTATGGCTCCGGATTTCCATGGTGGGGAGGGATAAGGCCACGCTGCAATTCCATCCGCAGCCCCTTGATGTTGTCGATAGTCCGTCCGCGGTCCCATTTAGTTTTTTTGTGTCCAACGGGATGATTCTTGGTATTTGGCCTGATTTATGTTTTTTTTGGCTGCAAGCATGGTCAAGTTTCGGGGACAAGATCCCCCCCGTCCGGCGAGCTAACTGCCGCGCATAACTAGCAGGCCCAGTCCTTCGGAACTTGGCATTCCGACCTACCTTGCCCTAACACTTCCTGCCCAATATCCATCCCCATCCTTTTTCCTGCCTAAAAGTCCCTATACCTACTCCCCCCCTTCTCCTGTCTCGCAACAAACTTAAACTGAGCTTGGACGAAAACTATTTCATCTTGGCCGGTGATTCTACCTAAAAGCTCTCCCTCGGTTCGTCGTCAAAGCTTGTCATCCTCAAACTCAACTTTAAATGCTAAAACTAATTCCAAATCGGTGTCAAAACAAAAACCCAAACAAAATAAACGTATCCCAGACCTAAATGTAAGTGGAAATCAATCTCTCTCCTATTCTGCTGCTGCTGCTTCTGCTTTGGAAAAAGACAATGAGAAATCCAAAACAATTTCAATATCGGATGATGCTGCTGTGGGTTCCTCTGCCGCTAAGCCCAAAGATGTTGTTGATGTTCTTATCACTGAGGAGGCCTCTTGTTCCAATTTGAACGTTGCTGCAGTTGTTGGTGTCGCTGTTTCCTATAGTGCTAACAAAATTGTGAACGGTGATGGTGAGGGTGATATTTGCAAAGGGGGAGAAGATGATGATCAACGTTATGTTGACGGCGGCAATCGTGGTGATGGTGGTATCAGATGCGTTGGTGGCGATGGTGTGGATGGCGGTGACGGTGATGAAGGCGGTGATGACGGTGATCGTGGTATTGGTGATGATAGTGATCATGATGTTGGTGTTGATGGTGTCGTTGGTGTTGATGGTGTTGCTGGTGGAGATGTTGCTGGTGCTGCTGATGCTGGCGATGTTGATACACCAGCTTTTATCAACAATAATACTGAACAACATAAAGGTCCCAACGAGTTTGCTGCTGCTGCTAATATTGTAAACGGAACGTCTACGGAATGCTCAGATATGGCTGAATGGGTGGTAAGACAAATGAAATGGTTTCATGTTGGTAGTTTTCGCTCAAATACCTGCACTGATGTTATTATAAACCATCTTGTGTCCAAATTGAACATAAACCCCGATGCAATTGAATGCTTTAAACTTCTAGGTAAAGGAAGATCTGAAGTTGACCTCAAAAAAGTGAATTTCAAGTTGGGAGTTCCCATTGAATGTAAAAATGCTGTTCTCAATCCAAATATATGGCCTGATGGTATTAAAATAAGGCCGTTTCAGAAAAAAAACTTGTGATTTATGACGACATTCAACCTAGAACCAACTTTAAAAATTTTTCTGGAAACTGCCCAATTAAAGCGTTCTACCACAATGCCAGTGGAATGAGAACCAAGTTAAATGAATTTTTTGCTGTATCCTCGCATCTCGACTATGATGTCATTGTTATCACTGAGACTTGGCTTCATGGTGGAATATTATCATCTGAGATTATTGATAGTAGATTGTATACCGTCTTCCGAAAAGATAGATGTCTTACTGCTGATGATCGAGGTGGTGGTATTTTAGTTGCTGTGAAAAATGGCTTGATATGTAAAAGTATAATCCTGCCACATGATGATAAAGAACAGTTGGCTGCTGTTATTAATGTAAAAAATAGTTTACAAATTGATTGGAAATTAAATTTTTTAGTGAGTTATGTTCCTCTAAGAAGTGAATTGAAAATTTATGAAAAACATATAACTAATATTGAATTCATTAACAATTCATATATCAAAGATTTTCAAACAACTTGTATATTAGGAGATTTTAATATGGGTAATGTTAACTGGTTTTGGTCAGATGATGATAAAATGTTTATACCAACAAATATGCTTAGAGACTATGAATATGCTTTTATTGATTATGTTTACTCTTTAAACTTACATTCGAAAATGATGTTAAGGTTGATGTGTTAAAATGTCCTTTTCCTTTGTTAAATAATTCTGTTCATCATGAGCAGATTGAGTTGAAATTCGAGTTTTATAACCCTTTTCGCGAAACCGACTCCACGCCAAAACGTAATTATGCTAAAACTAATTTCATTGCATTCAATGCTTGGTTAAATACTATTAACTGGGAAATGGAATTTAGTAATAAAAGTTTACAATCTATTTATAATCGATTCATTGAAATTATTATGACTGGGGTTGAAAGTTTTGTTCCGTTGTCATCGAATAAAAAAAATAATAAGCCTCCATGGTATAATAGACAACTTTCTCACTTGAAAAACTTAAGAACTAAAGCTTTCAAAAAATATAAATACTCGGGAAATGAACTTGATTTAGCTAATTTTAATAAATTAAGAAAAGATTTTAAAGTTTTAAGTAAATTCTTACACAAGAATTATGTCATGGGCATAGTAAATAAAAAAAATAGCAAATGTTTCTCGTCATACATTAAATCAGAACGTTGCTCTTATGGATTACAGAGATAATGGAGTATGGCTCAACTTCGGCAAACAATACACAATCAGCTTGTGAACTTTTTGCTCAGTTTTTTGAGTCTGTATACTCAAAACGAGACGTAATTTTAAATCAAGAAACTATATGTACTACACCAGTAGATTTAGGATCGATGGTTTTGGATATTAATGATATAACATCTGCAATTAAAAAGCTAAAGCCGAATACAATCCCTGGTGCTGATGGTATCCCTGCTTCTTTTTTAACAAACTATATTGAAAACCTAAGTTTAGCCTTACTCATTGTTTTTAATTTGTCATTGCAAGAGGGCATCTTTCTCAATGAATGGAAAATATCTTATGATGTTCCAATCTACAAAGCGGGTTCAAAAAATAATGTTGAGAACTACAGAGGTATAAGCAAACTTTCTGCAATCCCAAAACTATTCGAAAGTATAGTCAAAACCAAGCTTGAATTTTTTGTAAAAGAATATATTTCAGAGCTGCAGCATGGATTCGTGAGTGGTAGGTCCACTTCTACAAATCTTTCGTATTTCTCTTCATTTGCCATTAACCTAATTGAAAAAGGAAAGCAAATTGATGTCATATGTAAAAAGGGAATAAAACCACTGACTGGCACCATTTGCAAGAAAAAAGCTCTCCCATAAGACGTGTACTGACTATTTTTGTTGGACAGAGTATAGTTAGTGCGCAAGAGATAACTTAGGACAGTTGTGATGGATGTTTTTTTGAGATTATTTTACGAATGTTTGTGGTTAAAGAATGGCAAATATGTAATAGTACATATTTGTTTGCAAGATCAGATTACATTTTCTTGCTCCTGGCAATGCGGCCCCAAAAAATTCTGCGCCCTGTGCATTTGCACATCTTGCACATATGCTTTGTCCGGCCCTGTTGACGATAAATCAAAAGCCTTTGGTAATTTCGATAATGCCATTGGAAAATAATTGAGGGAATCTATAAATTTTACATTTCCAACTTGCATCAAAATTATTTTTGTTCCACGCATGATCAACTGTGGCTTCAGGCTTGTTTTTTCCAAAATATAATTCAATATGAATTGGTGATCATACGCCTGCCCGTTGTGAGCAATTACAATAACTGTTTTGAACACTTGGCGAATCTTTAAAATATAGTTCAAAAAGTTAGGCACCACATCTTTGGTTTCTATATGATTTCTATGACTGCACTGCTGACAAAAATGCAGATTATCAATGTCAATACATAAGCTGCATCTTTTCTGGAAAACACATAAATTTGGCGTATGTATTTTGTACGAAGAGTCATCAGATTCTTTTTCTTGTCGGCTCTCGAAGTCGTAAAAAATATAAAGACATTTTTCAAAATTTGGGTTACTCGTATTTGGCATCATAAAGCATTGGTATATATCTTACACGTAGGTATGACAAAAGTATTCCCCACAAACATGATCTCTTTTACCCGTAGTTTTAAGGCAATTAACACATCTTTTGACTTCATCACACATAGCTGGTTGTCCTGAACTTGAAGATTTGTGATTGTCAAAACATATTTTACCTCGGAAATAACGATTACATTCTCTACAAAGAATCTCGTTAGCAGTAGTCTTACAAGCTGGTGTTTTTTCACATTGTGGACAAAATTTAATACATCTGTGTTCTTTTTTATTTTCATACGGTTTATGGCATGCCTCGCAATAGTAACTGCAACAGAACGCTGCTGTTAACGAAACTATTACATTGAAATTTATTCTTTTTTTGTTTGATTCATTTCTTGTTTTGCCTTCGAATATTACTGTTCTTCCTTTCGTTGCATATTCATAAACCGTAATTATATAATCTTTCAGATATCTTTGGAATTCTTTTAATTCTTCCAAGCCACAACCATCCAATGGTACAACAATATTAGCATTACTAATCAATAGCTCCGCTCTTATTTTTTGTTGTTTTCCCACATCATTTCGTAGTTTGTTGGCATCTGAAGATTTGTCCGCATATGCTACTGCTACTACTAGGGCTCGAGGTAAGCACAAGTTATCATTGTTTTTGATGGTTATGATTCCTCGTCTTTTAAGACATTCTTCATCATATGAATTGTAGTATGATATTGAACGGCGAGGATCCCCTCTACCTGTCGGCAATTTTACGGAAGTAACTGTTAATTCAAAAGTATCTGTGCAGAATCCTTCTGAGTTACTTTGAAAAATTTTAAGCATCATTTCCCATAGATCTTCAATTTTAAATTCTGATGCGTTCTTAAAATTCATCCATCCACTTCCTCTCTCCTTGGAAAATCCTTTTCCATCAAACGTCATTCCAACCTTATCCATAGCTCCCACACCCTGAAAAGCAAATTTAAGAGCTTCTTCAACAGCATTTCTTACCCATGTTGTCGGCTCTGCTCCTTTGGGGATAGGACTGATCCTAAACTCTATTTTGTTGGCTTTCAGGTTGAACCACTTTACTTTTGTTTCAGTGGATGAGACTACCTCATAACGCTATTGAATAAAAAACAAAATTATCTATATTTTCCTTGTTTTTAAACCATTTTTTTTTATAACTTACTTTTTCTTCAACGGGTGGGAGGAATTCAAGTTTTGGTTGCCCTCCTGGAAGTGATGCTTCAGAAACCTTCAAAAAATAGCCTGAGAACAGAGCTATTTCTTCTTCTGAAAGTCCATTGAAGTTAGAAGGTAAAAATACCTTAAAACTCTCCATTTCCAAAAGAATTCTTGGACCGTATTTTGTAGGAATTTTCTCCCCATTTTTTATTAAGTAGGTAATGGATTGAAGATCACTTATACTTTTTAATGGTTTAACCATACCCAAGTTATTCAACTTGTTCAAAAATTGAGAACTCATTTTGGATTTTGTTTTTTATTTTTCAACCGATCACTGCAAAGTTCACAATTAAACTAACTAATCCTTTTTTTAAAATCTTCCATACGCCAAAACAAAAACTTTGAACAGAAACACCCATTTATTTATAAGCTCACGCCATACAAATACATATTCCCATCTATTGTTCATTTGACAAAAGCAACCACAGTCATTTAATATCAACATAATAATTGTTCTTAATGTTGTAGAATTTCTTATTACTTCTCTTCAAATCCAATACATCGGATCGCTTCATCCTAAAAATCGTTTGTCTTCAGATATCAATTTAAAATTTAATATAAATTTGGCCCGTTACGGAATTCAATTTTTTTTTCTTTTAAAAAACATTGGAGCAAATCTAATCGTGTTGATTCATCCCCATTTGAAACGAGAGCTAGGCTAGGTACGCAACGCAATGCCTTTATTACCCAGGGACAGCGAGTGGTTAGGGATAGTGAGTTATAAAATTTTAATTGTTCTTTGTCTATAGTTTATGCTAGAAAATTAAACAAACAAACAAATCCAATAATTCGGATCGCTTCATCCTAAAAATCGTTTGTCTTCAGATATCAATTTAAAATTTAATAACAATTTGCCCCGTTACGGAATTCTTTTAAAAAAAACATTGGAGCAAATCTAATCGTGTTGATTCACCCCCATTTGAAATGAGAGCTAGGCTAGGTACGCAACGCAATGCTTTTATTATTAGGGATAGTGAGTTATAAAATTTTAATTGTTCTTTGTCTAAAGTTTATGCTAGAAAATTAAACAAACAAACAAATCCAATACATCGAATCGTTTCATCAAAAAAAAAAATTGTTTGTCTTCAAATATCAAATTAACTTTAATAGCCATTTTTAAATTAAACTTATATCTTTTTGACAACTATTGTTATTTTCCTATAATACATTCTTATCCTATCCTCCGCAACGACATACAACGAAGACTACCACGACCACGACGACATGACCGACCGACCGACCGACGATGACCATGACGATCATGACGACGAAAACGACGACAACCACCACCACGGCACATGCTGTACCGCACAACCATACCACATAAACGACGACGACAGACGATGACCATGACGATCATGACGACGACGAACACGACGACAACCACGACTACGGTAGCAACCACCACCAAACACATTACCCACACACCCCACCACAATCATCACGATCCATCCACCGCACATTCTCCAAATATCCAAAACTACTTCACACACATCTTTATTAAATTCCCTCCCTCCCTACCGACCGACCGACCGACCGACCGACCGACGACGGCAGCAACCACCACAATCATCACGATCCATCCAACGCACATTCTCCAAATATCCAGAGAGCCCGCGCCGCCGCCTCTTCCTCACTTCTATTCAAATCCAATAAAACATTTACGATCCTCAACATCACAAACCAACCCTTCATCATCATCACTTACGCATGCGGCGCCGCCGCCGTGGCGTGCGCCAAACAATACATCAAACACAATACCGCACCAATTAAAAACACATTAAAAACTAAAGCCATTAAAAAAGCCATACAAAAAATTCCCACGCTGAGCTGCCTGGTATTCTACTACTGTGCCTTGGAGTTGCGAGGACGGATACAGCTAAAAATCATGCCTAGATGGATGAGCTGGAAGAAAAAATTGGGGCTGATCCAGTTTTTAAGCGAGCCTTGGTATGCGTAAATTCTTTTGTATTATTACTAACGTATTTTTATAATGTTCCTTACTAATGTATTTTTACTAATGTATTCTTACTAATGAATTTGTACTAATACTATTATTCTCTATGTGTTAAATTATAACTAAAATGTTTGTTTCGTTCTGTTTTTCTTTTAAATAGATTCGGAAACTCAGCACATTTGGAGGAGTAAGAACGAAGAAAACTGTTCGCACAATGCCCAGGTGCATGTTTGAAGACACTTTGCTCCTCGAATACTCGTGGTTCGGGAAGGTCACCAAAAAACGGTTCGATGTGTTTAAGCAAATTTTTAGAGTGATGGTGGAGACAGTGAGGAAGAGTTTCCCTAACTTTAGCGATGCGGAGGGATCTGCATACATAAAAACGTACTTGAAACAGGACCGTTTGAGGCTAGGAAAAATGTAAGTTAATTTTACCTACATTTCTTTTTATATAATTATATTTATATATTTATGTAGCTATAATAATCTAAAAAATAGAATATTGCTTTTATTTTTTTTTTCTAATAAATTTGTGTATTTTTTTTCAGCGACGGGGCAGCAACGGATTAAATTTTGTTTATTAATATTAAGTTATATATATATATATATATATTTAAGTATGCATTAGTTTCAAGTTCCTAAAGTAGATAAATGTTTAGTTTAAACATGAATAAAAAACATGTAAAAAGTAATTTTTTAACCTCTTTTTATTTAAAAGGAATTTTATTTTCAGGAAAGTTATAAATAGTTATAAAATAACTGATCTCGAAAATATACTGGGTTTTTTGGTAACCTAGTTCTAACCGACGAAAAATAATGGTTTTTAAGTAACCTTATTATAACGTTGAAACCAGGTATTAAAAAAACCGATTTGTAGGTTTCCTTACTACTTGTAATAACTGGTAAATTAAATACGTCACCATAACGCTTCAAAATAACGTCAACGGAACGTAAGATATTAACCGTCTCTTATCGGTTACATTTAATCTCCAATAAGCAGTTATTATTTTACCGTTTAAAGCTGGTTTTTTGTTACCACACAAAAACCCAGGTTTAGAAGAAGCTTTTATTTAACTCTTTAAAATCGGTTTTTTGTTACCAAGAAAAAACCCAAGTTCGAAAGTTACTGACCATTTCGGGTAATGGTAATGGTTCTGGAACGTTTCCCAGCCATGATTTTTACCGATTTCATTACTTTTCGGTAAATAACCTCGGGTTATAAATCGGTTCGTAAGCCGATTTTTTACCAAAAATTGTTGCTTGGGAAGGTTTTTCAGATGGTTTCACTGCCTCAATTCTTGCCATCTTGTATCGGAAAGTTTGTGAAGGGATCCGGGCACATTTTTCTTAAGAATTTCCCAACGTTGGGCACTGCTGCTAAACAAGTTGAAATATTTTTGAACAACTCCAAAAAATGTGATTGCGGCAGTACAACATTTCGCTGAATCGACTCCACACAAGTTAAGGCTCTGAGCTGCACATGGTGAATACACGGCATTCGGATTTTTGTTTAGAATATGACTTTGTGCACCATTGTACTGTCCTTTCATATTGCTTCCATTGTCATAGCCTTGTGCATGTGCAGGTGCACAACAGTCTTCTAAAGGGATTTCGTTTTTTGCCAATGTTTCGCAGATCAAATCAGCTATTGCGGTGCCAGTTTTTTTTGTTGCAATCGACAAATTCCAAAAACCGTTCTTGAATGGTGAACATATTTTCTTTCAAGCGCTGATATAGCAAAATAAATGTGTTTTGTTCCTCATGACTTGAATCGGGTGTTGAATCGACAATTATAGCGAAGTATTTGGCGTTTACAATCTCTTTCAAAATAGCTGAATTCATATATTGGGCACAAATTTTAATGAACTCATTTTGAATTTCAACGGAACGGTATTGGACTTGCAAACGTTTGTGCTCTTGTTGTGAAATTCTTATTTTTTTCAAGTGCTCCTGAAGTAAGGGGTCATAATGACTAATTAATTCCAAAATGCCCAAAAAATTACCATTATTTGGCTCTCCAATAAGATTGACATCACCTCGTATTCCTAGTCCCCTGGTGGGATTTTCCGGTCCCCCGAAACCGAATCAAAAATTTCGTTTACAGTAGAAACAAAAATAGAAGAAAAGAAACTTTATAAAAACAGAAACCGAAATAAATATTTGTGTTTTGTTTTAATTTCCCGGGCCCCTTATTTTGACTTTAAAAATTTTCAAAATAAAATAAATTTGGAATTTACGTTAAATTAAATAAGAAAAGCGAAACAATTTATTATAACTTTCTTTCAATAGTTCAGAGTTGCCCAATTTTCCATTAAATATTAACAAAAATGTACGCCAATAATAATCAGGGGCCCAGATCGGCAAGCTTGTGACTGATAGATTGGCAGATAACATGCAAACAGGGGCCCGATTGCGAAAGCATGAAAGATTTAAAATTTTCGGGCCTCTAGAAATAAGTGGAAATAGGTATGTATGTTGATGATAAAAAGAGTATATTCTCATTGCTTTTAATTTTACGGGCCCCTAGAAAACCCCGCGCCCGGGGGTTTTAATGGAATCAATGTTGACTTTTAGTGATGATTCATAATTTAGAAATATCCCCTTGACCTTGCAGACCACCTGTTCACTATTGCTATCAGTACTAAATACCTTATAGGCATAATTCTTTGGGCCTCCACTTACGAGCTCTGTTATACAGCTTCCAACACCGTAGGTTTCTAGTTCATCTGTCATATCGCCCATAAGTGTACCAGTTGGAGGGTGATATTGACCAGGACAGCTTACATATATAACAGAATCTGTGTCATAGTAGAGAACTCTTTCCTCTAGACGCTCAAGATAACTGTAGAGTTTAAGACGAGCTTGAGCAGTTGTAAACGCAGCAATGCAAACATTGACTGATGATAAGGAGTCAGATGCTTCTTCCTTCATTTCAAAGTTGACAACAATATTTTCTTCATTTACTGGCAGAATGTGTGTTACCTCTGCCGATGGATGTGTAAGTAGGTGAAATAATGTTGACGAATCGTTCAAAATTATTGTTTGAACTTGATTTTCACGCTGTCCAAATTTTCCCCAAAATGAATTCAAAATCAACTTAGCCAGTGACCTTTTGCCAGGATTGTTGCAAATTTCAGAATATTCCAGTTGAATATTTTCCTTGGCTAGAAAATAATTTATATATTTTTCCTTTTGTTGGTGAGTTGAACATTCACTTGGCCACCCTGATGCTTCTTGTTTGATTTTCAGAAATTTGTTCATCATGGAAGTGAAAAGACCTTCAGAATTTGTCTCTAAGTTGTATTCCATTACTTCATATTCCCATATTTCAAAAACACAGATTATAACATACCCCTTTTGGACTGCTTTCAAAACTTCATCGATTACCCAAGTTCCAATTAATGCTCTTTGCTCATTGGAATGAGTACAAATTTGTCCCAAATTTTTTTCTTCGCTACAGCATCTGCATAAGGAAAACATCAACTTATGGTTTTGTTTAATTGGTGACGAAGGTGCTCAGGAGGAAGAATTTTACATTTTACAATTCCGTTTTTATTTTCGAGTTTCGCTGCTGAACAATTTTCATCACCATATACATGAACTTTAGGATGACCAATTGGAAATTTTCCAGTTTTACACACCTATGGATAGAGAGAGCAAACATCTATGTAATTAATTTTTTCACTTTCTTACATTTGTAGTAGTTGAATGAGTTCCCAGTTCGTCCACCATAAAAAGCATCACGTGGATTTAGCGGGGCGTTTTCTATTAATTGATGTGTATTAACAAAGTTTAATTCTTCTTTATTCAATTTCTTAAGAAGATGTTGAAATTCACAAGACCACATTTCGATTACTTCGTAATTAAACTTTCTCAAACGTTCAGTTTTAGCTACTGTTCTCTCATATCTTAGATTTAATGTATCTGTTTCATTCTCATGTAAAGGTTCATCGCGTTGGTGTTTCAAACAAAGAGGATGACCATGAAAGTAGCATCCATGAAACTCGAAAATTTGATTTGTTTCTTTACAAAATCCATCTACTTTTACCCCGTTAACTACTTCTTCTCTGCCTTTATATGCATGTTTGATATTAATATTTCTCTTTTTTTCTTCCAAAATCATCCACTGAATTGCCTCAATAGATTGGTTGTCTATTCATCTGTATCCAAACTTAGGTATCAAACCAATAGTGTTCGGTTGCAGAAAGTTCCGTCTGAATACAAGATTACATGCTGAGGCAATAGTTATGGCTTCTAAAAATGGTTCAACA
This sequence comes from Eupeodes luniger, assembly GCA_951509635.1. Classification (NCBI taxonomy): domain Eukaryota; kingdom Metazoa; phylum Arthropoda; class Insecta; order Diptera; family Syrphidae; genus Eupeodes; species Eupeodes luniger. Next base: position 200,593,441 of record OX608073.1, on the reverse strand, counting down.
TTACTTTGATTTAAAAATAATTTTCTAAATTAAGCAAGCTCCTGTTAATATTTTAACATCGCTCTTGCAGTATTCTACAATTTCATGTTGCATATCGAAATTATCGTTTGTATGTTCGGAATACCATTTCAAGAAGATATCACGCTCTTCTGTTTTCATAGAGTCTGGGCAATAAAACTCCAATGATGGCAATTTTCCAATGTAGTTTTCATTTTCCTTTGTATTAAATAAATACGGAAAGGGGCCTTTTTTAAGAACTGGAGCTAAGTCATTGGGGAGTTTTGATAAGGAAATGTGAAAGTAATTAATTGAATCGATGAATTTGACGTTTCCAAGATGCATTGCCAATATTTTTGTTCCTCGCATAATTAGTTCAGGGGTTAATTGTGTTTTCTTCAAAACATAGTTCAGAATGAACTGATGGTCATAGTACATGATATGGTTTGTTTGTCTCCAAGTTGTGATTTGAATTTATAAGAATAAACAATAAAATACAAATAATTTTATTTAGTTTTACTTTATTTTAATTTAATTTTAATTTTTAATGATGGTCATAGGCTTGTCCATTATGAGCAATCACTATTACTTTCTTAAATACTTTTCGTATTTCAAGTACATGATTTAAAAATTGTGATATTATCATTTCCCCCTTTATTATGTTCATAGAGAACTTACAAATCTCACAAAAATGCAAATCTTCATGATCTATGCACTGATCACATTTGTGTTGATAAACGCACAAATTTTGTTCATGCTGCTTTATCGTACCCTCCTTCACTTCATGTTCACATTTAATTATTTTTTCTTGACGACACTCCAGGTCATAAAAAATATATAAATTGTTTTTAAGATTAGGCTCTTTAGTGTTGGGGAGAATATAACATAAATGACCTTTTAATACATGGTTTTTACCATTCTTGCAAAAGAACTCTTCACAAATATGATCTCGTTCACCACTGTAGCATCTTAAGCAAAGGTGACTTATTTGGTCACTAATGGAATTTTTACCTGATGATCCGGATATTTTATGATTGTCATAACAATTAGTTCCTTTAATCCTTTCGGGACGGGAGTGGTACGTTTACATATAAATATTCTTTGTTCTGTCCCACTCTCGTACCGAAAGGGTTAAAGATACGATTGCAGTCTGAACATGTGATTTGTTTCTGTGTCTCTGGACATATTGGGGAGTGTTGGCATTGAGAGTACAATTTTTTGCATTTATAATGTTTCCTTTTTTCATTGTACGAAACATGACAGCTTTCGCAATAATATACACAACAAAATGCAGCAGTAAGGGAGGTTATTACATTGTAATGATTATTGAAATACAACAGATTTATCTTCTTCTCATTTGGAAGTCCTTCATAAAGAATTTTTCTACCCTTCGTTCCATATTCATAGACAGTAATTTTATAGTATTTCAAATTATTTTGAAATAATTTTAATTCTTCTATACCACAACCTGATGTTGGTATGGTTACTTGAGCTTCTTCCAAAAGTTTTATTGCTCGTTTAGTTTGCACTTTTCCAACGTCAGATCTAACATTTTTAAAAGCTAGTTCTTTGACTGCAGATGCCTTGGCAACAATCAATGCTCTTGGTAGACATAAATTGTCTTTATTTTGTATGGTTATACCTCTTCGCTTAAGGGCATGTGGCATGTAAAATAAAGTGCACGACTGGGTCGCACGAACTTGCTCCTGTATGCAAAGAGTCTGTTTAAAAAAGTATCTATATAATATTTAAAAATATACCTGTAAAATAAGTTTGTCTTCAAAGATATATATGCCATTTGATTTGTCGAAAAAACCTCAATTTTTCAATTTTTTGGGAGGGGGTTACATTTAATACAGTTAAAATAATTTAAAAAAAACTAATTTAAGATTCAAAATTTTACCTGAAAAATAAGTTTGTCCTCAAAAATTTAAATGCCATTTTATAAATCAAAAAACCCTTGATTTTTCAAATTTTTTTTTTGAAAATCGTTAGAGCGGTTTTTTTTTAAATTAATTTTTTATATATAAAATTTTTCCATTTTGTTCTAAAAATATTTTTGGTATGCAGTTGTTTAGTGATTGTAAATATACGCTCTATATTTCAATTTCGTAAAAAAATGTTTACCGGTTTTTGAGATATAGAATTTTGAAAAAAAAAATTTCAATATTTTTTTAAAAATCCAAACAATAAAAAATTGCACTTTTGATAACCAAATATTGTTAAGGCAATATAAGAGCTCGTTCAGAAAAAAAATTATTGAAATCAATTCAAAAGTTGCTGAGAAAATTAAAAAACAAAAAAACGGTTCTATGAGCGGTACCTTTCCTGAGCAATACAAAAATATGTTTTTCTTATTAAAAGAAGCCAATTTAAAAAATAAAATTTTAGAGAAAATTTAAAAAAAATCTATCGGTTTGTTTTTGAGAAAATTCGAATTTTCGTTTTTTGACCAAAAAAATTGTATGGGGGCCACTGTTAGTTTTGATCTTAAAAAAAAAATGAAAAAAACGCCTAACGCAAATCTGCTCAAAACCTTAACTTCCAAGTTTGAACTCAATCGACCCAATGGTTTAGGCTGTAGGAGCGTGGACAGACAGACAAAATTGACCGGACGGAATCGCGGGACCCACTTTTTTCGACTTCTCTACCATCGTAATATCATATTTTTTTTTTAAAATCTCGAGTTCGAAATTTTGCACGAATGCAAAACTTGCCATATATGTAGTTCCTATATGTCGCAAGTAAAAATTGATTGGTGCTTTGCGCTTAAAATATAAATATTTAAACGAAATAAACGGGTTTTGATTGAAAATATATTGGGCTAAATATTTATAAAGGAATCCAAAATTTAAAAAAATTTTTTGTTCCTTAACAGCACTAGAATCACTAAAAAATCATTAAATTCAGGTAGTTACTTGGGAAAATCAATGGGGCAGTGTGTTAAATATAATTTTTATTTTTTTTATATTTTTTTCCAAAAAACAATACATTTTTATACATAGCATCGATCTTTTTTTTTTTTTAATTTATTTATTTATTCCAAGAAAAATTCTAGAAAACTATGAAAAATAGGGCAAATTTGCATTGTGGCATAGGTGCAATAATTGATAGAACTTCCAAAGTATAACAGCCAGCTAAGTCAATTCAATTTTTTTTCAAATTCTAAAGATATGTGCAGATATTTGCTTTTTAATTTTTTTTTTTTTAAATAGTTATAGTAACTTTTTTAGACAAAAAATCCAAAATGCTTTCTTTTTTTCCCATTTTTTTTTGGTAATTCATGGGGCGAACTGATTTTTTTTTTTAGTTTTAACTTTTTTTTTAAAAAAAGGTCCATATATATTACACATAGTGTGGATTTTGAAAAAAAAAAAAATTTGTCGCAACATAATTAAAAATGCATTTCAAAATAACCACATTTGTGGTGCAATTGTGAGGGATTGGGAGCTTATATAATTCCAAAATATTTTTTTTATTTTTTTTTGGCATTTTGTTTATTCTATTTATTTAATTTAATTTTTATAAAAGAGGTCTATTTTGCATTTTTTAACAACAAATTTCTTTGTAAACGCACACAATGAAGTTTCCAGTTCCCAAGAATGCCGCTGCAATACACAGCGCTTAGGAAGAGAATTCTTTGCAAAAGAATTTCGCCCGCCCATTCTCTCTCAGATTTTTTTTTGTTGTTGTTGGTCTCATGGCTCATTTAGTTTTGTATTCTTTGTTTTGTAGGCTTGCGGTACACAATAACAGAAAATATCAAAAAAAACTTTTCTTAGACATATTTTTACTTGCGACATATAGGAACTATATGGCAAGTTTTGCATTCGTGCAAAATTTTGTCTGTCTGTCCACGCTCCTACAGCCTAAACCATTATATCGATTGAGTTCAAACTTGGAAGTTAAGGTTTTGAGCAGATTCGCGTTAGGCGTTTTTTTCATTTTTTTTTTAAGATCAAAACTAACAGTGGCCCCCATACAATTTTTTTGGTCAAAAAACGATAATTCGAATTTTCTCAAAAACAAACCGATAGATTTTTTTTTAATTTTCTCTAAAATTTCATTTTTTAACTTGGCTTCTTTTAATAAGAAAAACATATTTTTGTATTGCTCAGGAAAGGTACCGCTCATAGAACCGTTATTTTGTTTTTTAATTTTCTCAGCAACTTATGTACTGATTTCAATAATTTTTTTTGTGAATAAGCTCTTATATTGCTTTAACAATATTTGATTATCAGAAGTGCAATTTTTTTTTGTTTGGATTTTTAAAAAAATATTGAATTTTTTTTTTTCAAAATTCTATATCTCAAAAACGGGTTAATATTTTTTTACGAAATTCAAATGTAGAGCGTATATTTACAATCACTAAGCAACTGCATACCAAAAATATTTTAAGATTAAAATTGAAAAATTTTATATATAAAAAATTAATTAAAAAAAAAACAGCTCTAACGATTTTCGGAAAAAAAATTTGAAAAATCAAGGGCTTTTTTATTTATAAAATGGCATTTAAATTTTTGAAGACAAACTTATTTTTCAGGTAAAATTTTGAATCTTAAATTAGTTTTTTTTTTTAATTATTTTAACTGTATTGAATGTAACCCCCTCCCAAACAAATTGAAAAATGGAGGTTTTTTCGACAAATCAAATGCATTTATATCTTTGAAGACAAACTTATTTTACAGGTATATTTTTAAATCTTATATACATATATAGATACTTTTTTAAACAGACTCTCTGAATACAGGAGCAAGTTCGTGCGACCCAGTCGTGCATTTTATTTTTTATGATGTAAGGTCATGGAATCGTGATTTGGGTGTTACGTAGTCAATCGTATAAGCAGAATTTGATTTTTGGTTCAACTTTCGGCAAGTTTTGTTGTTGCACATTGTAGTGTAGGTATAAAAAAGGGTAAATAGGTATCGTATGTATCGTGAATTCGCTGTCATATATTTTGTTTTCTTGATTTTTTTGCGTACTATCACTCCTGAAAATTGCATTTTTTTGTGATTTTGTTCATGGTCAGCTGCTTTCCTTAGATAAAGGAAAAAGGCAGAAGTCATATAAAAAAGGAAGGTAGCTATGTACGTATGAAAGAGGCTGGGATGCGACCCACAGTGATAACTTCCCATCCCGTCTGTCGATTTGTCTTGCTTAAAAGTTTGTCTATATGTATCAAATTTTAGCAAATTTGCGTACTATTTTTTGTAGATTGTGTTTTTTTTGTGAAAAAACTGACTGTTGGATTTTTATAAAAAAATTACTGAATATCGAAAACAATATTTTCTGTGAAATTAAATAAGTTTGAAGCCAAAATTTGTAATTTTTGAAAAGCTATTTGAGTCGAAAGTAAATTTTTACCAAGTTTTAGTACATCTGGTTTTTTTTAGGTTTTTATTTTTTGTACAAAAACTGTCAATTCGATTTTTCTCAAAATTGTTCCTAATGTTGAAAACAATATTTCTTATAAGTTAAAATTATCTTGAAGATATTATCTCAAATTTTTGAAAAGATATTTGAGTCGAAAATCAATTTTTACAAACTTTTGTTAAATTTTTCTTTGTTTTTTATTTTTTGTACAAAAACTGTCAATTCGATTTTTTTCAAAATTTTACTGAATGTTGAAAACAATATTTTCTTATAAAATAAAATAAGTTTGAAGCCTTTGTCTCAAGTTTTTGAAAAGATATTTGAGTCGAAATTCAATTTTTCGCAACTTTGACTAATGTTTTTTTTAGGTTTTTATTTTTTATAAAAAAAACTGTCAATTAGATTTTTCTCAATATTTTATCAGATGTCAAAAACCTTATTCTTCGTTGCACAAAATTGTTTTGGAGATCAAATCATATTTTGGTCGTAAAATTTTCGAGGTGACAAATTTTTTTTTCAGTTTTTTTGATTTATAAAAAAAAACGTTTATTGGATTTTTTTCCAAAAATATACTCATTTTGTATTACGTTACAGTTTATAATATAAAATTTAATTCAAGTATCTAGCGTCATTGGTTCATGAGATATTTAGGTTTAACCAAAATTGTCACCTTTTTTTTAAACTGCTATGGTAAAAAAACCACCCACGCAACTTTCTTGAGAGCCCTTTCTGCATCTTTCTGCCTTATTATCTGTATAAAAAAATTTATTTGAAGTCGATATCTCTTCTGGTTCTTGAGCTATGGACGACGAAAAAAACGTCGCGAACGTACGGACGTACGAACGCACGCACAGACGTCTTTCTAAAAATCTTTCATTTCGACTCTAGGGACCTTGAAACGTCGATAAATGTCAAAATTTTCAATTTGACAAATCGGACCCATTACAATAACTTCCTATGGGAAGTTAAAAATATTAAAACAAAATAAGTATTTTTAATAATTAGAAAATGTCGCCAACAAAAGAAATTCAAGAAAAAAACATCTCCATCGATACCAAAATACCCACTTGCTTTATAAGATTCGAACCATATGAAAAACACAACGACAAAATATCTAGGTAGAAAGCAATAAGAACTTAAGAACCTATTTACAAACAAATTCAAGAAAAAACATTTCCATGGACAGCAGAAATACCTACCCATTTGCTTTATAAAATTCGAACCATATGCAAAAGACAACAACAAATCTAACTAACTAGCCATACAAAATAAAAACCGGTTTATCATGCAACGTTGTTCATCCATATATCTTGTTGTGTGAATGTGGAGTGGATATCTATTTCTTATTTCTTTGATTGGCTGCTTCAGTGCTTGTGCGAAAATATATCCCTCGCTCTGAGAGACAAAAAAGATCAAGAGGCAACTACCTATAGAGAAATTGGAAATTCGAATTTTGAATTTGATAATGAAGAGAGTAATTGCGTTCTTTCACTAATACATTCAAATACATTTACATGAGTTCTGAGTTCGCTTCTGCGGGACACATCCACATGCCCTTAACTTTGGTTTCTCGGTCATTCAAAATAATAAATCGCTGTAAAAAATCAATTAGAAAAAACATTTTTTTATTTTTTGTTTGTATTATACATTCATAAGTATTTTACAAACAAATTTATGAATTAAATAAATTATTATCTTTGTCAAAAAACAGTGCTGGAGGAGGCAGTTTTACCTCTTCTAGATTTGTTTGCTTTCGATTTTTTTGAGGTGCTTGAGGTGTTGGTGGTGGTGGTTATAGTAGTAATTGTTGTTGTTGATGTTCCTGCTGAGTTTGAGGCTTTAAGTGGAAGTCCACGTGGAAAGAGTACTGTCCATATGGCTCCACAACTTCGAAGCAACATCTTGGAAGTTCCTTGATGTCCTCATCGGTTAGCTGATTATTGCATCTCTTTGGCAAATACACAAAACAATCGTCTGGATTCTTTTTGCCGATGTTATCGGAAAATTTTTCTTCTGCGTAAGTTTCGAGAGACTTGTTATTGGCTTTCGCTCATTGAAAGACCGAACACTAACTGACTTTTTTATTTTATTCAAGAAAGACATGTTTAAATAAGTTCTAATACACAAACTGATTTGTAGAAGCTAAGAACATTTTGCTTTTATACCCTAAAATGTCATTCAAAATGAGCTTATCCCACACACACACAATAGAAGTTTCATGCACTACCACAATAACTTTAAAATCTCAAAACCGGAAGACTTTTTTTTCTTTATACGTCTTTTAAAAACACTTTTTTCTAATTCAAAACCCAACAATTTGTTGTTAATTGAGTTTATATCCAAATTTTATTACGGGAACATAACTTACTTATTGTATTACCCGTGGCATGATCGTTAGTGCGTTGGACTGTCATGCGAGAGGTCTTGGGTTCGATCCCTGCCTGTGCCACCTTAATTTAAAAAAAAAAAAAAAAAAAACGGGTACTGCCTCTTGCGAGGAATTGACAAATTCTCCAAGAGTAATGCTTGTCATGAAAAAGTGCTTTCTCAAAGTAGCCGTTCGGATTCGGCATAAAACTGTAGGTCCCCTCCATCCCTGACAACAGTACTCGCACACAGGAATGGTTGAGAGTTGTAAGTCACTAGGCCCTGGTTCTTTACGGACTGTTGCGCCACCTAATTATTACACGGAGAAAAAAGACTAGGTAAAAACAATTGGAATCTGTATTAAATTAAGTGGATTTCTGCATGGTTTTTTGCCAAGCGGACTTTCGGCTTAGAGTAATTGGACAAATCACCTTGATTTCGGTTAAGTTATATTTAAGGTGAATCCGTTTAGTTTTATAAGAAAATCATTCTCTTTTATGTTTTTTATTAAGTCGAAAACATCTTATTTTGAAATGCATTTGCATACAAATAATGTATCTTCCACGTTAAAACAAGCCGTTTTCCGATTGATTTTATTCAAATCACATTGTTTTAAGACTTTTTGAAAGTTGATATTAAGTGAAGCACATCTTAATTTTAAGTGCGTTCAATTAAAACTAAGATTTTTAGCACTTTGGTATTACACGTTTACGAATATATTTTACAAGAAAATCTGTTTCTTTTTAGACTTCTCCTAGGTAAAAATTAAATGAAGTTTTTCTTAATTTCAAGTTCATTCTTCTTAAAGTAAGATGTTCAGCACTTAAAAATCATACGTTTACCAGTAGATTTTCCAAAAATTTTTTTTTTTTTTAATTTTAAATATATTGTTCATAAGCTGCAAAATTTCCAAAAATAAAAAGTAATTTCATAGTTTAAAGTGTTTATTTACTACAGTACAGTTCTACAGAATATTTTACATTTTCTTAAAAATAAAGCTTAGGGCGAACAAATTTGAGAACAAGAAATTTTGGATTAGAAAACCAAAATCATTACTTATAAATCATTGTTATTGTGCACTAGTATACACAAGAAAAAAACAAAATATCAACAAACCAACGAATATCCTAATTCATCGTTGTAACGCGGCCAATCCTTAAGCAATTCGCCTAATGATTTGTCATTATTCTTCCGAGATTTAATGCGAAGGTTGCTTGTCTTCTTCCAGTTGTCAAGGACAGCTTCCCATGGAGCAACATGATTCACTAACCAGACAATACATTGGTCTAACTCATCTATAAATAAATATGAAATTAAATAAGTATATAATTGGAACACTTACATATAATAATTTTAAAAAAATACCGTCTTCATTACAATTATCTTTATCGGAGTATGGCCTTCTTTGTGGGATGTGGACGCAATACTGCTGGCTGGGCTTATTTCTCTTCACAAACTTAATGCGAATTTTACTATTCGCCCACTTGGATTGAAGTTTTCCAGTTGGATTTTTTGAGCCTTACTTCCTTGGCATATAATATGTCTCCTAACAATTGTTTATTTAAATATCAATATGATTTTTTAAGATATTTAAAAAAAATAGGCATGACTGGATCGCTTTTTTACGAATCCAAAACTTGCCCTTAAAGTACGTTGTTTATCGCAAGTAAAAAATTATACATACCTTTTTCTCCGTTGGAAAAAGTCTAACAATACTTTCTGAAATTTGTTGCATTAATTTGTAATTTAAGACAACTCTCTTGTTTAGGCACTCGTCTACTATGCATTGGAGCAAGTCCTTTTGACATTTATTATCCAAGATGTTATTTTACCTTTCGAATTAAAAATAATATTTTTGTTAGATCGCACCCCCCTCAGAAAGTAAAGCTATTTTCATACAAAAAAGTATTGATAAAATGGAAACTTTTATTACTTACCTGTGAAATGCGCCAATTTAACAATCCGTCTTTAAACAAAATATATTCCCGAAAATCTAAATTCACCTTTGAAAAAAGCACTTCAATATCATGACGCTCCATTTTGCAGAGTATATTTTGATCGACTCCCTGCGCTTGAAGCAGTGCAATCAAATTTTCACATAGACCCCATTCAGAAAGAAGGCCTTCGATTGCAATATCGCCAGTATATTATATTTTCTTCATTATTTTCCGACATTTTTAGTCAGTTAAGTTATTTTATAAGTTATTTAATAAAACTTCAACAAATTATAGCGCGGTCGCAATCAACTAACTGTACCTACTGCACTGGAAAAAGAATAAAAACACAATGCGTCTACCGAACGAGTATAAGATGCAACAAAACTAACAAAAACAATGAAATTGTCTTATAAAAAAAGGAGTCACAACTTAAATTAATGTGGATATCTGCTTAAAATAGAGAGTCACCACTTCATTTAATGAAAAATCCGTTAGTTTGTCTACCGTACCTACATAAACATGAACATGCACACTGTTGCAAAGACAAAACCAAAAGCAACAAAAAATTCTGTTTTAAGATGTTCACCTTAGTTTAAAATGATTCTCTTCTTAAATTCATAGGTAGATGAGTTGATTGGAATTGTTTTTTTTTTTGTTGTTGTTGCAAAAATCCTCTTCCACGGTAGCATGGAACGTTTTTATCACTGGATGTATAAGTGGCGACTTTTGTTTAAGGAGATGTTCAACTTAATTTAAAATGATGCACCTTTTCAAGAAAATTTTATTGAATCAATAAGTTAACACATAGAATTATTGAGAAGTCAGTTAATTTTAAGTGGAAAAAGTATAGCTTGTTTTAGCAGAAAATTCTCTTAAGAATGAAATGATGAACTTAATTGAATCTAAGAGAGTTTAAACGGAATCCATTTGTTTCGATATGAAGTCCAGTTGTGTTAAGTAGATTGGTATTAAGATTACCATCACCTTATTTTAAAGTGGCTGATTTTTCTCCGTGTAACTTACTTATTTTACTATCGACAAAACAAAAAATATTGTCACGAGTGTCGATCTTACGATCAAAATAGAGCTATGATTTAATTCATTGTTTACACAAGTGTAGATCTAACAAACAAAACAGTAGATATAGCTAATCCCTATGATGCAAGAATCCATGGAGACGAATGGTCTAGTTGTAAAGCTAGCTATGCTATTTGTTCTCAGCTCTTTATGGATGTGACCGCAGTAAAATCTTATTGCTTCGCATTTATAATGTAATTAAAAAGAATCCCTAACCGAGGCAGTTTGTGAAATTTCAAATTCATTATGGGCTCACCACCGTTTACCACTGCCGTACGTAAGTGTCGATAAATTGATTCGGGGGTCAAACACTTGAAGAGGAATTTTAAACATACAAAAAGAGAATAAACCATACATTGATTCGTTCGTAATAAACAAAAATAAAAACCACAACAACAACTCCTGGATACCTATTCCAAAAGTAAAGAAATAAAAAAATCTTGTATACATTTTAAAAAACCCAACAGCTTTTTTTTTTTTTTTATTATTCAATCTCATTTCAGGTACAGGCAACAATATCTATATAGCTATCCATTAACACACTTTTAACTCAAAGTCCTCACGCAACAATTCTTCTTTTCATCACCATAAAAATAACAAACATTCTTATCATTCAACCATAGCATAAACTACCGACTCAATACACTACCATTTGACATTGCCTTAGCTCGCACACACAATTTAATATCGTTACAAGTGCCCATCGTTAAAAAACATGCTCACACTAGTCTTGATCTTACAAACATAAAATTTAATTGCTCAACCTAATTGCCTCCCTATAACCGATGCATTTGACTCACTACCCAGTTGACATTGCCTTATTGTAGCTCGCACACACAAACAAAAATTGTCGCAAGAGCCGATCTTCAATTCATTATTGCTCACACAAATTACCATGACAAGTAGCATCCATGAAACTCGAACTTAATCAGATTGGTTCACATTTTGTCCACAGTCCATCTAGCAGAGACACACACCCAATTAATTTAGCCGAGACACATTTCTGCCCAACCGACCCTTTTCCTACTTATGTAGGTACATAAAAAACATATTGATCATAACACATTTAATAATTAACTAACACTTTCACTTTCCTTTCAGCCTAAAAGAACAAAACCAAAAAAACTACTTCCTACAAACACTTGAATAATCCGCCTAAACTCCAACGCCTTTGCCATTTCCTTTTCCTCACACATGGGCATTAAAAATCATTATAATCGCTAATAGCTGCCAGCGTTGCTATTTGCCCTATTTAATTAAAATGCACCGTGGCCCTAAAAATTTGAAAATAGCCCTCTAAAAAGATTTCAATCCTTCACTGACGATGACGAGTTCGATTTATTTATTTTTCACTTAGAATGTTACCCAGATTCATAAATCATCACAAAATGTTTGTAGGTTTAGTTAATTTAAGTGATTTTTACTTTTCATGTTAAACTTTACTTTGATTCATTAAATGAATGGGGTTTATTTTATGGTAAATGTAATATATACTTATTTATTTTTGTTGTTTTTATGAATTTTATTATTTATGTTTTGTAACAATTATTTTTATAAATAAAATTGTGCCTAAAAAATGAATTTAAAAAGATACAGTAGTGAATCTCCTTCATTTCTGTTATTGGCCCCGAAACGAAGAAAATGGCCCGATTTATTTTCAAAAGTGGCCCGATTTAAAAAAAAAATCGGCAACGCTGGCTGCGCTAGCCGACGAACATGTTGCTCGCTATATTCTTGTAGAGCAGGGTCAAGCAAGTTCGCTAGCAAACCTCATTTTCACATACCGTGAGTGTCAAAAGTGAGTAAACACCCATAGGATTTCTGGAGTTATATGGGATTTAAACCAAAAAGTAAACAAAAATTGGATTCGCATAATACAAAACAAAAGCTTTATTCAATAGCAATAAATTAAAACAAAAATAAAAATTTTAAATAAAACGTAGTCATTTTTTTCCAATTAAAACTAAACTTTCCTTATATTTTACGCGTCAAAAGTAAATAAACACTTGAAATTTGTTGACAAAATATATTAACATAACATTATAAATAACAAAACTCAGTATTTTGTTTGACCACCTTTAGACTTCATAACTTCTTTGAGTCGGCGGGGCATAGATACTACAAGGTTATTTGTAACATCGGAAGATATTTGGGCCCATTCTTCAATTAAAGCCTTTTTTAGGTCATCTTTGTTATTTATGGTCCTTTTGCGAATTTGCCGGTCCAAATGATCCCATAAATGCTCATTGGGATTAAGGTCCGGTGATTGTGGAGGATGATCAAGCTGTTTTGGAGTCCTATAAAGCAACCATTCTTTAACAAGTCGCGATGTATGCTTAGGATCATTGTCTTGCTGAAAGATCCAATTGCTAAGCATACCTAATTTGTTTACGCTAGGTTGCAGGTTATTCCTCAGGATGTCAAGGTAATCTTCCTTCTTCATTGTACTTTCAATGAGGACAAGATTCCCGACCTCAGATGCCGCCATACATCCCCACACCATCACCGAACCTCCCCCATGTTTTACTGTTTCCCTTATATTTTGTTCACTAAATTCTTTGTTTTTTTTTCTTCAAATTTTTGTATTTGTTTTACTTTTAAAAATTTCAAATTTACTTTCGTCTGTAAATAATACATTTTCCAAAACGAAATATCTTTATTTATATATTTTTTTGCAAAGATTAAACGTTTTTTTTATTCACTTTAGATATCATTGGTTTTTTTCTGGCACTTCTACCATGTAAGCCGAATTTGTGCAATGTTCGCCGTACAGTACTCGCACTTATTGAAATTTCAAAGTTAATTGATTTTCTCTCCGCAATTTTAACGGCACTGGAACTAAGATTTTTTCTCACTTCGGACACAATTTCTCTTTCTTCTCTTTCGTTTAGCTTTTTTGGTCTACCTGTACGTTTTAAATTTTCTACTGTTTTAAATCTTTTAAATTTATCTATTGTTTTTTTTTCACTGAAACATGGTTTCTATTAACAATTTTGCCAATTTCCCGATACGATTTTCCTTTTTTCCTCAAATCCACTATAATTTTCCGCGTTTCCAAAGAAATTTCACTTCTCATTGTAAAAACAAAAATTACGCTGCTATCAATGCTTTAAACACGACCAGCTTACACTCTGAAGTGATGTTTAAAGAACGGCTTATCTCCACCGTCTAACATATGAAAGAATATAACAGTACGTTTAACTGATTAATATTAAACATTAGGAGCCTACATGATGTTTACTTACTTTTGACGCGTTAAATATAGGATATGTTTAGTTGTTATTAGGAAAAAAATGCATTATATTTATTTTTAATTTTTATTTTTGCTTTAATTAATTGCTATTGAATAAAGCTTTTGTTTTTTAAAATTAAAATGCGAATTTTGTTTATTTAATTGTTTTAATTTCATGCAAATCCAGAAATCATATGGGTGTTTACTCACTTTTGACACTCACTGTATAAATAAATAACCTCGCACAATTTTCTGCTTTTAAAAACGAATATGGTATGAATTGTTGCCGTGTTCGATGATCCTGTTCGATTCGTCAGTCTTGTTCTTTCTTCCATAGTCCATAACTCCATACTCCATACGAAGTATAAAGAAAGAAGACATCAAACTCTTGGTCGCGCCTGGTGCTGGTCTTCCCTTGTTGTGTGCCTTTAATGTGCACCTGTATTATTCGCCTGGCCATCGCTTTTTTTTGCGCTTACCCTTCTATTTATTTTTACAGGTTTTTGTTCGAATGTTTGTATTTACCTGTTTGTGTAGAATGTATGAAATTTGGTAGCGCAAACTTTTGCGATGCCCAAAGCCCAATGTTTCAAGATAGAATAGGTATTGTATTGTATGAGAGTTGTATTGCATGAAAAGAAAATTATTTGTAGAAAAGTCACTTTGATTGCAAGTTATGTAAATACAACCGAATTTTTTATGTTTGCATAGGTATTATCAAAAAACAACAAAAAATTATGTCATATTCTAGATAGGTAGCTATATTTAAGATATATAGTTTTATAGTTTTTGACAAATAGATAGACAAACAAGATCTTACAAGCAAAATGACATAATAATGAAACAAATTGAATTTTCAAATTGATACAATTAAAAAAGAGAACAAAATAGAATGAGCAATTAAAATTACGGGGCGACTTTCCATTACGACAGCACGAATTTCGGTCTGATTTTTTTTTTACAGTTAGGTAGGGGTCTCAATAGAACATGTTTTAAATATTAAGGCGAGGAAACACCTTTAAGTCATAGAAAAAAATATTTTCTTTTTCGGACTTAACCCTACTTTTGTTTATATTTCATTTTTTGAGCGTAAAAGAAGTTTTTTTGAATTGAAAGCACGGTGTACTAACAGCTAGGTATGTAAGGGGGGGCATGCTGCCCCCCTGCAACCCCCCTGCCTGGGCCCTGGGCTCACTATAGGATTTGGGGTGGGTGCGAGTTTGGGTATATGCAAAGTACTTTTTGCATTTCAGCACTAAAATCAAAAAAATTCCCAAAAAAAAAAAGTAAGTATGGCAACACTGAACGAAAAACAGGGAATGTCAAAATCAACCATTTTTGCGTGTTTTGTATGTAAAAAAGTGAACTTTAAAAATTAATTTAAAATAGAAACAAATGTTTCCTCGCTCTAAAATTGCTATAGTTATTATTTATTTGCACATATCTATCGATTAAAAAAAACCGCGTGTGAAATTCCGTGCTGTCGTAAAGGAAAGTTGAGCCAAAATTACTCGTAACAGTAAAATTAAATTCAGTTCAATGCAAAACCCAAACATAATTACCACTTGTGTTACATTCAAAGTAATACTCATACATTACCACACGTGTTACAAAATTAATTGCAAATACATAACAAACACCTATTATATAAAACGAGTACCTTACCAAATACAAAAGTTAACACAGCCCAAAAATAACGATATAAAAACATGCATCGTATCGTAGACAAGAACTTGGCCAACGATTGAAGAAACATTTACTAATCAAACTACTCCTTGCATTCAATCGATAACAAACACAACTACACGAAGCTTGCATTTTTGCATAAACTGCAGACAACTTACATATGTGAATTCCAATGAGAAGTGATAAGTATTTCAATTTTGAAAGAAGAATTAGCCCTAGCCAATCAAATTACATGTACCTGATTTGATTAAATTCTTATTTAGACTACTCCCATCTATTGAATTCTCAATCCACATCGTTCTCCATCCATCCTACTTTGTCTGAAAGATAATTTAAACTCCTCCTTTCTAAAAGTTTATAACGCCACACCCCTTATTCGATGGGTGTGAATCTGGCGTTGAATTTAATGAAAAACATTCACAAATACATATATATATGTATGTACATACATTCAACCATTTTAAGTACTCGCATATTATGTACATACTTTTGACTGAGTATAGGTTTCCTTTCTTTGCGAGTTGAGAGAACAGTTTTCAATTTTTTGTCTGATCAATGACTGCTACGTGGGTGTTATAATGATATATTAAATCATTGTATATTTATTTATACTTAAATGAGAAATTATAAATAAATGTTAATATTTAAACAACATGTTTCCCATAAAAAGTTATTTTATGACCTTTTTGTAAGTGAATATTATGTATTTTTGTAAGTGAAAATATGTATATCTACTAGAAACTATGTTAAATAATAACGTAGATATACCTACTGGAATTGAGAAACATAAAATTATTGTTATGAGTGTAACAAGTTAATAAAGTAGTTACGAGTAACTAAAATAAAATCGAATCGAATTATTATCCGGGTAAGTAGGTATCTAAAACTAGTGTACTTTGCATTCATTATAAATTAAGTTGAGACATCAGAAATGTTGAGAAATATCAGAATATGTGCAGTAATAAAATATCCATTGTTGTTCAAAAGAAAAAAAAACAGAAATGTTACATAATTAATTTCCAACTCAAATTCTCAAACTATGTATTTTAAACGTTTATTATTTTAAAACAAAAACAACAACCCTGTTTGTCTTTTCGCGTGCTTGATTGAAGTGAGTTCCCCGTACCTCTCACTCTTGGGGTGCTTGATTTAAGTCAGGGATGAGAATGCTAAGCCCGAAAAGTGAAACATTTTGCCCAAAAAAACGAAGTAGATTTGTAAAATATAGCAGATAATGAAAAAAAACAAAAAATACAAACAAAACAAATTTATTATCATTTTATTTTACATCCATATAACGAAAACATACATTGACTAGAACAAGTCTCACAAATTCATAAATTAGGTACATACATATATACTATAGTACATACTATGTAGGTAAATTATTACATTGAAAAAATAGGAACATTCTGTTTTAAATTAAATTAGATTCTCCTCTAAGGGAAACATAACACAAATTCATAAAATATTATAAAGTATATGCATATAATAAGGATTTTAATCGGTTCTTAATACGTAGCCCTCCTGAACATATTTAAACTTTGAAAAATATCGTAATAACTTCTTGGGAGGTTCAAAATCTTCCAGTCCAGCCACAAACTCTCTTATTAATAAAATCGTTTTTCGGCTGCTGCACTGCTATGCGGTAAACTAGCTAGTGTAAGCATATAGTCGGGCAACACCCTAAACATATCTTCTTCCAATATATTTTTCTGAGAGTGTAAACGCGTCCAAAACTCAACAACATCTTCGTCGTCGTTCATTTTTATACTTTTAGTAACCATAAGCGTTCTTAATTCGGAGTTCAGAGTTTCTATGTTAGTTACATTATTAGCCGCGTTTTATTATCACCATGATCTGATCCGGATCAGATCATGATAATAAAACAGCATTGGATCATCATATTTTTTAATATTTAAAGTTTGGTAGCAGTGTCAAATTCGTTCTTTCAAAAGTGACATTTCGAATCAAAAAAAATATAAACAAATACCCAAAATGGAAGCTGCTGTGGTTGATGTAAGTATTCATTTTAATTTGTATTTCTTTTCTCTATTAAAAACTTTTATAATTTGCAGTTTTTATTGGACAGTGATGAAAGCGGAGAATCAAACAATTAAATTTTATCCCTATTAAATGTTATCGATGATGATTCAAGTTCAAGTTTTAGCTCCACAACTTCTGAAATGTTCCTGCAAATCACCAAAGAATTAAAAACTTTTTGGAAACAATTCAAAGCTATTCCGATGGAGACTTCAAAAAACACTTCAGACTTCATAGGTCTACCGTCCACATATTGATAGGTATGCACTCAGTTTTACTCAAATAATATATTTATGTTTAGAAGCTAATGTCTTTAAAATGTATTTTAGATCGGTATAAGCATTTACCACGATTCAATTCGACACCAAAAAGAGGTCTGCCGAATACTTCATTTTACGGAGCACACGAATATTAACTCTGTCGTGAACTTAGTGGCATGCGCTTGCATACTACATAATATATGTGTAGACAACAACGATGAGTTAGAGGAAAGCCATCAGCATGAATCTTTTCCAGAGCTTGATTCTTATTCAGGAACTTCAAGCAGTTCAAGGCGGCAGCAGTTAGTGGAAGATTTAATCAATAGACATGTAATTTAAAGAATAAAAAACTTTTTGTACTCTTTAAATACATTTTTTATTAATATAAAAATAAATAATTAAAATTTAAGTAAATAGAAACTTAAAACATCACATTTCATTGATTTCATTTCATATTTACATACATTAAAAACAAAAAACAAACAAAAAAGTAAGTAGGAACTTAAAACATCACATTTCATATTGAACTAAATAAATATTTACATACATCAAAAAATGTTCCAAATACTTTTACATGGGAATTTTTTGAAATCATTCTTTACATTGAAAATGGTTGTAAGAAACACTTAGGTGACATAAATAAGAACTCAGAACCGTCGGAACCATCTCAATGAAGAGAGTAGTTTTGAAATGACAGTGGTTTGTATGTAACACTTACAAGAATTTCGAGAGAAAATCATACAAAATTCTTAAAAGTGTTACATACAACCCACCGTCATTTCATAACTACTCTCTTCATTGAGATGGTTCAGACGGTTCTGAGTTCTAATTTATGTCACCTAAGTGTTTCTTATAACCATTTTCAATTTAAAGAATGATTTCAAAAAATTCCCATGTAAAAGTATTATAACATTTTTTGATTCTCAAAAAAAAAGTTGATACAATTTTTAGATGGAAATTTTTTGAAATAATTTTTTGAATTTAATAGAGTTTACGGAATCAGTTAGCAGACATAAATTAAAACTCCGAACCGTTTGAACCATCCCAATGAAGAGAGTAGTTTTGAAATGACAGTGGTTTGTATGTAACACTTCCAAGAATTTCGAGAGAAAATCATACAAAATTCTTAAAAGTGTTACATACAAACCACTGTCATTTCAAAACTACTCTCTTCATTGGGATGGTTCAAACGGTTCGGAGTTTTAATTTATGTCTGCTAACTGATTCCGTAAACTCCATTAAATTCAAAAAATTATTTCAAAAAATTTCCATCTAAAAATTGTATCAACTTTTATATAATTTGTTTGAAATTTAAATTTTTAAAAAACCAAAACTACCGACAAAAAAGTAAAGAAGTTGGATTGGATTTTATTTTTTTATATTTTTTTATTTGGATTTTAATAATAAAACTTAACTATCTATCTAACATTAAAAACAAACAAAAAAGTAAGTAGGAACTTAACATCACATTTCATAGATTAAAAAAAACATCACGTTTACATACATATGTATGTACATTAAAAAAAAAAAAACAAACAAAAAAGTAAGTAGGAACTTGTGGACAAATAATGTTTTGTATTGCAGACTGGGAGTAGGAAGTTGAAGCCAACGCGGCTGATGTTGTTGCGATTGATTCTATAAAAGAAAAAAAGCATTTGATTACACACATAATGTTCAATATGTTTCAAGTTGCTACCTGGTTGTGGAACACTATTTCTTTTCGTTAACAGCCCTTCGGTTGTCTCCTCCCATAGAGTTATGGTGTGGTGTTGTGTGTTTTGACCTATTAATAAAATTGAACTTGATAAATGTGACACTAAAATAAATTAATTTAGAGATTACTTACAATTTATTTGTATTTTCTCCCATTTCTGCTGCAGCTTTCTCGATTTTGTTTATATTTTTTGACATTTAAAGCAGGGTTGCCCATAGAACATTTTGCTCAATGATTTTTTTTTGTTCCTTTTTTTTGGGAAAATAATGCCCATAAATTATGTCAAATATACATTTTTTTTGACTTAATTATTTGAATTTCACCAATTAATATCTAGTTTTGTTAAAATATCTAATTATTTCATGGATTATATACCAAATAAATAAATATAAAGCTTCTCGCTTTCTATTTAAAAAATATTTTATTTCAGTCAAATGGAAATGTGTATATGGCAATACAGGTTTTATTTAATTTGTTTGCAATGATACCAACATTTACATGTGAAATCACAATGATAAAGCGCTCCTTGTTGTGAAAAAAAGAATTAAATTTTGGATCTCAAATTGAGATCCAAACACAAAGCAGGATCTTGTGTTGTTGTTGTAATGCATGTAAATCCAAGATCCGGATCAGATCATGGTGATAATAAAACGCGGCTATTATCAAAATAAGGAAATTCATTCAAAAGTGGAAGGATTGTCGGATATGTTTCAGTTTGTATTACTTTTGGATCCAAAAGTTCTAACAATTTTTACTTTTTGTCAGTTAAATCAAAACGAAGTTTTTTCAGTTAAAAAAAAAATGAATCAATACAACACATCTTAAATGAAATTTTGTGCGTTAGAAAAAATTTAACGAAGTAGAAATAAGTTGCTACGTAGCAGATACATAAAAATAAATTAATGAAGTAGATCTGCTACATATGAAGTAAATACTCATCTCTGATTTAAGTGAGTTCCCCGTGCCTCTCACTCGGATTGTTTTTTACTTTTTTTCCTGATAATATTTGAATTTTTTGATTTTTTGATGTTATACTTTTTTGTATCTTCCACGAACAATGTTTCCGCAATAAAACGAGGAGGGAAAAGTATAGAAGGTCTTTACGATGCCCATAGCAAGGATTTTTTTCATCAAACCAGTCTGAATCTCTGATGTTGGTTATTCTTATGCATTCCAATGCCATTGTCTCTCTTATATGCCTTTCTTGTGGGCGTTCTCTAAAAACTCTATTAAAAACTTTAAAGTGAAGTTTACAAACATTAAAAAATTCCTGAGTTGGTGCCTTCAGACTTCCAAAGTCACTGTTTTGAGAGTAATTTTTGGCAAAGATGAAAAATTCCGAAGGACATGTTATTTTTTCATCAGCTTTTAAAAATAATTTCGAACAACTTGAACATTTGTTCCTCGAAAGCATTTTAAAAGCAAGATATCCAGTAAAATATCGCATTGCAGATGTTTCTAATGTTATTTCAGTTCCGATTTCCATATATCACTTATGACTTTTTCATACAGAGTCTCATCGCATACTATTTCTTTACGAGGCCTAGGCAATGAAGACATTTTTGAAGTATTTGGTTGAGTTTGGGATGCGTCTAGCCTCAAAAATTCTACATCATCATCATCACAATTACTGTAAGGAGAAAAAGTAATAAGATTTGATGAAAGAATTTTTGACATCAGAACATTGAACTCGTAAACAGATGGATTTTTGTTATTCCCACCTTTGATGCGAATAATAGAAAATAAATTTTCTAATACGTCTTGGTGAATTCTCTTTGTGAGTAAAAAATCCACGTTTTTATATAGGCCATTACTTATATCTTGACTAAGTAATAAAACTCCGTTTATCGTCTGCTCCATACCTTTTAAACAAAAGTTTCTTGGAAGGTTATCTGATTTTTGTATTTCTTTTAAGTAAGACAAAAATTGTTTCAACTCACTATAAGCTGGATTCCCTAGCTGAACTCCGCGCTTTAAAATATTTTTGTCATAATGTGAACCACTATCCATGCAGTCAAATGCATTAGTAGGTAAGGGGGCACTGTGAACTGGGAATTCGGCGTAAGAAAGAGACAGCACTATGTTTGAGTGAGAGAGGTGATTAAGAATACCTACTTATATTTTAAATAGTTGTGGTTAACGTTTGCTAGGTAGTGACGTAGCAATAATAATAATTTTTAAAAATGTTGTGTGTTGAGTGGGGCTGGGGCTCGAACCGAAGAATGTGAGTTTAAGAAGCAGGCGTGGTATGGGGTGAGCTATGGTGAAGTTATGGTTGTGTAGTTTAAATTCGATTAGTGTTTAAAATAAAATTGAAGTGGGTCTTGTTGTTTGAGAAGAATACCAATACTGTGATGTGTTTTATTTTGGAAGAGTTTATTTTTAGTGTGAAAAAAATTGGTTGAGATTTGTGAACTAGCAGCGTAGTGGATGGGCTATGGCTGGGGGCTGGGGGCTGGGGCAGGGGATAGGAATACTTACATTTTTAAAATATTTGTGGTTAACGTTTGCTAGGTAGTGACGTAGCAATACTAATAATTTTTAAAAATGTTGTGTGTTGAGTGGGGCTGGGGGCTCGAACCGAAGAATGTGAGTTTAAGAAGCAGGCGTGGTATGGGGTGAGCTATGGTGAAGTTATGGTTGTGTAGTTTAAATTCGACTAGTGTTTTAAATAAAATTGAAAGTGGGTGTTGTTGTTTGAGAAGAATACCAATACTGTGATGTGTTTTATTTTGGAAGAGTTTATTTTTAGTGTGAAAAAAAATTGGTTGAGATTTTGTGAACTAGCAGCGTAGTGGAGGGGCTATGGCTGGGGCTGGGTTAGGGCAGGGGATAGGAATACTTACATTTTTAAAATATTTGTGGTTAACGTTTGCTAGTAAAAAAAGAAACAAATCTAGTGTCCGTTGAAAACATATTTTTTCGGACGCGCAGATGTTCTATATTTTGTCTGTGGCGCGTGGATAGATGATAAGAAATGTTTAAATGTACCGCATGATGTATAAGATTTAAATTTTCGAATGGGAAGAAGATGATCAGAACATTTGAATTATTGTAAAGAGGTGATAAGAATACATTTTAAAAATAATTGGGGTTAACGTTTTCGGTTATAGTTTGAAGTTTCATAAAAAATATGTATAGGAATTTCAAAGATTAGATGTGCAAAAAATGTTCTATATTTTGACGTAAATAGAAATTGTGGTTTCATAAAAATATGTATGGGAATTTCACAGATTAAAGAAAATAATTCTGTGGATTAAAATATATGTATGGTTTATCAGTATTGATGTTTTGCGGTTAGGAGCGCATGGTAAAGAGGTCGACAACCTTTGAATATTGTGTATGGCGGTCGGCAGCCTTTGAATGTTGTGTATGGTGGTCGGCAGCCTTTGAATGTTGTGTATGACTTAGAGTAACATTTTATCAAAAAAAAAACACATATAGAGATTAAGCTAAATGTCTATACTTTTTCGTAAGTATAAAATCAGGGCATACTCAGCTATTTTAATTCAGTCACTCCAGACAAATTAAATAAAAGAAAGTTAAACTCTAAACAAATTTTTTTTTTAAAACTGTTAGACATGGAAAGAAAGCAGCCGAACGTTGTATTGGACATGCAGAACTGGATGAAAGAGTTTAGTCACCAATGCTGGGAATACCAGCAGCTTCAGGAAGCTGCATGGGAGGAGCTCAGTAGTGTGGACACTACAAATACCCGCAGTCTTAGAGCAGTGGCCCATCTGCTCTACTCTTTATTCATAAAGGGTATTGATGGGGGGTTTGATATAAACCCCCTACCGGAAAATTTACATATATTTTTAAATTTTAAAATGTAAATGAAAAATAAAATTTTTAAAAAACTGAATATGTATATATTTTTAAATTTAAAAATGTAATGAAATAAAAAAAAAGATGAGTGTTGATAAATTAAAATAAAATAATAATTATTATTCGATAATATTGACTTCTTTAAGTTCTTCAATGATTGAAATAATTTCGTTAGAGTGATTGTTGTGTCCAGCTTGTTGTGAACCATTAAAATAAGAGCCAGTAATGATATTACACTCGACTCGTATTACATTTACCTTGTTTATGTCAACAGGTAAATCGGACAAATGAGTTTTCTTACCTTCGAGAACACGTTTACTGAAACCCAATAATTTTCCTATGGTTCTGTTCTTATTGAAATAGATTCCCGTTGGACATCCAAAAGTTCATACTAGCAGTGTTGCCATAATCTCAAATTTCATAATGCTAGATTTCAAATTTTATAATGCTAGATCGTATGGGAGCTCAAAAAACAAAATGCTAGATTTTGAAATCCATAAAAAACTTCCATATCGATGATTAAAAACAAACATCTTAAAAAATGCACAATAATATTTATTTTCACATACAAATACCTAACAAACATAGGTATACAACAAAAACAAAAAAAAACAAAAACAAAACAAAATTAATTAAAAAATAACAAAACTCAAAAGCTTTATATGTAAATAGGTATTAACAGCACAATGTTTAAGTATAGGAACATGTTTTATAGTTAATTATTTAATTTTAAATCATTCAGACTTATCACATTCTTATTTTTTTCCAAATATGATATAATCAAATCAATCTTTTGAAATCAATTTTGGCATTCAAGAATGCAAAACTTAAAAACAATAATGTCAGAAAAGCATTTAGCATTATTTTAAAATTTCATAATGCTTTTCTCTTCTCTATAATGCTAGATCTAGCATTAATAATGCCGTTATGGGAACACTGCATACAAGTAATGATGATATTTGCTCTAATATGCAACTTGATGGCATCAATGGGCTCATTAAATGTAAAATTCTGCCACCAGAAAACTTATTTCACCCTGTCTTACCCCAAAAAACAGAACAATAAACTAATGTTTTCATTGTGTAGAACCTGTAGCAGTGAAAAAACTAAGGAAAGAGTTTGTACCCATTCTGATGATCAGAGGGCTTTGTTAGGAACATGGGTGATTGACGAAGTAGTAAAAGCTATTGAAATGGGTTATAAGCTACTAACTATAATGGAAATTTGGGAATACGAAGTAATCCAATATAACCCTACTACAGGTTCTGAAGGATTATTTACCTCAATGATGAATAAATACCTTAAAATAAAGCAAGAAGCTTCAGGGTGGCCAAATATATGTTTATCTGAAGAGGATAAAAACAAATATATTACGGATTTTCTCGAGAAGGAAAAAATCAAGTTGGAATACTCCGAAATAACCGATAATCCTGGCAAGAGATCACATGCCAAGCTGATTTTAAATTCTTTTTGGGGTAAATTTGGACAAAGAGAAAATCAACAAAAAACCTGTATTATTAAAAATCCTTCAGATTTGTTTGATTTGCTTACTCATCCATCTATAGAAGTTTCACAAATTCTACCAATTAATGAAATCAATATTGTGATAAGCTTCGAAATGAAAGAAGAAGCAGTTGAAACTCTATCAACTGTTAATGTTTCTATTGCCGCATATACCACAACTCAAGCTCGCCTGAAATTATATAGCTACTTAGAAAAACTTCAGGAAAGAGTTTTGTACTACGACACTGATTCCGTTATTTATGTTTGTCGTCAAGGAGAATTCGATCCACCTACTGGAGACTTTATCGGTGATATGACAAACGAACTGGATTGCTATGGTCAAGGAAGTTACATTACCGAATTTGTAAGTGGTGGACCAAAAAATTATTCTTACAAAGTATACAGCACAAAGGATAAAAAAGAATACACTGTCTGTAAAGTGAAGGGTATCTTCCTCAATTATGAATCTTCCCAAAAAATTAATTTCGATTCAATAAAAGAATCGGTTTTAAAATTCTTCTATACAAAAAGATTCTGATGTAAGTATTGTCATAAAGTCTAACAATATACGGCGTACCATAGAACATCAGGTAGTTACTGTAGAAGAAGTCAAGACATACAAACCAAGAGCCGAAAAACGTCAATTTTTCGACGATCACAGTTCTCTGCCGTACGGATATAAAAGAAAAAAACCCACCTCACCATCATCATCATCATAATAATCATTATAGTAATAAAAAGTCGCACTTAATGCAGATATTAAAATAAAAAAAAATAATTTAAAATTTTAAGCAAAAGTTTTTTTTTGTTTTATTTGAAAATATTAATTACAATTTTTTAGCTTCTTTAATGTATCTGCTTAAAAGATAAACATTCTGGAGTGCACATATTTTTCCATGATACCAACATTTCAAAGTTATATCTGGATAAATTCTTTTTAGTTCTTTTAAATTAGGACACTTATAGTTAAGATCTTCAAGGTTAATGACTTCAACATTTTCGTTATTAATAAGTTTTTGTAGCCAATGTTTCTTTTCTTTACCCTTGACGTAAACAACATTTTTAATTTTTTTTCGAAGATATGACTTAACTTTGCAAAAATCTGTATCTCCTCCATCCCAGGTAAAACCATGATGATACTCACGCAACCAATTAGCTTGTCTTTTGAGGGATGACGGAAGAAAGTTAGAGTGAAATGGTGGAGTAAGTATGAAATGTTGGTGATATCCATTAAAAAGCACAGCCATTTCCTTTAAGATAAACTCATTGTTCATTCCTCTAAAACCTTGAAAGTCTACAAAACAGGTATCCATGTTTAGATCTGTTCTAAGCAAATGCACTTTTTCTACTGAAAAAATATAGATTATGACACCAATTTAAATAAGTTTGTTAACTTCTCCAGTCACTGGATTGTACTCGATTATGCGATCATGAAGTATTAAACAATACATAGTTGTTGAAGCAGGAATCGAAGTTAATGTTTTAAGTTCAATTTTTACATCCACAGGACCCGTTTTGATTGACTCATTTTGATGAGAACAATCAATAACCAGAATTGGGGCGATATCTTTAAACTCTTGTCGCGATAAAAGTGGATTTGATTGTTGTTGATAATACGATTGTTGAAATTTACTATACATTTCATAGAGAATAGCATATCGATCCAGTTTATATTTTACATTTAAATCTTCTCGAGGGTAAGATTCGGAATTTAAATGTACTTTTACATTGCTCACATCACAATGATCAAATATGCTAGCATCTTTATTTCGTTGATTTTTTCTATCAGTTTGTAGAGCAATGATAATATATCTTGGTTTCTCAAGCTGACTTGAAGTTTTAACTGTCCATACATGATCAGTGGTGGTTGGTAGTGTTGGATATTCGTACATTTCCCAATTTCGAAAATGAATTTGAATTGAATTTGATTGTATTTGTTTCAATAATGTAAGTTTATTCGAATCAGATAAGGTAATGTGTGGTACTCTCCACTGCAGTTTAAAAATCGAAAGTTTTAATTCTTCGTTGTCTTTAGAAAAATAAGCATTCTCATTAGATCGAGTACGAATTAAAATCAATTCATGTCTTGCATTTGTTATGATCTTTTTATAATCTTCAGCAAATCCTAACAGATATTTTAATTTTATACAAAAATTAAAAGTACCCAATGCAAGAGAAAAACTGCTACCCCCAGTCCATGATCCATTTTCCAAGCTCTTACTTTCATTTTCGTTTAAAGAAATATAATTTTTTAAGGTCGATGTTATTCCCACATTTTTATTGTTGTCAATGTTTACCCCATTCAGTTCATATTGTATTTCTTCAAAAAGAAAAGCCATTGCATTATTAGTTAATTTTCCTGCTGAAACAGTTCCATCTGCTTTTGTTAGACTCCCTTCTATATAAATATAGCTTTCACTAGGTAATATACATAAGTCTTGTTGTTGTATGGGAATACGTATTTCATCACTCGGATTGAAGGACTGAAGAAATGGTGAGTAACAATGGTACTCAAACTTAGATATGCTATTATCAAAGATGGGTCCTTGAGTAATATTTAATATATCGTTCATATTGTAAATTTATTTTAATTTGAATCCCAGTGACAGAAGATAGGCTTTATTTTCAGGTGATAACTTAGGTGTTGACAGTGTTGATGTTCGGGAAGAACTAGTTAAATGGTTACCTTTGATATCTGTTATATAATTATTGTAGATTATCATTATTCTAATATTGGGGTTAAATGTAATCGAACAGTTATTCTTTCTCCTCTAAAATTTATTAAGTCCCCGTTCTGGTCCACTAGTTTTAATGTTATAGTACTTATTCGTTTGACATTCACAGGTAGATAGATGACATTTTTTGGAACTTCAATGATTTTATACCCTGACCCTGTTTCTGGCGAGAATTCATGTATTGTATGCATAGGAGTATTATTAAAATAAGAGCCAGTAATGATATTACACTCGACTCGTATTACATTTACCTTGTTTATGTCAACAGGTAAATCGGACAAATGAGTTTTCTTACCTTCGAGAACACGTTTACTGAAACCCAATAATTTTCCTATGGTTCTGTTCTTATTGAAATATATGTTCTCGTTGCATTGGATTTGACATTCCATTGTGTTATTATTTGCTTCTATTTCAATAATAATGGAGGAATTTCGCAATAATAATTCTTTGGATATATATTCTGCAATAGCATCAATTTCATACGATCCTATAGGGATTTCAATTTCATATTCGCCCACATGAAACAAATTATTATTCGCATCAACATTCGGTATAGAGTTGTACGTGTGAAAATCAATCAATCCACAAACATAGTCTTTGTCCAAGTTTAGCGGTGGAAAATATTCAGCTGATAGAAGGGAAGTTCTCCCGCTTAGTGTAAGTGTCATTGCCATGATGATGAAAAACATAATGAAAGCCATTGTATATAAAACTCTTTATTTATTGAAAATAACATTCATATAAAAATCTTAAACATAAATGACCACAGTTAAAAGAGTCATAATCTTGGTATTTTGTATAATTATAATTAATTTTTTCACCCAAATAATTAATAATTTCAATAGGAGGTTGAAGATTTCCAAAACTATCAAAATATTCAATTTGGTTGCCTTTTTTATAATACGCTACCCAGTGTGTTCCAGGGCCAATTGATGAGTCTAGATTTACAATTCCACACTCGTTTTTCAAAGGTTTAGTTTTTGGTAAATTATCTCTCATGAAAACTCCTCGAAAATTCGGAATGAATTTCCTTGCAAAATTTCTCAAATCTATTTCATTTAATGCACGATTGGGCAGCGAACTTAGAAGTTTTTTGGCTGTGGATTTAAATAAAGTCCAAACCCTTTTCTATAAGGTTTAAGGTATAAGCCCTGCCCTACTGCAATGGATTCCATTTGTTGATTATGACGCTTTTTCTCCTCTAAATCTTTTTTAGCAATGCTAATATCGTTGACAGCTTTTGCTACACCTGCAGCACCTCCCGTTAAAGCTCCAAGAGCTGAAAGTCCAGCAAACAACGGTACAAGAAATGGAATTACACCACCAATTTTCGGTACAGAAATAACTCTGGGTGTCTTAATGTTATTACTGTTTTTTCTTACTGTTTTCTTAGCAGATGATATGGCTATTTGGATTGCCTTTTCCAGATTGAAGGGTCTTTTACGTTTAATATTATTTCCAATAACTGTTATTATTTTTCTAAATGAGAGTTGCTTAGCATTTTTATCTAAATTTGACTTATTGTCGTTTTCTTTTTTATTTTTCGCTTTTTTCTTAGGCTTTTTGTCTTTATTCTTAGAACAACCCATACCGAATTTTGTTTTTGCCTTCAAAAGATTGGTAACCAATAGTGCGTTTGCCTTTTCACCTATACTAGCGTCTCCGGATTGAACTCGTTGCCAGGCTTTTTCAGTTAAAATCCTATCGGCAATGTGTCGATCAGATGTATTTTTAAATTTAGAATAAGATATATCGTGTTCCTTGCACGCTTGATCAAGCAAATTAATTCCCGGATCCCCTCGAGCTAGACGTTGTCGGAGTTTTGTTCCAGGTCCACAGTATTGATAACCAGGTAAATGTAGTTCAAGAGGTAGTTTGTTTATTAAAGTATTTAATAAACCTTTTCCTTTCACAATGTTTCGTCGACTGATAGATTTTTTGGAATAATCAATCATTTTAAAATGATTATCTTAGCGTAAGAATGGTTGGGTGTCATATGACACTTTTAAAATATAAACTTGTCATTTATAGGAAATCATTTAGTTTTAATAACTATGCGTTTCGTTAAACAACAATGCCAGTTACCAGTAATAAATACGGAACTGTCTAACAATATTGAAAGAAAAAAACATGGTAAACTATTCCCTCATAGTATAAGAGGGTTAATTACTGGTCCCTCAAATTGCGGAAAAACAAATGTCATGATGAGTTTGTTACAACATCCAAATGGATTAAAATTTGAAAATATCTATATATATTCTAAATCCTTACATCAGCCAAAGTATGAGTTTTTACGAAAAGCCATAAAACCTATTAAAAATATGGGTTTCTTCACTTTTGCCAATAACAGTGATGTTATTTCACCCGAAGAGGCTAAACCAAATTCTATATTTATTTTTGACGATATTGCCTGTGAAAAACAAGACACAGTTCGAGTTTACTTCAGTATGGGACGGCATCATCATATTGATAGTTTTTACTTATGCCAAACTTATACAAGAATACCCAAACACTTAATTCGAGACAATGCGAATTTACTAATCATCTTCAAACAGGACGATATGAATCTAAAACATATATATAATGATCATGTTAATTCAGATATGACATTTAATACATTCCGAATAGTTTGTGCAGAATGTTGGAAGACAAATTACGGATTTGTGGTAATTGACAAGGATAGTCCTTTGAATGAAGGTCGTTATAGAAAAGGCTTTGACTGTTTTCTTAAGTTATAAAACAAATAACACTTTTGATTTAATACCATATGTATAGAAATGTTCTATGAGAACAGTACAGAGCAGTACAGCGAGCAGATAGTAGCAGTAAAAAGCAGTTCCACCCAGATTGAGACCCAGTATTCTTCAGTTAAGATCAGTAATCTCAATATCAAATTCAGTTTAAAACCTTTTGAACGATTCTTTCAACAACTTCGAAACTTATTAATCACTTGCCTCTGTAGGAAGAAATAAATATTTACATTATGATGAATATAGATGTAAAACTAACAAAGGAATTAATTAAAACTACAGATGCTCTACGAAAGAAATACAAAGCTCTTAAGATCGGTAGGGAAGCTTACGAAACTCAAATTGAAGAAACTCTTAAACCTCTTACGAAACCACTTAACGAATTAGTAAAAAAATCAAATATCAAACAAGATCAACATAACCTTATAAATGGTCCTTTAAAGAAAATAAAACTCAATTTTGAACATCCTCAATCACAAGAAAATGATTATGATAAGAAGAAACATTTTCATGAAGAATTCACCACCCCCAAAACTTCTATTGATGATGATGATGATGATTCACCAATTTTTTCCGTCGATAGTAATACTACTCCAAAAAGAACAAAGAACAAGTCAAGTCATAGTAGCTTTGCAGAACGCTTGTCACAAGAACAATTTCATGACACCCCTAAAAAATATATAGATTTATTTCTAAATAATTCCAACACCCTTGATAAAACGTATGGTGTACATTCAAAAGATGGAAAAATGTACATCGGTAATAGTGAGTTAAACCTTATCGGAAAAGATATAGAAATTAAAAATAAAACCTTCGAAGGAACAAATGGGTTATATGAGCTTATATTTAAGAAAAACCCTGATAAACAAGTTTACACCAATGAAGATTTAAAAAACTATAGGACTATATTACATGACACTAATGCTCATAGAATTGATCATAATTCACAGAGACAAGTACACGGCAATAGAGGTTATAAGTATAAACAAATTATAAGTAAATTATTCGGATTAAGAACAAATACTTCTAATACTCCATCGCCATCATCTTCAATACTACAAATACCTTCAGGAAATGGAATAATGCAATTATCAAATTTGAAAAAAGACTATATATTTTGGGATAATCCCAATGAACTAGTAGATCGATTGAGACTTCTTATTGGTTCACAACAAGCTGGACACAACAATCACTATAACGAAATTATTTCAATCATTGAAGAACTTAAAGAAGCCAATATTATCGAATAATAATAAAAAAAAAGATGAGTGTTGATAAATTTGGTCGTTTCTCAAATAGAACCCCACCCAGAGGACCAAGAGGAAAACAAGGAGAGCAGGGACCACCAGGTGTACAGGGAGAGCGTGGTTTGCCTGGACCAGCTGGAGAGGGATTCCTCAAAACAGAAAGCGGAGATTACAACATACACTTTAAACGGTTAAAAAATGTTCAAGAACCACAAGAACAGGAAGACGCTGCTACCAAAAAATATGTTGATGAAACATACCAACAACTTAAAGAATACATCCAATATGGAGTAGTTGAAAAATTTGAGAAACTACTGTTTGACACAATTGATAATAAGAAAAAAAAATCTGAAAATGAAATTGAAGACAATTCTATTAATTATTAAAACTTAAAACCAGTCATTATATAACTTTAGTCTTTAATCTATCTCCTCAGTGTGGAGAACTCAATCATTATGTCTAACATAGATCTTTTATTAATTTTTGATGAAATTCTACAGTTTCTGAAAACAAATCATCATAATATAGTGGAAGAACATCATGAAGAGCTTTTGAATTGTGTAATCTTTTTGAAAAGATTTATGAATGTATCTACTACAACATCAAAACATGGATGTCATTTCGATAACTGCCCATGGTCTTCAAACTTATGCAAAAATGGTCCAGATACATGTGCATGTTACATGCTTGAAAATAGACTGTTAAAAATAAAAAAACTGATGTCTTTGTATAAAAGATTGAAATAGTACGACTTAAACTTGTAGTTATTATATAGAAATATTTTTAATTAATAAAATGCATGAACAAATACTTTGTTTTTATCATTCAATAAAAAGATGAGTCAGAGAAACGTTGTTGAAGAACTACATAAGCCTGCTCGAAGGAATTTTCCAAAAAGACGAGTAATTATTAAGGGTCTAGATGATTTATGGCAAGCCGACCTAGTCGAGATGGTTGTGTATTCACCCGAAAACGAAAATTATCGATATCTTCTCACAGTTATTGATACATTTTCTAAATTTGCTTGGACGGCTCCTATTAAAAATAAAACAGGAACGAGTGTCACTCAGGCTATGGAAGATATATTTAATAAAGGTCGTCACCCAAAAAATTTACAAACAGATGATGGAAAAGAATTTTTCAATGCATCGTTTCAAAAACTTATGAAAAAGTTTCAAATCAATCATTACTCTACATTTAGTGTTCTCAAAGCTTCCATTGTTGAACGATTTAATCGTACCTTGAAAACTTGGATGTGGAAAGAATTTAGTTTAAATGGTTCATATCGTTGGATTGATATTATAGAACAACTAACAAAAACGTACAATAATTCCGAACATCGTACGATAAATATGAAACCATCTGAAGTCAATGCTGCAAATGAAAAAATATTACTCTCCAAGATCTATAATCACATCAAAATACATATTACTCCAAAGTTTAAAACCGGGGATTTTGTCAGAATTAGTAAATACAAACATGTTTTCGATAAAGGATACACACCGAATTGGACCACAGAAATCTTTAAGATAGCCAAAGTGCAACGCTCAAATCCAATAACGTACCTATTGGAAGATCACCAAGGACATCCCATTAAGGGAGGGTTTTATGAGCTTGAACTACAGAAAACTAAGTTCCCCGACACATATCTAGTCGAGGAAGTGCTTCAAAGGAAAAAAGATCGATTATTTGTTAAATGGCTCGGCTTTTCATCCGATCACAACTCTTGGATTCCTATACCTAAAATTAATAAATAAGACACATCTTTTTGTAATTTTTTTTTAATAAAAATCTTTATTGATATATACACTTATACATTTTTTTTCTTAAGAGATATTCATATGGTATGATTGTTTTAATGATTTGAAATTCAGTAGTTCGACATCAGATTTGTATGCGAGATCCTCCTTCATAAAGACCTCAACTTCTCCATTACTTAATACTCTCTCAGTTTCATATTCATGATACTCATAACATTTAATGCTTAGAGTGCGCAAATTATAATTGCTATCATACGAACATCGAACAGTTAGTGCCTTATCTTCATCAAACTCAAGCTTGAAATGTCTATAAAAAACATCCTTACTTTGTATAATTCCTGATATTTCAGTTTCTTTTTTAATTAAGTCTTGCCTAAAACTCTCGATTGCTTCCTCTACGGTTACTATTTTTTTCTCCTCCAAAATTGTATTTACCGTTCTTGCTGTTGTTGAAGTCACTGATGCATCATTTTGAAATGATGTTGTATCGGTTGTTGTTGTTGTGGTATTAAGCAAATTTGTACCATTTGTAAAGGTTAACAAACGAAACGATAAACCTATCTGCACAGTATCATTATTAGGTAAACTCAATGAAAAAGAGAGATTGTCAGTTTTGTTTGCTTGTTGCAAATTTATATCCACAGGTAATGGCAAAGTAGCAATTAATGAAGGACAAATTAAAAGCAGGCATAAGACTGATGAGTAAAACAACATTTTTTAAAAAAGATGCTTGCTATCCAAAGGTTTGTCATAAACTAATAAACATTACACTCAAATTTTAAATTTTATATAATTTTTATTCTATCTATATTCATCTCTCTCTCGCATCTTCTATTCTTATCTCATCTTGTAATATTAAAATACATTCGATTGAAATGATGTGTCATGAACTCGTTCAACTGTCTCTATTTCTCTGCGATGACTGTCTTTTTTCTTTCTAAGTTTTTGAGGTTCATTAAGTAATTCAGCCTCACCAAATGGACAAAGCGATGGATATTCACCCTCTTTTCTCTTTACAGCATTCGAATGAGGTGTGATCGTTCCGCTCAGTGTTAACTCCCCTCCTATAATATAATTTTATGTTTTATTCATTTCATTTTACTTTTTTTTATGAAAAGTAATATTCTCACCTAAAAGTTTAAACCGTACATGTTGCATAGATTGAAACTGCAACTTAAAACTCAGAATAGGCGATACGGTCTCACCATTTCTAATATGAAACAAAACGCATTCGCTTCCATATTCTGGCTGTAGCATCAATTTTAATGCGTCATTATAGAATATTACATCCGAAAATTTTATCTCCAACCATCCAGATTCACAGATACAAAATGTTTCTCTTTCCCTTAATCTTTCACACCAAAACATATTGTTTTTTCTACTTCCCCCAATTAATGTTCTCTATATCAGAGCTGTTCTAAAAATAAAACACTTAAGCCAAACGTTCTAGCTTTTTTAATGATCTAAAAATAAACACTTAAGCCAAACGTTCTAGCTTTTTTAATGATTACCGCAATCATTGCTAGAATATAAATTTTTTTCTCACATACATATGTATGTAGACATATAAACCCATTAAACAAAATACAAACCACAAATTACAATGAATCATAAATTATACATCATGCGGTACATTAAAACATTTCTTATCATCTATCCATGCGCCACAGACAAAATATAGAACATCTGCGCGTCCGAAAAAATATGTTTTCAACGGACACTAGATTTGTTTCTTTTTTTTACTGATAAGCCGTACGCATCATTCAAAAGGTTGCTGACCTCTTTACCACGCGCTCCTAAACATTTCTTATCATCTATCCATGCGTCATAATAACAACAAACACATATATATATATATATATATATGTATATATATAATATATATATATATATTCAAACTATAACCGCAAACGTTAACCACAAATATTTTAAAAATGTAAGTATTCCTATCCCCTGCCCCAGCCCCCAGCCCCCAGATCACTGATTAGGATTGAACGAAGAGCCAATATGTTCCAATTGTTGAAAGACTACAGTCCCGATGTGTTTATGGCTAGCGAAACTAAGCTAAACCACAAACACAAATTGACTCATAAAAATTACAATATCGTAAGAAGAGACCGGCCCGACTCCACTCAAGGGGGCGGTGTCGCTCTCTTTATACGAAAAGGCATTAATTATAAAGTCATATACAACAATGAATTGCGAAAGCTCAAGACGCTAGAAGTTTGCGTTGTATGCATCTCTCTCACTCAAGGGAAGCGGATGTATATGATTGCGGCTTATGCGGCTGGAGCTCCGCAGGTTACTTACTTTGCTTCAGAACTCGAGATTCTTTTTAGGGAACTGAAACTGAGCTTGGAAGAAAACTATTTCATCTTGGCCGGTGATTTGAACGCAAAACATGAAGATTGGGGAAATCAACATAGTAATCCCAGAGGTAACCATCTTTTCAATTTGATGAATCTTTACAACGTTGAATATGGCGTCGACCTGTTGGCTACTGAAAAGCCATCGTACCCAAGAAGCGGCTCCTTTCTGGATCTTTTGCTGTACGACACAAGACTGACAATTACAGACAAAGTGGGTAATCACCCTCGAAACTGCTTACAGACAGTCGAGTATGACAGTGATCACTGCGGACTGGCTGCTGTAATGCAGATTCCGAACGAACGCGTGGAGTTGGAGGAATACGTTGCAACGCATTCTTACAATTACAGTAAGATGCGCTGGCCTCGTTTCACCAACGCCCTAGCGAGAGAACTTCGTTCGAGTGACATAGCCCCACCAAACAACAGAAACCTGACAAATACAGAAATTGACCAACATTTACAACAGATGGACGAAACAATAAAACGAACGATGGAACGGACAATACCAAAGTACAAAGAACGGGACCAAATGGACGCTTACAGGAACGCGACTATTGACGCACTACGGAGGCACAAGAGTGGCTTACTGACAAGACTCAAAACTTGTACAGACGACTCACAGACCCACACGACTTGGAGGTTAGGACACTGAAGTCGTCAATAAAAAATGTCAATCTGTTGATTAAGGAGAACTACAGGTTATCAATTAACAAGTACTGGGACCGCAAGATCCGGTCAGTTAATTCCAGTGACCCTGGTATGTTCCCTAAAATCAACAAGATATTTAGGAAAAAGAACGACAATGACCTTCCGTGTCTGAAACTCCAAAGAACTGAAGAGAACAGAGACGTACTCATGACAGCGCAAATAGATCCAGAAGAAGCCATCTTTGACGATGACTTTTATATAATTGAAGATCCGAAGGAAAAAGTGGAGGCGGTGGGAGCTGCTTTCCAGCAAGTGTACAAGGTGAATGTTAGCATTCGCCCCAACCACGACCTGGAAAACAGAGCCCTACTTAATCACTTTTACCTTCGAAATGATATAACACAATGGCGATCTGAGAACCGCGGTTTCGTGCGGTTCAATGACGATTCCTTGGCAAATGCCATAATCGCCGAGCAAACGGGACCAAGTCCCTTGTTAGTGACGAAGGTTGAGCTTCAGCTCATCTTTAACTCAATAAAAAATAAAAAGTCAGCAGGTGTCGATGGTATATCCAACGTTGTACTAAGACATTTACCGATGGAGGCAATTGACATTTACACCACACTCTTCAATAATGCACTGAATAATGCATATTATCCAGTGCATTGGAAGACCGCTGTGGTTCATCCTCTCCCGAAAAAGGGAAAGGACAACTCCAACCCGTCAAATCTTCGGTCGATAAGTCTTCTTCCGAGCATCAGCAAAGTTTTCGAAAAGATCATCAATAGGGCTCTGACTAAGTGGGCTGCGGACAACAAAATAATTCCGGATAAACAGTTCGGGTTCAAGGCGGGTCATGACACAATTCATGCTGCGTCTAAACTCGTTTCTGATATCCAATGGAATAAAACAAAACAACAATGCACAGGTGCTGTTCTGGTTGATTTGGAAAAGGCCTTTGACACCGTATGGTTAGAGGGTCTTTACCTAAAACTGAGCAGGCTTGGCATAAGCAAGCCATTGTTGTATATACTTTATGATATGCTTAACGGTAGAAAGTTTGTTGTCAAAAGTGGCAATGTAACTTCTACCAAAACATTCTTAATTAAAAATGGTCTTCAACAGGGAGCGGTGAATTCGCCGATTCTCTTCAGCATTTACACCAGCGATCTGATAGGTAGTCTTACAAAGGCAATTGCGTACGCCGACGATCTTATTGCGTACAGAACGGCCCGAAAGGTTGAGGTTATTAGAATTCTCTTGCAGCGTGATTTCGACAAGATTCAGCGATATTGCGACGACTGGAAACTGAAAATAAATGTCCAGAAGTCGGAGACAATTCTGTTCCGGACTCCGTTGGCTAGGGCCACGAGGGATACACGCAAGAATTGGCGCAAGATGGTTATCGTTGATCTTCACGGGCAGCGATTAGCGAGCAAAAGTGTAGTGAAGTACCTCGGTATCTGGTTAGATCAGTATTTATATTTCGACAGACATATAAATGCTGCTCTGACCAGGGCCAGAGGAGCCTTCGCTCTGACGAAACGGTTGTTTTTTAGCAGTCGGCTTGACCCCAGAGTGAAGGTAATTTGCTACATGGCCCTCATACGGCCGATGATCGTTTATGGTTGTCCTGTGTGGTTCAACGTTGCCCCTTCCCAGATGGAGAAGTTTCGGGTGTTCGAGCGGCAGTGTTTACGACGCTGTACCGGCTTATACAGAACAGCCGAATCTTCTTACGTGCATTACTATTCCAACGAGGTCCTATACAATGGGGCTCGAATCAACAGAATTGACAATTTCGTGATAAAACTCGTCCGAGGTCACATTGCAAGAGCTATGTCTTCGACCAACAATTTAATTTTCGGGGCGTTCTATCCGAACGACGAGTATTTTGAAAGTGCACGCTTGAGCGGCTTCATTCCACCAGAGGCATTCCTCTTTTTAGATAGATGCGGTCTGATACAGGATAGATTGGCAGTTCCGTTAATCTACCACGTCAGACGACGAACCGTGGATAGGCGACTCCTGTACAATCGGGACGTCATGGCACAAGGCGGAGCAGAGCTCCTTCGGTTCAGTAGGGCTGTGTCCGAACGGGACCGAACTGATAGGGTGAAGCAGGAGAACCAGTTTTGGTGGCTTCAATCGGCACTTGATAGTGAGTAGTCGGGATGGGGTTTAAAGCCTTGGCCGGCTTACATTCTTGTTTTATAGTTTTAGGGTTTAGTTTTAAGTAGAATAGGCATGGTGGCACAAAAAAATACAAAATACAAAAAAAAAAAAAAAAAATACAAAGAAAAGGACAAAAAAAACAAAATAAAAAATAAATAATTAAAAAAAAAAAAAAAAAAAAAATACATGGAATAAGAAAAAGAAAAAAAAAAAAAGACCAAAATATGAAAAACAAAAAAAAAATGTTAGATAGTTAGATTTGCTGCTGTGGTTGTTCTAGTTTTAAGTAGTTTATAGGTAGAATAGGTAGTTTTAGTTAGCTTTAAGTTTTATATTAAGGACCTTATTTTAAGTAGTTTTTAAGTAAAAATAAAAAAAGGATATCGATATTAGTTTTTTTCAAATTTTCTAATAAATACAAAATAAATAAAACTTAATTGAAGTAAAATAGATCTTAGGGCCGAAAGGCATTAATATTAAGTGTTATAGTTTAACTTAGAGTGTCCGTATGGGACCAGTAAGTTAGTTGTAAGTTATGGTTAGTTAGGCTAGTTTTATGAATTTTTGTCTAGCTTTAAGATAGTTTTAAGATTGAATTATAATAAAAATGAATTAAAAAAAAAAAAAAAAAAAAACCACGCCTGCTTCTTAAACTCACATTCTTCGGTTCGAGCCCCAGCCCCGCTCAACACACAATATTTTTAAAATTATTATTATTGCTACGTCACTACCTAACCGCAAAAAAAATTTCCCCACCGCCCAATTACCCCCATACCATATTTCAAATAACCGCAAACGTTAACCACAAATATTTTAAAAATGCAAGTATTCCTATCCCCTGCCCCAGCCCCCAGCCCCCAGCCATAGCCCATCCACTACGCTGCTAGTTCACAAATCTCAACCAATTTTTTTCACACTAAAAATAAACTCTTCCAAAATAAAACACATCACAGTATTGGTATTCTTCTCAAACAACAAGACCCACTTCAATTTTATTTTAAACACTAATCGAATTTAAACTACACAACCATAACTTCACCATAGCTCACCCCATACCACGCCTGCTTCTTAAACTCACATTCTTCGGTTCGAGCCCCAGCCCCACTCAACACACAACATTTTTAAAAATTATTATTATTGCTACGTCACTACCTAGCAAACGTTAACCACAACTATTTAAAATATAAGTAGGTATTCTTAATCACCTCTCTCACTCAAACATAGTGCTGTCTCTTTCTTACGCCGAATTCCCAGTTCACAGTGCCCCCTTACCTACTTGCATTATTTACCTTAAGTGTGAACTCTTTTGTTGCTATAGCTTCCTTCGAGCTTTCTTTTAAGCAATTAAGTTCAAAAGCAGTTTGAATAGATGCCGCAGTTGTCCTGCTAAATATTTGCGTAGCAAGACGAACATGCATTTTTTCAAAAGCATTTGGTGCTATATGAGAACTTCTAAATTTTAAACATGTCTTAGCCACGTTGTCAATTTCTAAATTGTATATTTCTCTGAAAACATTAAAAGAAACCTTACCATCTGGAGTTTGTAAATCTGATTTCAGTAGAACATTACGAATTGATTTTAATAAGTGAGGAAAATCATAAAAACAAAATATTTTTTTATCATTAAAAATTGTAAATGGTTTCTCTTCAGAAACACCTAATATTTGATAAGCTTTTCTATTATTAGGTCCTTGATCGCAGACTACAGCGCAAACCTTAAGACCGCAAGATCTTGACAGATTTTCAAATTATTTCTTATAATTTCGCTTAGGTTAGCCCCATTTACACCGTTTGCTGACACAAAATAGTTTAAAACACTTTTCCAACTATCAAACAAATCATTTACCATGAAAAAAAATATTTCATTGGCAAAAATTCTGTTTCTTTTTGCTCCTAGGTCTTCGAAACCATCTATTAAATCATTTAAAATATATATATGTAAGGTTTTGACGAATCCTAATCTCATCAAATATCAACACAACACAAGGTTCTCGCTCGTTTAATAAAGCGAACTTTGATTTTAGATACAAATGGGCATTGTTTACATATCCTGGTTGAATTCCTTTAACAGGAGCCCATCTGTATAAAGAGGATATGTGGGGAAGCCTGAAGCCCAGCCCATCCCTCAAAAATTTATAGGCGCTTTGCGATCTATAAAATATATTTTGGGAAATTTCTTTTTCGTTGTTATTATATTTTGCAGATTTCGACAACCCCATCAACATATCGCAAAATGTTTTTGAATGGTCGGAAATATGTAGCCCTTGTATTTGAGACGATAAAGATAATCTCCCTTTTTTTGAATCTTTTAAAGCAGTATGCGCTCTCTTTTTTTTATAATGCTTTATTTTTAAGTTTTTTATTTGAATTTTTAAACTTGATAATTTTTTTTTTAAATTGCATTTTTTTTCT
The DNA here is from genome assembly GCA_951509635.1 of Eupeodes luniger. Lineage (NCBI taxonomy): Eukaryota > Metazoa > Arthropoda > Insecta > Diptera > Syrphidae > Eupeodes > Eupeodes luniger. The sequence goes on along the minus strand of OX608073.1, from coordinate 200,552,328 downwards.
CCTCTTTTGCACATCTCTGTGATAATTGATCGCACCTTACACATGAAATGCTACAACTGCTCGAAGTTCTTCTTCGTTTAGTTGGAGGAGACTTATTAAGATCTTCTAAATTTAAGTCTGAACCCAAATCAGAATTTAAATTTAAAGAAGGAACAGCATCCTTCTTAAGATATTTTCTTCCCACAAACTCGGGACAAAAATGGTCTCCACATACAAAGTATTTGCCTTCATTTCTGAATCCACATGCCTGCCTCCACAAATTATTCAAAATTTCATTTTTTTCCCTAGAAGGGCACTTAAAAATTTTCAAATTAGGGTAATCTCTTTTCGTTTTCATACAAACGGAACAAGAAACCCCAGATAATCTCTTATCACCCATTGCTATTAAAAAAAAAAACGTTGACAAATAAACTCGCTGAAAAAAAGGACCACTGACTGTAAAATTAACAAAGAAAAATGTTTGCTCAATCATATATGTACATAAAGGAACATCCAAATCGTTCGCAGAGATGAGTAATTTACTTCATATGTAGCAGATCTACTTCATTAATTTATTTTTATGTATCTGCTACGTAGCAACTTATTTCTACTTCGTTTTAAAATTTTTTCTAACGCTATATATATATATAGTTATATTGAAAAAATCTTTAAATAATCCAGAAATTAAATTTTCACTGTTATTTTTGTCCTATATTTTGGAAATTATTAACAATTTTAATAAAGCTTCTCAGTCTGAAAAGACACAGATACACATTTTGCGGAAACGTGTGCTCATGGTCTTTAAAACCGTCTTATCAAACTTTTTTTAGGGCAGAACTACTCGACGAATCTTCAATGCAGATCGTGAATTATAAAGAAAAATCCAATTATTCAGATTTAAAACAAATGTTTTTTGGGTTAAAGTCGGCTTTGTACGAGGAAGAGTTAAACAAGAATCAAGATACGGACACGGAGGTAGATTTATTTCAGATAAAAATGTATTTACATAGTTTCATTTTATGTTGAATTGTGCGATCAATTGAAACTCCGTTTTGATTTAACTGACAAAAAGTTAGAATTGTTAGAACTTTTGGATCCAAAAGTAATACAAACTGAAACATATCCGACAATCCTTCCACTCTTGAATGAATTTCCTTATTTTGATAATAATGTAACAAACATAGAAACTCTGAACTCCGAATTTAGAACGCTTATGGTTACTAAAAGTATAAAAATGAACGACGACGAAGAAGTTGTTGAGTTTTGGACGCGTTTACACTCTCAGAAAAATATATTGGAAGAGGATATGTTTATGCAGGGGCGTCCTTAGACTTTTGGGGGCCCTGGGCCCAATAGGATTTGGGGGCCAAAAAAAGTAGGTATAATATATTTTTTTTTATTCTTTAGGTTAAAAAAATCATTTTAAAATTAATTTGTGTGTTTTTTTATTTTTTTTACTTTTTAAAAAGTCAATGTTTAAGATCCTCCAGTGGAATCTTAATGGCTTCTACAATAACTATCACGAACTACAACTCCTTATTAATGAAATAAACCCCGCCATTATATCTCTTCAAGAGACCCACATTAAATTCAACTTTCAACCACAATCACCCAAGAATTATTCATCTTACTTTCAAAACTCACCCTCCAATACCTCTTCGACTCAAGGTGTATGTCTTCTAGTACACAAATCTATACCGCATACTTTCAAAAATATTGATTCTAGACTCCCAGCTATAGCAGTTGAAATAGAGCTTAAAATTAAAATTACAATAGTCTCGATATATATTCATCCAGATCAAGCATTCAGTGCCGCAGATTTGGAAGACATCGTCAACGGCTTTCAAACGCCAATTATATTCACAGGAGACTTCAATTCATAGAATCCATTATGGGGTTCACCTTCTCAAAATAGCCGTGGTAGAATATTAGAAGATTTCCTAAACACCTCAAACCTTGTTCTATTAAATGACGGGCAACCTACGCATTTCTCTACTCATAATACATTTACCCATGTCGATTTAACTTTTGTTTCACCTCAAATCTGTCCCAACTCCTATTGGTCAAGACTTCCTGAGTTGCATGGAAGTGACCACTTCCCAATTGTAACCACATTAGCTTTTGAAACTCCACTGATAAACACAAAAGCTCTTCCAAAATTCCAAACTGATAGAGCTAACTGGATTTTGTTTCAATCTGAAGTGTCCAACTTCTTATCTGACAAGAAAAAATCCCTTAACATCAACAAGGAAACAGCTATCATCCAAAAATCCATTCGTTTTGCAGCTAACATAGCTATACCCCAAACGCATTACAAACCAAAACAACATAGAAATGTCCCCTGGTGGAATAATGAGATTGCAGAACTCAGAGCAATCAAACAAAATGCCTGGAAGAAATTAAAAAAATATCCATCAGATCAAAATCTCATAGCTTTTCGCAAAGCCAATGCAGTTTTTAGGAAAAGAGCAAAAATTGCCAAAGCTTCATGTTTCCAAAAATTTACAGAAAACATTAACCCACATTCCAGCTCTAAAAAGCTCTGGGCTGACGTTAAGTTCTTAACAGGCAACTACAATAATCTTTTAGTAAAAACCATAAGAACTCCAACTGAAAATTTAACATGTCCACTTGAAATTGCAGAGCACTTCGCTCAAACGTGGTCACTATATTCCAAGGACCAAAACTTTCCCCCTGAATTCATTATTCAAAAACAAGAAATAAATAACAACTTCGCCCCAACCTATGAAACTGATTCAACAGCAAAACACATTGAACTTCCTATTAATTTAATAGAACTTGAAAGCTGTCTTCGTTCCGCAAAAAGAAAAACCCCTGGTTTTGACAGGATTTCCTACACAATGCTAAACAATACCTTACATCCCTTCTCGTTCAAAGATTAGCAACATCCGATAGTTGTCTTGTGTCGATTGATGCTAGGCAATGCTTAAGCCGTAAAAGAATTCCTAAGACCCCGTCAATACTTTACAATATCATACAATATTCAAAACAAATGAATATCCCAATTTTGAAAAATATCATTCGACCTGCCGCCAAACCACCCTGGACCCTCCCAAAAGGCTGTCTAGATACACAACTCACCTGCTTACCAAAATTGACAACCTCAAACGAGCAGTATCAACAGAGCTTCTTTGAAATTATGGATACAGAAAAACAACACAATTTCAATTTCATCTTCACTGATGGATCTAAAAATGATCTTGGCACAGCATTTGCTGTTTCCACCCAGGACGGTACTATAATCTCAAAAGGACTCCTTCGACATTCTGCTTCTGTTTTCTCAGCCGAAGCATTGGCTGTTCTAAAAGCAATCGAAATTTCGGGATCGAAAAAAACAATTATCTGCTCTGACAGTCTGTCTATAATAGAAGCAGTGCGTAATGTTGACAATAGAACCGTCTTACCGGAGATTATTCGCAACAAACTCATTGGCAGCAAGGAAAAAATTAAGCTCATGTGGATTCCAGGACACGTTGGAATAAAAGGCAACGAATCAGCAGATCAAGCTGCTAAATCTGCAACAAGTGAACCACTATATACGTTTTACTTTCCAAACAGCAAAGACACGCGAAAAGAAATTAATAAATATTGGAACGAGAAACTTCATGACGATTGGATGCAATATGTACATCATTATTCTCATATTAATCCAAACGCCCAACGGATCATTTTTCCTACCCAATGCTCATGGAAAAAGATAAAAATATATCTTCGGCTGCGATTGGGCCACACTTATACTACCCACGGTCATCTCATGACAAGAACTGAGCCTGAAAACTGTCATCTCTGCACCACAAATGACATAATCACCATTAAACACCTCGTCTATGATTGTGCTAAAATTAAAGAAGTAGCCAAAACAGTAGTTCCCGACTCATCCTTAACTAATCTACTTAAAAATCCATCAGAAGAGAACATCAACCATACTTACAAGATAATATGCAAACTAAATTTAGAAAATTTTATTTGAAAATTAATTATTTAATTAAAACTACCTAACTTTTATTTCCATATTGTATAATGTAATGTATATTATTCTTATTGTAGTATTTATCCGAGCTGGTAGTCATGGTAGCTAAAGCTCGCTTAATATTAGCATTGTAATTTAGTTACGTGTTAATAAAGATATAAATAAATAAATAAAATAAAAAGAACTAAAAAAAACATATAACAGATATTTTTTATACTTTTATAATTTTTTTTTTATTTGCCTTCAATAGTTGAACATTCTTCCTTATACTTGATTTTTGATAATTTTTATTGTTTCTTTTTTATTTATAATGTTTTTATATATTTTTTTTAATTGTAGGTATGTAAGTTTATTTCTTTATAGTTGTTTTGATTTGGTTTTTTTTTAGACATACATACGTGTATGTAAGTTTAAGTATACAATTAAATATTATTGAAGGCATACTTTTCTGACTTTGTCAGTTGCAAAATCATGAATTAAGTCATCAAATTCAATTTCCTGCAGTAATTAATTTTCAATTGATAAAATTGACAAGCTGTTTAGTCTATCTTGTAGCATTGTGCTTCGAAGTTCATTTTTTATCCGGTTCAAATTCGAAAATGAACGCTCTCCACTGCAGTTTGAAACTCTACAGGCAGTTTCTACATTTGGAAATGTGTTCCCCATCCACTGTAATTAGACTGTACAATTTTGATGTTGTAATAAGATCATCATTTACAACTTTATTGAATTCTTTTGAATACTGTACGAGGTGCAAGCATTCTACCTCAAGTTCTTCTGCATTAACATCTCTATGGTTTTTTGAAAACTGTTCGCAAGAATTTTGCAAATCCACTGAAGTCAAATATTGCAATCGACAAAAAAAGGCAAACAATGCATTAATTTCTTGATAGCAATTGCATCGTATTTTTGATTGCAAAGTAATAGGGTCAATAATTGGAAGAAAAGTTGATATTTTAAACTTTTCTTTCCCAATTAGCTGGACAGATGGTGCAGGACCATCAAAATATGTGGCACGCGAACTTTTTTTTATTTTTCTATTTTTCGTTGCAATAAGTCTTTATTATTAGCATCCGGGTTCTGAATTTTGGCATACGCTACAAATATATCAAAATTCTCCCTTATATCATTTACGAAAGAACATAGTGAACAAAGCAAATTGGCAGCAACGCCAATCGTTATTGTTTCTTTTTGAAGGCTCTTGCTGGTTTTATGAATTCTTTCTAATATTGTGCTCCAAATTTCTGTTAAAAAGAAGAACTTCAGTTTTGACATTTCCTTAGACAGGCTTAGCGCTTCGCTTTTTTTGTCTGGAGCTTGCTCTGGATCTGTACAGATAGATGTCAAGGCCTCAGTAATTTGCTTATAACGATGATGGAGCGCGTTAACTGTATCAGCTCGTGCAGACCATCTTGTTTCAGAAAGGCTTTTAAGAACTCTATATGACCCTAAACATATACATTCAATTTATTCCAGCGATGGGCAGAAGCAGAAAAAAATTTGGATTTTTTTTTAACCACTTGAAACAAACTTGTTGCCTCCTGCACACAACCAGCCGCATGAAGGCCTACTAAGTTAAGGGAATGTGCTGCACAAGGTACAAAGGTAGCAAATTTGCACTTCTCCTTTAATCTTGCTTGCAAACCAGAATATTTTCCCGACATATTAGACGCATTATCATAGCTTTGTCCTCTACAATCCTCTATTGAAATATCATGATTTTCCAGAAATTTCAAGATTGTGTCAGCCAAATATTCAGATTTATGCTCTTAAATAGGTATAAATTTTAAGAACCTTTCGATGGGAACACAATTTTTAACATACCGAATTACTAAAGTCTACTATGAGAAAGGTCGGGTGAACAGTCAACACTTAAGGAAAAATATTTTGCCGATCTGATTTCACCTACAATTTTCATTAGGACTTGTTTTCCTATTGTATCAATGAATTCGTTGCTGATAAATAGGAAGTGTTTCCCTTTCCTGAGTTAACACACTTTTTTTTAAATGATCTGCGATGAATGAATCATCATGGGACAACTTTGTGTTTGTTTATGGAGTGAGTTGAAAAGTCAACATGTGTGCAGAACTGTAGAGTACAACGAAAGCAGAGTTGTTGTGCTGTGCAGGTGTAGGATTAAAGATTCATATTGCCAGAAGTTTAAGATGTTGAGGAGTAGAATTTCAACCGAACGGAGAGTAAAATGAAACTTTTTCCAGGACTGATGGAGACCACCGATTACATCCCTCCTTTACTAGATTTCGATAGGAAATTTTCTATTTTCATACCAGAAAGACAGGGTTGGGATCCTAATTCACTTATAAGTAAACAGGGTATCCCTTTCTACACTGACGGTTCAAAAATGGAAACAGGAACAGGTGCGGGAGTGTTTTGCCAATCACTCAACATCAGAGTGTCATATAAACTCCAAGCTGACTGTAGTGTCTTTCAGGCCGAGATCTTTGCCATTGGAAAAACAGCTGAATTGGCACATCACGAAAAGCTAAGCTCTTCGGAGATTACTTTTTTCGTGGACAGCCAGGCTGCTATCAAAGCCTTAGCCAGTGAGACCATTAGATCAAAAGCAGTTTTAAACTGTAGGAAGGAACTAAATAAAATCTGCCACACTAACCAGGTAAAGCTCTGCTGGGTTCCTGGACATAGCAATATAGAAGGGAATGATATAGTAGATGAACTAGCCAGGAAAGGGTCAGAAGCAGACACAAGTAGTAGCGACCATTCAGCTAGGGGACCACTCGTCCCGATTGGGGTATTCAAGAGGAAGATAGACCTTAAACTAAAAGAGAAAATCAATAACTCCTGGAAATCCAGGAACGATTGCGCAATCTCTAGAAGTTTATGGCCTAACACAAATGAAAAGGAAACTCGGTATATTCTGTCGCTGAGTAAAAAGAACATTAAAATCTTGATAGGTGTACTAACAGGTCATTGCGCCATTGGCACAATGGCTAACAGGATAGGGGCATTTGCACCCGATTTTCGAAGGAGCTGTCAAGATGAGGAGGAAATAGAAACCATTAAACACCTGCTCTGTGACTGTCCGAATCTCCAAACCAGCCGACTCCGTCATTTCGGAAACAGGTTTGTTGGAGAACTGGATGATCTAGCACAGGTCTCAATGGCAAACATGAGGAAATTTATAGAGAGCACAGGCTGGTTCGTTAACGAGCCAGTCTACGCTAATCGGCAAAATTGAGGAGCATCGATGCTAACTTTTACTTTTTTACAGGGGATCACAATGGACCAGTAGGCCCCCGTGTACGCAACAGCTTCATGCTGTGCACACCCCTTATAACCTAACCTAACCTAAAATGAAACTTGTTTTTCTGTTACTGTCTACTAACCTTATTTCGTTTTCTATATAATTCTTGTATAGATTCATTAATTTTGAGTTGGTGGATTCGGGGGCCAAATAATTGCGGGGCCCTGGGCCCTGGCCCACCGGGCCCATGCCTAAAGACGCCACTGGCTATATGCTTACATTAGCTAGTTTACCGCATAGCAGTGCAGCAGCCGAAAGACGATTATCTATCAGATTTCAATAACGTCAAAACAAAAAAAGAAATAGACTAGGCATAAGTACCGCTTCTTCCCTTTTATTAATAAGAAAGATTTGAAGTTATTACGATATTTTTCAAAGTTTAAATATGTTCAGGAGGGCTACGTATTAAGAACCGATTAAAATCCTTATTATATGCATATACTTTATAATATTTTATGAATTTGTGTTATGTTTCCCTTTTAGAGGAGAATCTAATTTAATTTAAAACAGAATGTTCCTATTTATTTCAATATAATAATGTACCTTCATGGTATGTACTATATATGTATACATGTACCTAATTTATGAATTTGTGAGGCTTGTTCTAGTCAATGTATGTTTTCGTTATATGGATGTAAAATAAAATGAAAATAAATTTGTTTTGTTTGTATTTTTTGTTTTTTTCATTATCTGCTACATATTTTACAAATCTACTTCGTTTTTTGGGCAAAATGTTTCACTTTTTGGGCTTAGCATTCTCATCCCTATCGAAAGTCGACGACGAATGAAGTAAAAATAACTTCAAACACCGATCGCACAACCCAACAAAATATAGAAAATGTATACCTACGCACGACACGACCAAACAAATCCAACGACACACCAGACGAGCCATCCCGAAACCTCTTATATCTTATGCGTTATGCCATAGTTAGTTTCTTCAATAAATTGTTCTAAGGATTTTATATGTTACCCCAGTTTCATGAGCTAATGTTTTTTTAAAGAACAACCTTGCTTATATTCACAGGTTGGCCTTGGCACATACAAAAATCACACCCAGGAAATACAAACAAAATTCACACACATCGTTAAGAAAGATCAACATAAAATACACAAAAGATAAAAAAAAACAATAAGGCACAAGAAGTAAAAAAAAGAAAATACAACAAGTTATGCAATGCAATAAAATGTTTGAGTGTGATTCATGCTAGTTCGATCAAACTGGGACGTAGTGGTACGTCCCAGTCGATTGAAAAATTGTCATTTTTTTTTCCTCTGCGTGCGATATCTATGGAACTATAGTATCTGTAGTACGATGTTAAATCTAGGTTAAAAAAAGGTATGTTTGTTTTGTTTGCTCCACAATCTGTCATTATTTAGATGTGTTCATGTTTTTTTTTTAATAAAATGGGTTTTGCATGATACCTACTAGTTAGCAAAACAATAAAAAGTGTTTAAAATTAGTGAAAAGTTAGTAGATTACTATGTATATAGTAAATTGTTAACTAGTATCGTGCTAAGGCCTTAATAATAGGTTGTTAAAAATTTTGTGCCAATATTTTTAAACATTTGAATGCGTTTCTGCATTTAAACAAACCTGCTTAATGTAAGACACCAAACAAATATTATGGGGCACATTCATAGTCATATTTTTAACCCGAGTCTATTTGAGCTGGAGTCTAAATTTAACATATAGGTTAGACACAGCTGCTATTCATAAAGAATTTGCCAGCTCTGTTTAGTAAGAAACAGGTTTAAGGCATATTCTACTACAATTTTCACTTAAACTTATACAAAATGGCTTGTAGAGGGTAACAAAATAAATTGCGTTAGCTGGAGAGTGTGTGCCCGTTCGGTTAGACCCACTCAGTGATGTCCTCCCCTCACGCCGCACTACCGCCGCCGCCACCTGCCTCGTTTACCGCGTGCGACCGCCGCCCGCGCACTCGCCCCGCGCCTCAGCCGAAGCAGAATTATCACAAGTAGAAGACAGACCCAGTGAATTATTTGTTGTACCTACATGGCTCGTGTTTGGCGATGAAAGGTTGAGCATAGCAAAGTTTAGGCTTAAAATTATTATTTGTGGAACTTGGTGGGAGCCAAAGTTTGCGTCTAACGAGTAACGCTGAGGGCTTGAGGCACGTAGCGCGCGAAGCCCGCGTTAATATACGTGGATGATAAGTTTAACATATTCGACAACTTATTTCATAAAGGTTGGGAATGCGTTGTTTTCCCGTAATACCAATTTTATCCAAATATTATTCAAATCTTTGGTAATTTAGGAGTGAAAGCGATCAGATTCCCCGGAAAGTAATTTTCCCATGGGAATGCGTTGTTTTCCCGAAGTCAAAAGTAACTCATGTTCTTTCTTAAGTCTCAAACTATCTCCTTACCAAATTTCTGTTCAGTAGTTTAGGCGTAAAAGCGATCGGCCCACCTAAATTTTCCCATAGGAATGCGTCATTTTCCCGGGGTAAAAAGTAGCCTATGTCCTTTCTCGGGTATCAAAATATCTCCATACCAAATTTCATGCAAATTGGCTCAGTAGTTTAGGCGTGATTGAGTAACAGACAGACAGAGTTACTTTCGCATTTATAATATTATTAGTATAGTAACCAACATCCAGCAAAATAACAAAATATTGATATATGCTTAAGCCTTTTGACATTTTAATTTTTGTTTTTAAATTTTCAAATAAAGTGTCTCGTAACATAATTTTCTCAATCAGTTTGTTTATTTTTGACGTTTAATAGATTTAGAAACAGTTTAAACATAGGATCCGTCGTGTTTATTTTTAGACTTCAGATTATCGTTTTAAAATGGGTTTAAATTTTCTATGAATAACATAAACTGAAGTTTAATTTAGGAAAGATAAAATCAGAACTTATCAAGGAACTATGAATATGACCCTATGTCTTCGGTCTAAAGGTTCGGAACGCATTCAAAATCATTACTTCTAGTATTTTCATGGTGAGTTTGAGAAAAATGTGTTTGACAATTTCAAAATTCAATCTAGCAATCTTCGGTAAATTTGAATATGCGAAAGCAAACAAAAGAGAACTGTGGAAATAGAAAAATCTCACCTCATCTCTTTGTTTCTGTAACTCACATTTATTCATGTGTGAGTTCAGCCTAAGGATGATGGGATCGGCAGCGGCAACTAGGAAATAAGGCATACAAACTTTTACATGCATAATGCATATAAAAATTAAGTTTTAGCTTTGAAGTCAAATTCAAACTGTTTTGTCAATCGTGAAAGCAAGTCATATGTGTATTATGTAATTTTTATTCATACATGTTTCTTAGTACCTATGTATATAAAATAGTGCCAAAAAGGAAAAAAACACTTCACATTTAAAATAAAAATATATTATATATATATGTATATGGTAAAGGCAAAAGTTATATTGATTAGATCAGCGGTTCCCAATCTTTTTTAGTCACGGAGCACTTTTTGTGTGAGAAATTTCACGCGGAGCACTTCGTTGCGCATATCCATATGCCATTTTTCGCAGTTACATGTAGCAAATTAAATAGCTTTTTTTTTTCAAATTTCGTTTATTTTATTGAATTCAGGAAACAGTTTCTACAACGAAAAACACAAGAACAATGCTAACTTTACTTAATTACTAATTACATAATTATGTTATATGCATTATAATTATATGGAGTTTCTTTTTTTAGGAATAATGTGCCTGCTTATTTTTGCATGAAGCTAAAATATCTAATTGAACTTGGGACAACTGCAACCGTTTATCAGGCTCTGCATCGAGACGAGATCTATATTCTGTTTTGGTTCCAACGTATGCAGAGAACCCTGATTTGCAAATGTATGTTGTTGCAAACGGCAGAAGAATTATTTTAGTGGAGGAAGATATCCAGCCAACTAGGTGGATATGAAACTAATTTAAAATATCATCGGGAATGTCCAAAACTCCAAATCTATTTCTTCTTTATATTCCTTGAGCATTGGGAAGCTGTTTAGGTTTCGATTTGTTATAGATTCAGCCCAAAACTAGATTTTATTTTTACATGCTTCTCTTTTGTCACTGGCATCGAAAACAGTTATTGCCTTTCCCTGAAATGATACACTCAAATCATTTATTTTGAATTTCCCATAGGAAGTTATTGTAATGGGTCCGATTTTTCAAATTGAAAATTTTGACATTTCTCGACGTTTCAAGGTCCCTAGAGTTGAAATAAAAGATTTTTAGAAAGACGTCTGTGCGTGCGTTCGTACGTCCGTACGTTCGTATGTCCGTACGTCCACATGTCCGTACGTCCGTATGCGTCCGTACGTTCGCGACGTTTTTTTCGTCGTCCATAGCTCAAGAACCGGAAGAGATATCGACTTCAAATAAATTTTGTTATACAGATAATAAGGCAGAAAGATGCAGAAAGGGCTCTCAAGAAAATTGCGTGGGTGGTTTTTTTACCATAGCAGTTTAAAAAAAGGTGAAAATTTTGGTTAACCCTAAATATCTCATGAACCAATGACGCTAGAGACTTGAATTAAATTTTATATTATATATTGTAACGTTATACAAAACAATTATATTTTTGGAAAAAAATCCAATTAACGCTTTTTTTATAAATCAAAAAAACTGAAAAACAAAATTTTACGACTTAAATATGATTTCATCTCCAGAACAATTTTGTGCAACGAAGAATAATGTTTTTGACATCCGATAAAATTTTGAGCAAAATCGAATCGACAGTTTTTTTTACAAAAAATAAAAACCCAAAAAAAAACTTAATAAAAGTTGGTAAAAATTGATTTTCGACTCAAATATCTTTTCAAAACTTTGAAAAAATATTGGTTTAAACTACTTTTATCTTTCAAAAAATATTGTTGTCAACATTCAGTAAAATTTTGAAAAAAATCCAATTGACAGTTTTTTTTACAAAAAATTAAAAACCGAAGAAAAAATTTAACAAAAGTTGGTAAAAATTGATTTTCGACTCAAATATCTTTTCAAAAATTTGAGATAATGGCTTCTAACTAATTTTAACTTGTTGCAATTTATTTGCGGATAATTATGTATTATTAATCAAATTTAAAACGAAAATTAGTAAAAAGAAATTAAAACAAACAAAAAGAAAACACTTTAACAAATTTAACCGCGATATAAGAAATATAAATATACAAATTCAAATCAACTGGAGATTGGGTTCTAACCCCAGTGGAAAGTTGTTGGGGGCAGAAAACGAGAGAAGGGGGGAGAGGTGTTTCCACTAAGGCACCTCTCCTTATCCAGCGGCAGCGGACGAATTCTCGAGATGGAATCAATGGTGGCGTCTACAGTTCCAGTAAGGTTGAACTACTTAGTGAACACCTTATAGGGCTTCTACGACTTATTCGGAGCCTAGGCCTATAAGGAGCGGTTTATCCGGCTCCCCGTCCTTGGAGTTATAATAAGGATCTGGCCCTCCAGGTTGGGGGTTGTGCCGTCGGGTTGACTTCCTGACCACGTAAAAATGTTCTAGTTGCGAAGCACCAACAAGCCTCGGATACGGACGGATTCACTGTTGACAACCCAAGCAAACGAAATAAGGACAACGAACTTCGGATTTGTACGTGGAATGTTAGGTCCCCTAACAGACCACGTGCAGCCGAACAATTAGCGGAAGCCCTAAATTGCTGCAAGGCAGATATTACCGCAATTCAAGAAGTGCGATGGGATGGACCGGGCAAACGCAAACTAAAAGACTGCGATATATACTACGGCGACTGCTACCGAGAACAAAGACAGTGTCTATTTGGGTGTGGATTTGTTGTTGGAACTAGACTCAGGCAAAAAGTCTTGAGTTTCAACAGTGTGAGCGAGCGCATCACGACAATCCGCATCAAGGCTAAATTCACCAACATAAGCCTAATATGCGCGCATGCCCCAACAGAGGAGAAAGATGAAGACACCAAAGACATATTCTTTGAGCTCTTGGACAAGACCTATGAGCAGTGCCCTGGCTATGACATTAAAATTGTCTTAGGAGATTTTAATGCCAAGCTAGGAAGAGAAGACATCTTTGGTGGCACAATCGGGAGATACAGCCTGCACGACACCACCTCCGACAACGGATTCAGGCTGATCGATTTCGCTGCGGGGCGAGACGTTCTGGTAGCTAGTACGCAGTTCACACATCTCAATATTCACAAGGGGACATGGAAATCTCCTGATCAATCAACCGTCAACCAGATTGACCACATTGCGATCGAAGCACGACACTTCTCCAGTATACAGGATATCCGAACATTCCGAGGGGGCAACATTGACTCGGACCACTACCTCGTTGTAGCCAAGGTACGGCTACGGATATCCCGGTCCAAGCCAAAACAAGTAAGTACTGTGAGAAGTTTCGACGTTAGACGGCTACAATCGCAAGAGACTGCCATTTCCTTTTACGATCGAGTCTCTAGTAACCTCTTAAGGAGTCTTATGCTGCCTGCATTAAGCATTGAAAACCAGTGGCAACATTGCCTTGCAGCCATCAGAGATGCCACCTCTGAAGTGCTAGGTTTCACACGTCCACAACAGCGAAACCCCTGGTTTGACAAGGAATGCCGGCAAGTGCACGCAGCGAAGGAAGAGGCATACAAAACGGCGCTGCACAGAAAGATCAGAGCTGCTCGCGAGCTCTACGAGCAGAAGAGGAGAGAGGAACACCGGCTTCTTAGATGGAAAAAAAGAGAGCATGAGAAGCGCGCGATCGAGGAGATAGAGGGATGTCACAACAGGAATGAGGTTCGTAAATTTTACCAAAAGGTAAAAAAAAACCTCCCAAGGGTACCAGCCACGAACCGAAGCCTGTAAAGACGATCAGGGGAACATCGTAGTAGAACCGCAGTCTATGTTGAGAATATGGAAAGACCACTTCTCCAAATTATATAACGGCGATGACGAACCGCATTCCGCTGTAAGGGAGATAGAACCACTCAACCTAGGCGACGCAGATCAACAATTGCGCCTACCCGACCTAAACGAAGTGAAGATAGCTATATCTAAACTGAAGTCAAACAAAGCTGCTGGAGCTGACGGCATCGCTGCCGAACTATTTAAAGCAGCAGGCGATGACTTGGTAGGGAGCATGCACCAACTCATCTGCAAAATATGGTCGGAAGAAAGCATGCCCGATGAGTGGAATCTCAGCATAGTGTGCCCGATACATAAGAAAGGAGACCCTCTAAATTGCGCCAACTACAGAGGCATCAGTCTCCTTAACATTGCATATAAGATCCTTTCTGCCGTATTATGTGAACGTCTGAAGCCGTTCGTCAACAACCTGATAGGTCCTTATCAGTGTGGCTTCAGACCAGGAAAGTCCTCTATCGACCAAATATTCGAACGGGGATATACGTTCAAAAGTCGGCAGAGGTCACGGCTGCCGGCGAGGGCTTGGCTTCGCAAGAAGCTAAGTCGCCAGTGACAAATGTAAACTTCGAAGAAGGAAAAAGAGAGTTAAAAAGACAACCGGTCTTTCTCTCAGTAGATCTCCTTCCCGACTTAGATAGTTTAACTATCAAAAGTACGGAGACCTCGGACAGACCTCCTTCCATAGGTAGTCAAACCGAGGACGAGCTACTAATGGAACCGAATCAAGAAGAGACTATGCTGAAGTCTGCTGCACCCCTCAAAGTTTCGAGGCAACGCAGTAACTACAGATCCTCCAAAAGATTCGTAGAAAAGACCGAGTTGAAAGACCCTGCGACGCTCAGTTCGAGAGATAAAGCTCTCCTCAAAAAGCACAGAAAGC
Source organism: Eupeodes luniger (assembly GCA_951509635.1). NCBI lineage: Eukaryota > Metazoa > Arthropoda > Insecta > Diptera > Syrphidae > Eupeodes > Eupeodes luniger. The sequence goes on along the minus strand of OX608073.1, from coordinate 200,537,323 downwards.
TGGTTAAGAACTTCGAGCGGCAGCTGGCAGAGACTGCCACTGCACCCAGGGGAAAAACAAGACAAGAGAATGTCGAAGAGTCAGAGAGCAAAGGAGTAGATGCTGCCAAATCTAGGTCTGTCCCTAAAAAGGCAAACTGTGAACAGGCTGGCAATAACTCGACCGCTCGGAACGACAAGAGAAAAGTTCAGGCGACTTCCAGCAAGAAACAGCCAGCGAACGCTAGGAAAGACCAAGCACCGGCAGGCACCTCTTCTGGAATGAAACCAGGAACGTCCAAGAGACAAAGATCGGAGGAGACAGTCAAGCTAGACGGTGCTAAGAAAATTAGAACCAACAGCTTCGACACCACCCCGATTGACCTACAAATTGCCATTATAAGCCGTGACGACCCAGATGGGAAAATCTCGGCAAAAAACTGGCTTCTTGTAGAAAATGAGATCCTCAAAGCTATGATTTCAGCATCAGAGAACGATAGTTCTGAAGACTATATCTTTGATGGTGCCGGATGGCGGCGAGGAGTTAAAGTGGTCTGCTGCGGTGACCAGAAATCACGGGAGTTTCTGAACCGTACAATCGCCAACATTGGCGAACTATGGGAAGGTTCCTCCCTTGAAATTCTACCCGCCGCAGCTCTACCACTTCGACAGCAGTTTAGCTTATGGATCCCCCCTCCTGCAGAACATGAGGACGCAGCCATTATAAAACTGTTGGCGAAACAGAATAAAGAGCTTCCCATTTTAGAATGGAAGCTCCAACACTCAAGAAAGAGTCATGGAGGCGAAGGGAAGGACCTCTTGTTTGTGGCAGACAAGAAATCTGACCTTCTGCTGAAAGAGAAAAAAGACGTGTTGAGGTATGGTCTCGGAACCGTAAAGGTTAAGAGGCATGAGGGCAAAGGGGAGTCAAAAGCTGCAAGTGGTGCAAATAAACCTGCACCACGCTAAAGCAGCAACGTACGACCTTACGCTCTACATGTCTCACGAGAACGTGGATGTGGCCTTGATCCAGGAACCATGGTTAGGCAAAAACCGAATCCGTGGGTTGAGGTCAAAAAACTACAACCTTTTCCATTAAACGTCAGATGAAGGTAATATTAGAAGTTGCATCCTAGTGAAAAAATCAACTAACGCTTTCTTCCTATCTAGGTACAGCAACAAGGACAACACGGCAATCAGCGTCGAATCGAATGAAGGAAACTTCATTCTAGCGTCGACGTACATGCCGTACGAAGAGGAGAGCCCACCATCAAAAACAGTCCGCGATCTGGTGGTCCATGCCACAGCAAGCGGTACACCTTTGGTGTTAGGAGGTGATGCCAACGCTCACCACACTCAATGGGGCTCTAAGGACATCAATAAAAGGGGTGAGTCAATTTTTGAATATATTCTCTGTTCTAATTTATCGATATGTAATAGGGGCAATCACCCTACCCTTCGAAACAAAAACAGGGAGGAAATCATAGACTTGACCCTTATTAGCAATAATAGTAAAATTTCAGTTGAAGACTGGAGAGTCTCACCAAAAGAATCTTTTTCGGATCACTTTAGGATACTCTTCTCTATAGACAGGAACTTTACTGAAAAGAAACCTTACAGGAACCAACTAGAACGAATTGGACAGAGTACGAAAAATGGCTGAAAGACTGTATTGATCCACCAGAGGACAATGCAAGTCTAAGTACTTCAACCATTGACACTGTTGTCCAAAACTTGTCTAGCAAAATGAGAATGTCTTTTGAAAAACACTGCCCTTTATCTCGTTCCAATAACTCCACTAACCCACCCTGGTGGAATGGTGCACTAAAGAAACGTAGAACAGAGGTTAGAAAACTTTTCAATAAAGCCAAACTGAGTAAATTAGAAGAGGACTTAAAGTCTTATAGAGCCGAACTTAACACTTACACCAAAGAGTTAAGGAAGGCCAAAAAGGATTCGTGGGCTAAAAATTGTGAATCCATTGAAAAAACAAGCGAGGCGGCAAGGCTCCGTAGAACCCTGGCCCTTAATCCCACGATCCCGGGGTACATAAAACACCCTGATGGATCATGGTCGAACTCGAGCCTGGAAACGCTTGAACTCTTCATGGAAACTCATTTCCCCGGTTGTAAAAACCCAGAAAGTTCTGATTGCTTGCAATCGAACACGCTGGATTTTACTCACACGGAATCAAATTTGGAACTAAATCAGGTTATTACTGAGCAGAAGATTATCTGGGCAATAAACTCGTTCAAACCCTATAAATCAGCGGGACCAGACGAGATTTTTCCAGCTCTTCTTCAAAATGCTCTCAAAGTAATAACTCCGTGGCTTAGGGTAATCTTCATAAGTTGTATCAAACTTAGATACGTCCCTAATAGCTGGAAAAAGGTCAAGGTAATCTTTATCCCAAAAGCAGGGAAACCGACTCACTCGACCGCTCAGGATTATAGACCAATAAGTCTCTCTTCGTTTCTCCTTAAGACACTAGAGAGGATAATTGATCTACATGTTAGAGAACTTCTCAACGAAAACAATTTGTGCAACTATCAACACGCTTACCTTAAAGGTAAATCAGTGGAGACTGCTCTGCATGAAGTAGTTTCACATATTGAGAAAAGTCTTGAACACAAAGAATACACCCTGGCAGCATTTCTTGATATCGAGGGTGCGTTTAATAACGTTAAAACGGAATCGATCAAGACTGCCTTAGTTGAAGTTGGGGTTGCATCTGTCATTGTCGATTGGATCTTCACCATGTTAAATGGCAGAATTATCAACTCTCAAATAGGAGTTAGCACTATTGAGAAAACAGTTACTATAGACACACCACAGGGAGGAGTCATCTCACCACTGCTCTGGATCCTCGTAGTTAACAAAATTCTCACAAAGTTCAAAGATCAGGGCATTAAAATAGTAGCATATGCAGATGATATAGTGGTTTTGGTATCAGGCAAGTTTCTTACAATCATCGAAAACATTATGGAAAATGCATTAAAGGATTTATCTTCTTGGGCAACTAAGAACGGTCTCGGGGTCAACCCTGCCAAGACAGAGCTAGTTTTGTTCACGAAGAAAAGGAAACTGGAGGGCTTCAACACCCCCAAACTAAATGGCATTCCTCTAAAACCTTCTAAGGAAGCTAAATTTCTAGGAGTAATCCTTGACTCTAAGCTTAAATGGAAGCGTAATACTGAGGAAAGAATGAAAAAAGCACTATGTGCATTCTACACATGCAAAAAGACCTTCGGTGTACGTTGGGGTATGCGACCGCAAGTCATCCAATGGATGTACACAGCGATAGTCAGACCCATTCTTACCTATGGCTCTATTGTATGGTGGAAGGCGGTGGAAAAATCAAGCTATCTCAAGAACCTGAATAAGGTACAGAGACTAGCCTGTGTAGGAATAACAGGGGCTCAAAGATCCACACCACAAGCTGGATTGGAAATGATCTTGGACCTCCCGGCTCTGGATGAGTTCATAAAGTGCACGGCAGCCAAAACTGCAATTCGTTTAAGAGAACTGAGTTTTTGGAGGCACAGCACTTATGGCCACGGGTCAATCTTACAAAGATATGACACGGTTCCAGGACTGAGAGAGACCACCGATTACATCCCCCCTTTACTAGATTTCGATAGGAAATTTTCTATTTTCATACCAGAAAGATAGGGTTGGGATCCCAATTCACTTATAAGTAAACAGGGTATCCCTTTCTACACTGACGGTTCAAAAATGGAATCAGGAACAGGTGCTGGAGTGTTTTGCCAATCTCTCAACATCAGAGCGTCATATACACTCCCGGCTGACTGTAGTGTCTTTCAGGCCGAGATCTTTGCCATTGGAAAAGCAGCTGAATTGGCACATCACGAAAAGCTAAGCTCTTCGGAGATTACGTTTTTCGTGGACAGCCAGGCTGCTATCAAAGCCTTAGCCAGTGAGACCATAAGATCAAAAGCAGTTTTAAACTGTAAGATGGAATTAAATAAAATCTGGCACACTAACCAGGTAAAGCTCTGCTGGGTTCCTGGACATAGCGATATAGAAGGGAATGAAAAAGCAGATGAACTAGCCAGGAAAGGGTCAGAAGCAGATATAAGTAGTAGCGACCATTCGGGTAGGGGACCACTCGTCCCGATTGGGGTACTCAAGAGGAAGATAGACCTTAAACTAAAAGAGAAAATCAATAACTCCTGGAAATCCAGAGACGATTGCGTAATCTCTAGAAGTTTATGGCCTAACATAAATGAAAAGGAAACTCGGTACATTCTATCGCTGAGTAAAAAGAACATTAAAATCTTGATAGGTGTACTAACAGGATAGGGGCATTTGCACCCGATTTCTGGAGGAGCTGTCAGGATGAGGAGGAAATAGAAACCATTAAACACCTGCTCTGCGACTGTCCGAACCTCCAAACCAGCCGACTCCGTCATTTCGGAAACAGGTTTGTTGGAGAACTGGATGATCTAGCACAGGTCTCAATGGTGAGCATGAGGAAATTTATAGATAGCACAGGCTGGTTCGTTAACGAGCCAGTCTACGCTAATCGACAGAGTTAAATTGAACTGAGAGCATCGATGCAAAATTTTTACTTTTATAGGGGATCACAATGGACCAATAGGCCCCCGTGTACGCAACAGCTTCTTGCTGTGCACACCCCTTACAACCTAACCTAACCTAACCTTCACACTACGGCAGATCTTGCAAAAAACCCAGGAGCTTCAAATCGATACCCACCATCTCTTTATCGATTTTAAAGCTGCGTATGACAGCATCCATAGGGAAGAGCTCTACTGAGCAATGTCTAGTTTTGGCATCCCTGCCAAACTATCCGTTTGTGCAGAATGACGATGGAGAATGCACGCTGCTCCATCAAGGTCGGAAAAGATCTCACCGATGCATTTGATGTCAAAAAAGGTTTTAGACAAGGCGATGCGATGGAAAGAATTGTGCAAAACTCAACCGTCAACACTAGAGGCACAATCTTCCAAAGGTCCATCCAATTACTCGAATACGCAGATGATATTGACATAATTGAAAGATCAAAGCGTGATGCCAGTGGAGCGTTTTTGAGCATTGTGAGCGAAGAAGATGGGTTTAGTGGTCAATGAGGGCAAGACCAAGTATATGCTGTCATCAAAAAAGGACATTGAACAACGACGTCTTGGACAAAACGTCGCCATGGACAGCTATAACTTCGCGGTAGTTAAGGACTTTGTCTACCTAGGAACCGCTATAAACACAGACAACGACACCAGCGCTGAAATCAAACGAAGAATAACTCTTGCAAATTGCTGCTTCTTTGGACTTAGAAGGCAATTGAGAAGTAAAGTCCTCTCTCGAGCATCTAAAATCGCCATCTATAAGACACTCATCATCCCGGTTCACGTTTATGGCGCTGAGGCCTGGACCCTTTCAAAGAAAGATGAGAGCGTCTTAGGATGCTTCGAGAGAAAAATTCTTCGGGTGATTTTTGATCCCGTACGTATAGATGGAGAATGCAGGAGAAGATATAACGACGAACTGTACGGGCTGTACAGCGACACTGACCTAGTTAGCAGAATTAAAGTCCAACGGCTTAGATGGCTGGGTCATGTAGAGCGAATGGACATCAACGCTCCAGCCCGGAAGGTCTTCGAATCCAATCCCGAGGGACGGCGCAGTAGAGGAAGACCGCGACTCAGGTGGCGCACTCAGGTGGGTGAAGACCTCAACCAACTTGGCATGCGAAACTGGAGACAGCTAGCTAGGGACCGAGCTGGCTGGAGACGCATGTTGGTTGAGGCCCAGGTCCGCCCCGGACTGTAGCGCCACCTTAAGTAAGTAAGTAAGTAATGTACAAATTATGCCGAAAAACTCAGGATCTTTTCAAAAGTAGGTGAAAATTGTATGGACAATGGACCGTTAAGGTGTAAATTCCAACAAATAAAATTTGGGATTGAAACAAAAGAATTAAAACGATTAACACCAAAAGTAAATTTCTACTTATCTTTTTCTTTTCAAGTTTTTCTCTACGACCCCCAACTTGGTCCTTTTTTCCTTTTCTTTCCTTTTTCTAATTTTGTTTCTTCCTTATTTTTGTTCTTCCTCAAACGACACAATTCACTTTTCTGATTTTTCTCAATTTTTTTTCCACTTGGTCAAGGTTCGAAATCACCAATTTTTTTTCTTTAATCTTATCACTCTCACTGCTTGCAAGTAATTGACGTCCAAATCCTAAGATCTGTCCTTTCTCTTCTTTTTCATATCCCACCATTTAAGCTTTCAGCCAATCTGGAGTGGAGTATCTCAGTCACTTCAACAACAGCCAATCGGAGATCGGCTTGTTAATATCAACTTGTGATGAGATTCTCGCGGTCCTACTTACTCGCCTTTTCCTTTCACATCTAAATGCAAGTCATCCTGGAATTCACCGCCAGCTGGATTCACTTCCAGGTTACGTCGATTCCAGGAGCTGTATTCAGCCACCCCCACTTTCTACTTCGATATCGATATCGAACAAAGACTGAGAAATGTAAAATTGCGAAAAACCTTTACTTTAACTTAACTTTAACTTTGACTTAACAACCGCACGAAAGGAATGGAAAAATAGTTATAATTCGGAATCTGTTGACTTAACCCCGAACTAAGTTGCCCGAAACTTAACCGCCCATATGTCCATAAAATTTGTTTCAAGTTTTACAATAGTTTCATAGTTAATATCATGAACGTTAAAAAAATAACAATTTAAACCAAAGAATTATAAAATAATATAAATTTACAATTTTCATTAAACTTTATGTTAGGCCGTAGGCCATTCTCCATTTGGAGTAAATTCACGCGTTCGTTCAGGCTAAAAGTTCACCTTCCCCAGACCGTCCATCTGGTTTGGTTTCACTTACATGGAAACCATTCCTTTTTTGTAACCTGAAACGAAACTTGGTTCTTTTTCCTCACGAAAATGACAGAGAGAACCATGGTCAGAAGGACTATGGCCGTCCCGCTCTCTCTTTCATTCTCGTGTAGGATTGTGACATTTGTCAAATCGAATATAGTAAACAAAACATAAGTGAGTAAGTGGATGCAAAATGCATCGTCTTTATTAAAATTAAAATTATGTAAATATAAAAAGAACTTTTTGCGTTCATTTATAACGCAACAAATCCCACCCTTTCCTCCTTGAAAAGGTGTTTGTTCATAATACAAACTATTTGCTCAACAAGTTCTCTCGTTTAACAATCACGAGATTGAAAGACTACTTAAAAAGGGACTTCCAATATTCATTAATTTTCTGATAACGACGTAAATGGCTTTAGATCTTTTATGTGCCAAGTGCCACGATCTTTGCCGTTGTCATCTTCAAGAAAATAAGTCCAGGGAGATAACCCTTTTTGTAATTTTAAAAGGGCCCACAAACTTTGGTGCCAATTTCGCCGCGTAGTAATTTGCCTCATCGGACAAAACATTCGGGAGATATGGAGTATCTCTCCTCCTGAGATTGTATGTATCGGCGGATTTCTTAACCGCTACTTTTAATTTTGCAGCTATCTCTATTCTCAACTTCCTGAACCGTTCTTCAATGGTTCCTCCTTCGACTCTCCTATTCCCTTCAATACTCTCACTCCTAATACCTTCGTAATTCCCACTCATTGACATCTCTTTTCCAAAGTTCGCATAGTACGGACTAACACCTAGAACTTCATGTTGGGAAGTGCGTATAGCACAAGCTACCTTAGCTAACTGAGAATCCCAGACTCGTGATTCTCTGAAACATTCGCTCTTAAAGTTGTTTTAATGATTTGATTAATCCTTTCGGCAGGATTAGCCTGTGGATGGTAATGCTGAGTAAACCTAATTTTCGATGAATAACCTTCACAAAGTGACCTTAACTCCCTACTCTTAAACTGCGGACCATTGTCACAAATGACAATTTTGGGAGCTCCAAATAACAGAAAAAAGTTATCTTCTAATTCTTTACATACCGCCTTTGCGGTGGTTGTCCTAAGTGGAAACAATAAGGGAAATTTGGTAAGGTAATCTACTACTGTTAGAATATACATAAATCCTCTGTTGGACTTAGGTAAAGGCCCTACTAAATCTACGATAATCATCTCCCAAGGAGATGATGCTCCTACTCTTTAAGTCATAAGACCGGCTGGCTTGTCATTGATCGGTTTCACTTGTTGGTATATACTACATTTCCTAACATATTTAGTGACGTCTACTCTCATTTTAGGCCAATAATATTTAGCTAATACTCTCGCGAACGTTTTCCTATCCCCCATGTGCCCCGCTAGTGGACTATCGTGACACTCTTTCAGAACTCCTATCCTATCTTTCTTTCCGACGACTAACTTCCACTCTTCGTTATTGTCGTGTACGATCACATAATTTGACTTTACAAATTTGTATAACCTGCCATTGTCTACTCTTCAATTCGGGAAAACTAACTGAACTGCACAACGTGCAAGTCTACCTTGTGGATCGTTGAGATTGCTCAACCAAATCAAAGAACAGTGATCCGTTACGACCGTAAATCGAACTCCTTCGATATAAGGCCGTAACTTTCCGACCGCCCATAAAACTGCCAAACATTCCTTTTCCGTAGTAGAATAATTTCTTTCGCTTCTATTAAGTGACCTACTTAAGTAACAAATTACTTTTTCCCCCTCTTGAAATGTTTGGGTGAGTACGGCCCCGATGCCATATTCGGATGCATCTGTCTGAACGACAAATGGAAGCTTGAAATCTGGACATGTCAAATTTGGAGCCGTGATTAAGCATTTCTTTGCTTTTCGAAAACTATCTTCACATTCCTGTGGCCAAACGAATTTCCTAAACTTTTTCAACAAATCTGTTAAAGGCCTAACTAGTGTTGCGAAATTCGGTACGAAGCGTCTGTACCATGAAACTGTCCCTATGAAACTTCTATTTTTATTTTTATCATACTATCTACTTTTTCTGGGTCCACGTGTAACCCGATTTTGTCGACTACATAACCTAAAAATTTGAGTGAAGGTCTACCTCTCGTTATCTCCTAAGAACCTCACCTAAAATCTGTAAGTGATTGTCAAATGTATCTGTGACGATAATGATATCATCCAGATACACGAAAACGAATGGCTCCAAATCAGGCCCTAACACACTATAGATGAAACGCTGCCATGTTGCAGGCGCATTGTGTAATCCAAAAGGCATTCTTTTGAATTCAAAGAGACCCCTACCAGGTACCTAAAGGCAGTGTATTTTCGCGATTCCAATGCCATTGGAATCTGCCAGTAAGCGGACTTAATGTCCAACGATGTTAAAAATTTGGCATTCCTAAGTTTATCTAAAATAGCCGAAATTATCGGCAACGGATACGCATCACTTTCTGTAACCTGGTTAACCTTCCTAAAGTCGACATAAAACCTAAAACTATCATCTTTTTTCCTAATGAGAATAATTGGGGAAGCCCATGGACTATTTAATTTCTCAATGACGTACTCTTCCAACATCTCCTGAAGTGATCTATCCATGTGTTCCTGCATTGCCGGTGAAACCGGGTAATACCTTTGTTAAATAGGCTCAGACGAAGTTTTAATGAAATGTTATACCATTGTTGTTACTCCTAATCCCTGTGGCATATTCTTAAAAGCATTATCGACTAAATGTTTAAGTTTCCCTTTCTGATCCTCGTCTAATTCAGACTCCTCTGTGATAGACGTAGTATCTATAGAGGCCACTATCTCCTGGCTCGAAAAACTCCATATGTTTGAACGTAAATCCGGGACTATCTATACTTATTATATAAAAGCGAAACCATTATAATGTTTGTAACGCATTATTTCAGAAAGTAGTCAACCGATTTATTTGAAATATATTTTATTATTTTCTATATTTTTATGAGAGTGTTTATGGTTTTAATTTTTTTTTCATTAATTATTTGTCAAACTTAAATATTATTAATTTTACATTTGTTGTCCATTTTTTTTTTCATTAGTTGACTTATACAACCACTAATATCTTAAAACCTATACAATTATCGACAAAGATTAGCATTGCTTCATAAAGTCAATATTGTTGCGCAAATTTTAAGCCTAAAATCACTTCTAAGTTAAACATACAACCTGAGAAATAAATAAAAACAAATTATAAAATTATAAATTTTTTGAATTTATTTTATAAAGGAAATTAGATTCAATCACAAACACGAGGTCGCTGCTTTGTTTCATTTCATTACCATTCCAACATTTTTAATTTTCTTTTCTTCCCATGTTCTTTCTCTCTTAATATGTCTTCCATTTTTAATAGTTAAGTTTTTTCTCTTACCTACCTACATATTCAATTTGTCTGTATTGTATAGTTCATCAACTAACCTACACACAAGCATTATTTTTTTGTTTCTGTTATTCTATCGTCACATCGCTGAGCAGTGTGGCTGTGGGCTCTTTTTTTAAGGTTACTATGGACATTTAATTAAATGAAATGCCGATTTATCTAAAGAAAAATTAGATCTTATTAACTTCCCATAGGAAGTTATTGTAATGGGTCCGATTTGTCAAATTGAAAATTTTGACATTTCTCGACGTTTCAAGGTCCCTAGAGTCGAAATAAAAGATTCTTAGAAAGATGTCTGTGCGTGCGTGTGTACGTACGTTTGTACGTTCGTACGTCCGTACGTTCGCGACGTTTTTTTTGTCGTCCATAGCTCAAGAACCAGAAGAGATATCGACTTCAAATACATTTTGTTATACAGATAATAAGGCAGAAAGATGCAGAAAGGGCTCTCAAGAAAATTGCGTGGGTGTTTTTTTTTACCATAGCATTTAAAAAAAAATGTGAACATTTTGGTTAAAACTAAATATCTCATGAACCAGTGACGCTAGAGACTTGAATTAAATTTTTTATTATACATTGTAACGTGATACAAAACAAGTACATTTTAGGGAAAAAATCCAATAAACTGTTTTTTTATAAATCAAAAAAACTGAAACAAAAATTTGTCACCTCGAAAATTTTACGACTAAAATATGATTTTATTTCCAAAACAATTTTGTGCAGCGAAGAATGATGTTTTTGTCTTACTTACTTACTTACTTACTTAAGGTGGCGCTACAGTCCTGTGTGAACTAGGGCCTCACCCAACAAACTTCTCCATCTAGCTCGGTCCCTAGCTAGATGTCTCCAGTTTCGCCCTCCGAGTTGGGTGAGGTCACCTTCCACTTGTGCGCGCCACCTGATTCGCGGTCTTCCTCTACTGCGCTGTCCTGTAGGTGTGGATTCGAAGACTTTCCGGGCCGGAGCATTGGTTTCCATGCGCTCTACGTGACCCAGCCATCTTAGTCGTTGGACTTTTACCCTTCTGGCTAAGTCTACGTCGCTGTACAGCCCGTACAGCTCGTCGTTCCATCTTCTCCTCCACTCCCCTTCGATGCATACGGGATCATAGATCACACGAAGTATCTTTCTCTCGAAACGACCCAAGGTGCTTTCATCCGCTTTTGTCATAGTCCATGCTTCTGCACCGTATAGCAGGACGGGGATGATAAGGGTCTTATATAGCGACACTTTGGTCCTTCGAGAGAGTATTTTTCCACTCAATTGCTTTCTTAACCCAAAGAAACAGCAGTTTGCAAGAGTTATTCTTCTTTTGATCTCAGCGCTGGTGTTGTTTTCTGCGTTTACAGCGGAGCCTAGGTAGACGAAGTCCTTGACTACCTCAAAGTTACGTCTGTCGATGGTGACGTTTTGACCAAGACGTCGGTGTTGTAGGTCCTTTCTTGATGACAGCATATACTTTGTTTTGCCCTCATTAACCGTTAAACCCATTTTTGCCGCCTCTGCCTCAATACTCACAAAAGCCCCATTGACATCACGCTGAGTTCTTCCGATTATGTCAATGTCATCAGCATTATGCATGTTATTGGACAGACTTTTGAAAGATAGTGCCTCTAGTGTTGACGTGTGAGCTTTGCACTATTCTTTCAAGTACGATGTTAAAAAAATCACATGACAGCGCATCACCTTGTCTAAAACCTTTTTTGACATCTAAAGGTTCTGTTAAGTTGTTTCCAACTTTTATGGAGCAGCGTGAATTCTCCATGGTCATCCTGCACAAACGGACGAGTTTGGCAGGGATGCCAAAACTAGACATGGCTCTATACAGTTCGTCCCTGTAGATACTGTCATATGCGGCCTTGAAATCGATGAAAAGATGGTGGGTGTCGATTTGGTGTTCTTGGGTTTTTTCCAGGATCTGCCATAATGTGAATATTTGATCGACTGTGGACTTTCCTGGTCTAAAACCACACTGATAAGGACCTATCAGGTTGTTGACGATGGGCTTTAGACGTTCACATATAACGGCAGAGAAGATTTTGTAGGCGATGTTAAGTAGACCGATTCCTCTATAATTGGTGCAGTTTAAAGGGTCTCCTTTTTTCAGGATAATTTTGTCATCTGATAAAATTTTGAGAAACCCTAAAAAAAAAAATAATAAAACTTGGTAAAAATTGAATTTCGACACAAATATCTTTTCATAACTTTGAGATATTGGCTTTAAATTTCTTTTATCTTTCAAAATATATTGTTTTCAACATTCAGTAAAATTTTGAAAAAAATTGAATTGATAGTTTTTTTTACAAAAAATTAAAAACCTAAAAAAACAACAATTCTAAAACTTGGTAAAAATTTACTTTCGACTCAAATAGCTTTTTAAAAATTAAAAATATTGGCTTCAAACTTATTTTATTTCACAGAAAATATTATTTTCGATATTCAATAAAATGCAATCTACAAAAAATAGTACGCAAATTTGGTAAAAATTGATTAAACACAAACTTTTAAGCAAGACAAATCGACAGACGGGATGGGAAGTTATCAGTGTGGGTCGCATCCCAGCCTCTTTTTTATTTTTTTGGTTCGAGGAAGTGAATAGATTATAATTCTTCCAATTTAAAAATAAAAAAAGTTCTATTATAATAGCTTGAATTACCAATTTTGTATCACTTCCTCGAACAATAAAACTGAAATTAAGTTAAAATTTTCTTTACAAATATATCGAAGAAGGTACTTACAATGACGTCGATAAAAAGAGCACACAAATGTGGGTAGATTAAGTCAGTTGCACTGCACTGAACATGAGCAGATGAATAAAAAAATGTGTCTATGGATATTTACACACGCATACCTATAGATGCATGAGAACATTAAAAAAACAAATTTGTTTTTTTTTTACCGCAAATCTATACTATTATATAAAAGCGAAATCATATATACTCGTACATATAAACTAAAATTAATATTATTGTAGAAAATATGCTCAGTCCCATTGAGAAATTTTTTCATATGCTAATACTAATATTCAAAAAATGTTCGTGGTTACAATTTGCGAAGCAACGCAAGCACGGGTCGGCTAGTACCCGATAATGCCCAAAAATCGGCACCTAAAATCAAAGCATGTGGTAGGTTGGGAATGACTAAGCATTCAATCAAAATTGACCTACTCTCTAAAACAATGGGTATTTTAACTACTCCTAAAACTCCTATACTTGCACCATCTGCTAAATGAACTTCCCTAACATTTGAACTATCTAATTGTAATCCTAAATCTTTTAAAACATGCCATGCGTCCCTTCGCGATGCCCCAGAATCAAGTAATCCTAAAAACCTAATACCATAAATATTAACTCCTAAAAACGGACGTCTATCTATAACGCTTGAATCTAATGTGAAACCTAACCTAACTTTGTAAGCCAACTGGTCGCCAGCAGGCAACCTTCCTAATTCTGACGCCGGCGCTCTTGCCCTGCTGGTCCAAGAGTCCTTTGCCCGTTTCCCGACGAGCAGCGTCTACAATTTTGCCTTGTGGTCCCTACATTACCACAACCAAAACAACGCCTAGGAGCGGAACAGGAATTAGCAAAATGTCCTTCCCTGTTACACTTATAACAATGATTGGTTCTATTGGGTGGGGGATCAGGATTAACTACAACTCGAGTTTCCGATACCGAGGCGATATAAGCAACATCCGGCTCCAAAGCCGACCTGTTGCGATAAAAGGGTGGAGGAACAAAAGACTCGACATTTGCCCTAATGGTTTCCAGCCTTCTGCCCAAGGCCACGAAATCATTGACGGACTTAATGTCAGATAAACCTAGCTGTGTCTGGTAAAATGGAGCGATATTCTTCATGAGAATAGCCAACTTCCTATTCTCACTCAGAGGCTCCGAAAAACGTTTGAAAAGAGTCTGCATGAGCGCAACGTACATGCCTATTGACTCTTCCTTACCCTGGGTTCGACGCCTGACCTCATCCAACAAGAGATCACCATAGTGGAGGGCAAAAACTCCAACTTCAATTCCCTTACTAACTCTTTCCATGTTGAAGTCGTGTCCCTAATCGCCCTAAACCAGAGGAGTGCCTTCCCAGTAAACAAATCCACCGCTGACCTACATATAAATAGCTTCTTCAGAAACACCGCGCGCCGAAAAAAAATAATAATACCTATACAAATTAACTTTAAGGAATCAAAAAAAAGAATTGTTATGGTCACACCAGTAAAAGTTCGAATACATTTTAAGATAAGCCAACAAAAAAAAAAAAACAAAATGGTAACACCAGAAAAAAATAATAATAATACTCGAATTAATTTTAGGGAATAAAAAAGAATTATTATGGTCACACCAATAAAAGATCGAATAAATTTTAAGAAAACAAAAAAAATCAATATGGTAACACCAGAAAAGAAATTATATTAAAATCAATTTTAAGAAAACAAAAAAAAAGTTAATCTGGTAACACCAATTAAAATTATATCAAAATTAAATGAAATTCAATACAGCCGAAAAAAAAACAAAAGAACTGTCAATAAAAAAAAGACTCCAAATTATTAACGCACCAAAATTCTTATTGAATTAATATTGAATTGAATGTATATGAGTATATATGTATATAATTATAGAGAAGTGATCAAAAGGTCACCTTCAATATAAATATATGTATGTATGTATGTATGTATGTATGTATTTTTAAGCGAATAAATTTTCCAAATTTTATACCAACAAGAATAAAAAAATAAAAGAAAAACACTCACGTTGATATCAAAAATATTGCTTTAATTGGAAATTGCCACAGGGGCGTTCTTACTCTTAGTAAGAAGAGGGCGCTAGCAATTTTTTGTTTGAAATGAACAAAAGGAAATTGCAAACCTTTACCGCTGAAAAGAAATAAAGAAGAGAAAAACACCAACGAAACAATAAAACCACTATAGAAATAAAAGATAAAAGGATAAAGGATAAAAACTCAGGATCTTTTCGAAAGTAGGTGAAAATTTTATGGACAATGGACCGTTAAGGTGTAAATTCCCACAAATAAAATTTGGGATTGAAACTGTGCGAATGTAAATAATTCTCGCAAATGCAAACACAACTTTAAAATATTTGAATATTAATTCATTTTTCTAATTCATTTAGTTCATTTCAAATAATAATAAATACGTTCCACAAATTGTTAACTAAGATAAAAATGTCATTTGAATGTCAAGAATTATATAACGAAATTAATGGATTGTATATATTTGTGATTGTACACTAAGTCATATGATAAAATTAAAGATTATTCTAATTACAAGTTTGAACAAGATAACGTCTTTTCTTTTTGGAACATTTTTAACCAGCATTTTTTTCTAAAACTTAGCTAAAGTATCTAGTCGAGAACATTTGGTCCTTCGAGCGCATTCTGGTGCACGTCCAAATGCAATCGCTTTTTGGTCAACCCTCATTGACGCGAGAAACGGCATCTGGTCTTAAGGAGCTCTTGTATACAACAAGAGAAAGTCTTCTCGCTCTTCAAAATTTGGAGGTTCCGATTTCTTCGTGGGATACAGTCTTGATATGGTTCCTTGTGCAAAAGCTTCCTAGTACAAGTCAAAAATTATGGGAGGAAAAATTAGGGAATAGCAAGGACTTACCCAAATTTGATACGTTTTCCGAATTTTTAGAAACACGATTCCGTACGCTTGAAGTTATGGGACAACAAGAGCTAGCTACGTCCACCAGGCACAAAGAAGAGTCATCTGTTAGTTCAAGGCCACGTTTTCAACCATCGACTTCAAAGGCTTTACATACAAAGCATGTTGTAAAGCAGCAACCTCAGAAAAGTCCGAACCACTTTCAAACTAGCCAAGTGCTTTGCAAACTGTGCAACCAAAACAAGCACTCCCTTCGAAAATGCCAGCAATTTTTGGCAATGGACAGTGTCAAACGCCGAGAAGTAGTTGGGAGAATCCGTGTTTGTGAAAATTGTCTCACATATAGGCATTCTCTCCAGGAATGCCAGAGTTTGAGCCGGTGCTATTTCTGTCAACAGAAACATCACTCGCTCCTGCATTTGCAGCACCATAATAACTCTTTGCAACCTCAACAACTAGGTTCTGAACAACAGCCTCAAGTCGCAACATCAAGCCAAGGTATGCCGTCTCAACCGAGAGCTACCGGTTCTAGTTCTAACGCATTTCAGGCCTCAGTGAACCCGAATGCGCCTGAGTTCCAACCAGCTATTCATCAACAAACTCAAAGCTACCACGCGTCGCACGATGTTCGTGCCCAAACACACCAGGTGCTCTTAGCCACAGCAGTTGTCAAGGCGCGAGCCACGGATGGAAGAATTCGTTTACTACGTGCCCTGGTTGATACCGGGTCAGAAACGTCTTTCATAACAGAAGCTGCTGTTAGTCTGCTGAAAGTGGAAAAGCGACGCGCCATTGTTGAGGTATCGGGGTTGGGGTTGGTCAGCAGCGGCACAACGCAGCATACCGTCGAAGTGCATTTTGCTTCTCGCCATTCGACGTTTGAAACTGCCACACAGGCATTGGTTTTTAAGTCGCTGACTGGGCATCTCCCGGCCCAACAAGTGGTACCCAACAATTGGAATCACCTCAAGGGTCTTTCGTTAGCAGATCCCCATCTCTACGAACCTGCTCCTATAGATTTTTTATTTGGAAGTGATGTTTGCGCCCAAATACTGCTACCGGAAATAAGAAGGTCTCCGGATAACAACGGACCGATAGCGCAAAATACGCAATTAGGGTGGATCGTGTTAGGGAAAGTTCCAGAGGAAATTCCCCGGCAAATTCGAAGTTTCGTGCAGGTTACCGACCTCGGAATGCAGCTACAGAAGTTTTGGGAGATGGAAGAAACGCCGTTCCAGACACATGAAACCCTAGACAACATTGCTTGCGAAGAACATTTTGAGAAGAATACGACACGTTTACCAGACGGGCGATACCAAATCAGATTGCCGTTCAAAGAAGGTCTTCCAGCGATGGGATCCAGCCGTCAAGGAGCTACTCGACGATTTCTCCATCTCGAGAAAATACTCGCTGCGGATCCTAAACTTTGTGAGGATTATTCAAAGTGCATAAATGAGTACATCAAGCTCAACCACATTGAAGAAATAGATGAAGACGACACGGTTTTGGCGACCCCTTACCACTATTTTCTTCCGCATCATGCAGTTTTTAAGGAAGCGAGTTCCACAACAAAGCTGAGAGTAGTGTTTGACGCAGCTTCTAAAGCTTCGGATGGGAAATCCCTCAACGAACATCTTCTTGTAGGTCCAAAACTGCAGACCAATATCATCGATCTTGTTCTCAGATGGCGTACTCATTGAGTTACTTTTACGGCAGACATTGAAAAGATGTACCGTCAAATTTTGGTAAGTTTCCCAGACCGATACTTTCAGCTAATTTTGTGGAGGGACCAGAAATCTTCACCGATTAAAGTCTTCAAAATGAACACTGTCACGTTTGGTACAGCGAGCGCACCATATCTTGCGATTAAGGTTTTGAAGAAGCTAGCTGACGATGAAAGTCAGAATTTTCCCGAGGGGGCGAAGGTTGTCCGTGAGGACATGTACGTTGATGATCTGATCAGTGGAGCAGATTCCATCGAAGAAGCGAAGAGGAAACAACATGAAGCCAAACAGCTCTTAGCGTCTGCGGGATTCAACCTGAGGAAATGGACGAGTAACTCCAAGGCTCTCCTCGAAGACATCGCTGCCGAGGATCGAGAACTCGATTTTGAACTCCCGTTTAACACCTCAAATCATGTCAAGACACTCGGCATCAAATGGTTTCCACTTGACGACTACTTTTCGTTTCAAAATCTGCAAGTTTCACCAGAAGACATCACAAAGCGATCAATGTTGTCGACCATCGCTAAGCTGTTCGACCCACTCGGTTGGATATCACCCTGCATCATCACGGCGAAACTAATGATGCAACGCCTCTGGGAGCATGGTTGTGATTGGGACGATCCAATTCCAACTGCCTTAAAGACGGAATGGGAAGCT
This sequence comes from Eupeodes luniger, assembly GCA_951509635.1. Taxonomy (NCBI): domain Eukaryota; kingdom Metazoa; phylum Arthropoda; class Insecta; order Diptera; family Syrphidae; genus Eupeodes; species Eupeodes luniger. Next base: position 200,519,033 of record OX608073.1, on the reverse strand, counting down.
TTTCAAAGAGAACTTCCTCTAATCGAACAACTGCGAATTCCAAGATGGATCCAGAAAAGCCCATCTAATAAGGCTGTCCAACTTCACGGATTCTGTGACGCCTCCATGAAAGCTTTTGGTGCAGTAGTCTACATTCGGGTCTTAGACAAGGATGATCGAATCTTTACTAGCCTGCTTCTTTCAAAAACAAAAGTAGCACCAAGTCAGCGAACCATCACGCTGCCTCGCCTGGAACTCTGTGGAGCTGTTCTTCTGTCGCAGCTACTTAGTTACACCAAGGATATCTTGGCCATCCCCGATGTCGATATCTACGCGTGGACTGACTCGATGATTGCGTTAGCTTGGATACAAGCGTCACCATTTACGAGTCTGGTTGTAAGAGATGCTCACAAGCAAACTCTTCACGGCGGAATCCAGCAAATGATTAATTACATCCGACAACGATATTGGATAGGACAGATTCGGCGAAGCGTCAAGCACCAGTTGCATAAATGCCCTTCTTGCTACCGGCAAAAGGCATCTGAAATGCAACAATTGATGGGAAATTTACCTGCTGCTCGAGTACGCATATCGCGGCCATTTAGTCACACCGGTGTTGACTATGCGGGACCAATCGAGATAAAAGCCTGGAAAGCCCGTGGAGCAAAAATACTAAAAGGCTATTTCGCAGTATTTATCTGTTTGGCAACCAAAGCCATTCATCTCGAAGTAGTATCAGACTTAACCACCCAAGCATTTCTAGCAGCATTCAGACGGTTCACAGCCAGAAGAGGAAGCTGTAAGCAAATCTATAGCGACTGCGGAACTAATTTCATCGGTGCCAATAACGAACTGGCAAAAATGATGCAAGAAGCACAACACGACTGGAAGCAGGTAGCAGAACTATTGGCAAATCACGGTACAGATTGGCATTTAATTCCCCCAGCTTCTCCCCATTTCGGTGGCCTATGGGAAGCGGGTGTGAAGTCTGTCAAGTACCATCTCAAACGAGTCATTGGAAGTGAGAGGCTTACCTTCGAGGAGCTCGCGACGCTTCTAGCACAAGTAGAAGCTTGTCTGAATTCGAGACCTCTATGCCCACTAACCGATAGCATCGATGATTTGAACGCGCTAACCCCAGCACATTTCTTAGTCGGAGAATCTTTGCATGCAGTACCACAAGGTGAAACCGAAACAAACATTACACATAAAGACCGATGGAAACGAGTTCAGGCATTATCTGAAGTATTTTGGAAACGATGGAATTCTGAATACTTATCTCGGCTTCAACAACGCCCGAAATGGACAAAAATCCAAGAAAAGCCGAAGATAGGAGATTTAGTTCTCTTGAAGGACGAACGACTTCCACCAACACATTGGAATATGGCGCGAATAGAAGAAACTCACAGCGGGTCAGACGGTTTGGTACGCGTTGTCACGCTTCGCACCAAGTCTGGGCAGTTTAAACGACCAATTACTAAAATTTGCCTTTTACCTTCAAACAAAACCACGGAACAAACGAGTCTTATATGAATCAAATTTAAAACCGTCAGCATCATATAAAAATCGTGGCATCAAAATATAGTCATCAAAAAAAAAAACAACAAAAGATCGTAAACAAAACCACATCAAATAAAATAAAATACCAATTTTAATTCTGAAAATTAATTTTATTAATTAATTTAATTTTATTCAAAACTATAACATCAATAACTTAATCTTAAAATTATAAATTATAAATTAGGCGGCAACAAACAAACAATATAATTTAACAAAATTAAAACATTTTGATTCAAAATTCAACTTAACACAAGATGGCTAATTTCAAATTCTTAAGCTTAATTCATCGCGAAAATTGTATTGTCCACAACCAAAACATCAAAATTAAATCCACAATTCAGCTTCAGCACGTCAAACGTCAGATCTAATTCACTAAATTCAATACAAAACAAAAAATCACAAATCATAATGATTAAGAACACATAAAATTATTCATTTCACCGAAATTAAATATCAAATCACTTAACTCAACGTTTCAAAACACCGAAAGATAAATATTAAAATACTTAATTCAACATTTCGATTAAAACATCAATAAATATTTGCATCAAAGCAAAATATATTTCAATAATTTATCAAATAAATAATAATCGCACAATTCCACGAATTTACAAAATGTTTAAAGCACTTCACAGTCACCACAAAATTAAATTTATTTAAATAAAACACAATTTCTACGAATTTAAAATTTGCAACACAAAAACTCAACTCAAGATAATAATTTAAAAAAAATATATAATGAGTAAGAACATACGACCGATACACGGCACCGCTCGGTCAAAATATGTCTACTTGAAACAAATTAAAAAAAAATATATAATAATAATACTAATCATTATCATAACAATACGCGAGAACATGCGACCGATGCACGATCCCGCTCGTTCAAAATTATGCACATAATTTCTCAAGCGAAAATCAAAACAAACAATCATGCGCACAATTCTCAATTACATACATATGTACATACGGGCATTTGCACATAAAAACGGTTAAAATGGAATCGAACGACTTACGAATTTATGATTATGTGCTCATGTTCTTATATGTAGTTAATTACATATGTACATATGTATATAATATACGAAAACACAAATCTACGTAATTAAATTTTAAATTTTATTTAAAGAATTTTGAAATAAAATTATAATGAAAATAAATAAAAGGAACTCACCCACTGTTTTAACAAAACAACACACAAAAGAAATCATATGTGTACATATTATTTAATTCAACCGCACTTGAATTATATTTCTTAAATTAAAATTGATGTAACGCATCAAAATGAAAAACTAACGTTTTTTAAATTAATTAAACTAAATAAATTAATCACATTTACAATAATAAATAACAAATTTTAAACTCTATTGAATTAAAAACAAACGGAAAGCAAACCCGACCGGCACATGAAACACGATATGAAATTTATTGAAGAAAGAAAATCCCATTCAATTGAATGAGACAAAACAAAAACAATATCAACAATCAGCGGCACTCTCACTACACATACTACGTTTGTGTTACCGTAGAATATTTGTTGCTGTTGGTTTCGTTTACTGTACTTGTTGTTTTTTATTATTTTTCTAATCATATTCTCTCTCGTTGCATGTTCAATGGAATTGAGTTGAAATCAGGGATAACCAAAAGATGTCGATAGTGCAGCGCAAAAAGGTTATACCAAACTATCAAAACAATGGCGGGGAGAATGTGCGAATGTAAATAATTCTCGCAAATGCAAACACAACTTTAAAATATTTGAATATTAATTCATTTTTCTAATTCATTTAGTTCATTTCAAATAATAATAAATACGTTCCACAAATTGTTAACTAAGATAAAAATGTCATTTGAATGTCAAGAATTATATAACGAAATTAATGGATTGTATATATTTGTGATTGTACACTAAGTCATATGATAAAATTAAAGATTATTCTAATTACAAGTTTGAACAAGATAACGTCTTTTCTTTTTGGAACATTTTTAACCAGCATTTTTTTCTAAAACTTAGCTAAAGTATCTAGTCGAGAACAGAAACAAAAGAATTAAAACGATTAACACCAAAAGTAAATTTCTACTTATCTTTTTCTTTTCAAGTTTTTCTCTACGACCCCCAACTTGCTCCTTTTTTCCTTTTCTTTCCTTTTTCTAATTTTGTTCTTCCTTATTTTTTTTCTTCCTCAAACGACACAATTCACTTTTCTGATTTTTCTCAATTTTTTTCCACTTGGTCAAGGTTCGAAATCGCCAAATTTTTTTCTTTAATCTTATCACTCTCACTGCCTGCAAGGAATTGACGTCCAGATCCTAAGATCTGTCCTTTCTCTTCTTTTTCATATCCCGCCATTTTAGCTTTCAGCCAATCTGGAGTGGCGTATCTCAATCACTTCAACAACAGCCAATCGGAGATCGGCTTGTTGATATCAACTTGTGATAAGATTCTCGCGGTCCTACTTACTCGCCTTTTCCTCTCACATCTAAATGCAAGTCACCCTGGAATTCGCCGCCCGCTGGATTCACTTCCAGGTTACGTCGATTCCAGGAGCTGCATTCAGCCACACCCACTTTCTACTTTGATATCGATATCGAACAAAGACTGAGAAAATTAAAATTGAGAAAAACCTTTACTTTAACTTAACTTTAACTTTGACTTAACAACCGCACGAAAGGAAAGGAAAAATAGTTATAATTCGGAATCTGTTGACTTAACCCCGAACTAAGTTGCCCGAAACTTAACCGCCCATATGTCCATAAAATTTGTTTCAAGTTTTACAATAGTTTCATAGTTAATATCATGAACGTTAAAAAAATTACAATTTAAACCAAGGAATTATAAAAGAATATAAATTTACAATTTTCATTAAACTTTATGTTGGGCCGTAGGCCATTCTCCATTTGGAGTAACTTCACGCGTTCGTTCAGGCTAAAAGTTCACCTTCCCCAGACCGTCCATCTGTTTTGGTTTCACTTACATGGAAACCATTCCTCTTTTGTAACCTGAAACGAAACTTGGTTCTTTTTCCTCACGAAAATGACAGAGAGAACCATGGTCAGAAGGACTATGGCCGTCCCGCTCTCTCTTTCATTCTCGTGTAGGATTGTGACATTTGTCAAATCGAATATAGTAAACAAAACATAAGTGAGTAAGTGGATGCAAAATGCATCGTCTTTATTAAAATTAAAATTATGTAAATATAAAAAGAACTTGTTGCGTTCATTTATAACGCAACAAATCCCACCCTTTCCTCCTTGAAAAGGTGTTTGTTCATAATACAAACTATTTGCTCAACAAGTTCTCTCGTTTAACAATCACGAGATTGAAAGACTACTTAAAAAAGGACTTCCAATATTTGAACGATCAAAAGACTTGACCGTCAACCCGGACATCTCTATTATTCCCTTAATCGAAAGGATAGGTAGATCCTGGTTGATGCGTTGATCGATTTCAACGGTAGCGAAAAAAGCAACTTTATTTTAATTTGACCTTACTGACTTTGTCTTTAGGTTAGGTTAGGTTAGGTTGTAAGGGGTGTGCACAGCAAGAAGCTGTTGCGTACACGGGGGCCTATTGGTCCATTGTGATCCCCTATAAAAGTAAAAATTTAGCATCGATGCTCTCAGTTCAATTCAACTCTGTCGATTAGCGTAGACTGGCTCGTTTACGAACCAGCCTGTGCTATCTATAAATTTCCTCATGCTCGCCATTGAGACCTGTGCTAGATCATCCAGTTCTCCAACAAACCTGTTTCCGAAATGGCGGAGTCGGCTGGTTTGGAGGTTCGGACAGTCGCAGAGCAGGTGTTTAATGGTTTCCATTTCCTCCTTATCCTAACAGCTCCTACAAAAATCAGGTGCAAATGCCCCTATTCTATTAGCCATTGTGTCAATGGCGCAATGACCTGTTAGTACACCTATCAAGATTTTAATATTCTTTTTACTCAGCGATAGAATATACCGAGTTTCTTTTTCATTTGTGTTAGGCCATAAACTTCTAGAGATTGTACAATCGTTCCTGGATTTTCAGGAGATATTGGTTTTCTCTTTTAGTCTAAGGTCTATCTTCCTCTTGAGTACCCCAATCGGGACGAGTGGTCCCCTAAATGAATGGTTGCTACTACTTGTATCTGCTTTTGACCCTTTCCTGGCTATTTCGTCTACTATATCATTCCCTTCTATATTGCTATGTCCGGGAACCCAGCAGAGCTTTACCCGGTTAGAGTGGCAGATTTTGTTTAATTCCTTCCTACAGTTTAAAACTGTTTTTGATCTAATGGTCTCACTGGCTATGGCTTTGATAGCAGCCTGGCTGTCCATGAAAAAAGTAATCTCCGAAGAGCTTAGCTTTTCGTGATATGCCAATTCAGCTGCTTTTCCAATGGCAAAGATCTCAGCCTGAAAGACACTACAGTCAGCCGGGAGTGTGTATGACTCTCTGATGTTGAGAGATTGGCAAAACACTCCAGCACCTGTTCCTGATTCCATTTTTGAACCGTCAGTGTAGAAAGGGATACCCTGTTTACTTATAAGTGAATTGGGATCCCAGCCCTGTCTTTCTGGTATGAAAATAGAATATTTAATGTCGAAATTTAGTAAAGGGGGGATGTAATCGGTGGTCTCCCTCAGTCCTGGAACCGTGTCATATCTTTGTAAGATTGACCCGTGGCCATAAGTGCTGTGCCTCCAAAAACTCAGTTCTCTTAAACGAATTGCAGTTTTGGCTGCCGTGCACTTTATGAACTCATCCAGAGCCGGGAAGTCCAAGATCATTTCCAATCCAGCTTGTGGTGTGGATCTTTGAGCCCCTGTTATTCCTACACAGGCTAGTCTCTGTACCTTATTCAGGTTCTTGAGATAGCTTGATTTTTCCACCAACTTCCACCATACAATAGAGCCATAGGTAAGAATGGGTCTGACTATCGCTGTGTACATCCAATGGATAACTTGCGGTCGCATACCCCAACGTACACCGAAGGTCTTTTTGCAAGTGTAGAATGCACATAAGTGCTTTTTTCATTCTTTCCTCAGTATTACGTTTCCATGTAAGCTTGGAATCAAGGATTACTCCTAGAAATTTAGCTTCTTTAGAAGGTTTTAGAGGAATGCCATTTAGTTTGGGAGGGTTGAAGCCCTCCAGTTTCCTTTTCTTCGTGAACAAAACTAGCTCTGTCTTGGCGGGGTCGACCCCGAGACCGTTCTTAGTTGCCCAAGAAGATAAATCTTTTAATGCATTTTCCATAATGTTTTCGATGATGGTGAGAAACTTGCCTGATACCAAAACCACTATGTCATCTGCATATGCTACTATTTTAATGCCCTGATCTTTGAACTTTGTGAGAATTTTGTTGACTACGAGGATCCAGAGCAGGGGTGAGATGACTCCTCCCTGTGGTGTGCCTCTAGTAACTGTTTTCTCAATAGTGCTAACTCCTATTTGAGAGTTGATAATTCTGCCATTTAACATGGTGAAGATCCAATCGACAGATTCAACCCCAACTTCAACTAAGGCAGTCTTGATCGATTCCGTTTTAACGTTATTAAACGCACCCTCGATATCAAGAAATGCTGCCAGGGTATATTCTTTGTGTTCAAGACTTTTCTCAATATGTGAAACTACTTCATGCAAGGCAGTCTCCACTGATTTACCTTTAAGGTAAGCGTGTTGGTAGTTGCACAAGTTGTTTTCGTTGAGAAGTTCTCTAACATGTATATCAATTATCCTCTCTAGTGTCTTAAGGAGAAACGAAGAGAGACTTATTGGTCTATAATCCTGAGCGGTCGAGTGAGTCGGTTTCCCTGCTTTTGGAATAAAGACTACCTTGACCTTTTTCCAGCTATTAGGGACGTATCTAAGTTTGATACAACTTATGAAGATTACCCTAAGCCACGGAGTTATTACTTTGAGAGCATTTTGAAGAAGAGCTGGGAAAATCTCGTCTGGTCCCGCTGATTTATAGGGTTTGAACGAGTTTATTGCCCAGATAATCTTCTGCTCAGTAATAACCCGCTTTAGTTGTAACTTTGATTCCGTGTGAGTAAAATCCAGCGTGTTCGATTGCAAGCAATCGGAACTTTCTGGGTTTTTACAACCGGGGAAATGAGTTTCCATGAAGAGTTCAAGCGTCTCTAGGCTCGAGTTCGACCACGTTCCATCAGGGTGTTTTATGTACCCCGGGATCGTGGGATTAAGTTCCAGTGTTCTACGGAGCCTTGCCGCCTCCCTTGTTTTTTCAATGGATTCACAATGTTTAGCCCACGAATCCTTTTTGGCCTTCCTTAACTCTTTGGTGTAAGTGTTAAGTGCGGCTCTATAAGACTTTAAGTCCTCTTCTAATTTACTCAGCTTAGCTTTATTGAAAAGTTTTCTGACCTCTGTTCTGCGTTTCTTTAGTGCACCATTCCACCAGGGTGGTTTAGTGGAGTTATTGGAACGAGATAAAGGGCAGTGTTTTTCAAAAGACATTCTCATTTTACTAGACAAGTTATGGACAACAGTGTCAATGGTTGAAGTACTTAGACTTGTATTGTCTTCTGGTGGATCAATACAGTCTTTCAGCCATTTTTCGTACTCTGTCCAATTCGTTCTAGTTGGGTTCCTGTAAGGTTTCTTTTCAGTAAAGTTCCTGTCTATAGAGAAGAGTATCCTAAAGTGATCCGAAAAAGATTCTTTAGGTGAGACTCTCCAGTCCTCGACTAAAATTTTACTATTATTGCTAATAAGAGTCAAATCTATGATTTCCTCCCTGTTTTTGTTTCGAAAGGTAGGGTGATTACCACTATTACATAACGATAAATTAGAACAGAGAATATATTCAAAAATTGACTCACCCCTTTTATTGATATCCTTTGAGCCCCACATCCTACCACCAAAGGTGTGCCGCTTGCTGTGGCATGGACCACAAGATCACGGACAGTTTCTGATGGTGGGCTCTCCTCCTCGTACGGCATGTACGTCGACGCTAAAATGAAGTTTCCTTCATTTGATTCGACGCTGATTGCCGTGTTGTCCTTGTTGCTGTACCTAGATAGGAAGAAAGCGTTAATTGATTTTTTCACTATTATACAACTTCTAATATCACCTTTATCTGACGTGGAATGGAAAAGGTTGTTGTGTTTTGACCTCAACCCTCGGATTCGGTTTTTGCCTAACCATGGTTCCTGGATCAAGGCCACATCCACGTTCTCGTGAGACATGTAGAGCGTAAGGTCGTACGTTGCTGCTTTAGCGTGGTGCAGGTTTATTTGCACCACTTGCAGCTTTTGACTCCCCTTTGCCCTCATGCCTCTTAACCTTTACGGTTCCGAGACCATACCTCAACACGTCTTTTTTCTCTTTCAGCAGAAGGTCAGATTTCTTGTCTGCCACAAACAAGAGGTCCTTCCCTTCGCCTCCATGACTCTTTCTTGAGTGTTGGAGCTTCCATTCTAAAATGTTAAGCTCTTTATTCTGTTTCGCCAACAGTTTTATAATGGCTGCGTCCTCATGTTCTGCAGGAGGGGGGATCCATAAGCTAAACTGCTGTCGGAGTGGTAGAGCTGTGGCGGGTAGAATTTCAAGGGAGGAACTTTCCCATAGTTCGCTAATGTTGGCGATTGTACGGTTCAGAAACTCCCGTGATTTCTGGTCACCGCAGCAGACCACTTTAACTCCTCGCCGCCATCCGGCACCATCAAAGATATAGTCTTCAGAACTAACGTTCTCTGATGCTGCCATCATAGCTTTGAGGATCTCATTTTCTACAAGAAGCCAGTTTTTTTCCGAGATTATCCCATCTGGGTCGTCACGGCTTATAATGGCAATTTGTAGGTCAATCGGGGTGGTGTCGAAGCTGTTGGTTCTAATTTTCTTAGCACCGTCTAGCTTGACTGTCTCCTCCGATCTTTGTCTCTTGGACGTTCCTGGTTTCATTCCAGAAGAGGTGCCTGCCGGTGCTTGGTCTTTCCTAGCGTTCGCTGGCTGTTTCTTGCTGGAAGTCGCCTGAACTTTTCTCTTGTCGTTCCGAGCGGTCGAGTTATTGCCAGCCTGTTCACAGTTTGCCTTTTTAGGGACAGACCTAGATTTGGCAGCATCTACTCCTTTGCTCTCCGACTCTTCGGCATTCACTTGCCTTGTTGTTCCCCTGGGTGCAGTGGCAGTCTCTGCCAGCTGCCGCTCGAAGTTCTTAACCAGCTTTCTGTGCTTTTTTAGGAGAGCTTTATCTCTCGAACTGAGCGTCGCAGGGTCTTTCAACTCGGTCTTTTCTACGAATCTTTTGGAGGATCTGTAGTTACTGCGTTGCCTCGAAACTTTGAGGGGTGCAGCAGACTTCAGCATAGTCTCTTCTTGATTCGGTTCCATCAGTAGCTCGTCCTCGGTTTGACTACCTATGGAAGGAGGTCTGTCCGAGGTCTCCGTACTTTTGATAGTTAAACTATCTAAGTCGGGAAGGAGATCTACTGAGAGAAAGACCGGTTGTCTTTTTATCTCTCTTTTTCCTTCTTCGAAGTTTACATTTGTCACTGGCGACTTAGCTTCTTGCGAAGCCAAGCCCTCGCCGGCAGCCGTGACCTCTACCGACTTTTGAACGTATATCCCCGTTCGATTTTTTTCCTCTTGTAAACTTTTTTCCATTGTTCATTATTTAGATTGACATCTCTGCTTTTGTTGGTTTTCTTAGTTGTCTTACTCCGCAGCTGGATTGCTGAAGAGTAAGACGTAAGCCCCCTCGCCACTACAAGGCGAAAACCGTGAGGGGTGACTTTGTCTTTAAACTTTGTCTTTACAACGAGGACTTTGAATGGCTTTCGAATAAAGACCATCAAAGCGAGCGAAATACAACGACGAGATATGTATGTTAAAAGAAAAAAGACAGCGATTTTCCCCTAAGGGTTGTACAATAAGAGTCATAAGATTTTATTTCGCTAACAGGTATTTATACAAAAATTCATATAATTTCGAAAGAGAGATAACGTTACATTTTCAGTAAAAGTTTTAAGGCGAATTTATAAATATAAAAAAGATGGCGATTGGTATAATTTGAGTGCCACATTTGAATTTAAAAAGTAATTTTTGGCAGTTACAAAATTTGAATTTAAGTCAAGGATATTTAAGAATTATTTCCAAAATTTAAAAAGTTAACGATGATTATTGGTAAGATTTTCTGCTTCAACATTCCGCCTCCTTTGAAAGGACTTCCTTTCAAGACGGAATCGCTTCGAGTTTGCGAATGGGTCGCCTGAATTCTCCTCTTGACGTTTTTATATCGGCGACTCTGACTCGACCATCTGGACCTTCGATGATTTTCGTGACTCTCCCCAAGAGCCGCTTTTGAGGGGGTAGGTTGTCCTCGTGAATAATGACGAGGCTACCAACTGTGATGTTTGGGCTGGACGATGCCCACTTTGCACGTCCTTGGAGTTCTTGGATGTACTCTGCTGACCACTTTGACGGCATTTATTCGCCGCCATCTTTGTAGATAGCTGATGTCGGAGACGTCTTCAATTGGCTCAGGAATTGCTTTTAGTGATGACCCAATAAGCAGATGAGCTGGCGTTAGGGCTTCGACGTCATTGGGATCTGTGGACATCGGAGTTATTGGCCTGGAGTTCATTATTGCCTCGATCTCTACCAGCGCAGTTGACAGTTCTTCGAATGACAACTTGGCACCTCCTAGGCTGCGATAGAGATGGCCCTTTGTAACTTTAACGGCCGCCTCCCAAATTCCACCGAAGTGGGGTGCCCTGGGGGGTATAAAATGAAAATGTATGGTGGAATTAGAACAAAAATTAACAATGTTTTGTTGGTTAGATTTTTTGAACAACATATCGCGTAATTCCTTCAGTTTTGACTGTGCGCCAACGAAATTTGTCGCATTGTCACAGTGAATGTCTCTTGGAAGACCTCTACGACCTATCATCCTTTTCAATGCTCCTATAAAAGCATTAGCTGAAAGGTCTGACACAGCTTCCAAGTGAACTGCCTTCGACGAGAAGCAGACAAAAACTGCAACATAAGTCTTATACGGAACTTTGCCCCGAATTTTATAGTAGGAATATATCAGACCACAAAAGTCCACCCCACAACACACAAATGGACGTGATGGTGTCAATCTTTCAGCAGGAAAGTTTCCCATAACCTGCTCATAAAATTTTGGCCTATACCTTGCACAATGGGGACACTTTCGTACTACCCTTCGTGCTACCTCTCGAACATTTATTACCCAAAATCTTTGTCTGGTCAATGCGACAAGAGCTTTTGGACCAGCATGGTAGTTCGAATAATGAAGATGTTCGACTAGTGTCTTGCTAAAGATGCAATCTTTGGGCAGTAACAATGGATGCTTACTTTCCTCGGGCATGTTTGCATGCTTCAATCGCCCGCCCACTTTCAACAAAAGAAGCCAATTCCTATCCTCGACGAAGGGACTTAGAGAGTTTATGGGTCCTTTAAGCGGTGCGTTTGATTGTATAGCTTCAATTTCCTTAGCATAGTACTTCATTTGAATCACGTTAACGACGATTTGAAGTGAATATTCTAGTTCATTAGCTGTCAGAAATTCACTAGGAAACGGGATTCCCCATACACGCAAATTGAAGTACCTTGCAACAAACGCAAAGATTCTGATGAGTTTTGTATACGAACTCATTCTCTCTATTGTTTCCAAATAATAGTTTTTGTCTGGTTGTTGACAATTCAAAGCCGTTTTTCGTTTTTCCAACGAAATGCCCTCTGGAGAAGGAAAGATATCTACCGTGGATGGCCAATTTTCCTCCTGTTCAACTAAAAATGCTGGACCCTTAAACCAAATCGAGTTTTGTAGCTCTTCTACGGAGCATCCTCGGGAAACGACATCTGCAGGATTATGGGCTGTTGGAACATGTTTCCAAACCACCTGCTTCGTTGTATCCTGAATTTCTGCTACCCGATTTCCAACAAATGTGTTGAGCCTTGATGAGTGTGTGGATATCCAGTGCAAAACAATTGCCGAATCAGTCCAAAAGAATGCTTCCGAGAAGTTTTTGTCGATCACTCTTTGAATTTTTACCCAGAGTTTGGATAAAAGATGTGCTGCACAAAGCTCTAATCGTGGAAGTTGTTTATTCTTAGCTGGCGCAAATCTAGATTTGGAGACTGAAAGCTTCACTTCTACTGACCCGAAAGTATCTATACTTCTCAGATATATACAGCAACCATATGCCTTCATAGAAGCGTCGGCGAAGCCATGTATTTGGTAGCTTGTTTTATTTTCTACAAAAACAAATCGAGGAACAGAGAGATTTTGAATAGAGTGAAGATCGATCATAAATTGACGCCACTCAGTGTCGATGTTTTGTGGAATTGATGCATCCCAGTCAACTTTATCAATCCAAAGCTGTTGTAGCAGGATCTTATCTCGAATAATGATGGGGCTGAGCAAACTTATTGGATCGAAAAGGGACGAAGAAAGAGATAAAATGGATCTTTTAGTGTATTTTGCATACGTTCGGTTTGGCTTATTCCTATTCCTATTCCCACTATATCGACGTTCCTTCTTTGCTTTTTAAGACAGAGCGAATTTGCAAACTTCTCATTAACAAAGTTAACTTGAGAACCAGAATCCAGCAGAATTCTACCCAACTGAAAACTACCCGATGAGTCCTTGACGAGAACTAAGGCGGTTGCCAAAATGACTTGGTTGAGAACACGCTCCTTCTCCAATGCGGAATGTGCTGCAGCTGTTGTATTCGATGAACCTTGTGAAACTTCAACACTAGTACTATTATCTGTAGCTTGGGGCCTGTGCAAAAGACTATGATGTGATTGTTTGCAACTTTTGCATTTATAAGTCGACGGACATTTCGAAACATTGGGACCTTTTTGTAAACAATTTAAGCAAAGCCCTAATTTTTTCACTTTAAAATAACGATCCATTACTGAAAGCTCAGCGAAACCTTTACAGCCTGTAATTGAATGAGCATTGTCCCGACAAAAGATACAAGAATGTTGATTAGCAGCAAGTGAAGTTTGAGGACGACGATGGTTGTCAAAAGTAGGTTTTGGTTTGTTTAATGATTTATGAGAGGAATCCGATCGTAGCTGCTTGCTATCTCTAGCTTCCATAAACTGGCATCGTTTGTTGAGAATGGCTGCACACTCTTTCCATTCAGGTAACTTGCTATAGTCCAGCTGTTCATCCCATTTGGACTGCGTTTCTGGATCGACCTTCGACATGGCAATGTGTATTATTATCGCGTTACAAATATTTTCAAACGACCCTATCGAAAGAAGAGAACTAAATAAAGCAGAGATATTATCGACTAAAGTCCTTAATGAAGCAGGAGATGATTTGGTAACCTTTGGTAGTTCAATTAATTCGGATATATTTTCCACTCCCTTTTCAAACCCATTAAACGTGCATTGAACCCTATAGCAACTACAAACAAGCACACTTGTGCTCATGTTGCATTTTTTCTGTTTCGTCGTGTCGGGTGACGAGCCATCGACGTTTCACTCTGTAACTTGAATTCGGACGGTTGGGTCGACTGCTATATCTTCTTTTCGACAATATACTAATTCTTTTTTCGTCTTCTATATCTTTTTCGATAATCATATAATATTCTAATTCTTGTAGATAAATAAACTTAGACTTAAGTAAATTTAAGTAAATATTATAAAAAAGTGAAAATAAAGAAAAAACAAAAGGGTACACTTCTGTTACCGAAAACAATACGTCTTTTTTATTTTAAGAAACTTGGAACTAGAAAAACATAACACAAATTTACAGGAAAAAACCCAACTGAGAATCGTGCAGCTCAGTTAAAATAAATATAGCCCAACAAAAAAATTGGTGTCAGATGTGGGGTTTGCCTGGAAAGTGTTTAGTGCCAAGTGATACTCCTTACAAACAAACAAAAAAAAATATAACAATCGAAACAGTTTAAAAAAAAAAAAAATCATTGAAGCAGTGAAAAAAAAAAAAATAAAAAAACGTCTGATTATCAAAAAAAAAAAAATTAATACAAACAAAATAATAACAAGTGAAACCTACAAACTACAGAAACAATAATAAAAGATAGAACGAAAAAACCTGTAATTGGCTTACAACTTTCATGTGGGTGCGGTGGCGTAGTGCGTAGTGCACTAGCTCCTCACACGCTAGGTCGCTTGTTCAAGCCCAGCTCGGGCAAAAGTTCTTCAAAAAATTAAATTGAACATAAAGCGATTAAGCACCACTAAAGGAGTCTGATGATCGGGTTGGCCCCCGTGAAATAGCTATAACTCCAGCCAAACTTGGTGGAAGCACACACAAGTTGTTGTTGTTTCATTCTAAATTTTCAATAATAAAAGACTATTAATCATCTTTAAACCAACTACCAACTACCATCTCTCTCATTCATCTTTAACCTACTAGATCTTCAGCAGCATCAACATTCATCTTTAACCAACCATCATCCACACTATAAGATATAATTTTTAATATTCAATTAAATAAGAGGCAAGAAAAAATTATATATTATTTACTACTTACTTTTACTTACTTATTATTACTCATTATCATTACTTTTTTTTACCTATTTCTTGTTTTGCAATTGCATACATTTTTTTTTATAATTTAATTAAATTTTGGTCATTATAATAATTAGAAGTTTATGTCTAAACATAAGACTATAGAAATATCCGACTGTGAAGAATCCGATTCAAGTACTGTCGAAAACTCCTCTTCCTATGAGACCTCTAATTCTATTCTTGAAACCGAAACAGAAATGGCTCCAAAACTCGACCGATCTTTCGCTCTAAAATTAATCCCCGAATTTGATGGGAACAGAGCAAATTTACACAAATTCCTAAATGCGTGCGATTTGATATCCGAAGATATCACCACTGCCGAAATTCCTATCCTTCTTCTAATTATAAAAACTAAACTTACTGGCCCAGCTTACAATATAGTCAAATACACAGAATTCACCACCTGGGAATCCCTTAAGGAAAAACTAGTTCAACAATTCTTAGAAACCAAATCTCTGTCCCAACTCCAATTAGAACTGATACACATAAAGCAAAGAACAAACGAGACAGTGCGTTCTTATTCCAATAGATTGGAACAGACTTTAGCTAATTTGAATGATGCTTGTATAGCTAGTGAAGGCGCCGAAAGTTCAAGTGTTATTATCAATCTCAACAGTAAAACGGCTCTAAAAGCTTTTGAGAGAGGTCTTAATCCTAAAATAAGTCTCATCATCAAAGCTTCTAGATTTACTACCCTGACGGAAGCCATAGAAGCTGCCGTACTAGAAGAAAAAAGTGCCTTTTCCTATAATAACCAAACTACTTCATATAACCCGTTTCAATCAAAACTTAAAAATCCAATCTCTTGTAATTTTTGTAAGAAAACTGGTCATAGCGTCGAACAGTGCTATCTAAAGAAAAATAAGGAACAGCTTCCTTCATTTAAAAGTGAGGTAAGGAAAGTAACTATTACTTGTAGTTACTGTAAGAATCTCGGGCATCATATAAACGAATGTCGAAAAAGGGAATATAATAATAATAAAAAAAATAATAATAATTCTAATTCTAATTCTAATTCCTCCTCAACTGTAAACAAACATTCGGAAAACCGTTCAGAGGCCGAAACCATTGGCAGATTTCGGACCCAAACTTAATCTCCTCTCGCCACATCCTACACATAAATTTAAAAAATAATATAAGTAGAGTAGATTCAATTAAACTTTCTTCTGAAACCTTGCTAAATCCTAAACCTTCTAAATTTCTAATCGATGGCGGTAGTGAAATTTGTCTGATTAAAATAGATAAAATAAAACCAGAATTACCCATCGACTCTAATATAATTCATTCCCTATCTGGTATAACTGATTCTGTTATCCGTACCAAAGGAGTTATACAACTTCTTATTAATCTCCCTAAAACCGTTACAATTTATTACCCTTTCCATGTAGTAGATAAAAACTTTCCCATCAGTACCGATGGAATAATAGGTAACAATTTCTTGGATGACCATAAAGCTCAAATAAATTATGGTACCAAAATACTTACCTTCTCATGGGAAAACTACCTAATCGACTATGATCTTATTCCTTCTAATCTAGTTAATATTCCTCCTAGATCCGAAATCATTGTTCCAGTCCTCAAGGAAATTAATGTGGATAGTATATGCCTCTCCCAGCAATTCCCCAATGGATTATATATTGGCAATAGCATTACTCCTGCCAATAGTTCTATCTCTTACATATCCGTCGTTAACTCCTCTGAATCCCCCATTGAGTTTAATACTGATGATATAGATATAGTATTTGACGAAGTCTCTAATTACAATATTTTGCAAATTCAACACTATCCTGCTTCTTATGAAAGAATTAAAACTATACAAGACCTAGTCGTGACTGATCACATGACCAAAAATGAAAAGGACTCTATTTTAGATTTATGCTGCTTGTACAGTGACTTATTTTTTATAAAAGGAGATAAATTAACCCATACCTCCTCTGTACAACATCCTATCATAACACAAGATGCTACACCTACATATATAAAACCCTACAGGTTGCCGGAAGCACAACGACAAGAAGTAATACACAAATCCATGAGATGATGGACGATAATATTATCCAACCATCGAATAGTCCGTGGAATTTCCCACTAATTGTCGTTCCGAAAAAACCTGATAAGGATGGTTACAAGAAATGGAGAATCGTTATCGATTTTCGCAAACTCAACGACAAAACTGTCGGTGACGCATTTCCATTACCTAACATTACTGATATTCTGGATCAGTTAGGGAGTTCAAAGTTCTTCTCAACTTTAGATCTAGCCAGTGGCTTCCATCAAATCGAAGTTCGCCCGGAAGATAGAGAAAAGACCGCTTTCTCTTCTCCTTTTGGTCATTACGAATTCATTAGAATGCCTTATGGATTAAAAGGTGCTCCAGCCACCTTCCAAAGGTTAATGAATAATGTTTTGACTGGACTTCAAGGTATAAAAACTTTCGTTTATATGGATGACATTGTGGTATATGGTAAGACTTTAGAAGAACACAATTCAAAATTAAGAGAAATCTTCGAACGTCTTAAAATACATAACTTAAAATTGCAACCTGATAAATGTCAATTTTTGCGAACTGAGCTCAGATATTTAGGACATGTCATAAACGAATCCGGTATTAAACCTGATCCACAAAAAATCGAATGTGTGAAAAATTTCGCACAACCCAAGAACGCAAAAGAAATAAAAAGCTTCCTGGGTCTTGCAGGTTATTATCGGCGCTTCATAAAAGATTTTGCAAAAATTTCTAAACCTCTTACTAATCTTTTACGAAAGGATGTTCGCTTCGACTGGACTCCTCTTTGTTCAAATTCTTTTCATGGATTAAAAGAAAAACTTATTAATCCACCACTCCTCCAATATCCCGATTTTACTAAAAACTTCATTCTTACAACGGATGCTAGTGACTTTGCTATTGGTAGTGTCCTTTCACAAGGTGAAGTTGGTAATGACCTTCCTATCTCTTATGCATCACGAACTTTTAATAAAAGTGAAAAAAATTATTCTACTACAGATAAAGAACTTTTGGCTATCGTTTGGTCAGTTAAACATTTCCGACCATATCTGTATGGAAGAAAATTTCAACTTTACACTGATCATAAACCGCTAGTTTATATACACAATTGTAAAGACATAAATTCTAGAATGATGAGATATCGCCTACAGCTCGAGGAGTTTGAATATGAAATCATTCACAAAAAAGGTGAACAAAATACAAATGCAGATTGCCTAAGCAGAATTGCAAAAATGACTCTTCGTTCAGATACAAAACCGTCTTCTAATTCTTCTCAAGATTCGTCTTCTGCAACATCTTCTAATTCGTCTCCTAACCCATTTACTATATCGTCTCCTACATCGTCCGAAAATACTAACTCCTTTTCTACATCGTCAAATCCTAAATCTTGTTCTTCACCAGCAAATGCAAATTCGTCTTCTTCAATGTCAATTACTAATTCTTGTCCCCCATCCATAAATTCAAGTTCGTCTTCAACATTTTCAATTCCTAATTCTTGTTCAAAGTCTTCAAATAAAAATACAAATTCTAGTTCTTGTTCAAAATCAATTCCTCAGTCTTGTTCAAATTCTTCAAATAAATATAAAAATTCTAATTCTTGTTCAAAATCAATTCCTAATTCTTGTTCAAATTCTTCAAATAAAAATACGAATTCTAATTCTTGTACAACGCCTTTAGTCATAACTACTAATTCTTCGAATATTCCTTCATCAAAACCAGATCTGACAGAAAATGAAATCAAAACTATTCTTAAGGAATTTCATTCAAATCCCATTGGAGGACACTGTGGTGTCAACAGAACCTTTAAACGTATAAAATTATATCATAGTTGGAAAAATATGTTTCAAGATATAAAAAACTATATTAAAAATTGCGAACTCTGTCAGAAAAACAAAGTAACAAAATATACCATGGAACCTATGGTTATAACTTCAACTTCCAAATACCCCTTCGAAAAAATTTCTATCGATATCGTTGGTCCCTACCCTATAACTAATAATAATAATAAAAATCTCTTAACATTCATCGATGACCTTACAAAATACACTGATGCAATTCCTTTACCAAATCAAGAGGCAAATACAATCGCCGAAGCATTTGTCAAAGAAATAATATTTCGTTATGGCACACCCAAATACGTTTTGTCAGATCAAGGCCAAAACTTCCTAAGCGACATATTCAAAAATGTATGCAAACTTCTTAAAATTAATAAACTCCAAACAACTGCATACCGACCTCAATCAAATGGCTCTTGCGAAAGAAGTCACAGAAACTTCGTGGAATATCTCCGTTGTTTTATCAATAAATCTCAAGATGATTGGGATAATTGGATAAAATATGCCGTTTTCGTCCATAACACGACCCCGAACACTTCAACATCATTTACTCCGTTCGAACTCATGTATGGTAGACAGGTTGAACTTTCTTCTAGCGTAACAAAAAATCCAGAAATTTGCTACAATTACGATTTGTATGCCAACGAACTTAAATCAAGGCTTCAACATTGTCATCAAATCGCTAGAGATAAACTTCTGAAGAGTAAGGAATCTTCAAAACTACAGTACGATAAAAAACAAAATCCTGGAGACTTTCAAATAGGAACACTTGTTCTACTTAAAAATGAAAGTAATCCTAAAAATAAAAATAAAAAGCTTCTTCCTCTTTGGTCAGGTCAGGACCTTACGAAATCTTATCTAAGTCAGGAGTAAACTCCGACATTAAAATTAAAAATAAAATAATTAAAGTCCACAACAATAGACTCAAAATTTTTTCAAGTTAATTAAAAACTTCAATCTCAATATTCTTTCCAGAAATGGAGAAACCTATAATCGTGATTTTCATCTTTAAAATAATCTTGAGTTACCAAATGATGATCAACAACGAACAACTGTATGAAACCATCGATTTGAAAAACAAGACAGGAACATATTACGAACACGTTGGTAACCTTAAGATTTTCTCTAACCATTGGAACTTACTCATATATACTAACCTTACCGAACTCAACTTCCAATATAACTCAATCTTACTGACCTATGAAAAAATTCTTTCTTCTTGTAAACAACTTCTTTCTTCACACGAAAACTTATCCCAATGCGAATCCCTTCCTACCCTTTCTACGTTAGTCCTTGATCGAATTAAATCACAGGATCAAATTATTAACTAATACTTAGGAACCACCATAAAATCTCGAATACAAAAGAGAGGATTAATAAATGCTATTGGTTCTATATCCAAACAATTATTTGGCACCCTCGACGACGAGGATGCAAAAACTTTTTCTCGTCATATAAATCAACTTAACCAACAACAACATTATGAATCCCAACTAAACGAAAAACAAATTTCAATATCAAAAAATATCATCCATCAATTAAACCTTACAAACGACCAAATTATTAAAATAGAAGAAAAGATTGAAGAAACCAGTAAAATCACAAATCAAATAAGCAACAACTCAAATAGTAATAACATAATAAATAAATCCTTTCTTCACCTAAACGAACTTTTTACGATGTTCAACTCCTTGTCAGAATACTACTATTCAACCAAAGATCACCTCCTGGACGCTATTTACTCCGCAGCCCATGGAAAACTTCACCCATATCTTATTGATCCTTCTAAACTCACAGAGGAAATTAAAAAGATACAATTACTCCTTCCAGAAGAAAATCGTTTACCACTTCCTCTACAAGAGCTATAGATATATAGACACACTTTTTAATCTCTTAGAAACTCATGTTTACTACATTGACAACCAAATAAATTTTGTATTAAGAATTCCTCTCACTTCTTCCAAAAACTATAACGTTTATAAAATGACTAGTATACCAAATCTCATAGAAAACAAAACCTATGCAATTATAATCCCTGAAAAACCTTTTCTTATCGTTGACTCAGAAAAACAATCATACTTTCTTTATGATAACCATGACTTAGACAAATGTCAAACAACTACAAAAAATAATTATCTATGCGAAAGAAACGCACCTATCCTTTTCACATCTTCAAGCAGTGCCTGCGAACTGGATTTACTTTCCATTCTTCCAAGTAAAATCAGTAATTGTAATATTCAGTTAATGCAAATATATCACAAATCATCAAATCCTTACCTTTCATTCAATATAACACCACCTCAATTTGAGAAAATCCCCAGTTATGCTACAAAGTCTTTTAATATACATAATCAGATTGAAGACCTCAATTCTATCAGTAAGAATATAGACAACCTACAAAATTCTCAGTTTGTATATTCGAACACCGATAATGAAAATAAAAACACTTCAATCGTGTTATTCCTTTTAATGATTTTCGCCGTATTCATAGTTATAATAATATTGCTAATGCGGAATATGAGAAAGAACTCAGTTCATAACAAAAAAGAAACGGAATCACTACCAATGCCAGAAATAAAAGTTGATTCAACCTCAGTAACATCGGTAGAAACTGAACCAATACAAAAAACCTCGTTTAGCCCCATCAAATCTATCTCGTTCACTCCCAATTCCATCTTCTCACAGCAAAGCCGAAACTCGCACCACTCCAAGGTACAAGTTTCGTTCTTAAGGGGGGAGGTGTTGTAAAGTGCGTACTTCACAACATTCCCTTATCATCCTTTCTTATCCCATTACAATTCAACCCATTGCCACTTCAAATTCCCACAGTCATCATTTCCTTTGATTGACCAATTCAACCCATTGCAACTTCAAATTCCCACAGTCATCATTTCCTTTTGATTTGATTGACCAATATCCGACCCACTTATAATTCCCATATTCATCATTTCCTTTTTAATTACCTACAAAAATTCCATTCAACTCCAATGTTGTCAACCACGCGATCAACGATCGCTCCACTTAAACCAAACCCATTCACTTTTTCAATCCATTAAACTTCTCCAATTTCCTTGCCTGCTACACTGAAACCAAACCCAAAATTCCCAGTTCATCATTTTCCATTTTCCTATATTCAACAATCAATGCACTCCCTTTTCAAACCCATTAAACGTGCATTGAACCCTATAGCAACTACAAACAAGCACACTTGTGCTCATGTTGCATTTTTTCTGTTTCGTCGTGTCGGGTAACGAGCCATCGACGTTTGACTCTGTATCTTGAATTCGGACGGTTCGGTCGACTGCTATATCTTCTTTTCGACAATATATCGGGTGATTTTTTAAGAGCTTGAGAACTTTAAAAAAAAAAAATGCATAAAATTTGCAAAATCTCATCGATTCTTTATTTGAAACGTTAGATTGGTCCATGACATTTACTTTTTGAAGATAAGTTCATTTAAATGTTGACCGCGGCTGCGTCTTAGGTGGTCCATTTGGAAAGTCCAATTTTGGGTAACTTTTTCGAGCATTTCGGCCGGAATAGCCCGAATTTCTTCGGAAATGTTGTCTTCCAAAGCTGGAATAGTTGCTGGCTTATTTGTGTAGACTTTAGACTTGACGTAGCCCCACAAAAAATAGTCTAAAGGCGTCAAATCGCATGATCTTGGTGGCCAACTTACCGGTCCATTCCTTGAGATGAATTGTTCTCCGAAGTTTTCCCTCAAAATGGCCATTGAATCGCGAGCTGTGTGGCATGTAGCGCCATCTTGTTGAAACCACATGTCAACCAAGTTCAGTTCTTCCATTTTTGGCAACAAAAAGTTTGTTAGCATTGAACGATAGCGATCGCCATTCACCGTAACGTTGCGTCCAACAGCATCTTTGAAAAAATACGGTCCAATGATTCCACCAGCGTACAAACCACACCAAACAGTGCATTTTTCGGGATGCATGGGCAGTTCTTGAACGGCTTCTGGTTGCTCTTCACTCCAAATGCGGCAATTTTGCTTATTTACGTAGCCATTCAACCAGAAATGAGCCTCATCGCTGAACAAAATTTGTCGATAAAAAAGCGGATTTTCTGCCAACTTTTCTAGGGCCCATTCACTGAAAATTCGACGTTGTGGCAGATCGTTCGGCTTCAGTTCTTGCACGAGGTGTATTTTTTACGGTTTTACACCAAGATCTTTGCGTAAAATCTTCCATGTGGTCGAATAACACAAACCCAATTGCTGCGAACGGCGACGAATCGACATTTCACGGTCTTCAGCAACACTCTCAGAAACAGACG
This sequence comes from Eupeodes luniger, assembly GCA_951509635.1. Lineage (NCBI taxonomy): Eukaryota > Metazoa > Arthropoda > Insecta > Diptera > Syrphidae > Eupeodes > Eupeodes luniger. The sequence continues at coordinate 200,495,842 of OX608073.1, read as the reverse complement.
CAATATTCTCTTCTGTACGCATTGTACGCATTCGTGTGGTTGGTTTAATGTCCAATAAAGTAAACTGAGTGCGAAACTTGGTCACAATCGCATTAATTGTTTGCTCACTTGGTCGATTATGTAGACCATAAATCGGACGTATATATCTTTTTCGATAATCATATAATATTCTAATTCTTGTGTATAAATAAACTTAGACTTAAGTAAATTTAAGTAAATATTATAAAAAAGTGAAAATAATGAAAAAACAAAAGGGTACACTTCTGTTACCGAAAACAATACGTCTTTTTTATTTTAAGAAACTTGGAACTAGAAAAACATAACACAAATTTACAGGAAAAAACCCAACTGAGAATCGTGCAGCTCAGTTAAAATAAATATAGCACAACATAAGCTTGAATCATTTTCGACTAAATTGTTGAATCCCTACTTATATAATATTATAAATGCGAATGTAAGTTTGTTTGTTACGCTTTCACGCAAAAACTACTTAACCGATCATCATGAAACTTTGCACATACACTCTTGAAGGTATTAAAAGTAACATAGGATACTATTTATTAAAAAAAAAATAAAAAAAATTTACGAAAAATAAGAAAATTGTTTGTCAAAATATCGTCAAATTTAGCTACTTCAACGCCATCTAGCATCATCTAGCATCATAGTAATGAAGTTTCAACCCTGAATACTGTAATACCAACCCACTGTATTACCGACGGTGATGACAATATCTAATTCAATATCTAATTCAATTGAATATAGTTTCAACTGTTTCTAATTTTTCTATATTTATTGTTATTTTCTTCTGTCGTTACATGCAGTATAATACTATTCACATTTTTGAGGTTATCCGTAATTTTTGTGGTTAGCTGTTACTTTATTATTTTAGATCTTACTCGCTGATGTTAATTCTTACTCTGCTTTTATTTGAAGAAATGCCTCGGAAGCGGAAATCTGGTCTATCCAATAATTCATCGCGGGCCCGTGCCGCAAAAGTTGCACGAAATCAAGAAACTTCGGCTCACGCAGAGCTGAGGAGACAAGAACAAGCTGAGCGACAAAGAGTTTTGAGAGCAGCTGAAACGCCTTTTCAGGCACGAGTTCGTTTAGAAAGACAAGCTGCACTGCAGACAACTCGAAGAGCGATAGAAACACCAGAACAATCGCAGGCGAGAAGAATTTATAATGCAGACATGCAGACCACGCGCCGCCGAAATTTCATGCGTTTCATTGGGCTGTGTTTCAATATGATGCTTCAATTACATAGTAATCCATTGATTTTTATTGGCTCAATGAATAAAAAATGTCAGTACTGCGATGCTTTTAAGTGGAAAGATGAAACTGCTGGAATGTGCTGTTCATTGTCTGTAGTAATTTTTAAAAATTGTTGATCTCAGCCAAGCAATAAAATTTAGTTATTATATTGACTCATTTCTATTATTATACCCTTACCCTTTATCTCTCATACTTATTTAATTTCTCCACTGCGGGCGAAGCCGCGGGCGGGTAAAAAGCTAGTGAATTTATAAAATTTTTGTATTCGGAGTATTTTCCACTAAACCTAGGTAGACGTTGTTTTGGAAGACGACTAGTTGAAGTTGGGCCACTACTTAACGTTATGCCTGCAACACTGCATCGCCTACCAGATCCCAAAAGCGAAATAAATTTTGATTTAGCAGTGATATACAAATCTTCGATTTCACCTCGACAAGTATCAGTCGGGGCTAAGGCTTCTATTTGGGTTTGGTAAACTAAAATTTTATTTGAAGTAGGATTCCAAAATTCCTAGGCGACACTCAAGTACAGTAGACGTTAATGTATTGGTAGTTGATTCCACTATATTTTTTATACGAGTCATGCTTCCTTTAGTAGAAGACCGTTGTTGTTTTAATTCATCAAGAGTAGGTTTGGTTGCCATTGTAGAATTAATACCAAAAAATCAAAAAATGTTTTCAAACAGCAACGATAAAATCGAAAGAAATTTAACCCAATTTCTTAACTAAAAAACTTATTTTAATTTTTATTCGAATTAAAATTAAAATAGTAGTAGGCAACCCTATTCCAAATGAACTAGTTTTAAGCAGGAACTATGTTTATTTTATTTGTCTTTCCCACGGTAGGTAGCGGCGAATTAAGTTATAGTAGATATACGGCAGAAATATATAATTATCGATGTAATATACATATATGTACCTACGACGACGATAAGGCGATGTTATTTTTATTTAAGTTATGTGTTGTTATTTAAATAAGCGAATGTAGAATAATAATTCAAATCAAAGTTGTTTACTTTTGGTATGTGACGACAAAAATTAAATCAACCAAAAAAGCTTTCCTTCAGTGCATTGATCATGCAGCAAGATCTCCCGCGACGACGACCGACGATGAAAACAAGCTCCTATGAGCTTTGAGCGAATGATGTGTGGGCGAAATGAGGATCTATGCACTGAAAGCAGTGTGTATTGATTTTGATTTGAATTTTAGGTATTCTGCAACCAAATGCAAGAAGCGAGCGAGAGTACGAGTAAACGAGCAAAATGAGGCGAAAAACGACGAACTAAGCAATGGTGTGGTGGTGGCGGGGGCGGCAAAAAGTAGTTTAGAGCGAAAGCTTCTAATTATTTTAACTATTGTGCGTGGGTGTGTATATTGGACACACAAGTGGATCGTAAGTATACTCTTTGTGGATTGTATATGATTTTTTCCAGCGAAAACACTATGCTATAAGCGGAAGATCGATAGACAATTTGTATGAAGAGTGTTTTCGGTATAAATTCGTAGATTTAAATTTATTTAAATTTTAGTGTTTTATTTTATTTAAATCCAAATATGTTGTTCAATTACCTATATAAATATATTATTTATGAGCAATATAATTAATTTATAGGGTCTGTTTTATATCCAAGGTGCGTTTTAAATTGAATTTAATTTAAATTTAATTTATAATTGCGTTATTTTTTAATTTAAATTGGAAAAAGCAACACACATTAGGGTAAAACTTAGACCACACATACCTTGGTGAGAGATATACTTATCTCCCACAATTTTTCTCTGGTGTTCTGTAGGTTGGTTCCAATTCCTCTTAGATTGGCGGTTGGTATTTTCGGGACATCAACTGGGTTCTCTCCTGGTGTTGTCTTTCCTTCCTCTCGAGGTTTTTAGCACTTCACCTACACCATGCACTCACGAAACCGAAACGCGGCGAGAAAAATGTGTATATAGGTAATATAGTGTTCAATGTTTTTGCACTACCTATTATATTTCTTTGTGCACAATTTTTTCGCGAATAGTTCTAATGATTTTAATGATTTTACGATAAGTTTTAATGTCTATTACCACTTTTTGCACGTTGGTTGGGCTCAAATTTAACAACTTTTACATAGTTTAAAACGAGGAGTACTAAACGAAATCTTTTATACCGTGCTTTAGACGAAAAGTTAACCACTTTTAACCACGTTAGTCAACAAAACCGACCTTTTTTATACTATTGTTACGTTGGGCGCCAAAAAATGAACGATCAAAAGACTTGACCGTCAACCCGGAGATCTCTATTATTCCCTTAATCGAAAGGATAGGTAGATCCTGGTTGATGCGTTGATCGATTTCAACGGTAGCGAAAAAAGCAACTTTATTTTAATTTGACCTTACTGACTTTGTCTTTACAACGAGGACTTTGAATGGCTTTCGAATAAAGACCATCAAAGCGAGAAAAAAGACAGCGATTTTCCCCTAAGGGTTGTACAATAAGAGTCATAAGATTTTATTTCGCTAACAGGTATTTATACAAAAATTCATATAATTTCGAAAGAGAGATTACGTTAAATTTTCAGTAAAAGTTTAAGGCGAATTTATAAATATAAAAAAGATGGCGGTTGGTATAATTTGAGTGACAGATTTGAATTTAAAAAGTAATTTTTGGCAGTTACAAAATTTGAATTTAAGTCATAGATATTTAAGAATTATTTCCAAAATTTAAAAAGTTAACGATGATTACTGGTAAGATTTTCTGCTTCAACAATATTCATTCATTTTCTGATAACAACGTAAATGGCTTCAGATCTTTTATGTGCCAAGTGCCACGATCTTTGCCGTTGTCATCTTCAAGAAAATAAGTCCAGGGAGATAACCCTTTTTGAGATTTTAAAAGGGCCCACAAACTTTGGTGCCAATTTCGCCACGTAGTAATTTGCCGCATCGGACAAAGCAAAATTTCTTCGCCATACGAGGTCATTCGGGAGATATTGAGTATCTCTCCTCCTGAGATTGTATGTATCGGCGGATTTCTTAACCGCTACTTTTAATTTTGCAGCTATCTCTATTCTCAACTTCCTGAACCGTTCTTCAATGGTTCCTCCTTCGACTCTCCTATTCCCTTCAATACTCTCACTCCTAATACCTTCGTAATTCCCACTCATTGACATCTCTTTTCCAAAGTTCGCATAGTACGGACTAACACCTAGAACTTCATGTTGGGAAGTGCGTATAGCACAAGCTACCTTAGCTAACTGAGAATCCCAGACTCGTGATTCTCTGAAACATACGCTCTTAAAGTTGTTTTAATGATTTGATTAATCCTTTCGGCAGAATTAGCCTGTGGATGGTAATGCGGAGTAAACCTAATTTTCGATGAATAACCTTCACAAAGTGACCTTTACTCCCTACTCTTAAACTGCGGACCATTGTCACAAATGACAATTTTGGAAGCTCCAAATAACAGAAAAAAGTTATCTTCTAATTCCTTACATACCGTCTTTGCGGTGGTTGTCCTAAGTGGAAACAATAAGGGAAATTTGGTAAGGTAATCTACTACTGTTAGAATATACATAAATCCTCTGTTGGACTTAGGTAAAGGCCCTACTAAATCTACGATAATCATCTCCCAAGGAGATGATGCTCCTACTCTTTAAGTCATAAGACCGACTGGCTTGTCATTGATCGGTTTCACTTGTTGGTACATACTACATTTCCTAACATATTTAGTGACGTCTACTCTCATTTTAGGCCAATAATATTTAGCTAATACTCTCGCGAACGTTTTTCTAACCCCCATGTGCCCCGCTAGTGGACTATCGTGACACTCTTTCAGAACTCCTATCCTATCTTTCTTTCCGACTACTAACTTCCACTCTTCGTTATTGTCTTGTACGATCACATAATTTGACTTTACAAATTTGTATAACCTGCCATTGTCTACTCTTCAATTCGGGAAAACTAACGGAACTGCCCAACGTGCAAGTCTACCTTGTGGATCTTTGAGATTGCTCAACCAAATCAAAGAACAGTGATCCGGTACGACCGTAAATCGAACTCCTTCGATATAAGGCCGTAACTTCCCGACCGCCCATAAAACTGCCAAACATTCCTTTTTCGTAGTAGAATAATTTCTTTCGCTTCTATTAAGTGACCTACTTAAGTAACAAATTACTGTTTCCCCCTCTTCAAATGTTTGGGTGAGTACGGCCCCGATGACATATTCGGATGCATCTGTCTGAACGACAAATGGAAGCTTGAAATCTGGACATGTCAAAATTGGAGCCGTGATTAAGCATTCCTTTGCTTTTCGAAAACTTTCTTCACATTCCTGTGACCAAACGAATTTCCTACACTTTTTCAACAAATCTGTTAAAGGCCTAACTAGTGTTGCGAAATTCGGTACGAAGCGTCTGTACCATGAAACTGTCCCTATGAAACTTCTATTTTTATTTTTATCATACTACATATCTACTTTTTCTGGGTCCACGTGTAACCCGATTTTGTCGACTACATAACCTAAAAATTTGAGTGAAGGTCTACCTCTCGTTATCTCCTAAGAACCTCACCTAAAATCTGTAAGTGATTGTCAAATGTATCTGTGACGATAATGATATCATCCAGATACACGAAAACGAATGGCTCCAACTCAGGCCCTAACACACTATCGATGAAACGCTGCCATGTTGCAGGCGCATTGTGTAATCCAAAAGGCATTCTTTTGAATTCAAAGAGACCCCTACCAGGTACCGTAAAGGCAGTGTATTTCCGCGATTCCAATGCCATTGGAATCTGCCAGTAAGCGGACTTAATGTCCAACGATGTTACAAATTTGGCATTCCTAAGTTTATCTAAAATAGCCGAAATTATCGGCAACGGATACGCATCCCTTTCTGTAACCTGGTTAACCTTCCTAAAGTCGACATAAAACCTAAAACTATCATCTTTTTTCCTATTGAGAAAAATTGGGGAAGCCCATGGACTATTTAATTTCTCAATGACGTCCTCTTCCAACATCTCCTGAAGTGATCTATCTATGTGTTCCTGCATTGCCGGTGAAACCGGGTAATACCTTTGTTAAATAGGCTCAGACGAAGTTTTAATGAAATGTTATATCATTGTTGTTACTCCTAATCCCTGTGGCATATTCTTAAAAGCATTCTCGACTAAATGTTTAAGTTTCCCTTTCTGATCCTCGTCTAATTCAGACTCCTCTGTGATAGACGTAGTATCTATAGAGGCCACTATCTCCTGGCTCGAAAAACTCCACATGTTTGAACGTAAATCCGGGACTATACCCGATAATGCCCAAAAATCGGCACCTAAAATCAAAGCATGTGGTAGGTTGGGAATGACTAAGCATTCAATCAAAATTGACCTACTCTCTAAAACAATGGGTTTTTTAACTACTCCTAAAACTCCTATACTTGCACCATCTGCTAAATGAACTTCCCTAACATTTGAACTATCTAATTGTAATCCTACATCTTTTAAAACATGCCATGCGTCCCTACAAATAATTGTTCGCGATGCCCCAGAATCAAGTAATCCTAAAAACCTAATACCATAAATATTAACTCCTAAAAACGGATGTCTATCTATAACGCTTGAATCTAATGTGAAACCTAACCTAACTTTGTAAACCAACTGGTCGCCAGCAGGCAACCTTCCTAATTCTGACGCCGGCGCTCTTGCCCTGCTGGCCCAAGAGTCCTTTGCCCGTTTCCCGACGAGCAGCGTCTACAATTTTGCCTTGTGGTCCCTACATTACCACAACCAAAACAACGCCTAGGAGCGGAACAGGAATTAGCAAAATGTCCTACCCTGTTACACTTATAACAATTATTGGTTCTATTGGGTGGGGGATCAGGATTAACTGCAACTCGAGTTTCCGATACCGAGGCGATATAAGCAACATCCGGCTCCAAAGCCGACCTGTTGCGATAAAAGGGTGGAGGAACAAAAGACTCGACATTTGTCCTAATGGTTTCCAGCCTTCTGCCCAAGGCCACGAAATCATTGACGGACTTAATGTCAGATAAACCTAGCTGTGTCTGGTAAAATGGAGCGATATTCTTCATGAGAATAGCCAACTTCCTATTCTCACTCAGAGGCTCCGAAAAACGTTTGAAAAGAGTCTGAATGAGCGCAACGTACATGCCTATTGACTCTTCCTTACCCTGGGTTCGACGCCTGACCTCATCCAACAAGAGATCACCATAGTGGAGGGCAAAAACTCCAACTTCAATTCCCTTACTAACTCTTTCCATGTTGAAGTCGTGTCCCTAATCGCCCTAAACCAGAGGAGCGCCTTCCTAGTAAACAAATCCACCGCTGACCTATAAATAGCTTCTTCAGAAACACCGCGCGCCTCCCTCAATTCTTCGATTCTTTCTATAAAAGAGTTCACTGATGAACCACACCGTTCACCAGAGAACTGCACGTTCCACTTGTATGGGCGCTCGGGGTTCCGGTCACGGGGTGTGTTACCCTGTAGTTGGAACCCACTAGAGCTCGTTCGTTGGCCGACTGACGCAGCTGGCGCTTCCAAATCTGCTGTCGACATTGATGATTGGTTATATTAATATTATTATTATTAACATTTTTAGGAGGTTCCATCACCTCCTCTACCTCGGACAATTTAGCCATCAAAAGTAAAATTTCCCCCCTTAAATCCGCTACCTCGTTAACCTCATCCGACGATTCGGCATTAGCCCTAGAAATCCTACCCAACGACCACTCGATTTTCGTCAACACTTTCTGATAATCCGACGACTTCGGATTTTTTGAAGCATTCGGAAGCAAATCCCTAATTTACAAAATTTTCACCCTAACCGCTTTTGAATCCTCTTCAAATGAATATGGATAGTGATGACTATCCGAAGAAATTGAACCAGTCCGTTCCAGCATGCGACTAGCCCTGAGGGTTATCCTCATCTCATCCACCTTAGACCCTTCCTTTAGTCCCCGCGCTCGTAACTCATGAACAAGTTCTTCTTTGGAAAGCCTATTTATATCTATACTGACCAAAGATAAGTATTCCCAAAAGAAAACTACAAAAACAAATTCTATTTAAAACCGTTGATAACAGGAAAAAAGAATTAAAACAACGAAGATTATTATGCCCAATCAAAAAAAAATTTAAAACGATCAATGTTTAAAAAAGAAAACCTTAAGGAGAAAACTCTAATTCTCAACCTCAATGTATAAAGAAACGAAAAAAAATAACAACTAAATCCAATAACAATATGGTAACACCAATAGAAATTCAAATAAATTTTAAGATAACCAAAAACACTATGGTACCACCAGAAAAAATAATAATATTCCTATTAATTTGAAGCAATCAAAAAAAGAATAACTATGGTCACACCAATAAAAGATCACATAAGAAAACCTAACAGAAAATCAATATGTTAACACCAGGAGAAAAAAAATATTAATATTCAAATAAATTTTAAGGAAACCTAAAAAGAATTAATATGGTCATACCAACAAATTAGATTTCAACAAATTTTAAAATAACCAAAAAAACAATATGGTAACCCAAAAAAAAATAATAATACCTATACAAATTAACTTTAAGGAATCAAAAAAAAGAATTGTTATGGTCACACCAATAAAAGTTCGAATACATTTTAAGATAAGCCAACAAAAAAAAACAAAATGGTAACACCAGAAAAAAATAATAATAATACTCGAATTAATTTTAGGGAATAAAAAAGAATTATTATGGTCACACCAATAAAAGATCGAATAAATTTTAAGAAAACAAAAAAAATCAATATGGTAACACCAGAAAAGAAATTATATTAAAATCAATTTTAAGAAAACAAAAAAAAAGTTAATCTGGTAACACCAATAAAAATTATATCAAAATTAAATGAAATTCAATACAGCCGAAAAAAAAACAAAAGAACCGTCAATAAAAAAAAGACTCCAAATTATTAACGCACCAAAATTCTTATTGAATTAATATTGAATTGAATATATATGAGTATATACGTATATAATTATAGAGAAGTGATCAAAAGGTCACCTTCAATATAAATATATGTATGTATGTATGTATGTATTTTTAAGCGAATAAATTTTCCAAATTTTATACCAACAAAAATAAAAAAATAAAACAAAAACACTCACGTTGATATCAAAAATATTGCTTTAATTGGAAATTGCCACAGGGGCGTTCTTACTCTTAGTAAGAAGAGGGCGCCAGCAATTTTTTGTTTGAAATGAACAAAAGGAAATTGCAAACCTTTACCGCTGAAAAGAAATAAAGAAGAGAAAAACACCAACGAAACAATAAAACCACTATAGAAATAAAAAAAACAAAATGGAAACTTTTTCTGACAAATTTATTTATTTAAATAACCCTGAGAAACCTTGCAAAGCAGGATAAAAACTCAGGATCTTTTCGAAAGTAGGTGAAAATTGTATGGACAATGGACCGTTAAGGTCTAAATTCCCACAAATAAAATTTGGGATTGAAACAAAAGAATTAAAACGATTAACACCAAAAGTAAATTTCTACTTATCTTTTTCTTTTCAAGTTTTTCTCTACGACCCCCAACTTGCCCCTTTTTTCCTTTTCTTTCCTTTTTCTAATTTTTTTTCTTCCTTATTTTTGTTCTTCCTCAAACGACACAATTCACTTTTCTGATTTTTCTCAATTTTTTTTCCACTTGGTCAAGGTTCGAAATCACCAATTTTTTTTCTTTAATCTTATCACTCTCACTGCTTGCAAGTAATTGACGTCCAAATCCTAAGATCTGTCCTTTCTCTTCTTTTTCATATCCCACCATTTAAGCTTTCAGCCAATCTGGAGTGGAGTATCTCAGTCACTTCAACAACAGCCAATCGGAGATCGGCTTGTTAATATCAACTTGTGATGAGATTCTCGCGGTCCTACTTACTCGCCTTTTCCTCTCACATCTAAATGCAAGTCATCCTGGAATTCGCCGCCCGCTGGATTCACTTCCAGGTTACGTCGATTCCAGGAGCTGCATTCAGCCACCCCCACTTTCTACTTCGATATCGATATCGAACAAAGACTGAGAAATTTAAAATTGAGAAAAACCTTTACTTTAACTTAACTTTAACTTTGACTTAACAACCGCACGAAAGGAAAGGAAAAATAGTTATAATTCGGAATCTGTTGACTTAACCCCGAACTAAGTTGCCCGAAACTTAACCGCCCATATGTCCATAAAATTTGTTTCAAGTTTTACAATAGTTTCATAGTTAATATCATGAACGTTAAAAAAAATAACAATTTAAACCAAAGAATTATAAAAGAATATAAATTTACAATTTTTATTAAACTTTATGTTGGGCCGTAGGCCATTCTCCATTTGGAGTAAATTCACGCGTTCGTTCAGGCTAAAAGTTCACCTTCCCCAGACCGTCTATCTGGTTTGGTTTCACTTACATGGAAACCATTCCTCTCTTGTAACCTGAAACGAAACTTTTTCCTCACGAAAATGACAGAGAGAACCATGGTGAGAAGGACTATGGCCGTCCCGCTCTCTCTCATTCTCGTGTAGAATTGTGACATTTGTCAAATCGAATATAGTAAACAAAACATAAGTGAGTAAGTGGATGCAAAATGCATCGTCTTTATTAAAATTAAAATTATGTAAATATAAAAAGAACTTGTTGCGTTCATTTATAACGCAACAAATCCCACCCTATCCTCCTTGAAAAGGTGTTTGTTCATAATACAAACTATTTGCTCAACAAGTTCTCTCGTTTAACAATCACGAGATTGAAAGACTACTTAAAAAGGGACTTCCAATATTCATTCATTTTCTGATAACGACGTAAATGGCTTCAGATCTTTTATGTGCCAAGTGCCACGATCTTTGCCGTTGTCATCTTCAAGAAAATAAGTCCAGGGAGATAACCCTTTTTGAGATTTTAAAAGGGCCCACAAACTTTGGTGCCAATTTCGCCGCGTAGTAATTTGCCTCATCGGACAAAACAAAATTTCTTCGCCATACGAGGTCATTCGGGAGATATTGAGTATCTCTTCTCCTGAGATTGTATGTATCGGCGGATTTCTTAACCGCTACTTTTAATTTTGCAGCTATCTCTATTCTCAACTTCCTGAACCGTTCTTCAATGGTTCCTCCTTCGACTCTCCTATTCCCTTCAATACTCTCACTCCTAATACCTTCGTAATTCCCACTCATTGACATCTCTTTTCCAAAGTTCGCATAGTACGGACTAACACCTAGAACTTCATGTTGGGAAGTGCGTATAGCACAAGCTACCTTAGCTAACTGAGAATCCCAGACTCGTGATTCTCTGAAACATACGCTCTTAAAGTTGTTTTAATGATTTGATTAATCCTTTCGGCAGAATTAGCCTGTGGATGGTAATGCGGAGTAAACCTAATTTTCGATGAATAACCTTCACAAAGTGACCTTAACTCCCTACTCTTAAACTGCGGACCATTGTCACAAATGACAATTTTGGGAGCTCCAAATAACAGAAAAAAGTTATCTTCTAATTCCTTACATACCGTCTTTGCGGTGGTTGTCTTAAGTGGAAACAATAAGGGAAATTTGGTAAGGTAATCTACTACTGTTAGAATATACATAAATCCTCTGTTGGACTTAGGTAAAGGCCCTACTAAATCTACGATAATCATCTCCCAAGGAGATGATGCTCCTACTCTTTAAGTCATAAGACCGGCTGGCTTGTCATTGATCGGTTTCACTTGTTGGTATATACTAAATTTCCATATCACATATTTAGTGACGTCTACTCTCATTTTAGGCCAATAATATTTAGCTAATACTCTCGCGAACGTTTTCCTAACCCCCATGTGCCCCGCTAGTGGACTATCGTGACACTCTTTCAGAACTCATATCCTATCTTTCTTTCCGACTACTAACTTCCACTCTTCGTTATTGTCGTGTACGATCACATAATTTGACTTTACAAATGTGTATAACCTGCCATTGTCTACTATTCAATTCGGGAAAACTAACGGAACTGCCCAACGTGCAAGTCTACCTTGTGGATCTTTGAGATTGCTCAACCAAATCAAAGAACAGTGATCCGTTACGACCGTAAATCGAACTCCTTCGATATAAGGCCGTAACTTCCCGACCGCCCATAAAACTGCCAAACATTCCTTTTTCGTAGTAGAATAATTTCTTTCGCTTCTATTAAGTGACCTACTTGAGTAACAAATTACTTTTTCCCCCTCTTCAAATGTTTGGGTGAGTACGGCCCCGATGCCATATTCGGATGCATCTGTCTGAACGACAAATGGAAGCTTGAAATCTGGACATGTCAAAATTGGAGCCGTGATTAAGCATTCCTTTGCTTTTCGAAAACTATCTTCACATTCCTGTGACCAAACGAATTTCCTACACTTTTTCAACAAATCTGTTAAAGGCCTAACTAGTGTTGCGAAATTCGGTACGAAGCGTCTGTACCATGAAACTGTCCCTATGAAACTTTTTTTTTTTATTTTTATCATACTATATACTTTTTCTGGGTCCACGTGTAACCCGTTTTTGTCGACTACATAACCTAAAAATTTGAGTGAAGGTCTACCTCTCGTTATCTCCTAAGAACCTCACCTAAAATCTGTAAGTGATTGTTAAATGTATCTGTGACGATAATGATATCATCCAGATACACGAAAACGAATGGCTCCAACTCAGGCCCTAACATACTATCGATGAAACGCTGCCATGTTGCAGGCGCATTGTGTAATCCAAAAGGCATTCTTTTGAATTCAAAGAGACCCCTACCAGGTACCGTAAAGGCAGTGTATTTCCGCGATTCCAATGCCATTGGAATCTGCCAATAAGGCGGACTTAATGTCCAACGATGTTACAAATTTGGCATTCCTAAGTTTATCTAAAATAGCCGAAATTATCGGCAACGGATACGCATCCCTTTCTGTAACCTGGTTAACCTTCCTAAAGTCGACATAAAACCTAAAACTATCATCTTTTTTCCTAATGAGAAAAATTGGGGAAGCCCATGGACTATTTAATTTCTCAATGACGTCCTCTTCCAACATCTCCTGAAGTGATCTATCTATGTGTTCCTGCATTGCCGGTGAAACCGGGTAATATCTTTGTTAAATAGGCTCAGACGAAGTTTTAATGAAATGTTATACCATTGTTGTTACTCCTAATCCCTGTGGCATATTCTTAAAAGCATTCTCGACTAAATGTTTAAGTTTCCCTTTCTGATCCTCGTCTAATTCAGACTCCTCTGTGATAGACGTAGTATCTATAGAGGCCACTATCTCCTGGCTCGAAAAACTCCACATGTTTGAACGTAAATCCGGGACTATACCCGATAATGCCCAAAAATCGGCACCTAAAATCAAAGCATGTGGTAGGTTGGGAATGACTAAGCATTCAATCAAAATTGACCTACTCTCTAAAACAATGGGTATTTTAACTACTCCTAAAACTCCCATACTTGCACCATCTGCTAAATGAACTTCCCTAACATTTGAACTATCTAATTGTAATCCTACATCTTTTAAAACATGCCATGCGTCCCTACAAATAATTGTTCGCGATGCCACAGAATCAAGTAATCCTAAAAACCTAATACCATAAATATTAACTCCTAAAAACGGACGTCTATCTATAACGCTTGAATCTAATATGAAACCTAACCTAACTTTGTAAACCAACTGGTCGCCAGCAGGCAACCTTCCTAATTCTGACGCCAGCGCTCTTGCCCTGCTGGCCCAAGAGTCCTTTGCCCGTTTCCCGACGAGCAGCGTCTACAATTTTGCCTTGTGGTCCCTACATTACCACAACCAAAACAACGCCTAGGAGCGGAACAGGAATTAGCAAAATGTCCTTCCCTGTTACACTTATAACAATTATTGGTTCTATTGGGTGGGGGATCAGGATTAACTGCAACTCGAGTTTCCGATACCGAGGCGATATTTATTACAAACAATGTTCTGTTGAATTAGCCAGATGCATTCCACCCCTTAAACTATTCAGCCGTAATACTCGCACTTCTAGGAATGCTCATCAGTTTAACCTTGAGCTCAATTTCGGGCGTACTGTCGAGTATAGAGATTCTTTCTTAAATCGCACATCGAAAATGTGGAATGCTTTGGCCAACTCTGTTTTTCCCTCCCATTTTGATGTTCAGAACTTTAAGACCAATGTGCACCGGTATCTCCTTTTAAATCCTTCCCTATTTTCCTAACGCTCGCACTGTGTTTAAATATAAACATATAAAGGGTACTAATAACCCCTTGAGTGCTTGTGAATTATACAAAAAAAAAAAAATATAAGCAACATCCGGCTCCAAAACCGACCTGTTGCGATAAAAGTGTGGAGGAACAAAAGACTCGACATTTGCCCTAATGGTTTCCAGCCTTCTGCCGAAGGCCACGAAATCATTGACGGACTTAATGTCAGATAAACCTAGCTGTGTCTGGTAAAATGGAGCGATATTCTTCATGAGAATAGCCAACTTCCTATTCTCACTCAGAGGCTCCGAAAAACGTTTGAAAAGAGTCTGAATGAGCGCAACGTACATGCCTATTGACTCTTCCTCACCCTGGGTTCGACGCCTGACCTCATCCAACAAGAGATCACCATAGTGGAGGGCAAAAACTCCAACTTCAATTCCCTTACTAACTCTTTCCATGTTGAAGTCGTGTCTCTAATCGCCCTACACCAGAGGAGCGCCTTCCCAGTAAACAAATCCACCGCTGACCTATAAATAGCTTCTTCAGAAACACCGCGCGCCTCCTTCAATTCTTCGATTCTTTCTATAAAAGAGTTCACTGATGAACCACACCGTTCACCAGAGAACTGTACGTTCCACTTGTATGGTCGCTCGGGATTCCGGTCACGGGGTGTTTTACCCTGTAGTTGGAACTCACTAGAGCTCGTTCGTTGGCCGACTGACGCAGCTGGCGCTTCCAAATCTGCTGTCGACATTGATGATTGGTTATATTAATATTATTATTATTAACATTTTTAGGAGGTTCCATCACCTCCTCTACCTCATACAATTTAGCCATCAAAAGTAAAATTTCCCCCCTTAAATCCGCTACCTCGTTAACCTCATCCGACGATTCGGCATTAGCCCTAGAAATCCTACCCAACGACCACTCGATTTTCGTCAACACTTTCTGATAATCCGACGACTTCGGATTTTTTGAAGCATTCGGAAGCAAATCCCTAATTTACAAAATTTTCACCCTAACCGCTTTTGAATCCTCTTCAAATGAATATGGATAGTGATGACTATCCGAAGAAATTGAACCAGTCCGTTCCAGCATGCGACTAGCCCTGAGGGTCATCCTCATCTCATCCACCTCATAAACAAGTTCTTCTTTGGAATGCCTATTTATATCTATACTGACCAAAGATAAGTATTCCCAAAAGAAAACTTTTAAAACAAATTCTATTTAAAACCGTTGATAACTGGAAAAAAGAATTAAAACAACGAAGACTATTATGCCCAATCAAAAATAAATTTAAAACGATCAATGTTTTAAAAAGAAAACCTTAAGGAGAAAACTCTAATTCTCAACCTCAATGTATAAAGAAACGAAAAAAATAACAACTAAATCCAATAACAAAAAAATTAGCAATAGAAAAAAACAATATGGTAACACCAATAGAAATTCAAATAAATTTTAAGATAACCAAAAAACACTATGGTACCACCAGAAAAAATAATAATATTCCTATTAATTTGAAGCAATCAAAAAAAGAATAACTATGGTCACACCAATAAGAGATCACATAAGAAAACCTAACAGAAAATCAATATGTTAACACCAGGAGAAAAAAATATTAATATTCAAATAAATTTTAAGGAAACCTAAAAAGAATTAATATGGTCACACCAACAAAGTAGATTTCAACAAATTTTAAAATAACCAAAAAAACAATATGGTAACCCAAAAAAAAATAATAATACCTATACAAATTAACTTTAAGGAATCAAAAACAAGAATTGTTATGGTCACACCAATAAAAGTTCGAATACATTTTAAGATAAGCCAACAAAAAAAAACAAAATGGTAACACCAGAAAAAAATAATAATAATACTCGAATTAATTTTAGGGAATAAAAAAGAATTATTATGGTCACACCAATAAAAGATCGAATAAATTTTAAGAAAACAAAAAAAATCAATATGGTAACACCAGAAAAGAAATTATATTAAAATCAATTTTAAGAAAACAAAAAAAAAGTTAATCTGGTAACACCAATAAAAATTATATCAAAATTTAATGAAATTCAATACAGCCGAAAAAAAAACAAAAGAACCGTCAATAAAAAAAGACTCCAAATTATTAACGCACCAAAATTCTTATTGAATTAATATTGAATTGAATATATATATGAGTATATATGTATATAATTATAGAGAAGTGATCAAAAGGTCACCTTCAATATAAATATATGTATGTATGTATTTTTAAGCGAATAAATTTTCCAAATTTTATACCAACAAAAATAAAAAAATAAAACAAAAACACTCACGTTGATATCAAAAATATTGCTTTAATTGGAAATTGCCACAGGGGCGTTCTTACTCTTAGTAAGAAGAGGGCGCCAGCAATTTTTTGTTTGAAATGAACAAAAGGAAATTGCAAACCTTTACCACTGAAAAGAAATAAAGAAGAGAAAAACACCAACGAAACAATAAAACCACTATAGAAATAAAAAAAAAAATGGAAACTTTTTCTGACAAATTTATTTATTTAAGTAACCCTGAGAAACCTTGCAAAGCAGGATAAAAACTCAGGATCTTTTCGAAAGTAGGTGAAAATTGTATGGACGATGGGGCAACGGCCTAGTCACTGATAAAGCTTCGGTTCCCATCGATCACCGAAATCAAGCATCAGTGAGCGTGGTTAGTAGAAAGATGGCGGACCGTCTCGAAACCTACCGCGTGCTGTTGTCATGTGTTCTTTCTTTCTGTTGTTCTTTCTCTTCTGTCCTGTCTTGTATTATAGTCTTGTGTTGTTATCACCTTATATAGTCTAGTCGCTCAAGGTGCTGTGTTCTCTACTCTGTACATTTATGTGCTAAGTAGTGTGTAATGTAATGTAATGTATGGACAATGGACCGTTAAGGTCTAAATTCCCACAAATAAAATTTGGGATTGAAACAAAAGAATTAAAACGATTAACACCAAAAGTAAATTTCTACTTATCTTTTTCTTTTCAAGTTTTTCTCTACGACCCCCAACTTGGTCCTTTTTTCCTTTTCTTTCCTTTTTCTAATTTTTTTTCTTCCTTATTTTTGTTCTTCCTCAAACGACACAATTCACTTTTCTGATTTTTCTCAATTTTGTTTTCCACTTGGTCAAGGTTCGAAATCACCAAATTTTTTTCTTTAATCTTATCACTCTCACTGCTTGCAAGTAATTGACGTCCAAATCCTAAGATCTGTCCTTTCTCTTCTTTTCCATATCCCACCATTTTAGCTTTCAGCCAATCTGGAGTGGCGTATCTCAATCACTTCAACAACAGCCAATCGGAGATCGGCTTGTTGATATCAACTTGTGATGAGATTCTCGCGGTCCTACTTACTCTACTCGCCTTTTCCTCTCACATCTAAATGCAAGTCATCCTGGAATTCGCCGCCCGCTGGATTCACTTCCAGGTTACGTCGATTCCAGGAGCTGCATTCAGCCACCCCCACTTTCTACTTCGATATCGATATCGAACAAAGACTGAGAAATTTAAAATTGAGAAAAACCTTTACTTTAACTTAACTTTAACTTTGACTTAACAACCGCACGAAAGGAATGGAAAAATAGTTATAATTCGGAATCTGTTGACTTAACCCCGAACTAAGTTGCCCGAAACTTAACCGCCCATATGTCCATAAAATTTGTTTCAAGTTTTACAATAGTTTCATAGTTAATATCATGAACGTTAAAAAAATAACAATTTAAACCAAAGAATTATAAAAGAATATAAATTTACAATTTTCATTAAACTTTATGTTAGGCCGTAGGCCTAAGTGATCGGTCGTATAAATATTACACGGAAATTCAAAATTAAACTTATCGCCAAAAATAATTCAATTTTAGAAAAGTGAAACTCAATTATAGAATCTATTAAGTTTCTCATAGAATAAATAGAAAAACTATGGATTTTATTTGTGGAAAGTGTGATAAAAACTTTAAAAAAGAGACACCTTTAATATGTAGTGGGTTCTGCCATAAAGCTATACATCGTTCTTGTGCGGAGTTTTCTAAATATGATGTAGATGTCCTAAATGCACAAGTTAACATTGTTTATATTTGCAATGAATGTCTTGATTTTATTAAAGTATTAAAAGACAACCATTTAACATTAATTTCATTAATTAGTGATAATCAGAAAAAATTGTTAAATATGATGGAAAATAACATGAAAGAAATTTCGGATAAAGTGAGTGAAATAAAAAATGATAAATCGAGCGCGAACTTTTGTGGAAGTGCAACAAAAAATGTGCATATTGAAAAAGAATCATATGCATCACAAGTGAAAAAAGGTCCGCAATTGATTTTAAAGCCAAAAGTTTGTCAAGAAAGTGCAGTCACGAGAAAGGAAATAAAAGAAAGTATTAACCCTTCATCTCTTTCGATTAATGTGAGCAGTGTATCCAATCGGCAGAATGGTGGTATTGCAATAGAGTGCGGGAATGAAGAGTCTAGTGAAAAAATGCAATCGGCAATTAAAGAGAAATTGAGTGATAAATATGATATTGAAATTCATCAAAAAAGAAATCCGAAGGTGCGAGTGTGTGGAATGAGTGAAATGATGAACGGGGATGATATAGTGAAAGCTATTCAAGTTCAAAATAACATTCAGTTCACAAACGTTAAATGTTTAAAGGTTTACCAATCTCCAAAAAATAACCTTGTGTTTAATGCTATTTTGGAGATAGATGGAGAAGCATTTGTAAATCTTTTAAATATGAAAAGGATAAACATTGAATGGGATCGATGCATAGTATACGAAGAAATAAACGTGAAGAGGTGTTTTAAATGCTGGGGTTTCAACCACAGTGCTAAAGTTTGTAAAGGCGTCGAAGCTTGTTTGAAATGTGGAGGAAACCATAACAAAAAGGATTGTCAGAGTGATTGTGTAAAATGTGTGAGCTGTATCAGAGCAAAAGATGATCTTAATATCAATGTAGACATAAATCATGATACTAGAAGTTCGACTTGTCCGGTGATGCAACGAAAAATGCAAAGTGAAATACGAAGGATTGCTTATTAGCAATTAAACAAGTGTAAATGTTTTTATGGGAACATACAGGGACTCATTAACAATTTTGATGAACTTGAAAGCATAGTTAAGAATGAAAATGTTGATTTTGTAATGTTATCGGAAACTCATGTAACGTCTAATATTGATGACAGTGAAATTCATTTAAATAATTATACCGCAGTGAGGTGTGACTCTGTATCTTCCCACACAGGTGGCGTTGTTTGTTATATAAACGAATTGTGGCAAGTTGTGGTTTTAGAGTGTGTTGCAAGAAATATGGATTGGTGGTTTTTAGTTATTAAAGTGAGTTTGAGTACACAAAGTTTTATATTGGCTGGGCTATATAGGTCACCAAGTTCATCCCTAGCCCATTTTAGTGAATGCTTTAAGGATTTAATGGATCGTGTGTTGTTGTTGTACGGTAAAGATATTGTTCTGATGGGAGATTTCAATATAGACTGGATGGTAAACAGCACTTATAAGTTACGTATTGAGCAGGTAATTTTTGATAATGCATGCAAACAGTTAATATCTCAACCAACAAGAATAACTCCTACATCACGCACTTTAATTGATTATGTGGTTACGAACAATTTAAAAGTTGAAGCAGAAGTGGTTAGAAATTGGAAAATTAGTGATCACGAAAGCATCGAAGTAACTATGGAATCTAGAAATAAAGTAGAAACGGTTAAAAAACAAATACAAATATTAAAATACAACAAGTTTAAATGTATCTATGACTGTGATAATGTTAATTTAATTGCTGAAAATTTAAGTTTGATAATTGCTCGTGCGGTTAATTGCTTTAAGGTAGTAAAAACAGTGAGGGCCGGTGATAGAAACGAATGGTTTAGTAACGATCTAAAAAGACTTAGAGAAACTAAAATTGCTAATTATAACCTAGCCATTTGGTCGAATTGTATTCATGATTGGAATTTGTATAGACTTGCACGTAATAAGTTGAAATCTGAAATAAATAAGGCAAAGAATAAGTATGTGTCCAATAAAATCCAAGGGTCTAGGGACCAAAAGACAATGTGGCGAACAATAAAATCATTGGTGTTAAAACAAAAGAAGAGTTCAATAAAAAGTATTACATTCGAAAACGTTTTAATAAGTGATAGTAAATTACTAGCGGGAAAACTTAATGAATTTTTTGTTACGAGTGTTATCGACATAAATAAAGCTATACCGAATGAAAACTATTTTGATTATATTGAAAACCATGACAAAACTTTTGAATTTCAGTTTGTGACTTTTAATGGGTTAAAAATATTTATCAAAGGCATGAATAATAAAAAAGATTCAAATATGTTGTCAGTTAGCATGATAATTGATTCGTTTCACATTATTGGAGGTCACTTGTGCAAAGTAGTTAATGAGTCAATGAAAGAAGGTGTTTTCCCGGATTGTTGGAAAGAATCATTGGTGGTTCCCATTGCCAAGAATACTAACCCACTAGGTCCCGAGGAGTACCGACCGATAAATATGTTGCCTAACGATGGAAAAATTTTGGAAAAAATTGTACAAAAACAACTACAAAAGTACATGGAAGATAGCCAACTATTCGTGGAATGTCAATCAGGATTCAGGGAAGGCCATAGCTGCGAATCCTTGATTAACTTAATAATTGCCGACTGGAAGACGGAAATAAATTCGAAAATGAAAATCGTTGCTGTATTTGTTGATCTCCGAAGAGCGTTTGAAACAGTGGATAGAGACATCCTTCTGAAAAAACTGGATAGATATGGAGTCAGAGGCAAGGAGTTAAGATGGTTCCAATCATATTTACAGAGGAGAACGCAAAGAACAAGAGTTGAAGAAGCTGTTTCTGAATCTATAAATGTGAATTTAGGTGTTCCGCAAGGATCTGTTTTAGGAACTTTGTTATTTATAATGTATGTTAATGAAATGCCTAAAGTAGTGAAGTATTCTTTCTTAAAACTATTTGCTGATGATGGATTGTTGTATGTCGTAGGCAATAATATAAACGAATGTGTTGAGAAAATTAACTTTGATTTAATGCAACTAAGTAAATGGTTTCGTATGAATAAATTAAGTTTGAATATAGGAAAAACAAAGTGTATGATGATTAACGGAGAAACGAATGCAGAAGTTAAAATTGAAAACCAGACTATAGAAATAGTAGACAAAATAAAGTATCTGGGAATAATGTTTGATAAAAAGTTAGAATTCAATACCCATATTGATTACATATCGAAGAAAATTGGTAAAAAAATAGGTTTTTTCTCGAGAATTAGAAAGCGAATGTCAATTATGTGTGCAATAAATGTGTATAACGCAATAATTAAACCTCATTTTGAATATTGTTCAACAATAATTTATCTCGGTAATATAACAATGATTGATAGATTACAAAAGTTGCAGAATAAAGCGATGAGAATAATACTTAAATGTCATTGGTTAACCCCGATTGTTTATATGTTAAATATGTTAAAATGGCTAAGCATAAACCAGAGAACTATTATGAATGTGTTAATTTATGTCTTTAAAATGAAATATGGGCTGGTTCCCAAATATTTATGTGATAAAATTAGATATGTAAGTGATATTCATGGTCATAATGTGAGAAATAGATGTGATATTCGTCTTCCTTTGTTAAGAACGCATTCTGCACAAAATATGCTTGTTTACAATGGTCTAAAAATATTTAATGAATTGCCTAATGATTTGAAATTGGAACAAAATTTTAAAATAATTAAAAAGAAACTGGTAAATTATGTAAAAACAAGGTATAGTTAAAGATAAGTTTATTTATATTGAATATAAAGTAGTTTATACAAATAGCTAAATATTGCCAAATAAAGAAAATAATAATAAAAATAAAAAATAAATAATTCTCCATTTGGAGTAACTTCACGCGTTCGTTAGGCTAAAAGTTCACCTTCCCCAGACCGTCCATCTGGTTTAGTTTCACTTACATGGAAACCATTCCTTTTTTGTAACCTGAAACGAAACTTGGTTCTTTTTCCTCACGAAAATGACAGAGAGAACCATGGTCAGAAGGACTATGGCCGTCCCGCTCTCTCTCATTCTCGTGTAGGATTGTGACATTTGTCAAATCGAATATAGTAAACAAAACATAAGTGAGTAAGTGGATGCAAAATGCATCGTCTTTATTAAAATTAAAATTATGTAAATATAAAAAGAACTTGTTGCTTTCATTTATAACGCAACAAATCCCACCCTTTCCTCCTTGAAAAGGTGTTTGTTCATAATACAAACTATTTGCTCAACAAGTTCTCTCGTTTAACAATCACGAGATTGAAAGACTACTTAAAAAGGGACTTCCAATATTCATTCATTTTCTGATAACGACGTAAATGGCTTCAGATCTTTTATGTGCCAAGTGCCACGATCTTTGCCGTTGTCATCTTCAAGAAAATAAGTCCAGGGAGATAACCCTTTTTGAGATTTTAAAAGGGCCCACAAACTTTGGTGCCAATTTCGCCACGTAGTAATTTGCCTCATCGGACAAAACAAAATTTCTTCGCCATACGAGGTCATTCGGGAGATATTGAGTATCTCTCCTCCTGAGATTGTATGTATCGGCGGATTTCTTAACCGCTACTTTTAATTTTGCAGCTATCTCTATTCTCAACTTCCTGAACCGTTCTTCAATGGTTCCTCCTTCGACTCTCCTATTCCCTTCAATACTCTCACTCCTAATACCTTCGTAGTTCCCACTCATTGACATCTCTTTTCCAAAGTTCGCATAGTACGGACTAACACCTAGAACTTCATGTTGGGAAGTGTGTATAGCACAAGCTACCTTAGCTAACTGAGAATCCCAGACTCGTGATTCTCTGAAACATACGCTCTTAAAGTTGTTTTAATGATTTGATTAATCCTTTCGGCAGGATTAGCCTGTGGATGGTAATGCTGAGTAAACCTAATCTTCGATGATTAACCTTCACAAAGTGACCTTAACTCCCTACTCTTAAACTGCGGACCATTGTCACAAATGACAATTTTGGGAGCTCCAAATAAGAGAAAAAAGTTATTTTCTAATTCTTTACATACCGCCTTTGCGGTGGTTGTCCTAAGTGGAAACAATAAGGGAAATTTGGTAAGGTAATCTACTACTGTTAGAATATACATAAATCCTCTGTTGGACTTAGGTAAAGGCCCTACTAAATCTACGATAATCATCTCCCAAGGAGATGATGCTCCTACTCTTTAAGTCATAAGACCGGCTGGCTTGTCATTGATCGGTTTCACTTGTTGGTATATACTAAATTTCCATATCACATATTTAATGACGTCTACTCTCATTTTAGGCCAATAATATTTAGCTAATACTCTCGCGAACGTTTTCCTAACCCCCATGTGCCCCGCTAGTGGACTATCGTGACACTCTTTCAGAACTCCTATCCTATCTTTCTTTCCGACTACTAACTTCCACTCTTCGTTATTGTCTTGTACGATCACATAATTTGACTTTACAAATTTGTATAACCTGCCATTGTCTACTCTTCAATTCGGGAAAACTAACGGAACTGCCCAACGTGCAAGTCTACCTTGTGGATCTTTGAGATTGCTCAACCAAATCAAAGAACAGTGATCCGTTACGACCGTAAATCGAACTCCTTCGATATAAGGCCGTAACTTCCCGACCGCCCATAAAACTGCCAAACATTCCTTTTCCGTAGTAGAATAATTTCTTTCGCTTCTATTAAGTGACCTACTTAAGTAACAAATTACTTTTTCCCCCTCTTCAAATGTTTGGGTGAGTACGGCCCCGATGACATATTCGGATGCATCTATCTGAACGACAAATGGAAGCTTGAAATCTGGACATGTCAAAATTGGAGCCGTGATTAAGCATTCCTTTGCTTTTCGAAAACTTTCTTCACATTCCTGTGACCAAACGAATTTCCTACACTTTTTCAACAAATCTGTTAAAGGCCTAACTAGTGTTGCGAAATTCGGTACGAAGCGTCTGTACCATGAAACTGTCCCTATGAAACTTCTATTTTTATTTTTATCATACTATCTACTTTTTTTGGGTCCACGTGTAACCCGTTTTTGTCGACTACATAACCTAAAAATTCGAGTGAAGGTCTACCTCTCGTTATCTCCTAAGAACCTCACCTAAAATCTGTAAGTGATTGTCAAATGTATCTGTGACGATAATGATATCATCCAGATACACGAAAACGAATGGCTCCAACTCAGGCCCTAACACACTATCGATGAAACGCTGCCATGTTGCAGGCGCATTGTGTAATCCAAAAGGCATTCTTTTGAATTCAAAGAGACCCCTACCAGGTACCGTAAAGGCAGTGTATTTCCGCGATTCCAATGCCATTGGAATCTGCCAATAAGGCGGACTTAATGTCCAACGATGTTACAAATTTGGCATTCCTAAGTTTATCTAAAATAGCCGAAATTATCGGCAACGGATACGCATCCCTTTCTGTAACCTGGTTAACCTTCCTAAAGTCGACATAAAACCTAAAACTATCATCTTTTTTCCTAATGAGAATAATTGGGGAAGCCCATGGACTATTTAATTTCTCAATGACGTCCTCTTCCAACATCTCCTGAAGTGATCTATCTATGTGTTCCTGCATTGCCGGTGAAACCGGGTAATACCTTTGTTAAATAGGCTCAGACGAAGTTTTAATGAAATGTTATATCATTGTTGTTACTCCTAATCCCTGTGGCATATTCTTAAAAGCATTCTCGACTAAATGTTTAAGTTTCCCTTTCTGATCCTCGTCTAATTCAGACTCCTCTGTGATAGACGTAGTATCTATAGAGGCCACTATCTCCTGGCTCGAAAAACTCCACATGTTTGAACGTAAATCCGGGACTATACCCGATAATGCCCAAAAATCGGCACCTAAAATCAAAGCATGTGGTAGGTTGGGAATGACTAAGCATTCAATCAAAATTGACCTACTCTCTAAAACAATGGGTTTTTTAACTACTCCTAAAACTCCTATACTTGCACCATCTGCTAAATGAACTTCCCTAACATTTGAACTATCTAATTGTAATCCTACATCTTTTAAAACATACCATGCGTCCCTACAAATAATTGTTCGCGATGCCCCAGAATCAAGTAATCCTAAAAACCTAATACCATAAATATTAACTCCTAAAAACGGATGTCTATCTATAACGCTTGAATCTAATGTGAAACCTAACCTAACTTTGTAAACCAACTGGTCGCCAGCAGGCAACCTTCCTAATTCTGACGCCGGCGCTCTTGCCCTGCTGGCCCAAGAGTCCTTTGCCCGTTTCCCGACGAGCAGCGTCTACAATTTTGCCTTGTGGTCCCTACATTACCACAACCAAAACAACGCCTAGGAGCGGAACAGGAATTAGCAAAATGTCCTTCCCTGTTACACTTATAACAATTATTGGTTCTATTGGGTGGGGGTCAGGATTAACTGCAACTCGAGTTTCCGATACCGAGGCGATATAAGCAACATCCGGCTCCAAAGCCGACCTGTTGCGATAAAAGGATGGATGAACAAAAGACTCGACATTTGCCCTAATGGTTTCCAGCCTTCTGCCCAAGGCCACGAAATCATTGACGGACTTAATGTCAGATAAACCTAGCTGTGTCTGGTAAAATGGAGCGATATTCTTCATGAGAATAGCCAACTTCCTATTCTCACTCAGAGGCTCCGAAAAACGTTTGAAAAGAGTCTGAATGAGCGCAACGTACATGCCTATTGACTCTTCCTTACCCTGGGTTCGACGCCTGACCTCATCCAACAAGAGATCACCATAGTGGAGGGCAAAAACTCCAACTTCAATTCCCTTACTTACTCTTTCCATGTTGAAGTCGTGTCCCTAATCGCCCTACACCAGAGGAGCGCCTTCCCAGTAAACAAATCCACCGCTGACCTATAAATAGCTTCTTCAGAAACACCGCGCGCCTCCCTCAATTCTTCGATTCTTTCTATAAAAGAGTTCGATGATGAACCACACCGTTCACCAGAGAACTGCACGTTCCACTTGTATGGGCGCTCGGGATTCCGGTCACGGGGTGTGTTACCCTGTAGTTGGAACCCACTAGAGCTCGTTCGTTGGCCGACTGACGCAGCTGGCGCTTCCAAATCTGCTGTCGACATTGATGATTGGTTATATTAATATTATTATTATTAACATTTTTAGGAGGTTCCATCACCTCTTCTACCTCGGACAATTTAGCCATCAAAAGTAAAATTTCCCCCCTTAAATCCGCTCCCCCTTTTAAACTCATCCGACGATTCGGCATTAGCCCTAGAAATCCTATCCAACGACCACTCGATTTTCGTCAACACTTTCTGATAATCTGACGACTTCGGATTTTTTGAAGCATTCGGAAGCAAATCCCTAATTTACAAAATTTTCACCCTAACCGCTTTTGAATCCTCTTCAAATGAATATGGATAGTGATGACTATCCGAAGAAATTGAACCAGTCCGTTCCAGCATGCGACTAGCCCTGAGGGTCATCCTCATCTCATCCACCTTAGACCCTTCCTTTAGTCCCCGCGCTCGTAACTCATAAACAAGTTCTTCTTTGGAAAGCCTATTTATATCTATACTGACCAAAGATAAGTATTCCCAAAAGAAAACTACAAAAACAAATTCTATTTAAAACCGTTGATAACAGGAAAAAAGAATTAAAACAACGAAGACTATTATGCCCAATCAAAAAAAAATTTAAAACGATCAATGTTTAAAAAAGAAAACCTTAAGGAGAAAACTCTAATTCTCAACCTCAATGTATAAAGAAACGAAAAAAATTAACAACTAAATCCAATAACAAAAAATTAGCAATAGAAAAAACAATATGGTAACACTTCTACCTGAGCGTCGAACTTGTCGAGTTATAGAAGCTGAGTAAGGTCAATGATTCTCGGGAATTATTTCTCCAGAAGAGTCCTGAAACCAAAGGTCGCTCGCCCCTACCCTTCCCTATCCTACCCCCTCCTCCGTCGGCTTTGTGCCCCCCCCGACTGCATAGTGTATCACTAACTGTCAACACCTAGCTTCCTTCTGGGACGCTTATGGCTTAATTGCTGTTCGTCTCTCCTATTCCAAAACATATCCTTCCTTTCAACTTCCCAATTGGGCTGGATCTAAGGTGTTATACGACCCGTGCCGATGATCAGCCAGGCTGAGGGCCCAATTTCTAAAAATAGCTCAGTCGTTAACGGAGTATCCGGATACCAGGCGACCTCCGGATTAGCTAGCCTTATCTGTGTAAGCGAATCTCTGCACAGATGGACCCCCCCTTTACTTCGCTACTCGTGGGAATCTGATGGAAAATAAACAAAAACAAAAACAAAAACTAAAACAAAATAAGAAGCAAAATCGTCTAACCGGTACCGGTACTCCAGCTACACCGGGCGGCAGTTCGGCGGCAACGTCGGCTGTCGTTACACCTGTGCCAAACATCGGAGAAGGGATTGTGCCAAGTCACTGCCCATCTTCGTGTGCGGTACAGGTTGTATCCACACCGGGCGGCAGTTCGGCGGCAACGTCGGCTGTCGTTACTCCTGTGCCAAACACCGGAAAAGGGCTTGTGCCAAGTCACTGCCCATCTTCTAGTGCGGTACAGGATGTACAATTGACGAAAACGCTTCCTTTGGTCGGTAGTGGAAAGTTCGTGAATAATGATCGTTCCACTACCAAAGAGAGTAAACCTCTCCAGAATGCTCCTAGGAGCTCATATAAACAACGGCGTTATGCGATGAGGATTCTGAAATCCCCTGGTTCAACATTGGGGGATGGAAGTAATCCCATCCTTAGCAAGAGGCAGGAGTGGGCTAAATCCATTCTAAAGAAAACAAACGACTCCACGTCAAAACGCCAAAGGTCCTTGGAGGAGTCCACTCCCGCCCCTAAAAAGCCCAAAGTGCAGAACACCAGCACTCCCAATATGGCTAGAGTACCTCTCACTAGACCTTTTAGTGAAGTACTTAAAGAGCCTAACAAGATCATAGTCGCGGTCATTGATAGGAGCAATATTGATGGCACGATTACCTCTGACCGTTGGCAGATGGTGAAACTGGGGCTCTCGGCTGGTTTTCTCAAAGTCATGAGAGAGCATCCGGGTCCACCGCCTGTAACAAGCGATGGGGGTTGGCATCAAGGTCATGTCAAACTCATCGCTTGTAACGATCAGAGGTCGCGCGATCTCTATACGCTTGCTGTCGGCATGTTGGGCGAAGT
This sequence comes from Eupeodes luniger, assembly GCA_951509635.1. Taxonomy (NCBI): domain Eukaryota; kingdom Metazoa; phylum Arthropoda; class Insecta; order Diptera; family Syrphidae; genus Eupeodes; species Eupeodes luniger. Next base: position 200,467,146 of record OX608073.1, on the reverse strand, counting down.
TTGGCCAGGCGCAAGACTCGAGGTCGTCGCAAAGGAAGATATTCCTTGCAGGCCGAGAGCTCGCGCATGGATCCCGAAAGAACCCTCATGCCCAGATGACATCAGTGAAATGATCAAGATCAGCAACCCGGACCTCCCTTGGCACGACTGGAAGATCGCGAAACTGGAGGAGCCAAAGGGTCTTTATCGAAGTGCGATTATCGTAATCAATAAAGACTCTGTGGCTTCTCTGGCGCGAGATAAGGGAGTGATAAGGTATGGTTTCGAGACAATCACGCTCCGCATATACAAAAAAGATGAGGTAGACGCTTCATGCGAGCCTCCACAACCCTCTTCGAAAGCTGTGTCGCAAGACGTAGGGGGTCCCGGTGCTAGTATCACCTTTCCATCCTTGGATGTGGATGATGATGTACCAGGGTCCTCTTCTGTCGCAGCACAGTCTTCTTCTGAAGCTGTGTCGCAGGACGTAGGGGATCCCAGTGCTATCACCACCTTCCCATCCTTGGATGTAGATGAGAAAGTAGCAGAGCCCTCTTCTGTCGCAGCACAGCCTTCTACTGCAAACGTCAAAAGTCTATCCCTAATGGAGACCGATGACTCAATCAACAAAGTTCTCCCCAGTGAGGAGGAAGATGAACTATTAGGTTCTTCTTCGTCTGATCTGGATGAGCTGGATTTAACAGTGGTGGAGGTTGATCTGCCAATTTGTAGCCAAAATGCTGCAAATACTACAGATTAATCTCCAACACTCCAAAACGGCTTCGGCCTCCCTTCTTCTCCGCCTGACAAAAACTGGAGAAGATGTCATTCTCATCCAAGAGCCCTGGATTGTGAAATCCCTGGTTCGAGGATTGAGAACTCCTGGCTACTACGTGTTATATGTAACAGGAAAAGGTAACCCAAGGTCCTGCATACTAGTAAAACGTAATCTAAATGTATTTTTACTCCCTAATTTCAGTGATAAAGACGTCACCACAGCCAGTATGGTAATAGACAACCACACCTACTGGCTGGTATCAGCGTATTTGGGCCACGACCACCAGGGCCCACTACCTGGTACCATTCTGGAAAGGACGATCGCTGAATCAACTAGATGTAAAACCAACATAATTATCGGTTGTGACGCCAATGCGCACCATACTACGTGGGGTAGTACCGATATAAATGACAGAGGTGAGTCTCTTTTTGATTATATTTTAACAACTAATCTGGTAGTATGTAATGTAGGTAGTGAACCAACCTTCGTTACTAAAAATCGACAAGAAGTTTTAGATATGACTCTTGTCTCGTTACATCTCTCAAATAAAATATTGAATTGGAGAGTATCAAAGGAGCACTCGTTCTCCGATCATAGATACATCCAATTCACACTTATTGAAGAGTTCCCAAAACCGATCCAATTCCGAAACTATAGGAAAACAGATTGGCCAAAATATAGGGCAACTCTGAAGAATCTGATAAAACCAGAACTTTCGGACCCGCCATTGTGCACTTTTGAACTCGATCAAAAAGTCGACGAGCTTACAGCAGCCCTTAATAAAGCCATGGAAACTGCCTGCCCCCTCACTATAGTGCGGGGAAAGAAGAAACCATACTGGTGGGCTACTGAACTGGGTATACTCAGGAAAGGCTGTAGAAGGCTTTTTAATCGTGCAAAAAAGACTAGACATCCACAAGACTGGGACTCCTATAAGGAATCCCTCAAAAAGTATAAAAAGGAATTGAGAATAGCCAAAAGATCCTCTTGGAGATCCTTCTGTAGCTCAATAGAAGAATCTTCGGAGGCATCTAGGATAAGGAAGATTCTCTCGACAAATCCAACCATGCCTAGTTGTCTTAAAAACTTAAATGGTACTTGGACTAACTCTTGCGAAGAAACGCTAAACCTGCTACTTGACACCCACTTCCCTGATAGCTCCAAATCCGTTAATACAACAAACCATCCTGGGTCGGGTATTAACTTAACTTTTCCTCAAGGTCTTATTACAAAAGAAAAGTTGACTTGGGCTCTGAATAGTTTTAAACCTTACAAATCTCCAGGGCCAGACCACATCGTACCAGCTGAGCTACAACTTACGACTGACATAACTTTGCCCATCATTGAGATGATCTTTAAAAGTTGTCTAGATTTGGCCTATATACCTCAGCGATGGAGAGAAGTAAAGGTAGTTTTCATTCCCAAGGCGGGCAAATGTTCGCATGTCAACCCTAAAGATCTAAGACCTATTAGCCTATCATCATTCATTCTCAAAACTCTGGAACGTTTGATTGATATCCATATACGTAATAGCATTGATAAGAGACTATCAATGTCTCAGCATGCTTACTGCAAAGGGAAATCGGTAGAAACAGCCTTACACACTCTGGTAAGAACTATCGAATACTCCCTAGAACAAAAGGAATATACTATGGTGGCCTTCCTGGATATTGAGGGCGCTTTCAACAACGTTGACACATCCGCTATCACTTCTGCTATGACGACCCTAAACGTCGATTACTCACTCTGTGAGTTGATTAATCTAATGCTAAAAAGCAGGATCATCAACTCTAAGATGGGGGATTTTTGTACGAAAAGGTCTGTCAGTAGAGGCACTCCGCAAGGTGGTGTTCTGTCCCCTCTCCTGTGGAACATAGTGGTTAACGAACTACTAATATCCCTTGAGAGAGAAGGCTACAGAGTGGTGGCGTATGCCGATGATGTTGCTATCGCCGTCATAGGAGAACATCCTAACACACTGAGAGACCTCCTCCAAAACGCACTCAATATGCTCACTAGATGGGCAGATAAGTGCGGACTTAGTATTAATCCTCAAAAAACAGACCTCGTCCTTTTTACACGGAAATAAAAGATCCCAAAAATTGTACCTCCTTCAATAAAAGGTGTACCACTAATTTTTACAAATGAAGCCAAATATCTTGGTCTGATATTGGACAAAAAATTATGTTGGAAACCTAATATTCAGGAAAGAGTTAAAAAAGCTACAGTAGCTCTTTTCCTTTGCAAGAAAGCCATAGGAAGCAAATGGGGTTTTCAACCTCGCATAACCTATTGGCTATACACATCGGTCATCCAACCAATACTTATGTATGGGGTTGCAGTATGGTGGACTGCACTGGAGAAAGTCACATACTACGACAAACTCAGCAGAGTCCAACGCACTGCATGTCTCTGCATAAGCGGGGCATTAAGAACCACACCCTCAGCAGCGTTGGACACTCTCCTCCATCTGACGCCCCTCGACATATTCAGCAAACAAGTGGCAGCGAGTACAGCTGTAAGACTCAACGCCTCATCTCAATGGACCAACAACAATGTGGGGCACTCCATCATTTTGAACCTCTTTGGTTCTACACCAAAGTACATAGACTACACTATCCCAAAACCCGAATTTGGAAAAAACTTCCAGGTATCTATTCCATCCAGAGATGAATGGGAAGACAAAAAACTCCTGGATGACAAAAGCATCCACTTTTACACAGATGGATCCAAGACAAATGAGGGAGTTGGTAGTGGTGTGTACTCAGAAAAGCTTAATCTAAGCATCTCATTCCGCCTCCCTAATCATTGTAGCGTCTTCCAAGCGGAAATTTTAGCGATCAAAGAGGTTCTCTCCTGGCTAAGAGAAAACGTGATATCAACTTCTGATATCCGCATCTTCTCTGACAGTCAGGCTGCTATTAAATCTCTTGATGGTGTCTCAACCAAATCTCAAACGGCCCTCGATTGTCGATCGTCTCTTATGGAGATGGCGCAGCAATTTAACATTCACCTATGTTGGGTGCCGGGCCACAGAGACATCACGGGAAATTGTAGAGCCGATGAACTCGCTAAAAATGGAACCGTCATGCCTATTTCACCTGAAAGGGAGAAGATAGGTATACCGATAGCTACATGTAAACTCATGCTAAAAGAAACAGCTTTTTCGATAGCAAACTCTAGATGGCACAATTTAACAACATGCGCAGCCACAAAACTCATATGGCCTTCACTGAACCTAAAGCGCTCTAAAGACTTGCTATCTCAAAGCAGACTTCATATTAGCTCCCTAATAGGTGTCCTTACGGGACACTGTCTCATAGGCAGACACGCAACACGTCTTGGTGTAGCCTCAAATGACTTCTGCAGGAGCTGTATGGACGAAGAAGAAGAGGAAACAATCTCTCACCTTCTCTGCACTTGCCCTGCTCTTTCACTAAGACGCAAACTTCATCTGGGAGACTACTCTCTTGATAATCCCAGTGAACTAGCTAAAAAGGATATCAAATATCTTCTTCGCTTTATAAAAAGCTCAAAATGGTTCGACTAGTTAGAAGTAATTCTCTAGATCCAGGTGGTATCACAATGGGCCTTTTCTTTTGGCCTAAGTGTGTGGTTTCTAAATCTGCAGCCACGTTAACCTAACCTAACCTAACACCAATAGAAATTCAAATAAATTTTAAGATAACCAAAATCACTATGGTACCACCAGAAAAAATAATAATATTCCTATTAATTTGAAGCAATCAAAAAAAGAATAACTATGGTCACACCAATAAAAGATCACATAAGAAAACCTAACAGAAAATCAATATGTTAACACCAGGAGAAAAAAAATATTAATATTCAAATAAATTTTAAGGAAACCTAAAAAGAATTAATATGGTCATACCAACAAAGTAGATTTCAACAAATTTTAAAATAACCAAAAAAACAATATGGTAACCCAAAAAAAAATAATAATACCTATACAAATTAACTTTAAGGAATCAAAAAAAAGAATTGTTATGGTCACACCAATAAAAGTTCGAATACATTTTATGATAAGCCAACAAAAAAAAACAAAATGGTAACACCAGAAAAAAATAATAATAATACTCGAATTAATTTTAGGGAATAAAAAAGAATTATTATGGTCACACCAATAAAAGATCGAATAAATTTTAAGAAAACAAAAAAAATCAATATGGTAACACCAGAAAAGAAATTATATTAAAATCAATTTTAAGAAAACAAAAAAAAAGTTAATCTGGTAACACCAATAAAAATTATATCAAAATTAAATGAAATTCAATACAGCCGAAAAAAAAACAAAAGAACCGTCAATAAAAAAAAGACTCCAAATTATTAACGCACCAAAATTCTTATTGAATTAATATTGAATTGAATATATATGAGTATATATGTATATAATTATAGAGAAGTGATCAAAAGGTCACCTTCAATATAAATATATGTATGTATGTATGTATGTATGTATGTATTTTTAAGCGAATAAATTTTCCAAATTTTATACCAACAAAAATAAAAAAATAAAACAAAAACACTCACGTTGATATCAAAAATATTGCTTTAATTGGAAATTGCCACAGGGGCGTTCTTACTCTTAGTAAGAAGAGGGCGCCAGCAATTTTTTGTTTGAAATGAACAAAAGGAAATTGCAAACCTTTACCGCTGAAAAGAAATAAAGAAGAGAAAAACACCAACGAAACAATAAAACCACTATAGAAATTAAAAAAACAAAATGGAAACTTTTTCTGACAAATTTATTTATTTAAATAACCCTGAGAAACCTTGCAAAGCAGGATAAAAACTCAGGATCTTTTCGAAAGTAGGTGAAAATTGTATGGACAATGGACCGTTAAGGTCTAAATTCCCACAAATAAAATTTGGGATTGAAACAAAAGAATTAAAACGATTAACACCAAAAGTAAATTTCTACTTATCTTTTTCTTTTCAAGTTTTTCTCTACGACCCCCAACTTGCCCCTTTTTTCCTTTTCTTTCCTTTTTCTAATTTTTTTTCTTCCTTATTTTTGTTCTTCCTCAAACGATACAATTCACTTTTCTGATTTTTCTCAATTTTTTTTCCACTTGGTCAAGGTTCGAAATCACCAATTTTTATTCTTTAATCTTATCACTCTCACTGCTTGCAAGTAATTGACGTCCAAATCTTAAGAGGCTAAGATCTGTCCTTTCTCTTCTTTTTCATATCCCACCATTTTAGCTTTCAGCCAATCTGGAGTGGCGTATCTCAATCACTTCAACAACAGCCAATCGGAGATCGGCTTGTTGATATCAACTTGTGATGAGATTCTCGCGGTCCTACTTACTCGCCTTTTCCTCTCACATCTAAATGCAAGTCATCCTGGAATTCGCCGCCCGCTGGATTCACTTCCAGGTTACGTCGATTCCAGGAGCTGCATTCAGCCACCCCCACTTTCTACTTCGATATCGATATCGAACAAAGACTGAGAAATTTAAAATTGAGAAAAACCTTTACTTTAACTTAACTTTAACTTTGACTTAAAAACCGCACGAAAGGAATGGAAAAATAGTTATAATTCGGAATCTGTTGACTTAACCCCGAACTAAGTTGCCCGAAACTTAACCGCCCATATGTCCATAAAATTTGTTTCAAGTTTTACAATAGTTTCATAGTTAATATCATGAACGTTAAAAAAATAACAATTTAAACCAAAGAATTATAAAAGAATATAAATTTACAATTTTCATTAAACTTTATGTTAGGCCGTAGGCCATTCTCCATTTGGAGTAAATTCACGTGTTCGTTTAGGCTAAAAGTTCACCTTCCCCAGACCGTCCATCTGGTTTGGTTTCACTTACATGGAAACCATTCCTTTTTTGTAACCTGAAACGAAACTTGGTTCTTTTTCCTCACGAAAATGACAGAGAGAACCATGGTCAGAAGGACTATGGCCGTCCCGCTCTCTCTCATTCTCGTGTAGGATTGTGACATTTGTCAAATCGAATATAGTAAACAAAACATAAGTGAGTAAGTGGATGCAAAATCCATCGTCTTTATTAAAATTAAAATTATGTAAACATAAAAAGAACTTGTGGCGTTCATTTATAACGCAACAAATCCCACCCTTTCCTCCTTGAAAAGGTGTTTGTTCATAATACAAACTATTTGCTCAACAAGTTCTCTCGTTTAACAATCACGAGATTGAAAGACTACTTAAAAAGGGACTTCCAATATTCATTCATTTTCTGATAACGACGTAAATGGCTTCAGATCTTTTATGTGCCAAGTGCCACGATCTTTGCCGTTGTCATCTTCAAGAAAATAAGTCCAGGGAGATAACCCTTTTTGAGATTTTAAAAGGGCCCTCAAACTTTGGTGCCAATTTCGCCGCGTAGTAATTTGCCTCATCGGACAAAACAAAATTTCTTCGCCATACGAGGTCATTCGGGAGATATTGAGTATCTTTCCTCCTGAGATTGTATGTATCGGCGGATTTCTTAACCGCTACTTTTAATTTTGCAGCTATCTCTATTCTCAACTTCCTGAACCGTTCTTCAATGGTTCCTCCTTCGACTCTCCTATTCCCTTCAATACTCTCACTCCTAATACCTTCGTAATTCCCACTCATTGACATCTCTTTTCCAAAGTTCGCATAGTACGGACTAACACCTAGAACTTCATGTTGGGAAGTGCGTATAGCACAAGCTACCTTAGCTAACTGAGAATCCCAGACTCGTGATTCTCTGAAACATACGCTCTTAAAGTTGTTTTAATGATTTGATTAATCCTTTCGGCAGGATTAGCCTGTGGATGGTAATGCTGAGTAAACCTAATTTTCGATGAATAACCTTCACAAAGTGACCTTAACTCCCTACTCTTAAACTGCGGACCATTGTCACAAATTACAATTTTGGGAGCTCCAAATAACAGAAAAAAGTTATCTTCTAATTCTTTACATACCGCCTTTGCGGTGGTTGTCCTAAGTGGAAACAATAAGGGAAATTTGGTAAGGTAATCTACTACTGTTAGAATATACATAAATCATCTGTTGGACTTAGGTAAAGGCCCTACTAAATCTACGATAATCATCTCCCAAGGAGATGGTGCTCCTACTCTTTAAGTCATAAGACCGGCTGGCTTGTCATTGATCGGTTTCACTTGTTGGTATATACTAAATTTCCATATCACATATTTAGTGACGTCTACTCTCATTTTAGGCCAATAATATTTAGCTAATACTCTCGCGAACGTTTTCCTAACCCCCATGTGCCCCGCTAGTGGACTATCGTGACACTCTTTCAGAACTCCTATCCTATCTTTCTTTCCGACTACTAACTTCCACTCTTCGTTATTGTCTTGTACGATCACATAATTTGACTTTACAAATTTGTATAACCTGCCATTGTCTACTCTTCAATTCGGGAAAACTAACGGAACTGCCCAACGTGCAAGTCTACCTTGTGGATCTTTGAGATTGCTCAACCAAATCAAAGAACAGTGATCCGTTACGACCGTAAATCGAACTCCTTCGATATAAGGCCGTAACTTCCCGACCGCCCATAAAACGGCCAAACATTCCTTTTCCGTAGTAGAATAATTTCTTTCGCTTCTATTAAGTGACCTACTTAAGTAACAAATTACTTTTTCCCCCTCTTCAAATGTTTGGGTGAGTACGGCCCCGATGACATATTCGGATGCATCTGTCTGAACGACAAATGGAAGCTTGAAATCTGGACATGTCAAAATTGGAGCCGTGATTAAGCATTCCTTTGCTTTTCGAAAACTTTCTTCACATTCCTGTGACCAAACGAATTTCCTACACTTTTTCAACAAATCTGTTAAAGGCCTAACTAGTGTTGCGAAATTCTATTTTTATTTTTATCATACTATCTACTTTTTCTGGGTCCACGTGTAACCCGTTTTTGTCGACTACATAACCTAAAAATTTGAGTGAAGGTCTACCTCTCGTTATCTCCTAAGAACCTCACCAAAAATCTGTAAGTGATTGTCAAATGTATCTGTGACGATAATGATATCATCCAGATACACGAAAACGAATGGCTCCAACTCAGGCCCTAACACACTATCGATGAAACGCTGCCATGTTGCAGGCGCATTGTGTAATCCAAAAGGCATTCTTTTGAATTCAAAGAGACCCCTACCAGGTACCGTAAAGGCAGTGTATTTCCGCGATTCCAATGCCATTGGAATCTGCCAATAAGGCGGACTTAATGTCCAACGATGTTACAAATTTGGCATTCCTAAGTTTATCTAAAATAGCCGAAATTATCGGCAACGGATACGCATCCCTTTCTGTAACCTGGTTAACCTTCCTAAAGTCGACATAAAACCTAAAACTATCATCTTTTTTCCTAATGAGAAAAATTGGGGAAGCCCATGGACTATTTAATTTCTCAATGACGTCCTCTTCCAACATCTCCTGAAGTGATCTATCTATGTGTTCCTGCATTGCCGGTGAAACCGGGTAATATCTTTGTTAAATAGGCTCAGACGAAGTTTTAATGAAATGTTATACCATTGTTGTTACACCTAATCCCTGTGGCATATTCTTAAAAGCATTCTCGACTAAATGTTTAAGTTTCCCTTTCTGATCCTCGTCTAATTCAGACTCCTCTGTGATAGACGTAGTATCTATAGAGGCCACTATCTCCTGGCTCGAAAAACTCCACATGTTTGAACGTAAATCCGGGACTATACCCGATAATGCCCAAAAATCGGCACCTAAAATCAAAGCATGTGGTAGGTTGGGAATGACTAAGCATTCAATCAAAATTGACCTACTCTCTAAAACAATGGGTATTTTAACTACTCCTAAAACTCCCATACTTGCACCATCTGCTAAATGAACTTCCCTAACATTTGAACTATCTAATTGTAATCCTACATCTTTTAAAACATGCCATGCGTCCCTACAAATAATTGTTCGCGATGCCCCAGAATCAAGTAATCCTAAAAACCTAATACCATAAATATTAACTCCTAAAAACGGACGTCTATCTATAACGCTTGAATCTAATATGAAACCTAACCTAACTTTGTAAACCAACTGGTCGCCAGCAGGCAACCTTCCTAATTCTGACGCCAGCGCTCTTGCCCTGCTGGCCCAAGAGTCCTTTGCCCGTTTCCCGACGAGCAGCGTCTACAATTTTGCCTTGTGGTCCCTACATTACCACAACCAAAACAACGCCTAGGAGCGGAACAGGAATTAGCAAAATGTCCTTCCCTGTTACACTTATAACAATTATTGGTTCTATTGGGTGGGGGATCAGGATTAACTGCAACTCGAGTTTCCGATACCGAGGCGATATAAGCAACATCCGGCTCCAAAGCCGACCTGTTGCGATAAAAGGGTGGAGGAACAAAAGACTCGACATTTGCCCTAATGGTTTCCAGCCTTCTGCCCAAGGCCACGAAATCATTGACGGACTTAATGTCAGCTAAACCTAGCTGTGTCTGGTAAAATGGAGCGATATTCTTCATGAGAATAGCCAACTTCCTATTCTCACTCAGAGGCTCCGAAAAACGTTTGAAAAGAGTCTGAATGAGCGCAACGTACATGCCTATTGACTCTTCCTTACCCTGGGTTCGATGCCTGACCTCATCCAACAAGAGATCACCATAGTGGAGGGCAAAAACTCCAACTTCAATTCCCTTACTTACTCTTTCCATGTTGAAGTCGTGTCCCTAATCGCCCTACACCAGAGGAGCGCCTTCCCAGTAAACAAATCCACCGCTGACCTATAAATAGCTTCTTCAGAAACACCGCGCGCCTCCCTCAATTCTTCGATTCTTTCTATAAAAGAGTTCACTGATGAACCACACCGTTCACCAGAGAACTGTACGTTCCACTTGTATGGGCGCTCGGGATTCCGGTCACTGGGTGTGTTACCTTGTAGTTGGAACCCACTAGAGCTCGTTCGTTGGCCGACTGACGAAGCTGGCGCTTCCAAATCTGCTGTCGACATTGATGATTGGTTATATTAATATTATTATTATTAACATTTTTAGGAGGTTCCATCACCTCCTCTACCTCGGACAATTTAGCCATCAAAAGTAAAATTTCCCCCCTTAAATCCGCTACCTCGTTAACCTCATCCGACGATTCGGCATTAGCCCTAGAAATCCTACCCAACGACCACTCGATTTTCGTCAACACTTTCTGATAATCCGACGACTTCGGATTTTTTGAAGCATTCGGAAGCAAATCCCTAATTTACAAAATTTTCACCCTAACCGCTTTTGAATCCTCTTCAAATGAATATGGATAGTGATGACTATCCGAAGAAATTGAACCAGTCCGTTCCAGCATGCGACTAGCCCTGAGGGTCATCCTCATCTCATCCACCTTAGACCCTTCCTTTAGTCCCCGCGCTCGTAACTCATAAACAAGTTCTTCTTTGGAAAGCCTATTTATATCTATACTGACCAAAGATAAGTATTCCCAAAAGAAAACTACAAAAACAAATTCTATTTAAAACCGTTGATAACAGGAAAAAAGAATTAAAACAACGAAGACTATTATGCCCAATCAAAAAAAAATTTAAAACGATCAATGTTTAAAAAAGAAAACCTTAAGGAGAAAACTCTAATTCTCAACCTCAATGTATAAAGAAACGAAAAAAATTAACAACTAAATCCAATAACAAAAAATTAGCAATAGAAAAAACAATATGGTAACACTTCTACCTGAGCGTCGAACTTGTCGAGTTATAGAAGCTGAGTAAGGTCAATGATTCTCGGGAATTATTTCTCCAGAAGAGTCCTGAAACCAAAGGTCGCTCGCCCCTACCCTTCCCTATCCTACCCCCTCCTCCGTCGGCTTTGTGCCCCCCCCGACTGCATAGTGTATCACTAACTGTCAACACCTAGCTTCCTTCTGGGACGCTTATGGCTTAATTGCTGTTCGTCTCTCCTATTCCAAAACATATCCTTCCTTTCAACTTCCCAATTGGGCTGGATCTAAGGTGTTATACGACCCGTGCCGATGATCAGCCAGGCTGAGGGCCCAATTTCTAAAAATAGCTCAGTCGTTAACGGAGTATCCGGATACCAGGCGACCTCCGGATTAGCTAGCCTTATCTGTGTAAGCGAATCTCTGCACAGATGGACCCCCCCTTTACTTCGCTACTCGTGGGAATCTGATGGAAAATAAACAAAAACAAAAACAAAAACAAAAACTAAAACAAAATAAGAAGCAAAATCGTCTAACCGGTACCGGTACTCCAGCTACACCGGGCGGCAGTTCGGCGGCAACGTCGGCTGTCGTTACACCTGTGCCAAACATCGGAGAAGGGATTGTGCCAAGTCACTGCCCATCTTCGTGTGCGGTACAGGTTGTATCCACACCGGGCGGCAGTTCGGCGGCAACGTCGGCTGTCGTTACTCCTGTGCCAAACACCGGAAAAGGGCTTGTGCCAAGTCACTGCCCATCTTCTAGTGCGGTACAGGATGTACAATTGACGAAAACGCTTCCTTTGGTCGGTAGTGGAAAGTTCGTGAATAATGATCGTTCCACTACCAAAGAGAATAAACCTCTCCAGAATGCTCCTAGGAGCTCATATAAACAACGGCGTTATGCGATGAGGATTCTGAAATCCCCTGGTTCAACATTGGGGGATGGAAGTAATCCCATCCTTAGCAAGAGGCAGGAGTGGGCTAAATCCATTCTAAAGAAAACAAACGACTCCACGTCAAAACGCCAAAGGTCCTTGGAGGAGTCCACTCCCGCCCCTAAAAAGCCCAAAGTGCAGAACACCAGCACTCCCAATATGGCTAGAGTACCTCTCACTAGACCTTTTAGTGAAGTACTTAAAGAGCCTAACAAGATCATAGTCGCGGTCATTGATAGGAGCAATATTGATGGCACGATTACCTCTGACCGTTGGCAGATGGTGAAACTGGGGCTCTCGGCTGGTTTTCTCAAAGTCATGAGAGAGCATCCGGGTCCACCGCCTGTAACAAGCGATGGGGGTTGGCATCAAGGTCATGTCAAACTCATCGCTTGTAACGATCAGAGGTCGCGCGATCTCTATACGCTTGCTGTCGGCATGTTGGGCGAAGTTTGGCCAGGCGCAAGACTCGAGGTCGTCGCAAAGGAAGATATTCCTTGCAGGCCGAGAGCTCGCGCATGGATCCCGAAAGAACCCTCATGCCCAGATGACATCAGTGAAATGATCAAGATCAGCAACCCGGACCTCCCTTGGCACGACTGGAAGATCGCGAAACTGGAGGAGCCAAAGGGTCTTTATCGAAGTGCGATTATCGTAATCAATAAAGACTCTGTGGCTTCTCTGGCGCGAGATAAGGGAGTGATAAGGTATGGTTTCGAGACAATCACGCTCCGCATATACAAAAAAGATGAGGTAGACGCTTCATGCGAGCCTCCACAACCCTCTTCGAAAGCTGTGTCGCAAGACGTAGGGGGTCCCGGTGCTAGTATCACCTTTCCATCCTTGGATGTGGATGATGATGTACCAGGGTCCTCTTCTGTCGCAGCACAGTCTTCTTCTGAAGCTGTGTCGCAGGACGTAGGGGATCCCAGTGCTATCACCACCTTCCCATCCTTGGATGTAGATGAGAAAGTAGCAGAGCCCTCTTCTGTCGCAGCACAGCCTTCTACTGCAAACGTCAAAAGTCTATCCCTAATGGAGACCGATGACTCAATCAACAAAGTTCTCCCCAGTGAGGAGGAAGATGAACTATTAGGTTCTTCTTCGTCTGATCTGGATGAGCTGGATTTAACAGTGGTGGAGGTTGATCTGCCAATTTGTAGCCAAAATGCTGCAAATACTACAGATTAATCTCCAACACTCCAAAACGGCTTCGGCCTCCCTTCTTCTCCGCCTGACAAAAACTGGAGAAGATGTCATTCTCATCCAAGAGCCCTGGATTGTGAAATCCCTGGTTCGAGGATTGAGAACTCCTGGCTACTACGTGTTATATGTAACAGGAAAAGGTAACCCAAGGTCCTGCATACTAGTAAAACGTAATCTAAATGTATTTTTACTCCCTAATTTCAGTGATAAAGACGTCACCACAGCCAGTATGGTAATAGACAACCACACCTACTGGCTGGTATCAGCGTATTTGGGCCACGACCACCAGGGCCCACTACCTGGTACCATTCTGGAAAGGACGATCGCTGAATCAACTAGATGTAAAACCAACATAATTATCGGTTGTGACGCCAATGCGCACCATACTACGTGGGGTAGTACCGATATAAATGACAGAGGTGAGTCTCTTTTTGATTATATTTTAACAACTAATCTGGTAGTATGTAATGTAGGTAGTGAACCAACCTTCGTTACTAAAAATCGACAAGAAGTTTTAGATATGACTCTTGTCTCGTTACATCTCTCAAATAAAATATTGAATTGGAGAGTATCAAAGGAGCACTCGTTCTCCGATCATAGATACATCCAATTCACACTTATTGAAGAGTTCCCAAAACCGATCCAATTCCGAAACTATAGGAAAACAGATTGGCCAAAATATAGGGCAACTCTGAAGAATCTGATAAAACCAGAACTTTCGGACCCGCCATTGTGCACTTTTGAACTCGATCAAAAAGTCGACGAGCTTACAGCAGCCCTTAATAAAGCCATGGAAACTGCCTGCCCCCTCACTATAGTGCGGGGAAAGAAGAAACCATACTGGTGGGCTACTGAACTGGGTATACTCAGGAAAGGCTGTAGAAGGCTTTTTAATCGTGCAAAAAAGACTAGACATCCACAAGACTGGGACTCCTATAAGGAATCCCTCAAAAAGTATAAAAAGGAATTGAGAATAGCCAAAAGATCCTCTTGGAGATCCTTCTGTAGCTCAATAGAAGAATCTTCGGAGGCATCTAGGATAAGGAAGATTCTCTCGACAAATCCAACCATGCCTAGTTGTCTTAAAAACTTAAATGGTACTTGGACTAACTCTTGCGAAGAAACGCTAAACCTGCTACTTGACACCCACTTCCCTGATAGCTCCAAATCCGTTAATACAACAAACCATCCTGGGTCGGGTATTAACTTAACTTTTCCTCAAGGTCTTATTACAAAAGAAAAGTTGACTTGGGCTCTGAATAGTTTTAAACCTTACAAATCTCCAGGGCCAGACCACATCGTACCAGCTGAGCTACAACTTACGACTGACATAACTTTGCCCATCATTGAGATGATCTTTAAAAGTTGTCTAGATTTGGCCTATATACCTCAGCGATGGAGAGAAGTAAAGGTAGTTTTCATTCCCAAGGCGGGCAAATGTTCGCATGTCAACCCTAAAGATCTAAGACCTATTAGCCTATCATCATTCATTCTCAAAACTCTGGAACGTTTGATTGATATCCATATACGTAATAGCATTGATAAGAGACTATCAATGTCTCAGCATGCTTACTGCAAAGGGAAATCGGTAGAAACAGCCTTACACACTCTGGTAAGAACTATCGAATACTCCCTAGAACAAAAGGAATATACTATGGTGGCCTTCCTGGATATTGAGGGCGCTTTCAACAACGTTGACACATCCGCTATCACTTCTGCTATGACGACCCTAAACGTCGATTACTCACTCTGTGAGTTGATTAATCTAATGCTAAAAAGCAGGATCATCAACTCTAAGATGGGGGATTTTTGTACGAAAAGGTCTGTCAGTAGAGGCACTCCGCAAGGTGGTGTTCTGTCCCCTCTCCTGTGGAACATAGTGGTTAACGAACTACTAATATCCCTTGAGAGAGAAGGCTACAGAGTGGTGGCGTATGCCGATGATGTTGCTATCGCCGTCATAGGAGAACATCCTAACACACTGAGAGACCTCCTCCAAAACGCACTCAATATGCTCACTAGATGGGCAGATAAGTGCGGACTTAGTATTAATCCTCAAAAAACAGACCTCGTCCTTTTTACACGGAAATAAAAGATCCCAAAAATTGTACCTCCTTCAATAAAAGGTGTACCACTAATTTTTACAAATGAAGCCAAATATCTTGGTCTGATATTGGACAAAAAATTATGTTGGAAACCTAATATTCAGGAAAGAGTTAAAAAAGCTACAGTAGCTCTTTTCCTTTGCAAGAAAGCCATAGGAAGCAAATGGGGTTTTCAACCTCGCATAACCTATTGGCTATACACATCGGTCATCCAACCAATACTTATGTATGGGGTTGCAGTATGGTGGACTGCACTGGAGAAAGTCACATACTACGACAAACTCAGCAGAGTCCAACGCACTGCATGTCTCTGCATAAGCGGGGCATTAAGAACCACACCCTCAGCAGCGTTGGACACTCTCCTCCATCTGACGCCCCTCGACATATTCAGCAAACAAGTGGCAGCGAGTACAGCTGTAAGACTCAACGCCTCATCTCAATGGACCAACAACAATGTGGGGCACTCCATCATTTTGAACCTCTTTGGTTCTACACCAAAGTACATAGACTACACTATCCCAAAACCCGAATTTGGAAAAAACTTCCAGGTATCTATTCCATCCAGAGATGAATGGGAAGACAAAAAACTCCTGGATGACAAAAGCATCCACTTTTACACAGATGGATCCAAGACAAATGAGGGAGTTGGTAGTGGTGTGTACTCAGAAAAGCTTAATCTAAGCATCTCATTCCGCCTCCCTAATCATTGTAGCGTCTTCCAAGCGGAAATTTTAGCGATCAAAGAGGTTCTCTCCTGGCTAAGAGAAAACGTGATATCAACTTCTGATATCCGCATCTTCTCTGACAGTCAGGCTGCTATTAAATCTCTTGATGGTGTCTCAACCAAATCTCAAACGGCCCTCGATTGTCGATCGTCTCTTATGGAGATGGCGCAGCAATTTAACATTCACCTATGTTGGGTGCCGGGCCACAGAGACATCACGGGAAATTGTAGAGCCGATGAACTCGCTAAAAATGGAACCGTCATGCCTATTTCACCTGAAAGGGAGAAGATAGGTATACCGATAGCTACATGTAAACTCATGCTAAAAGAAACAGCTTTTTCGATAGCAAACTCTAGATGGCACAATTTAACAACATGCGCAGCCACAAAACTCATATGGCCTTCACTGAACCTAAAGCGCTCTAAAGACTTGCTATCTCAAAGCAGACTTCATATTAGCTCCCTAATAGGTGTCCTTACGGGACACTGTCTCATAGGCAGACACGCAACACGTCTTGGTGTAGCCTCAAATGACTTCTGCAGGAGCTGTATGGACGAAGAAGAAGAGGAAACAATCTCTCACCTTCTCTGCACTTGCCCTGCTCTTTCACTAAGACGCAAACTTCATCTGGGAGACTACTCTCTTGATAATCCCAGTGAACTAGCTAAAAAGGATATCAAATATCTTCTTCGCTTTATAAAAAGCTCAAAATGGTTCGACTAGTTAGAAGTAATTCTCTAGATTCAGGTGGTATCACAATGGGCCTTTTCTTTTGGCCTAAGTGTGTGGTTTCTAAATCTGCAGCCACGTTAACCTAACCTAACCTAACACCAATAGAAATTCAAATAAATTTTAAGATAACCAAAATCACTATGGTACCACCAGAAAAAATAATAATATTCCTATTAATTTGAAGCAATCAAAAAAAGAATAACTATGGTCACACCAATAAAAGATCACATAAGAAAACCTAACAGAAAATCAATATGTTAACACCAGGAGAAAAAAAATATTAATATTCAAATAAATTTTAAGGAAACCTAAAAAGAATTAATATGGTCATACCAACAAAGTAGATTTCAACAAATTTTAAAATAACCAAAAAAACAATATGGTAACCCAAAAAAAAATAATAATACCTATACAAATTAACTTTAAGGAATCAAAAAAAAGAATTGTTATGGTCACACCAATAAAAGTTCGAATACATTTTATGATAAGCCAACAAAAAAAAACAAAATGGTAACACCAGAAAAAAATAATAATAATACTCGAATTAATTTTAGGGAATAAAAAAGAATTATTATGGTCACACCAATAAAAGATCGAATAAATTTTAAGAAAACAAAAAAAATCAATATGGTAACACCAGAAAAGAAATTACATTAAAATCAATTTTAAGAAAACAAAAAAAAAGTTAATCTGGTAACACCAATAAAAATTATATCAAAGTTAAATGAAATTCAATACAGCCGAAAAAAAACAAAAGAACCGTCAATAAAAAAAAGACTCCAAATTATTAACGCACCAAAATTCTTATTGAATTAATATTGAATTGAATATATATGAGTATATATGTATATAATTATATAGAAGTGATCAAAAGGTCACCTTAAATATAAATATATGTATGTATGTATGTATGTATTTTTAAGCGAATAAATTTTCCAAATTTTATACCAACAAAAATAAAAAAATAAAAGAAAAACACTTACGTTGATATCAAAAATATTGCTTTAATTGGAAATTGCCACAGGGGCGTTCTTACTCTTAGTAAGAAGAGGGCGCCAGCAATTTTTTGTTTGAAATGAACAAAAGGAAATTGCAAACCTTTACCGCTGAAAAGAAATAAAGAAGAGAAAAACACCAACGAAACAATACAACCACTATAGAAATTAAAAAAACAAAATGGAAACTTTTTCTGACAAATTTATTTATTTAAATAACCCTGAGAAACCTTGCAAAGCAGGATAAAAACTCAGGATCTTTTCGAAAGTAGGTGAAAATTGTATGGACAATGGACCGTTAAGGTCTAAATTCCCACAAATAAAATTTGGGATTGAAACAAAAGAATTAAAACGATTAACACCAAAAGTAAATTTCTACTTATCTTTTTCTTTTTAAGTTTTTCTCTACGATCCCAAACTTGCTCCTTTTATCCTTTCCTTTCCTTTTTCTAATTTTGTTCTTCCTTATTTTTTTTTCTTCCTCAAACGACGCAATTCACTTTTCTGATTTTTCTCAATTTTTTTTTTTCAACTTGGTCAAGGTTTGAGATCACCAAATTTTTTTCAAAGAATTAACGTTCAGATCCCAAGATCTGTCCTATCTCTTCTTTTAAATATCCCACCATTTTAGCTTTCAGCCAATCTGGAGTGGCGTATCTCAATCACTTCAACAACAGCCAATCGGAGATCGGCTTGTTGATATCAACTTGTGATGAGATTCTCGCGGTCCTACTTACTCTACTCGCCTTTTCCTCTCACATCTAAATGCAAGTCATCCTGGAATTCGCCGCCCGCTGGATTCACTTCCAGGTTACGTCGATTCCAGGAGCTGCATTCAGCCACCCCCACTTTCTACTTCGATATCGATATCGAACAAAGACTGAGAAATTTAAAATTGAGAAAAACCTTTACTTTAACTTAACTTTAACTTTGACTTAACAACCGCACGAAAGGAAAGGAAAAATAGTTATAATTCGGAATCTGTTGACTTAATCCCGAACTAGGTTGCCCGAAACTTAACCGCCCATATGTCCATAAAATTTGTTTCAAGTTTTACAATAGTTTCATAGTTAATATCATGAACGTTAAAAAAAATAACAATTTAAACCAAAGAATTATAAAAGAATATAAATTTACAATTTTCATTAAACTTTATGTTGGGCCGTAGGCCATTCTCCATTTGGAGTAAATCCACGCGTTCGTTCAGGCTTAAAGTTCACCTTCCCCAGACCGTCCATCTGGTTTGGTTTCACTTACATGGAAACCATTCCTCTTTTGTAACCTGAAACGAAACTTGGTTCTTTTTCCTCACGAAAATGACAGAGAGAACCATGGTCAGAAGGACTATGGCCGTCCCGCTCTCTCTTTCATTCTCGTGTAGAATTGTGACATTTGTCAAATCGAATATAGTAAACAAAACATAAGTGAGTAAGTGGATGCAAAATCCATCGTCTTTATTAAAATTAAAATTATGTAAATATAAAAAGAACTTTTTGCGTTCATTTATAACGCAACAAATCCCACCCTTTCCTCCTTGAAAAGGTGTTTGTTCATAATACAAACTATTTGCTCAACAAGTTCTCTCGTTTAACAATCACGAGATTGAAAGACTACTTAAAAAGGGACTTCCAATATTCATTCATTTTCTGATAACGACGTAAATGGCTTCAGATCTTTTATGTGCCAAGTGCCACGATCTTTGCCGTTGTCATCTTCAAGAAAATAAGTCCAGGGAGATAACCCTTTTTGAGATTTTAAAAGGGCCCACAAACTTTGGTGCCAATTTCGCCGCGTAGTAATTTGCCTCATCGGACAAAACAAAATTTCTTCGCCATACGAGGTCATTCGGGAGATATTGAGTATCTTTCCTCCTGAGATTGTATGTATCGGCGGATTTCTTAACCGCTACTTTTAATTTTGCAGCTATCTCTATTCTCAACTTCCTGAACCGTTCTTCAATGGTTCCTCCTTCGACTCTCCTATTCCCTTCAATACTCTCACTCCTAATACCTTCGTAATTCCCACTCATTGACATCTCTTTTCCAAAGTTCGCATAGTACGGACTAACACCTAGAACTTCATGTTGGGAAGTGCGTATAGCACAAGCTACCTTAGCTAACTGAGAATCCCAGACTCGTGATTCTCTGAAACATACGCTCTTAAAGTTGTTTTAATGATTTGATTAATCCTTTCGGCAGAATTAGCCTGTGGATGGTAATGCGGAGTAAACCTAATTTTCGATGAATAACCTTCACAAAGTGACCTTAACTCCCTACTCTTAAACTGCGGACCATTGTCACAAATTACAATTTTGGGAGCTCCAAATAACAGAAAAAAGTTATCTTCTAATTCTTTACATACCGCCTTTGCGGTGGTTGTCCTAAGTGGAAACAATAAGGGAAATTTGGTAAGGTAATCTACTACTGTTAGAATATACATAAATCATCTGTTGGACTTAGGTAAAGGCCCTACTAAATCTACGATAATCATCTCCCAAGGAGATGATGCTCCTACTCTTTAAGTCATAAGACCGGCTGGCTTGTCATTGATCGGTTTCACTTGTTGGTATATACTAAATTTCCATATCACATATTTAGTGACGTCTACTCTCATTTTAGGCCAATAATATTTAGCTAATACTCTCGCGAACGTTTTTCTAACCCCCATGTGCCCCGCTAGTGGACTATCGTGACACTCTTTCAGAACTCCTATCCTATCTTTCTTTCCGACTACTAACTTCCACTCTTCGTTATTGTCTTGTACGATCACATAATTTGACTTTACAAATTTGTATAACCTGCCATTGTCTACTCTTCAATTCGGGAAAACTAACGGAACTGCCCAACGTGCAAGTCTACCTTGTGGATCTTTGAGATTGCTCAACCAAATCAAAGAACAGTGATCCGTTACGACCGTAAATCGAACTCCTTCGATATAAGGCCGTAACTTCCCGACCGCCCATAAAACGGCCAAACATTCCTTTTCCGTAGTAGAATAATTTCTTTCGCTTCTATTAAGTGACCTACTTAAGTAACAAATTACTGTTTCCCCCTCTTCAAATGTTTGGGTGAGTACGGCCCCGATGACATATTCGGATGCATCTGTCTGAACGACAAATGGAAGCTTGAAATCTGGACATGTCAAAATTGGAGCCGTGATTAAGCATTCCTTTGCTTTTCGAAAACTTTCTTCACATTCCTGTGACCAAACGAATTTCCTACACTTTTTCAACAAATCTGTTAAAGACCTAACTAGTGTTGCGAAATTCGGCACGAAGCGTTTGTACCATGAAACTGTCCCTATGAAACTTCTATTTTTATTTTTATCATACTATCTACTTTTTCTGGGTCCACGTGTAACCCGTTTTTGTCGACTACATAACCTAAAAATTTGAGTGAAGGTCTACCTCTCGTTATCTCCTAAGAATCTCACCTAAAATCTGTAAGTGATTGTCAAATGTATCTGTGACGATAATGATATCATCCAGATACACGAAAACGAATGGCTCCAACTCAGGCCCTAACACACTATCGATGAAACGCTGCCATGTTGCAGGCGCATTGTGTAATCCAAAAGGCATTCTTTTGAATTCAAAGAGACCCCTACCAGGTACTGTAAAGGCAGTGTATTTCCGCGATTCCAATGCCATTGGAATCTGCCAATAAGGCGGACTTAATGTCCAACGATGTTACAAATTTGGCATTCCTAAGTTTATCTAAAATAGCCGAAATTATCGGCAACGGATACGCATCCCTTTCTGTAACCTGGTTAACCTTCCTAAAGTCGACATAAAACCTAAAACTATCATCTTTTTTCCTATTGAGAAAAATTGGGGAAGCCCATGGACTATTTAATTTCTCAATGACGTCCTCTTCCAACATCTCCTGAAGTGATCTATCTATGTGTTCCTGCATTGCCGGTGAAACCGGGTAATACCTTTGTTAAATAGGCTCAGACGAAGTTTTAATGAAATGTTATACCATTGTTGTTACTCCTAATCCCTGTGGCATATTCTTAAAAGCATTCTCGACTAAATGTTTAAGTTTCCCTTTCTGATCCTCGTCTAATTCAGACTCCTCTGTGATAGACGTAGTATCTATAGAGGCCACTATCTCCTGGCTCGAAAAACTCCACATGTTTGAACGTAAATCCGGGACTATACCCGATAATGCCCAAAAATCGGCACCTAAAATCAAAGCATGTGGTAGGTTGGGAATGACTAAGCATTCAATCAAAATTGACCTACTCTCTAAAACAATGGGTATTTTAACTACTCCTAAAACTCCCATACTTGCACCATCTGCTAAATGAACTTCCCTAACATTTGAACTATCTAATTGTAATCCTACATCTTTTAAAACATGCCATGCGTCCCTACAAATAATTGTTCGCGATGCCCCAGCATCAAGTAATCCTAAAAACCTAGTACCATAAATATTAACTCCTAAAAACGGACGTCTATCTATAACGCTTGAATCTAATATGAAACCTAACCTTACTTTGTAAACCAACTGGTCGCCAGCAGGCAACCTTCCTAATTCTGACGCCAGCGCTCTTGCCCTGCTGGCCCAAGAGTCCTTTGCCCGTTTCCCGACGAGCAGCGTCTACAATTTTGCCTTGTGGTCCCTACATTACCACAACCAAAACAACGCCTAGGAGCGGAACAGGAATTAGCAAAATGTCCTTCCCTGTTACACTTATAACAATTATTGGTTCTATTGGGTGGGGGATCAGGATTAACTGCAACTCGAGTTTCCGATACCGAGGCGATATAGGCAACATCCGGCTCCAAAGCCGACCTGTTGCGATAAAAGGGTGGAGGAACAAAAGACTCGACATTTGCCCTAATGGTTTCCAGCCTTCTGCCCAAGGCCACGAAATCATTGACGGACTTAATGTCAGATAAACCTAGCTGTGTCTGGTAAAATGGAGCGATATTCTTCATGAGAATAGCCAACTTCCTATTCTCACTCAGAGGCTCCGAAAAACGTTTGAAAAGAGTCTGAATGAGCGCAACGTACATGCCTATTGACTCTTCCTTACCCTGGGTTCGATACCTGACCTCATCCAACAAGAGATCACCATAGTGGAGGGCAAAAACTCCAACTTCAATTCCCTTACTTACTCTTTCCATGTTGAAGTCGTGTCCCTAATCGCCCTACACCAGAGGAGCGCCTTCCCAGTAAACAAATCCACCGCTGACCTATAAATAGCTTCTTCAGAAACACCGCGCGCCTCCCTCAATTCTTCGATTCTTTCTATAAAAGAGTTCACTGATGAACCACACCGTTCACCAGAGAACTGTACGTTCCACTTGTATGGGCGCTCGGGATTCCGGTCACTGGGTGTGTTACCCTGTAGTTGGAACCCACTAGAGCTCGTTCGTTGGCCGACTGACGCAGCTGGCGCTTCCAAATCTGCTGTCGACATTGATGATTGGTTATATTAATATTATTATTATTAACATTTTTAGGAGGTTCCATCACCTCCTCTACCTCGGACAATTTAGCCATCAAAAGTAAAATTTCCCCCCTTAAATCCGCTACCTCGTTAACCTCATCCGACGATTCGGCATTAGCCCTAGAAATCCTACCCAACGACCACTCGATTTTCGTCAACACTTTCTGATAATCCGACGACTTCGGATTTTTTGAAGCATTCGGAAGCAAATCCCTAATTTACAAAATTTTCACCCTAACCGCTTTTGAATCCTCTTCAAATGAATATGGATAGTCATGACTATCCGAAGAAATTGAACCAGTCCGTTCCAGCATGTGACTAGCCCTGAGGGTCATCCTCATCTCATCCACCTTAGACCCTTCCTTTAGTCCCCGCGCTCGTAACTCATAAACAAGTTCTTCTTTGGAAAGCCTATTTATATCTATACTGACCAAAGATAAGTATTCCCAAAAGAAAACTACAAAAACAAATTCTATTTAAAACCGTTGATAACAGGAAAAAAGAATTAAAACAACGAAGACTATTATGCCCAATCAAAAAAAAATTTAAAACGATCAATGTTTAAAAAAGAAAACCTTAAGGAGAAAACCCTAATTCTCAACCTCAATGTATAAAGAAACGAAAAAAATTAACAACTAAATCCAATAACAAAAAATTAGCAATAGAAAAAAACAATATGGTAACACCAATAGAAATTCAAATAAATTTTAAGATAACCAAAAACACTACGGTACCACCAGAAAAAATAATAATATTCCTATTAATTTGAAGCAATCAAAAAAAAGAATAACTATGGTCACACCAATAAAAGATCACATAAGAAAACCTAACAGAAAATCAATATGTTAACACCAGGAGAAAAAAAATATTAATATTCAAATAAATTTTAAGGAAACCTAAAAAGAATTAATATGGTCATACCAACAAAGTAGATTTCAACAAATTTTAAAATAACCAAAAAAACAATATGGTAACCCAAAAAAAAATAATAATACCTATACAAATTAACTTTAAGGAATCAAAAAAAAGAATTGTTATGGTCACACCAATAAAAGTTCGAATACATTTTAAGATAAGCCAACAAAAAAAAACAAAATGGTAACACCAGAAAAAAATAATAATAATACTCGAATTAATTTTAGGGAATAAAAAAGAATTATTATGGTCACACCAATAAAAGATCGAATAAATTTTAAGAAAACAAAAAAAAAAGTTAATCTGGTAACACCAATAAAAATTATATCAAAGTTAAATGAAATTCAATACAGCCGAAAAAAAAACAAAAGAACCGTCAATAAAAAAAAGACTCCAAATTATTAACGCACCAAAATTCTTATTGAATTAATATTGAATTGAATATATATGAGTATATATGTATATAATTATATAGAAGTGATCAAAAGGTCACCTTCAATATAAATATATGTATGTATGTATGTATGTATTTTTAAGCGAATAAATTTTCCAAATTTTATACCAACAAAAATAAAAAAATAAAAGAAAAACACTTACGTTGATATCAAAAATATTGCTTTAATTGGAAATTGCCACAGGGGCGTTCTTACTCTTAGTAAGAAGAGGGCGCCAGCAATTTTTTGTTTGAAATGAACAAAAGGAAATTGCAAACCTTTACCGCTGAAAAGAAATAAAGAAGAGAAAAACACCAACGAAACAATACAACCACTATAGAAATTAAAAAAACAAAATGGAAACTTTTTCTGACAAATTTATTTATTTAAATAACCCTGAGAAACCTTGCAAAGCAGGATAAAAACTCAGGATCTTTTCGAAAGTAGGTGAAAATTGTATGGACAATGGACCGTTAAGGTCTAAATTCCCACAAATAAAATTTGGGATTGAAACAAAAGAATTAAAACGATTAACACCAAAAGTAAATTTCTACTTATCTTTTTCTTTTTAAGTTTTTCTCTACGATCCCAAACTTGCTCCTTTTATCCTTTCCTTTCCTTTTTCTAATTTTGTTCTTCCTTATTTTTTTTCTTCCTCAAACGACGCAATTCACTTTTCTGATTTTTCTCAATTTTTTTTTTTCAACTTGGTCAAGGTTCGAGATCACCAAATTTTTTTCAAAGAATTAACGTTCAGATCCCAAGATCTGTCCTATCTCTTCTTTTTCATATCCCACCATTTTAGCTTTCAGCCAATCTGGAGTGGCGTATCTCAATCACTTCAACAACAGCCAATCGGAGATCGGCTTGTTGATATCAACTTGTGATGAGATTCTCGCGGTCCTACTTACTCTACTCGCCTTTTCCTCTCACATCTAAATGCAAGTCATCCTGGAATTCGCCGCCCCCTGGATTCACTTCCAGGTTACGTCGATTCCAGGAGCTGCATTCAGCCACCCCCACTTTCTACTTCGATATCGATATCGAACAAAGACTGAGAAATTTAAAATTGAGAAAAACCTTTACTTTAACTTAACTTTAACTTTGACTTAACAACCGCACGAAAGGAAAGGAAAAATAGTTATAATTCGGAATCTGTTGACTTAACCCCGAACTAAGTTGCCCGAAACTTAACCGCCCATATTATGTCCATAAAATTTGTTTCAAGTTTTACAATAGTTTCATAGTTAATATCATGAACGTTAAAAAAAATTACAATTTAAACCAAAGAATTATAAAAGAATATAAATTTACAATTTTCATTAAATTTTATGTTGGGCCGTAGGCCATTCTCCATTTAAAGTAACACGCGTTCGTTCAGGCTAAAAGTTCACCTTCCCCAGACCGTCCATCTGGTTTTTTTTCACTTACATGGAAACCATTCCTCTTTTGTAACCTGAAACGAAACTTGGTTATTTTTCCTCACAAAAATGACAGAGAGAACCATGGTCAGAAGGACTATGGCCGTCCCGCTCTCTCTCATTCTCTTATAGAAGGATTGTGACATTTTTTGTCAAATCGAATATAGTAAACAAAATATAAGTGAGTAAGTGGATGCAAAATACATCGTCTTTATTAAAAAAATACCTTAATATAAAAACAACTTGTTGCGTTCATTTATAACGCAACAAACTTATAAGAAATATTGTTTTCAACATTAAGAAAAATTTTGAGAAAAATACCTAAAAAAAAAATGTATAAAAGTTGGTAAAAATTGTTTTTCGACGTAAATATCTTTTCAAAAATTTTACTTTTTTTTCTTTAAGAAATTAAGTTTCTCAAAGCCATTATTTTTATCTAACAGCAATCTATTCCTATAAGAGCCATTGTGAATTTTGAGTAACAAAAATTTAAACAAAATGCAACCACTTTTCACAAATCACTTCCAATTCAAACTTTAATTAACTTTTTATCTTTAATTAATAATTTTGTTGTTCACACTTTTATTCATATCTACACCTTGCACTGCAATCTGCTTGTAAACTGTATTTTAGAACAAAATCTCATTTGCCTAGTTAATTTTGGCTACTTGTGCCATTTAACTAAAATTACAGTAACTTTCTGCCAAAAATTATTCCACTACACAATTTTCTTTAAGTGACAACCCCAACTTCATAAACTTTATCCACCGAATGAAGGAAAATATCCAATAAGTCCATAAGAGACGGGTTAAGTGCCTTGCACATGAGCAACGAACTGCGAACTGCGAATGGACGAACAAACGTGATTTTACACATTTCAAAAAGTCAATTCCACACAAAAACACATTTAAATTATAAGAAACCAATTGACACTAATATAAGGATAATAAAATTTGCATTTTGTTCTCTAAAACAAGAGAATTTTGTAAAAACAATTTGGTAGTAACGAATCGCAGTGTAGTTGCTGCGAACTGTCAAACTCTATTCGCGTTCCACATACCATCCACACTGCAACGAATAAATTGTTCGCGCTCAACTTAACCTCAAAATTATACCACTCTTGTTTTGTTTTTGTGTGAAAGATGATGGCTGAGGAAAATATGGAGAAAAGGGTTGACAATTCGTCGCTACCTGCGAATAGAAATAAAAGCTCGTGTGAAAGAAAAGTCAAAATATGCGAACATCCACAGTTCGCAGTTCGTTGCTCATGTGCAAGATGCTTTACGTTTGTCTTTTTTCCTATACAGAATGAATGAATTTGTGTTTACTCTATGAAAATGAATAACAAGTGTAGTGCGTCAACGTACTGCTTTGCTTTGCTAGGCTCAACTTGACATGCGCAATGCGTATTTCTCCATTTCCAAAACTCTTGTTTGTTTTTTGCACAAGCAAGTGAATTTTCAGATACATACAAATTCATCGGATGAAAGTCGGTGATCATCGGGTTATTTCTATGCTTAAGAAAGCGTTGGTTGAATAAAGAAGCACGCGCCTAGCGAGAAGTAGAAGAGAAAACGGGAGAGAAAACAAATTTTGTTCTATTCAGCGATAAAATAATAACCCGGAATTATTGTAAAGTAATGTCGATGTCGAGTAGTACCCGTAGCGTGATGGTTAGTGCGTTGGACTGTCATGCAAGGGGTCTTGGGTTCAATCCCTGCCTGTGCCACCTAACTTTTTTCACGGGTACTGCCTCTTGCGAGGAATTGACAAATCCTCCAAGAGTAATTCTTGTCATGAAAAGTGCTTTCTCAAATTAGCCGTTCGGATTCGGCATATAAACTGTAGGTTCCTTCCATCTCTGACAACATTACTCGCACACAGAGATGGTTGAGAGTTGTAAGTCACTAGGCCCTGGTTCTTCATGGACTGTTGCACCACCTAATTTATTTATTTATTATAATGTCGATGTCACAAGCGTTGCTGTTGTATGATTTGTTTATATACATGTTGCGTGAAGTTTGTTTGTTGATATTGAGATTTACAAAAGGTAAGTCGATGGGAATCGACTTATATGGTGCCATCGCCACTGCTAGATATACATTAAAAGTAGCCGTTACAACAGTCATTAACTTTCAAAAAAAAAAAAAACTAACTGCGCAAGAACAATTCGACTCCCTCTTTAATTTTTAAGCTCTATGGTCCTTTTCCATTTTATTAAAAATTTCATCTCCTGTAATCAGGCACTTAACTCTTACACAGTGTGCAATAAGCAAAACTGCACGCTCTGACCCATATGATTCCGTATAAATAAGTTTTTTTTTTAAATATCTCCCATGTTAGTTTCCATTGACCATTTGCAGCAAAGACACCTACCTACCTTATTTCCAAATATTTCAACCTGTTCATACAAGAGAAAAAATCTCAACACAAAAAAGTTCCATTCCATCTCATTCATATGTGCAAGATTTATTTCATGCACACCGAGTCCCAAAATTAACACAGAGAGTAGGACAAAGCAAAATACTTATTTATATTGAATCGTATGGGCTAGTAGACTAGAACGTGCAGGTTTTGTATCACGCACCGTACCTAAATGTGAGTTCTCATCTACAAAAAAAACAACAAAAATAAAATGCATCCGAAAAAAGAGAGCAGGTAGGTTGCTGTGCTACCTACTACTACAAATCAAAGACACTCCATATATATATATATATATATGGAGTGTCGTTGCTACAAATGGTCAATGGATGTGCAAGTTTTCTTTTTTGCACACTGAGTATCGAAACTAGCATGGGAGATATTTAAAAAAAAACGTATTTATACGGAATCATATGGGGCAGAGCGTGCAGGTTTTCTTATTGCACACTCTATCTGTTTAAGAGTTAAGTGCCTGCTTAGAAATTTTTAATAGAATGGAAAAGGAGGGATGAATCCATGTGGAGTCGAATCGTTCTTGCGCAGGCAGTTTGTTTTTTTTTTGAAAGTTAATGACTGTTGTAACGGCTACTTTTAATGTATATCTAGTCTGGTGCAGAATGCAGATTGTTTCAATTGTTCTTTCGCTTTGTTGGTTAATTAATATTAAATAAATAGCTATCAGTTTTTAATAGAAGTGACGTATTTTGTGACAAGACCGTAATGTGACTGACTCAGTTGATTTTAGACAAGCTTCAATTACATGGAATTTCAAGAAACTGTCGAAGCCAAAGTTATGATAATGGTTGGAATATGAAAGGAAAAGAAGCGGGTGTTCAGAATCGAATTCAAACCCTGGAACCAAGAGCATTTTTCGTTTCATGTTGCTCGCATTCCTTAAATTTAGTGGTTAATGATGCTGCTCGGTGGTCATTATATGCAGTTAAATTTTTCGATACAATTCAATGTTTGTATTACTTTTTTTTACAAGTTCTGCAACGAGGTGCGATATAAGAAAAAAGTTCCAAGTCTTACTTTGAAACCCATTTCTGAGACTAGATGGGAGAGCAGGTTAGAAGAAATATATGAAGCCCTTATAGAAATAGGAAATCTAGAGGCAAAAAACATTGCAGAATCGTTAGGAAATAAAACTTTTGATTTTGCATTTATTTGTTGCCTGCTAATCTAATTTGGTTTGATATTTTAGAAAAAATAAATAAAACTAGTAAATATTTGCAAAGTCCATCCGTTAATCTGTCAGCTGGAATACAAGTTTTAGAAAATACAAAAAACAGTTTGATTTTAATGCGTTCCGATGAAAAATTTAATGAGTAGGTATGTTCAATTAATTGAGCGTATTGCTAGTTCCCTAGAAATATCAAATATGTTTCCTGAAGCTTCATCATTGCGATCTCAACGGAGATAAATACTTTATGCTGTTAAATGGCCTGAAACTATATTAGACCCGAAACAAAGATTTTAAGTTGAATTTTTTTTTTAAATACTTGAAAGGTTTGATACGTATAGTATCAATTTTTCATTTTTAAGTAACATAAGCGAATGTTTAAAAAATAAAAATGTACGTGCTTCATGCATTAATTTGCAGAATGTTTTAACATAAAGTAGTTTTAAAGATTGAGATGGAGAAGAGTTGTTTCAAGAGTTAACCGTAATATCCCAGCTTGTTACACCACAAAGCTCAAGTTTAGATGTGTTAAATTTTATTTTTAGTTCAAACCTTGAAGATTTTGCTCCGAATTTGGTAATTGCCCTCCAAAGTCTTAATACAATCCCGGTCATGGTAGCTTCAGGAGAACGTAGTTTTTCTAAACTTAAAATTTTTAAAAATTATCTTAGGACAACCATGACTCAAGAGAGATTGGTAAGTTTATCTATAATTTCCATTAAAAATATATTATTAAATTCTTTAGACTTTGATGATCTCATTTCTGAATTTGCAAAATGTAAGGCCAGAAAAGTAAGTTTCCAAGTTTAAAAGCTTCCCCTCTGCTCATTTCTTCGCTGCGTTTTAGTTTAATGGTTTAGGCCATCTCAATAAAAAAAAACGCAAATGGTCAATGGATGTGCAAGTTTTCTTTTTTGCACACTGAGTATCGAAACTAACATGGGAGATATTTAAAAAAAAACGTACTTATACGGAATCATATGGGGCAGAGCGTGCAGGTTTTCTTATTGCACACTGTATCTGTTTAAGAGTTAAGTGCCTGCTTAGAAATTTTTAATACAATGGCAAATGCGGGATGAATCCATTTGGAGCCGAATCGTTCTTGCGCAGGCAGTTTGTTTTTTTTTTGAAAGTTAATGACTGTTGTAACGGCTACTTTTAATGTATATCTAGTCTGGTGCAGAATGCAGAATGCAGATTGTTTCAATTGTTTTTTCGCTTTGTTGGTTAATTAATATTAAATAAATGTGACTGACTCAGTTGATTTTAGACAAGCTTCAATTACATGGAATTTTAATAAACTGTCGAAGCTAAAGTTATGATAATGGTTGGAATATGAAAGGAAAAGAAGCGGGTGTTCAGAATCGAATTCAAACCCTGGAACCAAGAGCATTTTTCGTTCCATGTTACTCGAATTCCTTAAATTTAGTGGTCCATAAAAAAACGCATTGGAAGTCTACCTCCTGGGTAATGTGGGAAAGGCTTATGCTTGTGTATCAGTTTATGTGTAAAAAAAATACAAAAAAGGGGCGCTTTTTACAAATCTTGCACAGGGAGCAAGTTTGGCTGGGGCCGGCCCTGCCTGTACCATGTTTGAATTGGTATAGAATATTATATTAATAGTAGATAGATTTCAAATGGCGTCAAGTGCAGTCGATCTTTGCGAGAAGTGCAACAAAAGTGTAAATTTGAATGGGAAAAATGTAATAATTTGCGATGGTGAATGCAAAAAGGCGTTCCATACAAATCCGTCATGCTCTGGATTGTCGAAACAAAAGCTGGCGGAAGTCCTGAAGGACAAGTTGGTATGGTTTTGCAAAACTTGTAAGGAATCGAGGGACAGAAGGCGTATAGCAGCATTTTACCAGCGCAGCAACAGTATCAACAACAACGCGATTCAACAGGTACTCCAAATCATAAAACATTTTAGTAACACCGAGATAAAAACATAATATCACCAACAAACAACTTTCTGACAAACTGGATGTAATTCTGAATTTTCAAAAAAATCTTGAAAAAGAAATAAATTCACTCAGGAAAACAGTTGATGATTATAAAGCCCTTACTAACACCATTACAGAAGAAAACACAAGGGGGCGCTTTTTACAAATCTTGCACAGGGAGCAAGTTTGGCTGGGGCCGGCCCTGCCTGTACCATGTTTGAATTGGTATAGAATATTATATTAATAGTAGATAGATTTCAAATGGCGTCAAGTGCAGTCGATCTTTGCGAGAAGTGCAACAAAAGTGTAAATTTGAATGGGAAAAATGTAATAATTTGCGATGGTGAATGCAAAAAGGCGTTCCATACAAATCCGTCATGCTCTGGATTGTCGAAACAAAAGCTGGCGGAAGTCCTGAAGGACAAGTTGGTATGGTTTTGCAAAACTTGTAAGGAATCGAGGGACAGAAGGCGTATAGCAGCATTTTACCAGCGCAGCAACAGTATCAACAACAACGCGATTCAACAGGTACTCCAAATCATAAAACATTTAGTAACACCGAGATAAAAACATAATATCACCAACAAACAACTTTCTGACAAACTGGATGTAATTCTGAATTTTCAAAAAAATCTTGAAAAAGAAATAAATTCACTCAGGAAAACAGTTGATGATTATAAAGCCCTTACTAACACCATTACAGAAGAAAACACCACTTTACAAAATGAACTACATATACTTAAAGACCAATTCAACACTTATAAACAAAAAATTGAAAAACACAAGCAAACTATACTTAATTACAGCTTAGGTTTGTCCGGTATCCCGATTAAGTCTGATGAAAATTTGAAGTTAATTGTCACAACAATCTGCAATAAATTAAATATTAACATCACACAAGACAATATTAAAGAAGTTTACCGCAAGCCATATAGCACCGATGAAAACAACAGCACAACTAAAACTAATCCACCGAAGATCATAATCGAGTTTTTAGAAAAAAATACTCGTGATCGCATCATCAATGTATATAAGAAGAGAAACAGAGATAAGCAATACCTTAACTAACACCGGTTTCATTTTCAACGATAATACAACACAGCCAGTGTACATAGAAGAAATTTTGACAATATTTAACAGCTATTTATTCAAAAAAGCGAGAGACTTCAAAAGAGAAAAAAAAATTGCATTTGCGTGGGTAAAAGATGGAAGAGTACTTGTGCGTCTCACAGAGAATGCAAAAGTGAAAGGGATTCGCAACATTGATTTCTTCAATGAATTGTGAGACGCATCAATTTCCCTTCTCCCCACGTAATATTCTCCATGATAGATAGATGATAGATAGATTTCTTTATTTTTTTCCAGTATTAATTACAATATTTTATAAAAGAATACGGACGTGGCTACCTGAGCCGTCTGCTGGTATTCACATTTGATTACATTAACAAAATGAT
Source organism: Eupeodes luniger (assembly GCA_951509635.1). Taxonomy (NCBI): domain Eukaryota; kingdom Metazoa; phylum Arthropoda; class Insecta; order Diptera; family Syrphidae; genus Eupeodes; species Eupeodes luniger. The sequence goes on along the minus strand of OX608073.1, from coordinate 200,433,777 downwards.
AAAGAAAATGAAATACATTTAAACAATTTAAAATAAAAAGATTTAAAAAATAAAAAGATTTGGGTTGAAAATAGGTCATATACAATATGTACATAGAAACTGAGAATTACTATTTCAATGGACAAATTTGAATTTGCTTTTTAGTATGAGATGCCAAAGCGAGAAAGATGGAAGAGCAAGGATATTGAGTGAGCAATTTTAACGATTTGCAACATAAAGTCGATTAATTTTGATATGATTTAAAACACAAAAATATTTAGAAGCTGTTGCGGTAAGATAAGGCGTGCTTGCAGTATTTGAACAGACACTCCCAGCCCCGACTGCCATTCAGAATCTCGTAAAGACCGTTTTGGTTGAGGAAGCTTTCGTTGAAATATAATCTTCTTATCTCTTGCAGGATAGGGCAGACTGCGATGAAATGATTCACATTCTCAAGTTCTCTTCTGTTACATAGATCACAAGTTTGCTGTCTATCATTGCGATGCGGGATAAAATTGAGATCCAATAGTTCAACTCTCGCCTTGAAAATCACACTGATAATTTCCGCAGAAAAACAGTTTTTGAAGTACTTGGTTTCTGTTAGCAATTGATGATTAAGATTTTTGTAGACTGCTCTGGACTCTGAAGAGCAGGCTTTGATGATATGTTGATTGAATATTTGTTCGTCAACCTTAGCAATCACCCTGTTAAACATATTTGTCCATTCTCCCACGTTAGCTATAGACGTTGGCATTGCAAGGTTATGTGATAAGGCCATCTGATTCCATTCCCTGAAAGGAGAGGCGTTAGTTACCATTAGTCTTTCTAAGATTTTTCTGTGAAGACTGTTTTCATTTCTACACATAACTCTGATAAGGTAGTCCGAGTGGGCTTTTAAATTTCGGATGTATATAGGTGGCAAACCCGATTCCACATGAATGGCATACGTTGGTGTAGAGTTTGGTAGTTTAAACAAACGCTTAAAAAAGTATCTCTGCGTCTTCTCGAATTCCTCAATCGGTGAGGTACCAAAGGCTTGCACTCCGTAGCACAAGCATGTGTTTACAGTTGCATCGAATATTTTGTATTTAGAGACAAGGTCAATATTTGGATTTGCGAAGAGCTTTGGACACATCAGATTAAGAGCAAGCTTGGCGTCCTGACTTTTTGTCTAGCATGGGTATCAAAGTTAAGATTGGAAGAGATGGTTATGCCAAGATATTTGAAATTTTGAACTACTTCGATGCTCTCACTTCCGATTTTCCAGTTTTCTTCCCGTTGCCTAGTGCGATTCCGACTTTCGAATATCATGACTTTTGTTTTTGAAGCATTGATTTTAAGGTCCCATAAGTTGCAGAAAGATAAGAGTTTGTTTAATTGTAGTTGTAGAGAAAAAGGATTATCCGCTAGCAGAACCAAATCATCTGCATAGAGTAGCACTTTTATAAGCTGCCCAGCAAAGCTGACTCCTCCTGGCAGGATATCTACTATTCCATCAATATATAATGAAAAGAGTAAGGGGCTAAGTATACATCCCTGCGGAACCCCTGCAGATGTGCTAAACCATTCAGACATATTCGTGCCATCGCATACAGCTGCACTTGATGTGGCGATTAGTTTGGAATAAACTTCTAAGAGCTTCCTTGAGATTCGCAGTGATGCCAATTTATATATTAATGCTTGCCTGTTCACTGTGTCAAAAGCTGCTTTGAAGTCAACAAAACAGACGTACATCTTCTTTTTGTTTTCGATGAATTATCTCGCTATGCTAGTCAGTGCAAAGATATGATCTGTTGTTGAAAAACCGGAGCGAAAGCCAGCTTGGAATGCGCTTAGTCGATTAGTGTTTTCTACCCATTGGGAGAGTCTATTGTAGAGAATCGATGCAAAGATCTTCCGAAGCGAATTAAGTATCGAAATTCCTCTGTTGTTTTCAGGTTGGAGTGGATCACCTTTCATAAACGAAACGGGTGGGCAAGCATCATTGTATATTTTGTTGAAGAATTCTACCAGATAAATTTTTAGTTCTTCCGTGCTGTATTTAAAAAATTCTAAAGGGATCCCATCACATCCTGGAGCTTTGTTGTTCTTTAAAAGCGTAAATGTTAATTCCAGCTCTCGTAAATTGATCGGGCAGTCCAGTTCAGGAACTTGTTCAAACTGCAGTGCATAGCTGAAGGAGTGCAGGCTCTCGTCGGCTGTCAATAGAATTTTAAAATGAGTTGCTATCGTTTCAGCTTCGACATAATTCTTGGTGTATTGGTTACGTGGACTCAGTTCAAATATACAATGCCAGAATTCTTTAGAATCTCTCGTTTGGTTGTTTTTCAGATATTGCAATCTTTTTTGTTGACATAGCTGTTTATATTCTCTGTTAGTTCTCAAGTATAAAGTCGAGAATACCTCGAGGTTATTAGATCTAAACAGCTTTAAATATTTAAATGAGAAGTTTCGAAGCTTTATGCAGTCTTTGTCGAACCAAACACATTTAAATTTGTATGAAACGGGGTTATTTGGGATTGATCCAGCATTACGGACAGCTCTTGTTATACTTTCATCAATTTCATCGATATTTGTTAGTATTTGAACCGGAAGATGACTGCACTGATGGTTTAGTAGTGATTTATACCTCTCTGCCTTGCTTTCAACCCAGCGAAGCTTCTGAATAGCATTAGAGTTCAGCTGGTTGACTTCTTCCCTAAAGCACGCTTTTACAGCTATAGGTAAGTGTCCTGAATAGTTTGCATTGAGAACCTCAAAATCGTCAACTGAATCCATCCAATCACCTGATATTGCACAGATGTCTATAACTGATTGTCCTTGTCCGCTTATGAACGTATGCTCACCATCCTTGTCACCTTTTGAAACTCCGTTTGCCACAAAAAAGCCATAGTCTTCGAAAAGTTCGATCAGAAGTCTTCCATTACTATTCGTTACCTCGTCTTTTGAGCGTCGAATTACCTCGAACTGTTATTGTGGGTGTTGGTAATGTGTGAGAGGATTTTGATAGCTGCCAAGTGGCCATTTAAATCTCCAATTATCATTATATTCTCCAGCCGTGTATCATTGATGAATTCTCGCAAGACTGTGTACTCATGCAGCCAATTGTTGTAGTTAAGATAAGTCGGTATGATGTTCAGCTTGTGCTAATGGCTGGTATAAAAGTAAGTTTATAATCTTTAAAAAATGTACTGTAATCGCTTTGATTTTTTTCTTCAATAAATGTTTCGATTAGAATAAAAATATCAAAATCATGAATGAATTTAAAAAAGTCTGGTATTAATAGCTTATTTTTAAGACCAGTGATATTATATGATAAAATTGATGAATTTGAAAAATTGTTAGTTGAGTTTTGACAGACGGCTCTTAAAAGTTATTTTGTGTTACTATTATTAGGGTTCGAACCCTTACTACTAGATGGCGCTGTTGACGGTAGAGATAATTGTTGATTGCCAATCGGAGCTAACTTCGCTCCCTCACTAACGTCAAAATACCTTTGTAAACAGCTGTCATTCATCAAGCAGTTTGCGCAGGAACATCAAATCGTCTGAGTTTTTGACAACCAACCCTCGTGCACAATTGTAAACAAAAGTGCGGTTGTTGATTTGCAATTTGTTACCTTTTAAAAAGATGTTGAGTTCCGAGTTATTTTCCATAAGTTTTGCTTTGATATCGAGAAGTGTTTTTCTGCGCTGACGATACAAAAGAGTCTGTTCCCGGTGAATACTCATGCCGCTTCCTTTAAGTTGGCTAGCTGCTGCCAAAATTGCTTCGGCGTTCGACGACGTTTGCAGCTCTAAGAATACGGTTCCTCTTTTTGTTTGTGCGTTTTGGGTGACCCGGGACTTGGAAATATGTATTTCTTCACCTTCCTTTAATTTGAGAAGCCGTCTGCAAGTTTGTTTTGCTGACTGAACTGCGTCGGTTTGTCCATCTAGAGGAAGGTGTATCACCAGGGATTTGTCGTTAGTTTTCCGCGAGATTAGTTCGATCTGGGACTCCAACAGCTCACATCGGTCTGACATAGCGGAAAGTTTCTGATACAGCTGTTGGTTCTCTTTACGCAATGAATCCAGTTCCAGTGCCAGTGAGGACTTCAAATCATCAGAAAAAACTTTCATTTGTTCGGAAATTGTCTCATTTAGAACTGTTTTCAGTTCAGTGATAGACATATTCCCAAACGCCATTTCATTTTATTCGTTGTGTTAGCTAGATGTTTTTTGCTGAAGATTGGATTGTCGGGAGAAGTCTCAGTTAAACCTCTTTTATTGCCTTTCATGTAGGAAAACCGTCACGCCACCAATTTGGTTATGTTTTTTGTTAAAAATTTATCGTTTATAAACCTTTTTACCAATTTAAATTACACTTTTCTCAAACCGAGTGATAAAAAGAACGTGATTAAATGGATTTTATAAATTATTGTCCATGATATTATTCTCCATGATAACATTGCTCATTTTGATTTGTCTACACACAGCACAGCCAAGATCCTCTATATCAATGCAAGATCCATAAAAAATAAAATTGATGACTTTGAAGCTTTAATCAAAGGTTTTAATTCGCAGGTTGATATTATATGCGTTACGGAAAGTTGGTTGTCAGATTACGATGAAATGTACTTCAATTTGAAGGAATTTTCCAAATTAACTGCAAATAGACCAAGTAAGGAGGGAGGAGGAGTAGTAATATTTGTATCAAAAAAACACTCTTATACGAAATTATTCTCACATAGTGATGACGCGGATAGTATTTGTGCAGCAAATGTGAAAGTAAATAAAAATTCTTTCGATATCATGTGTATTTACAGAAAACCAAACCTGATAGTATCAAACAAAGAGAAATTTCTCTCCTTTCTCGAAGAAAACATCTAAAAAATTTCTAAGTGGAACTCAATGATTGTAGGCGATTTCAATATTGATATTCTCATTGAAGACACTTTTATTCTAAAATATCTGAACCTGTTTCGTTCGCACAACAATTTTAATGTCAACAAAAAGATTCCTACACGTATAGATTCTAATATCGATCACTTTTTTGTAAACAACCCGACTTATAGCATCGTTGCACATCATGCTAAGCTTGATCTAGTAGATCACAATGTTATTATTATTGACCTAGAAATTCCCAGGTCTCAAAGAAAGCCTTGTACTTCGAGTCCAAATCAAAAATACTATCATGTTACTGGTCCTAATAAACTAAAGCAGAAACTTAAGGATAATCCCATAATATTAGATGCAAACGTACCATGTGAAGACATGTACACAAACTTGATAAGCCAAATAAATACTTACATCAAAAGCACATCCATAAAAGTAAAAACAAAGAAACCAAGATCTGACTGCAGCGTTGAATGGATAAGTAACGAATTGTTATCCTTGATTAAAGAGAAAGACAAATGGTTTAGCAAATTGTGTAAGGATCCAAATAATATTTATATTGAGCGACAGTACAAATATCTCAGAAATCAAGTGACAATTCGAAAACGACAAACGAAGAAAGATTATTTTGGAAATCAATTTGAAAAATCCTTAACTGACAACAGGAAAACCTGGGAGAGTATAAATAGTTTATTATATAATAAACCCAAAAAGAATACGGATTGTCCATTGCTGAAAAATAGCTCTGGGAAAGAAAAACTTGATAAAATCAACAAATAAACAAATTCTTCTCTAGCATAGGCAAGACAATCATCTCAAAATGTACATCCGAAAATATCGTCTTTCCAATTCAAAGGCAACTAGAAAGTTTTGTAATCGAACCGACATCACCTGGTGAAATCAAAAATGTCATTTCTGGATTGAAGCCATCAAAAGCTAAGGACATTGATAATCTCTCTACCGAATTAATTAAGAAGTGCAAAGAAGAGTTGTGTATTCCGATTACAACACTCATCAACAAATCCTTCAAAGTTGGCTACGTTCCAATTATGATAAAAACAGCCCGAGTTATCCCTGTCTTTAAGAATGGTGATGTTGAAGACTACAACAATTATCGCCCCATCTCAATTTTACCAATCTTATCGAAGATTATCGAAAAAGTTATTAACAACCAATTACTCAAATATGTCGAGCGAAATAAACTGTCAAGCACAACACAATATGGTTTCCGGAAAAAATCAGGCACAAAAACAGCACTGGTAGACATGATATCACACCTTCAAAGGAATAAAGACTATCGCAACCTTGCCAGCGCGCTTTTCATAGACTTATCAAAAGCATTCGACACCGTCAATCATAAAATCCTGCTACGAAAGCTTTTTGCTCTAGGAGTAAGAGGGTTTTCATTTAATTGGTTCAAATCTTACCTCGAAAATCGATATCAGTACATAAGTTTGGACGGATGTACAAGCCATAAGCAACCAGTTGAGATGGGGGTACCACAAGGTAGTGTACTTGGACCAACACTTTTTTGTCTAACTTTTTATGTGTTAACGCCAAGAAAACCAAATATATCGTCTTCAGCAAATCGAATACACCTCTTAACATTATCTACCAAGGCTCAACTGTGGAACAAGTTAGTGAGTTTAAATATCTTGGACTTTGGGTGGATTCATCACTGAACTGGAAATACCACATATCAAAACTTTCGAAAAAACTTTCATCCCTAGCTGGCTTTTTCGGTCGAATTCGTAGTAACGTACCTGAAGGTCTAAAAACACAAATGTACTTTGCCCTTTTTCATAGTCATCTGACGTACGGAATCAATGTATGGGGTACAGCAGTTCACAGCTTGATTCAAAGTTTACAAGTTGCACAAAATAAAGCACTAAAAAATTTATTCGGATTTGGATGGTATACAAACACTAGGTGGATTTATAACCAGCTCCAAATTCGAATGGTTAAGGATGAAGCAGAAATGAACATGGTGCTCCACATTCACAAAATTGAACATTCAACAGTATTCTCTAACACCGAATTATCTTCAAGAAGTAGCTATCATAACCACCAAGTGAGAAGTCGAAACAAAATCCATCAAGCCACAACCCACACGACAAATTTCGGAATTAGATCTACACTTTATCAGTCGATTCAGTATTACAATGGATATCCTAACGAAATCAACTAAAATAGTAATATTGTAAAATTTAAAGCCCAGGTTAAAAGAAAGCTTCTTAGCAAATACAAATCAGAATAAAAGCAATGTCAAATGTGTCTAATGCAAATCATTTTTTATCTTTTGTGTTCAGTTCTCTTTTTATATATATGTATAATGTTCAATACTAAATGATTCATCTTGTACTTGTTTGAGTTTCATTGTTGTGATTCTTTCATTGTTATAATGCGTAATTTTTATTTTTTTTTCCATTTTTGTATTCTTGTTAGAGTTGTACTTGCCAATGTATATATTGTACAAACATTTTAATATATACTTTATTAAAATGCATCTCCTTAAGTCACTTTCCTTTCAGCCTAAAAGAACAAAACCAAAAAAAATACTTCCTATCAAACATTTGAATAATCCGCCTAAACTCCAACGCCTTTGCCATTTCCTTTTCCTCACACATGGGCATCAAAAATCATTATAATCGCTATAATAGCTGTTGCTCGCTATATTCTTGCAGAACAGGGTCAAGCAAGTTCGCTAGCAAACCCCATTTTCACATAAATAAATAACCTCGCTTAATTTTCTGCTTTTGAAAACGAATATGGTATGAATTGTTGCCGTGTTCGGTGATCCTGTTCGATTCGTCAGTCTTGTTCTTTCTTTCATAGTCCATACTCCAAACGAAGTATACAGCAAAAATACTTCATTTACCAAGATCGGAATCTTTCGTACGTTTCACTCTCCAAAACCCGTTTGTTTACATTGTTGTATTTGTAATTTTGACAATTAGGCCATGAATAGATGTGAAAAAAAACTTTGCAAAGCAAAAACAAAATGGGGAGGTTAATAAGTTTTTTTTCAGGTTTTCCTTTTTACTTTTTTCGATGAAAAAGTCAGTTTTAAGCTTTAATTTTGCAGTCATTTTGTTGATAGCGAACCAATGTACATTTTTGTCTTGAAAAAAGCATGTTCAACATCAGTTTATTATAATTAGTTCACTAATTTACAGTAATCACTACGAAATTCTTTAAGATGCGTTCGAAGAACCATCAAATTAACGGTGCGAGCGCAATTTATTAAATTCTAATACATTTTCGTTAATGAACGGCCCAAATATTTTTTTTGCAAGTAATTAAAATCTGTATCAATTTAATTAATGCAAGTATATTTATAGTTTGTTTTTAATGATTTAAGCTTGGAACTATTTTTCAATTCCATTTTGATTAATAAATATTTAATTTAAAAAGAGTTATAATCGAAAAATACCTTATCCATTACATTCTTGATTGATGGAAGCATACATGTATTTGCTATCAAAAAAAAATATGCATCAAAGGAACACCAATGTTTTAAAAAAATAATCAGAACGATTATAGCGAACCTGTTGAATAAATGCAGAGCAAATAAATTCAAAATTTTGACATATATCACAAAATGAAAACGTCTTAAAATCGTTCTGAATTCATGCACAACTCATTCAATAGATCATGTAATCGACACTAATGTTTATTGTTGACGTACAGACGTTTTTTTTTAGTGAATTCCCACAATTTAACGCAAAATATAATTTTCATCCATTCCTTAAAAATGTTTAGTTAACAAACTTCAAGTTTACTTATTATTGTTTGAAGGGTATGTTTAGTAAAAGTGTTGCTAATAATGAAAAAAATGAATGAGTTTTACGAACATGTTTTTGTTTTTTTTTTTTTTTTTTTTTATTTCGTGATAATTTTTTCAAAAGCCTATGACCGCACGTTTTACATTCAGAGATATGAAATATATTTTCTTACTACTGAAACATTATTTAAAAAAAGAAAAAGAACAAATAATAAAGTAAATTTTTAATAGAAGGAAAACACGATTGAAAAACCTCCATATAGTTAAGAAAAAAAAAATGTTCAATTAATAAAATAATATGTATGTATACGCTAATATACATACTTGTATAGGCTAGTATACATGATATTTAAAGAGTTTATAGCTCAAAAGTACATATTACTATTATATAATAACCATAAAAACGTAATACTAGTTAAATAAATAACAAGTAAATAAATAATAAATAAATAATAACAAAAATAGAAACAATAAATAACTTTAAGGTATTAATAAATACAATAAGGAAATACACAGCAAATAAACAATGTACATAATAGCATACAAAAAATAAATGACGTGAATGAAAATCAATAAATAAATTAATAATTAAGTAAACAAAAAATAAATAAATGAATAAATAAATAAATAAATAAATAAATAAATAAATAAATAAATAAATAAATAAATAAATAAATAAATAAATAAATAAATAAATGAATAAATAAATAAATGAATAAATAAATAAATAAATAAATAAATAAATAAATAAATAAATAAATAAATAAATAAATGGATAAATAAATAAATAAATAAATAAATAAATGAATAAATAAATAAATTAATAGATAAATAAACAAATAAATAAATGATACAAATAGATACAAAAAAATAAATAGATGACATCAATTGAACATGTAGCACATATAGTACAAAAATATATAATGTAGAAAGAGCAAAACGAAATAAGTTAATTGTTTATTATCACAGGTAAGTAAGCTGTTGTATGAGTGGATTTTCCGAAATCTCGCAACTGTTGTAAAAATTATTCGTTAGCTTGCAAATCCTATCGGAAATCAATTCGACATTCGCTCTATTATGCAAATCAAGGGTGGAATGATGCCAAGGAAGATTTAACATCATCTTCAAAATCTTATTCTGTGAGATTTGTAGTTTTTTAATGTGAGATTTTGCTGCATTTTTCCAAATAGGGCAACCATATAGCAGTATTGATTGGAAAATAAGTTTATGAATTAGTATTTTATTTTTGTTAGATAGTGGTGATTTTCTGTTGATAAATGGATAAAGCATATTGATAGCAAGATTAATTTTCTTTAATGTGGTTTGAATATGCACCCTATAGGTAAGTTTGGTATCTAGATGTACTCCAAGATACTTTACAGTTGTTTTTGTTTTTCTTAATATAATTATTAATACTTCCATAGATTACATTCTATAAATGCAAAACATAAAAGAAAATATACATAAAAAATAGTTTTCAGATATAAAGGAGAGGTTAGCGTAGACAAATATTTTTGAGAAAGCCAATAATATTTTAGTTATGTTCATTAAAGAAATTTCCGCTTCGGTTAACCTTCATTAACTTTTTAGAATACAAATTTAACATTAATAGCAGCGCCAATTATTTCATAGCATACTTAATTGTTCACATTGTAAAATGTCTAGAAATGTTCATATGCTACAAAATTCGTAATTTTATGCGTAAGCATAGAAGATAACATTATTAAGTCAAGAAGTATGCATTTGGGTGCGTTCACCGATTTTTTTTCTATTGGATGGTCGGTTTCCCCATACTGGAATAAAAAAGTTACTTAAATCTATTTTATATTCCTTAAAGATGCTTTACACAAAGCAACTTATTTTTAAAACATGGTTCCTTCAAATTTGTATTCCAAAATCTAACTACAAACAAAATTCTAACTCTAACATAGTCCCTCAAAAAGAAATTTTCAGGAATATTTCTGCAACAAACAAAACCAAAATTTGGTCTTGCAATTATCGAACTGCTTAAATGATGAAAATACGAATCTAATTGAGGAATCTGAACTAGCTAAAGTTGGCAATGGAACTTCACAAGTATGCTTCTCGTAGCATTGTGTGTACAAAAAAAATACGGAGACACCCGCCTATTGTTTCCAACTGAACTTCTAACGTGCGTCGCCAAAAAAATGCTCTAATCAAATATCAAACTACACATGAAAAAATTGTCTGTTTTGTTGTTTTACAAAGTATTGAGTTACACTTTTGTCCATTTCCAATTTTACTTAACCAGTTGCAGCGCAAATAATTTAAGTAAACAAAACACAGCACTAATTAATAATGTTTAAACACAGAAAATAGAACGATGACAATTAAATAATACAAGTCGCGGTTGCTGACTTGACTCATATTTCTCATATTTCAAAATAATATAAGTCAACAACCGCGCGAATTTTGTATTTTAAATCCTCCGGGATTTTTTTAAAAAGATTTTAAAATAAAACACAAGATTAAAATTTAAACAAGTATTTTATTTATTAATTTGAGCATCGGATCCCTTACCACTGGTGGGGGGAAATCTTCTGCTATACGTAGGAGTGTCAAGATGGAACTGAACTTATTGTCAGGAAAAATCCTGCTTATTTATACTATTTTGATAATCTTGATTTCTTCTTACAGACTATAAATATGTGTGTATTGGTACACATGCATTATCATCATATTTTATGATGATTCAATTTTATTGTTTTTGATCGTTGACGATTTTTGTTTACATTAGTTTGATTTTTGATCGTTGACGATTTTTGTTTACATTAGTTTGATTTTATATTTATGTTTGGATATTCTGTATCTGTGGGAGATTCTTTGTTAGACATTCTTTGTTTACAATACTTTTAATATTTTATGTCTATTCACATAAATTATGTTCAATGAAATATGCTTGGTGGGCATTTAATATTTAATGGTATTTTTATTAAGCGATATGGAATACGCTTGGTATGGTTTGGTTGTTATGATTGGGAAGCAATTCTATAACTCCTCCCCCCTTTGATTTTTGTTTCTCTTGGAACAATTTTTTGTATAGAATTATAAGTATAACACAAATTATAACAATTAAAAATATATTTACACCAAAGTGAATAAAGGATTGGTCAGAAACTTTTTCTACTATTTCTTTAATATTTTCAATGTTTGTTATATTATAATCTTCAATTTTTAAGTTAATGTCTGTTAAATTATAATTATCTTCCACATAAATATTTATTGGTTGTTTTAAAATTGAATGTTTGTTAACATATTCTTTTTCGTTTATCTTGATTTCACAGTTTTCAAAATTTATTAATACATTTCTTTTTATTGGAATAACTTTTCTTTCATCACAAGAACTTTTTATTTTAGAGTTGCTATTTTTAACAATTAATATTCCATTTTGAAGTTCTTTTACAATATTTTTTTTCTCATTCTTTCTTTTAAGACAATTATTTTTATTTATACAATTAGTATAGGTTTTAAGATGTTTTAATTCTTTATTTTCAAGATATTTATAAAAAGTATCATTTATTTTTATAATATTTTCATCATCTATTTCTAATTCAATATTTTCCTCGTTGGGGATAGACGTTATAAGATATTTATCAAAACTATAAATTTGATCTGGTATTTGAATTATAAAAATTAAAAGATCATTATCATATTCACTTATAGAGAGTTTAATGTTTTTTAGTTTGAACAAATCAATATCATAATTTTCTATTTCTTCCGCCGTTAATAAACTATTTGTCATTATCTGTAATCTACTTGCTAAAATGATATTTTGTATTTTTTCAACGATTTCTATCAATTTATCAACTCTTCTAGTATACTCTAGAATTATCATTCTTTTTTCTAATTGTTTAAATTTCTCTTCAGAACCGGAATATTTTTTTTATTTTTGTATCAATTAAATTTTTTAATGTTTTTATTTCCTGTTGAAGTTGATTATTTATATCTACCTGTTTATTATTATTAATTATTAACTCGTGATTATTTATGGTTAGTGTTTTTAATCTGTTTTCTATTTCTATTTTGTCCTCATCATCCATAGTTCCAAATAAAAAGTTTAAGACTCTCCCTCCTATGTTAATAAGACTTCTTGTTTTTCGTACATGGGGTTTATGACCTTTAATGCTTTTTAGTTCTTCTTCAATTAAATTTAGTTCACTGTCTATGTGTGTTGTAATTATAATATCTTCTGGAGATTTCACTATAAAATTCTTTTGTTCTAACCACTGTTTGTTTGTTTTTGTTAATAACACTTTTATTTCCGTTAAATTAATTATATGCATTATAAAATTAAATTCGTTTACTATGTTTACTTCGTCATATTTGATTACCGCGTAACCATTATTGTTTATTACTTCTTCAATAATTAATTTGCTGCTTATTAAGCCAATAATAGTGAATAATAACACGAGACTTTTCATTTTTGTACGTCTTCCTCTATCTGTGTTTGACACTAAACTAAAACTCTTCTCTGGGTTTTTCTGTTCATTTGGCTAGCTTTGATTAAATTGTCTTGATTTATTTGCTTACTCTTTCTTTCCCTTTGGATATTTTTCGTGTGTTGATCTTCGAGTTTAGTGTATTTGTATCTTGGTGCTGTTTTATGACGTTCTGTTCTAGAATTTTTAACAAACCCTTCCGTTCTATTTTCACTATATTCCTCTCTATTAGTATTTAATCTATCGATTATTTTTATTTTGTTTTTGATCATTAGATCATGAAGTTTATTTTTATCTACATTGCCTTTCTGTATATCATATGGTTTTTGCTTAGTAGTAGAATGTATATCGAAGTATTATAAAAGAGATTAGCTTTGTGAACAGCTACTTTACGGTTTATTTGCGAAACGGATTGGGTCATCAGGAAATTTGCAGGTCAGATGAAAATTGTGCCATTGATTACTTGTTTCTTAAGATAACTTGTGGATTGGAGAGTATTTTGCTTGGGGTGATTTATAGGCCAAACAAAAACATAGATATTTCTCCGGTTATTTACTCTTTAGAAAGATTCTCTTTTATCGCTCCAAACATAGTTGTGTGTGGAGATATTAATTGCAACTTGCTAAATACTCGTTCCTCCGCTTCTTTAATTGATAAATTCAAAAGCTTGAACCTTTCGCCTGTAAATGCGTCGACGGCAACTCACTTTGCAAATAACGAAACCCCCACTCTTCTTGACGTGTTCTTTGTTGGCAATGCCGAGAAAAGCCTATTTTACAACCAACTTTCCGCGTCAGGTTTCTCTAAACATGACTTAATATATTTAACCTACGATATACAATTTGATTTAGCAGAAACTATTATAAGTTATAGGGATTTTCAGGCGATTGACTATGAGAATCTGCAATATGACGTTGAGAATATAACGTGGGAACAAATTTATCAAATGCAGTCTATAAACCAACAGGTAGAATTTCTGCAGGGTCATTTGTATGAGCTCTATGATCGTCATGTCCCTCTTAAGTCCAAAAGGATTGCTTGTAGCTCTCCGCCTTGGCTGAATAGATCTATAACTGATTTAATTCGAAAACGAAATCTTACCTATAGTCGTTGGAAGCGCTTTAAACTTGATGTGTTTCATGAAAGATTTCGTTCTCTCCGCAATTTAGTTGTGCTTCGTATCAAAACAGCCAAACGACAGTACTACGAAAATGTATTGAATCCTGATAACCAATCCGGAAAAAATTTATGGAAGCATCTTCGAAAACTAGGTAATGGTAAACGACTTATAGAGACTCCTTCTAATATAGATTGCAACCTACTCAACGCCCAGTTTGTGTCTGTATCCGATCCTTCAACAAATAATTCATCAAGTACTCATGACTCAGAGCGCTTTAATTCGATTGAAAATGCTAATGATTCTGAACAATGTCTTTACTTTATTCATTTCACCGAAGAAGATATAGTAGAGGCTATTTTATCTATTAAGTCGAACGCGGTGGGAATAGATGAAATAAATCCTAAATTTTTGAAAATTGTTCTGCCTCAAATCCTAAAATTTATAACTCATTTATTCAACTCTATATTAAGTACTTGTGAGTATCCAAGACTATGGAAGAGTGCCAAGATACTTCCAATTCCTAAGACAAAAAACTCTGCTAACCCTGAATACCGGCCTATTGCTATATTGCCATACCTGTCTAAAGTTTTTGAAAAGTCGATTTTAAAACAAATCCAAGCATACCTAAATACTAACCGCCTTCTAAGCTCAAACCAATCAGGTTTTCGAGAAAGCAGAAGTTGCAAAACTGCTCTTCTCCTTGTTGTAGATGATATTCGAAAATCGATGGACACTAATTGTGCTACTTTTTTAACGTTGTTAGACTTTTCCAAAGCGTTTGACACGGTTGATCACTTTACACTTTGTAAAAAGCTTAGAGATGATTTCGGTTTTTCTTCTTATGCAGTAAAACTTTTGTACTCATACTTAACCGATCGTCAGCAATGTGTGGCTGTGGGAAGTCAGT
The DNA here is from genome assembly GCA_951509635.1 of Eupeodes luniger. Classification (NCBI taxonomy): domain Eukaryota; kingdom Metazoa; phylum Arthropoda; class Insecta; order Diptera; family Syrphidae; genus Eupeodes; species Eupeodes luniger. Next base: position 200,418,650 of record OX608073.1, on the reverse strand, counting down.
TGTCGTCATATCTTGCAGTCCCTGCAGGAGTGCCACAGGGTTCCATTCTTGGGCCGCTATTATTTTCGCTATATGTCAATGAAATTCCTCATCTAGTTAAGTCCTGCAACGTTCATATGTTCGCAGACGACGTCCAATTATACATACGCAGTCCGTTAGATGGCATAAGTAATGCTATCAGCCATATAAATGAAGACCTAGAAATTATTCTGCAGTGGGCTCTAAAGCATAACCTTTCTCTCAACCCGGGGAAGTCAAAGACACTATGCATTTACAAACGCATTTTAGATACGTCAAGTTTTCCACCAGTTCGACTCGGTAGATCGACCATTGACTATGTGCATTCTGCCAGGAACCTGGGGATAATTTTCAACGAAACTTTAACTTGGACTGATCATGCAGCTACTACAATTGGTAAACTATATAGTGCTTTGCGCCTATTATGGTCAACCCAAAAGTATGTTCCTGTCAAAACTAAGATGTTGCTTGTCAAAGCACTCCTGCTACCCATTTTGTTGTACGGATGTGAAGTTTTCTGTTGTGTTGACTCCTCAACAAGGCGAAAACTTAATGTCATATACAACAATCTTGCAAGATACATCTTCAATATAAGATATTTCGAGCATATTTCTAGTTACTCAAAACAAATAATGGGTCTGACTTTCGATAATCTCTTAAAGTTTAGGTCACTTATCCATTTACATGTAATCATGCAGTCTCGTCAACCTGAGTACCTGTACAACCGATTAGTTTTTGGAAGTTCACTTAGAACCGCGGTCCTAATTCAACCCAGATTTTATTGCCTGCAATCAGAGCGTACGTTTTTTGTCCATGCCACTCAATTATGGAACACCTGACCAATAACGATCAGAAGCATCATTAACGCGAACACATTCAAAAACCGTCTTTTTAAACACTTGGCCAGTAATACTTAAGCAAAAAGAATAAAAATGAATAAAGAATAAAAAAAAAAAAAAAAAAAAAGCTAGATTTAATTTCTATTAACATAAACTTAAAATTAAATAATTATTATGTATATCTTGCTTTGTTAAACACTTTCGAACATTCTTAAATATTGTAAAGCCTTCACTTATAATAAGATTGTAATCTTAATGTGAAATTGTCATTAATAAATACGAATAAATACGAATACTCGAATTTCATGTATACTAGGGTTCGTTTTTCCGTTTAGGATTGCTCTTATTTTTTCAGCTAATGTTCTATGAAAGACTTCAATGTCTGAATTCCCTGTATGACTGTTTGGTTTAGTAAAATGTACTTCTATGTCAAGGTCTTCTAATAATTTAATAATTCTTGGAAAGTTAAATTCATTATCCATAATGAATCTTTTTGATTTACCATTTGTGGCTAATAGTTGTAAAATTGTTTCTTCTAAGGTTTCATGAGAAACGTTTGGAACGTATGTAGCTGTAGTTAGCTTACTAAATTTGTCAATGGAAGTTAAGTATTTTGTTTTATTAATACAATAAATGTCTATATGAACTATCTCATTAATGTCTTTTGGAGTTTCTGTTAAATGAAATTTTTCTTTAATTGGTCGTCTATCATACTTAGATTGTTTGCAAATATTGCAACTATTGATTACGTCATTTATTAATTCTTTTAATTTCTTGAAATAGATTTTTGTTCTAAGTCCGTTATAATTTTCTTCAATGCCTGCATGACCTGTTTCTTTTTCATGATACAATTTTATCTGTTTAATGGCTTCTTCTTCTGTCTCTAAGTCTTTAGCAAAATGTTCACATTTATAAAATTTTATTCTTGTTCCAAATAACTCTATCAATTTTTGTTGAAGAATATTATATTCACTGTCTGTTAATTCAGTATAAATTCCTGTACTAACTTGTTCTATTAACGGTATTATTAAATCATTAAAATTATCTTTATATAATTCATTTATTCCAATATGTATTCTTTTATATTTAGGACTTTTATTCAATCCATTTCCTGCTTTTAAAATAATTTGTTGCTTAAAAATATTCACTGCACTATCTTTTATTGGAAAATGATCATTCATTTCTTCATGTTGTGAATGTACTGTAGGCCTGACTGAATCCTGCTCTAACATGTGAATTTCTTGTGTGTCTTTAATTTCTCTACTCAAAAAATCTGCTACTGTATTACATGTACCTTTTAAATATTCGATTTGCATATCGTATTCTCCTAATTGGAGTATCCATCTTTGTAATCTGGGTGAAATATCTCTGCCTAAATTTTTTGTTTGTAGCCATTTTAATGGTTGGTGGTCTGTTTTAAGATCAAAGCGTCTGCCATATAAATACGGTCGTAAGTATTTTACTGACCAAACTATAGCGAGTAATTCTTTTTCTGTTGTACTGTAGTTCCTTTCATGTTCATTGAGAGTTCTACTTATAAAATATGTTATTGGGTGCCCTTTCTGTGTTAGCACTGCTCCAATGGCATAATTGGATGCATCGGTCGTTAAGACGAATTTTTCATTAAAATCAGGATATGCAAGTACTGGTCCCGTTTGAAGCGCATTTTTTAATTCTTGATGTGCTTTAATATAATTTATATCGTTTTTATCAATTTTTGTATCTTTCTTTAAATATTTGGTAATGGGTTGTGCAATTTTTGCATAGTCTTTAATAAATTTCCTGTAATATCCTGTTATTCCTAAGAATGATTTAATTTCTTTAGCTGTACAAGGAAGTTGTATTTTTTCTATAGCTTCTATTTTATCTATATTTGGTTTCACACCTTTGTCTGTAATTGTATGCCCTAAGAACTTTGTTTCTCTTTTAAGAAAATTACATTTATCTACCTGTACTTTAAGGTTATATTTTTTTAAACGTTGAAAAACTAATCGAAGAAATCGAAAAATATTGAGCTCGTCCTAATTTATCTAATATTTCATCGATATTAGGTATAGGATGCTTAAATTCGATTGTTTTTTCATTTAATTTTCTATAATCGACTACCATTCGCCATTTTTGTTCACCTGAATTATCTATTTTCTTTGGGACTACCCAAATAGGTGCATTATAAGGGGAAACACTTTTTCGTATTATACCTTGTTGTAATAAATCATTAACTTGCCGTTCAATTTCTCTTTCGTGGATTTTAGGGTATCTATATATTTTACTGAATATGGGACTATCATGCTCAGTCCTAATGCTATGCATAGTTTGAGTTGTTGAAGTAAGTTTATCACCTTCTTGATAAAAAACATATTTATTTTCGTCAATAAATTTTTTTAATTCCTGTGTTTCTTCATAATTTAAATTCTTATCTATTAATTGGCTCATTTGAGTTGAGTTGCAATATTCTAGAGTTTTAATTTCTTCATATTCGTATATACTTTTAATTTCTTTCTTTTCGCTGTCATAATTCTCAAAGTATGTTTTTCTGTTATTTATTTCAATATATCCTTCTTTTAAATACAATGTCGCTCCTATAGGTTTTAATAAATTTTGACCTATGATTCCTACAAATTTATTATTTTGTATTCTCATCAACTTCCATGCCATGGTAGCTTCATCTTCATTGAATTCTACCGGTACTTCAGTTATGATCTCAAATTTTATAATATTTTCATGATTGAGCGATTTAATTTTGATTGGAACTTTCATTAAAGTTCTCGGAATTTCTATTAGTTGTGACTTATCAAGTATACTTGTTGTTGAGCCAGTATCTATAAGAATATTAAATTTTTTATTATTTATTGTAACTTTTATTATGGGAAGTGATTCTTCTTCCCGGCTATGGTAAAATTTACCTCTTCATTTTTTATTTCCGTATTATTTACATCCATAGGTTCTGGCCTTGGATTCCTATTAGTATTATTATAGTTATTATTCCTATACTGTCCTGAATTGAATGATCTTTGATTATTATTATTAAAATTTGCCTGATGGTTATTTCTATTAAATCCGAATCTAAAATTATTTGGATTTGCGTTTCCAAATATTCTATGATTATTTTGTCTAACTTGTTCTGAAGAGATTCTATCATGTTGCGGCCTAAAATTGTTATTGAAATTATTTTGTCTAAATGAGTTGTTGGGATGCAAATTATTTCTAAAAGGATTCCGATTTAGATTTTGATTAAAATTATTTTGATTTGATTTTGGTATATTTTGATATTTAATTTGTTCATTGATTTGTCTTATCATATTATTACTCTCTAACAGGTCAAAAGCCTCCATAATATTATTTGGTTGGCTTGCAATCACAATTGCCTTTTGACTGGGTGACAATGTATTTTTAAATGATTCTAAAGCTATACATTCATTATTTTTCTGAGTATAAACATTATCGGGTTCTAGTTGAGTTTTTGTTTGTAACTCTTGCAACAAATTGTCAATTTTATTTATTAATGCCAAATTGTCTTACCAGTTGTACTTTTACGTCTGCCCAAGGTGCAAGATGTTGTAGACTATTTATTGCTCTCAAAGCCTCGCCTTGAATTTTCTGATGCACCACAAAAACTGCTTGTTCCATGTAAGTTGGATCCTGGATTCTCTCAAGTAAATACTCCATCGATGATATAAAAAGAGCCAGATTGTCTGATGATCCTTTAAATGGGTTAATCATCCTTAATTCTTTTAAATAGAATTTTTGCTGTTCTGCCCAAACTGCATGTTGAACTGGATCCATCGGAGGTTGTGTTCTTGCTTGAGCTTGAATTTCGGCTAATTGCGCTTGCTGATTTGTAAGTGCAGCCTGTTGAGCTTGATGTTCTGCGGCGTTCATTTTGTTTATAGTTTCTTCTTGTATTTTAAAAATTCTTTCCCTTAGTTTCCGCAAGTTTTTCATTCACTTATATTTTCTTGAAAAGTTATTATATTTTTTTTTTTTTTTTTTTTGTATGCACTTTCTAATTTATTTCTTTTTTTTTTACCTGCTTGTCTTTTGCATAGACACTTTGTCTTTTTCGTAGACACTATGTTATTGTTTTACTTACTTATCTCTCTATGAGAATGCGTGTATTAAAAAAAAAGTATGAACACTTAAGTATACAATAATTTTGTTTTTCTGCTACGAAATTGTTTTGTCCACTAAAACACTTCAGTGTTATTAATTTTCACAAAACACAATTTAATTTCGATCGTTGAATAATGTTTTAGATAATGTACGTTGTACTTTAATCCGCACAAAATTATACCGGTTAAAAAACTTTTTTATTTTCTTTTCGGTCCGATCACTGAATCTCATCTATTCATTAATTTTCATTTAACTTCTTAGTGAGATCCTACCGACTGCGCCAATTTTGTATTTGAAATCCTCCGGGATTTTTTTAAAAAGATTTTAAAATAAAACACAAGATTAAAATTTAAACAAGTATTTTATTTATTAATTTGAGCATCGGATCCCTTACCACTGGTGGGGGGAAATCTTCTGCTATACGTAGGAGTGTCAAGATGGAACTGAACTTATTGTCAGGAAAAATCCTGCTTATTTATACTATTTTGATAATCTTGATTTCTTCTTACAGACTATAAATATGTGTGTATTGGTACACATGCATTATCATCATATTTTATGATGATTCAATTTTATTGTTTTTGATCGTTGACGATTTTTGTTTACATTAGTTAGATTTTTGATCGTTGGCGATTTTTGTTTACATTAGTTTGATTTTATATTTATGTTTGGATATTCTGTATCTGTGGGAGATTCTTTGTTAGACATTCTTTGTTTACAATACTTTTAATATTTTATGTCTATTCACATAAATTATGTTCAATGAAATATGCTTGGTGGTCATTTAATATTTAATGGTATTTTTATTAAGCGATATGGAATACGCTTGGTATGGTTTAGTTGTTATGATTGGGAAGCAATTCTATAACTCGCGCGTGGTATTCCGGACATCTTTTAGCATTAAGTAAAAGTAAGCAAATTTTTATTTGTTGTCAAAATGTACAATTATGCAATAATTTCGTGTTGAGGTATTATGACATAGCTGTAGAGTTAAGAATAGTATATAAGGAATCAATATAATAAATGTAGAATACTATTCCCAGAAAACCAAATAAAAGATATTCCTTTAATAGGTATAATCCAATTTTAATGAAAAAAAAAGTAAATGATTAACAATTATGTATTAATAAAAAAAGGAAAAGAAATCGGTTGAATCGGTTAGTGCACAGTGCCGGTCGTTGCTTAACTCAACGGAGTGTCTCTCTCGTGTCTACTTTTGGCTTCCTCAGTGATAGTTTTTACCTTTGTGCCAGGGTTGCCACCCATACGGCCATCCTGAAATTCGACTGCCCCAGTCGAAGGAATAACATCTACAGTGTATTGATCATCATCTTCCTCAGAATCGGAATCAAACGTTCGCCATCGTTTCATGTAATCTGCTGCCGTCGAAGTTTGGTTGGGTCCCTCATGTTCTCCGACTTTTTTGACCACGTAGCGATCGTTACGACCGACCTTAATTATTTCATAGGGCCCAAGATACTTAGGAAAGAGCTTTTGTCCTGTCGCAAACTGCGTCTTTTGAATTGCAACTACCTCGCCTAAATCATATAAAGGTGCTGTTTTTCGTTTTTGATTGTATGTTTTTTTGTTTTCTTCTTGTATTTTGTGTATTTGTATTTTCGCTTCCTCTCTTAACTGCTGACGCTCCTCCTCGAACGCAACCATGATCTCATCTTCAAGAAGCTGTCTTAAATTTACTTCGTCATCCGTTTTTACGCCAAACATCAGCTCGAAAGGAGTTCTACCCGTGCTTCGTGAAACGGTTGAATTTATAACGCTTGTCCATTGCCTCTCGGGACACCAGTTGTTACTAGATGATGCTCGATATTCTTCTCCAAGCAATATGCTTCAAAGTCGTTAGACGTGAATGCAGCTCCTTTGTCAGAAACAATTCGCCGAGGGTGACCAAAAACTTGTGAGAGTAAGTTCAAACGGTTGATTACTTCGCTGGCCGTCGTGCTTTTGACTGGATAGATCCACATAAACTTGCAGAAGGCATCAACGATGACCAAGATGTAACGATAATTTTTTGCTGTGGATGGAAGGGGCCCGAGATGATCAATATGGAAAGTGTGTAATGGCTGGTCCATCTTGGCAATGGGATGAAGAAACGACTCCTTCTTAACATTCTTTTTGGCAGCGAGTATACAGGGGATGCAATTACTGATGACTTCAGCAATCTTGCGGTCCACCTGTGGAATAAAAAAATCATTTTTAATAAGTTTAGAAACCTTACCGAGACCAAAATGTCCCCTTTCGTGAAACATTTGAATGATTTGCTTCTGCAGACTCTTTGAAACTACCAAAACGTAAACACCATCCACGAATTTATACAGCACATCATTCCTAAGATGATAGTCTTCGTAGGTACCAAACTTGGCAAGGATTTCTTTAATAGCACGGCAAAATTCATCTTTCAGTTGAGCATTCTTGACTGCTTTCACAGACCCGTCCTCTATTGCGAAAATACTTGATGGATGACGGCTAAGGGCGTCGACGTGGCGCATAGCTGTCCCGGATCGGTGATGAACTTGGCAATAAAACTCCTCTAACTGAAGTGCCCAATTTGCAATGCGACTATTTAGATTCCTTTTCGCCATAGTGTCTTTAAACGCTTTGCAGTCGGTGAAAATATCAAATCTTAAACCCAGCAAGTAGATTCTCAATCGTTTAAGAGCTTTGACTATCGCGAGAACCTCTAGTTCATAGCTTGTAAATTTTTGTTCCGAGTCATTTGTTTTAAAGCTTAAAAAAAATACTGGATGGTACTGACCGTCCTCGTGTTTTTGGACGAGTACAGCCCCGAGTCCTTCCTTAGAGGCGTCGGTATGCAGCTGACTTTGTAAATCAGGATTGAAAAGTTTTAACACCGGCTCTTGGCAAAGTAACTCCTTCAATTTTTTGTAGGCATTTTCTTCGGAGGGTCCCCATATAAACGTGGCATCTTGTTTTGTTAGGTCGGTTAATGGCTTTGCGATTGTGGCGTACCCTGGGATAAATTTTCTGAAGTATCCGGTGAGCCCGAGAAACTGCATGACTGACTTGATGTTTTTCAGCACAGGAAAATGCTTAACAGCAAATGTTTTCTCTTCCGATGGTCTTATGCTGCCGTTCCTGATAATATGGCCAAGGAATTTTACTTCCGTTTGGAGAAAGGCACATTTACCCCAGTTAATTATAAGACCATTTTCTTCAGATACCTTCAAAACTTCTTTTAATTTTTGTATGCCTTCTTCTTTGGATCTGGCAGGGATAATCAAATCGTCAATGTAGGCCAAAACTACTCCTTGGCGTTTCAGATCTTGAAGAACGACGTTCACATACCTCTGGAACACAGCAGGAGAATTGCACAAACCAAAAGGGACCTTATTAAATTCAAAATGGCCGTCAGGTGTCACAAAGGCCGTGTATTTCTTGCTGCTTTCTTCTATGTCGACGTGCAAGAATCCATTCTTCAAGTCCAGAATAGAAAAAACTTTCGCATTGTATAATTGCTCCAGCACCTCCTCTATAATTGGTAAAGGGTAACGATCTTTCAAAACATGCCAATTACATAAGTTGTCGAAAATCAACACACAGTCGCCGCGAACCATCTTTTTTGCGTGCTAATACAATGGGACTAGCGAAGTCGGAGTTACTGTTGCGAATGATCCCGTCTTTCATCCACTCGGAAATTTGCTTGTCTACGACTTCTTTCTCAAGGGGAGCTAACCACCGTGCTCTCTGGTAAATTGGTGTTTCCTCATCCAGGATTATTTTCATTTGCACACTTGTTCTTTCGGGTCGCTTTGGAGAGTACTTTGCAATTGTATTTTCGACTTGACTTCTGAGTTCTGGCTCTGGGATGCTTTGAAGTGCGTCTGACAGCTGTGATTCGCAAGTGGAAATTAGGTTAATTCGAAACATCGGATTATCAGAATCGGCTTGCTTTTTATAAATAACAGGTTGCCCATCTTCGATGACTAAACATATTTTTGGGAGTATATCTTTACATAGTAAAAACTCATAAGACAACCAATTATCTGGTACAAAATGACATATCAAATCATAATACTCGCCTGAGATCTCAATATTGATTTTGGAAGCACCTAAAGTTTTAGCCGGCTGGCTTCCAAATGCAATGGTGTCAACTCCTGGATACTGCATGTTATCGAAACTCAACTTTTGTCTAAGACAAGAGTTAGATCGCTTCCTGTATCGATAAGTGCCTGGAATTCCTGTCCTTGGACCTTGATCGGAGTAGTTATATCTTGAACTAACAACCTGTTGACTTTAGCACTTGTTGTTGCGTTATTCTCTGAACAATTTTTGGCAATGTGCCCAAACTTGTTGCATTTGAAACAACGACAGCCTTTCTCTTTGTTAGGACATGATTGAGTTGTTTCTTCTTTTCTGATGATACTCTTGTAAACAGATTTATTCGCCGTTGCGTTTTTGGATCGGATTCGATCAGCTTTCATTCGCTCGTACGGCTTAAGTTCTGCCTTAAGCTCCTCTAAGGTCTTCGCGTGATAAAGGATACCTTTACTTAAAACGTCGTCTGGTATGCCAGCTATGATATACTCTAATAGATGAGCTTCGTCAATTGTTCCTCTAGAAGCTATCTTTTTCATTCTATAAAAGTATTCTAGAAATGATTCGCTGTCGGATTTTGTTGTCTTCTCGAGTAATTTATGGACATTTTCATGCTCCTGTTTGCCGAACTCTTTTACCAAAAATTTCTTCAAAGCATTCCAACTGCTGATCGTCTTCTCTGACTCCAGAGCAAGTTTGGCCGCACCGAATAACAATCGCCTACAGTACAAGAATTTTTGGACGTCTCCCCATGCGCAGACCAAAGGCACACTCTCAAAGTCGGAGATCCATGATTCGATGCTTTTTTCATTTTCACCACTATATTTTTCTAGAGCTTCTTCAACGTCTTTAAATTGAAAGGAATTATGGACCTCAGGTTTTTGCTCAGTCATCTTTTCGTGTTTAGAAGGTAATTCTTTGACGTTTTCTTGAAAAAAAAGTACTTCACTATCTTCGCTTTTGTCTTGTCCTTTGCTTGTGGTTGAGTTTGTTTCGCCTTCAAACTCCAATTCATCGCCGACAACAATATCAAATAGAGATGCTGCGTCGCAAACTAGCGAATAGTGATGGCATGGATGGTTCCAAACAGTTTTGGAACCTCCGAAGGTCCACAATCCTACAGCAATGGACGCGTATTCAGGTGGCCCACATGAGCATGATTGAGGATGACCAAGTAACACCAGGGGACGAAACAACCTACATTGAGATCGAAGAGGCAGTAGAAAGGGCCCTCATACAATGTGCGCAAGAAGTGGAAGGCCCCGTTACGCAACAAGGCCAACACAACACAGAAAGTCAGTCGCAATTCAAATTGCCCAAGGTATCGTTACCGAAGTTTGACGGTGATTATCTTGCTTGGCGACAATTTTATGATCTATTTACACAAATGATCGACAATCATGATATGCCACAGTGTCAGAAAATGTGGTATTTAAAGGGAAATCTAACCGGGGAGGCTGAGAAGATGATTCGTCATCTCCCCCTAACTGATGACAGTTATTCCTCAGCATGGAAAATGCTGCAGGATAGATACAACAATGAGAGGCTACTAACAACAACCATTTTTAACAGATTGTTGCAACAACCAAACCAAGTCAACGAATCTGCCAGCAGCATCAAGGCACTTCATGACACAACAATCGAGTACATGCAAGGATTGAAAAATCTTGGAATCGATACCAAGAGCTGGGATCCTCTCATTGTACATCTATTGATTCAAAAAATAGACAAGAATACACATGGTCTATACGAGCAATCCATAAACAAGCCAAGATCACTTCCAGTATTGAGTGAATTTCTTCAATTCCTGGAAACACGTTTCTATTCATTAGAGACTCTTGGCAGTAAGGGGCATCGTGTAGAAGAATGCAAATCAGTTGCAAGATCACTTACATCAGTGGCAGTGAACCACACAACATGCCCATGTTGCAACAAAAATGATCATAAATTATATGCCTGTACAAAATTTTTGCAACTTTCACCAGAAGAACGTCAAGCAGCTGTCAGCAAGTTTCAAAGATGCCGAAATTGCCTTAGTCCTGGACATAAGGCATTCAATTGTTCATCACGAAGATGTACAAGATGCCCCGGAAGACATAACACCCTATTACACATAGAAAGAATAGCAAAAAACAAACCTAGACAGTCTTTACAGAAGGAAGCATCAACATCGGCAACCGCATCAGCTCCAGCCAAATCCACACCAACTGAGCAAACATCAGTTGCAGCAGTAGCTCCAATTAATTCCATATCAGCAGAAGCTCCGAAGGAAAGAGGTTATGTTTTCCTTAGCACGGTCCTTGTAAATCTAATAGATAGTGAAGGCACTACCGTGAACTGTCGAGCGCTGCTTGACTCCGGATCTCAGCTAAATTTTATAACGGACAAGTTATCAAAAAGGTTGAGAATCCAAGAATTCGCAGACACAATGCGCATTCTTGGAATTGGAGAAGGCACAAGACACGCCAACAAAAGAGTCAATTTGACCCTGAAATCTAGAACATCAGAGTTTACTATAAACTTAGAAGCATTCATATTAAAAGAAATCGCACCAAATCAACCAACGAGGCGATTCAACATAGCATCTTGGCACATACCAACCGAGATCAGTTTAGCAGATCCGCATTTCAACAAACCCGGACCAATAGATATCCTCCTGGGTGCAGAACTTTATCATCAACTGCTAACGATGGGGCAGGTCAATATGGGAAAAGGTTATCCAATTCTTCAGAACACTCATTTGGGTTGGATAGTGTCTGGAAAATTGGAGGGGGTACCACCACAATCAGCAATATGTGGAATCTCGATCGAAGATGAGCTCCACACGAATATGGAAAGGTTTTGGAAGGTCGAAGAAGCCCAATCATCAATAAGGGCATTCACGAGTGACGAACAAAAATGTGAAACTCACTTTGAAAATAATACCATAAGAAATATAGAAGGGAGATTTATTGTACGACTTCCATTTAAAGCCGACAAGGCGGAACTAGGAAAATCAAGGGAACTTGCACTTCAACGTTTCCATTCTTTGGAAAAGAGGCTGTCAAAGCAAGAAGCACTAAAGGCACAATACATCAAGTTTATGACCGAATACATTCAATTAGGGCACATGCAAAAGAATGACTTCTGCAATCTTCATGTAGTCCATTATTTTCTGCCTCACCACTGTGTTCTACGTCCCGAAAGCACAACGACAAAACTTCGAGTGGTATTCGATGCATCGGCCAAAACGTCAACAAACGTATCCCTAAACGATATACTACTGAGCGGACCAACTGTACAAGATGAACTGCTAACTACATTACTTCGATTTCGCATTCACCGATATGTCTTCACTGCCGACATTAAAAAAATGTATCGACAAATACTCATAAACCCAAGTGATAGACGCTTTCAATTAATATTTTGGCGCGATCATCATAAACTAGAAGTGTACCAACTTAATACCGTTACATATGGGACAACGTCAGCCCCATATCTTGCAACCAAATGTTTGCAGAAGTTAGCATCCGAGGGAAAAGCTCTATATCCCCTGGGAGCAGATGCTCTTAGATCAAACTTCTACGTTGATGATGTGATGACAGGTGGCGATAATCTCTTTCAAACAATTGAGATGAGGAATCAGCTTATTGCTCTCTTGAAATCAGCTGGATTCACACTGCGCAAATGGGGAGCCAATGATCCCAGATTGCTGAAGGACATCCCCAAGGAGGACATTGCTCTCCAATTAGATCTTGACATGGACAACAAGTCTCAACTGAAAACTCTTGGCCAAGGTTGGGTTCCCAAAACCGATGCATTCGTGGCTATTATCCACCCACACAACACCAAAATTATAAGTAAGCGAATAGCTCTTTCGAACATCTCCCAACTATTTGACCCACTTGGTGTCCTGGGACCTGTGGTCATAACAGCAAAGATCTTCCTACAAAAACTCTGGACATGTGGTTTCGATTGGGACACACCCCTCCCCAAAGAGTTGCAGTGTGAATGGCTCAGCTTCAGAACAAGTTTAGACCATTTGAAGGATCTGAAATTTGACCGGCATGTTTTTGCACACAGAACACCAAGAAATGTTCAACTCCACACCTTCGCCGATGCATCAGAGAAGGCATATGGAGCAGCCGTTTATATAAGAGCGAACAACGAGGATGGAACCATTACTGTAAGATTACTGTGTGCTAAGTCCAGAGTTGCTCCAATTAAGAAATTGACCATTCCTCGATTAGAACTATGTGCCGCAACACTAGCAGCCGAATTAGTGAGTCGAGTTCAAAAGGATTTGCATCTTGAGTCGTGCCCAACTTTCATGTGGAACGATTCCGAAATAGTCCTTGGATGGATCAATTCGTCATCATCATCGTTTCATATTTTCGTTGCAAATAGAATTTCATCAATCCAAAACGTGACGTCGGTTGAATCATGGAGACACGTACGTTCCAAAGACAATCCAGCTGACCTACTATCACGTGGAATCGCAGCTGAAAATTTCATCACATGCAACTTATGGTTCTACGGACCTTTCTTCCTACATGGAGCAGAGGCATCATGGCCAGGTCCCTATACTAAGGCCCCAGATTGCAATCTCGAAAGAAGAGAAACAAGACACGTTCTTTCCACTGTAGAGCAGCCCGTTCCCTGCTTTATTTATTCAATTGATCATCAGAATGATTTTAGACGACTGCAGCGCGTCACGGCATACATCCTTCGCTACTTTCATAATCTAAAGGCAAAAAGAAAATTGGAAGTAGTACTTAAATCAGGCCCTCTCAGGCCAAGAGAACTTTACAAGGCAGAAATCGCAATAGTAAAGCAAATGCAAGAAGAAGAATTCAAAGACGACATCAAGCATCTTCAGCAACACTCAGAAACGCCTAAGGAAAGTCCAATCACCAGTCTAACCCCGTTCATCGATGAAGAAGGAGCCTTGCGAGTCGGTGGTCGTCTGGAAGCATCATCGCTATCATATGAGGCTAAACATCCATTACTCCTACCATATTCTCATCCTTTTTCAAGAATGCTAATGCAAGCTTATCATAAGGAAAATTTACATTGTGGTCCTCAGGCACTTTTGGCATCAATGAAGCAGAGATTTTGGCCAATCGAGGGAAAGGCACTTGCTAGATCTGTTGTCCAGAAATGTGTAAGATGTACAAGAGCCAAACCGAAATTACTAACACAATTGATGGGTAATCTTCCATCACATAGAATACAGCCAGCCCGACCATTTTTAAACTCTGGGGTAGACTTCTGTGGTCCGATAAAAACACACTACAAGGTTAGAGGAAAACATCCTCAGAAGACATACATCGCTGTATTTTGCTGCTTCGCTACTAAAGCAGTACATTTGGAATTGGTAACTGACTTGTCAACCAATGGCTTCATTGCTGCGATCAAGAGGTTTATCGGTAGACGAGGAATATGTCACCACATCTATTGTGACAACGCAACTAATTTCGTAGGGGCCAACAACCAGCTTCAAGAGTTGACAGCTCACATTCACACTCAAGAAGCTCAAGACAAAATACAAAATTCGTTTTCATCTAAGGGATTGGAATTCCATTTCATACCTCCACGAGCACCACATTTTGGAGGACTCTGGGAAGCGGCCGTGAAATCAGCGAAATATCACCTACATCGATGTTTGGGGTCTGCGTCTCTCACCTACGAAGAACTCGAGACTGTGGTTATAGAGATTGAAGCCATTCTCAATTCTAGACCACTCACCTCAATGTCAAATGATCCCAACGATCTCATAGCTCTAACCCCGGGCCATTTCATCATCGGCGAACCGCACATCGGCGAACAGCACATCCGCCCAAAATCAACCTATCAAATCAGCTAAAACTGATATCAAATATAAAAAATGACTTTTGGAAAAGATGGCACTCGGAATATTTAAACGAACTCCAACAAAGACATAAATGGCAGCGAAAGGTTAAAAATTTACTGCCAGGGACAATGGTCATCATTAAAGAAGACAATTGCCCAGTAATGAGATGGCCACTCGGCAGAGTCATTCAAACATTCCCCGGATCCGATGGATTGGTAAGAGTTGCTGAAATCCAGACTGCATGAAGAGTTCTACGCCGTCCAATACACAGACTGGCTCCTCTCCCCATCCAAACGGAAAATCTCGAAGAAAATGAAATTCAACAAGTATCAACACTCACAACCACACCAACTAACTCTATTGAGGAACAAGAAGAAGGTGAAATTATTGAAGAGGATGAGGAGCATATAGGACCGCCGAGAAAGAAGAGATGCAACCCTCTCAGCACATTAAATTTAATGATCATAGCGTCAATTTTGCTACCAATGATCATTGGCGGCGAGGTTCATGTAGCCCCATTCAATAATAATTCTGGAATTCACTTTGAAAATTTGTCTGACCAATGGGATTTAGTTGTGTATTATGATCTTCGTTCCTACTGGAAGGAGTTGAAATGGCTCAACGTCGGCCACACTAAACTGAAAGAATTTTGCACAAAGGTGACACCAAACGAGTCTTGCTTGAATTTTCTTCAACAATTTCAGCACTTGTTAAATGAAATCAATGACAAAGATAGTCTATTAGAAGAAAACGTATATCGAACAAAACGGGGCGCGATCAACATTGTGGGAAATCTGGCAAATTCATTGTTCAGAGTCTTAGATTCAGAATATGCTCAGCACATGTCCGAAACTATATGAAACATCCACCAAAACGAAGACCACCTGCTAAGGCTAATGAAGAATCAGACATCCATAAAAAATTCGACAGCCAATATCATATGGGTCAACGATGAAAGACAAAATAAACGATTTCAACTAGTCGAAACAGAGCTCAGTTCAATAATTAGCCAGATCAATCGAACATATGACCACGACTATCAACTAAGGATTACTCAACTCATGCTTATACATTCGATGCAATTATTCATGACAGCAACCAATTTGCAAAAGGTACAAACACTGTTAGTGGATTTGATCACCCACGTGCACCATGGGAAAATAAGTGCAACCCGCATACAACCAAGCCAATTGCGAAAAGAACTAGACAACATCAGAGCTCATTTGCCATCAACTCTACGTCTTCCAGAACTTCATGAAAATATATCAATTCTATACAAACTAATGAATGCAGAAGGACGCATCGTTGGATCAAATCTAATTTTCAAGCTGTCACTCCCATTATTCAGAACGGATTATTACGACTTATTCAGCATAATCCCAGTGCCAAGTTTAGTCAACACTTCGTTCATTGCCGTAAGACCTAACTCAGATTACATAATCATAAATTTGGATCGAACTCAATACTATACATTAAACGAAGACGAACTTAAAACTTGTACAACAATTGTAAAAAATGAAATAATGTGTCACCAAAGGCATCCGCTCTACCAAAAGGGATCCAATGCAAGTCGTTGCGAATTCAATTTCATGAATCAACTTTTTGATCACACCTGCTGCCAATTCGAAAGCTTCACGGATGATCAATACTGGAAGGAATTACATCAGCCAAATCACTGGATCTACTCTGTGCAAAGGCCATCAACAATTAACGTCGTCTGCGCAAGGAATTTGACGCAAGTGTCCTTAAAGGATGCTGGAATAATAACCGTTCCATCGGGATGCAGTATCAAAACTGACCGATTCACCATTCAAGGTCACAACATGTTCAAAAGTATTGCAACAAGCTCATATATCCCGTCACACAACCTATCGGACATGATAAGCCAATTACCACAGTCAACTCAACTCATTATTCACCATCCAATCCAAGTAGTACAAGAAACAAACAACCTGAAAATTCTACAAAGAGAAATTCAGCAACAACAACTTGAAGAAACTCTCATGGAATTTAAGAACAACGACACCCATCAATTGTTTCTAAGCCTTGCAGCTATCATTTTCACACTAGGCATCAGTTTGCACATTATCTGGAGATGTGTATGCCACCAAATATTTTACCCAAGGAATTCCCAACCGTCGACGATGACATCACCAACCCAAGAAGCCTTTACACTACACGTTTGAACAGAGTTCAAGGTGGGGAGCATGTTTAAACACAGAAAATAGAACGATGACAATTAAATAATACAAGTCGCGGTTGCTGACTTGACTCATATTTATCATATTTCAAAATAATATAAGTCAACAACCGCGCGCGTGGTATTCCGGACATCGTTTAGCATTAAGTAAAAGTAAGCAAATTTTTATTTGTTGTCATTATATAGGTCAATACAAAATTATTGTACTAAGCAAAATGTACAATTATGCAATAATTTCGTGTTGAGGTATTATGACATAGCTGTAGAGTTAAGAATAGTATATAAGGAATCAATATAATAAATTTGTTATCTTCTTTCTGTGACAACCAAGCATAACGGTGTTATTATTTTGAACTAGCGGAAATTCAACATTCACGAATTCCGATAAGATATTGTGGTGCATCACTACAACTATCTTCTGTCATCAAGGTGCATCACTTTGACTGACAAGTACTTCGGTACAAATAATTAAATACGTAATTGGTCAATTTTATTTTATTTAATATACATTTACAACATTTATTTGGATTGAAATTAAAAAGCTATACAAATCTTCCAATTTAAGACCATGTTAGCACTTCAGATTCCGTTGGTTAGGATTGTTTAGTTTTTGAACGAGGCCATGAAACATTCAAAATGAAGCATTTAGATGGGGCTGATGACTAAAATGAAGCATTTTGATGGGCCTTAGGACTAAATGTGAGAATGTGTTTGGTTTTTTGCAACATTTCACGCACACTTTCTCACATTTAGTCGTCCTCAGTAGCTTGTAGGCAAACTGAAATGTCACTCTGAGATTCCGATCTTGGTAATGGAGTATTTTTGGTATAAAGAAAGAAGACATCAAACTCTTGGTAGCGCCTGGTCTTCCTCTGTTGTGTGCCTTTAATGTGTACCTGTATAATGATATAGGTCAATACAAAATTATTGTACTAAGCAAAATGTACAATTATGCAATAATTTCGTGTTGAGGTATTATGACATAGCTGTAGAGTTAAGAATAGTATATAAGGAATCAATATAATAAATTTGTTATCTTCTTTCTGTGACAACCAAGCATAACGGTGTTATTATTTTGATTTTGCTTAAGTTTGAACTAGCGGAAATTCAACATTCACGAATTCCGATAAGATATTGTGGTGCATCACTACAACTATCTTCTGTCATCAAGGTGCATCACTTTGACTGACAAGTACTTCGGTACAAATAATTAAATACGTAATTGGTCAATTTTATTTTATTTAATATACATTTACAACATTTATTTGGATTGAAATTAAAAAGCTATACAAATCTTCCAATTTAAGACCATGTTAGCACTTCAGATTCCGTTGGTTAGGATTGTTTAGTTTTTGAACGAGGCCATGAAACATTCAAAATGAAGCATTTAGATGGGGCTGATGACTAAAATGAAGCATTTTGATGGGCCTTAGGACTAAATGTGAGAATGTGTTTGGTTTTTTGCAACATTTCACGCACACTTTCTCACATTTAGTCGTCCTCAGTAGCTTGTAGGCAAACTGAAATGTCACTCTGAGATTCCGATCTTGGTAATGGAGTATTTTTGGTATAAAGAAAGAAGACATCAAACTCTTGGTAGCGCCTGGTCTTCCTCTGTTGTGTGCCTTTAATGTGTACCTGTATTATTCGCCTGGCCTTCGTTTTTTTTTTTGCGCTTACTCTTTTATTTATTTTTACAGGTTTTTATTCGAATGTGTGTATTTATCTTGTGAGGGTGTTTTAAATTTCTCAGCTGGGGTATGCTCGCCGTGTCCAGACTTAGTTAAATAAAACACTGAAATTTAACATCAATAGGCCTTTGTCTTTATTTGTAATTAACTTTATATTATTTTGAATTTATTTCATATAGTCGGTTAACATTCCTTTTTTTTTTGTCTAATTCTGATTTCGTTATAATTCTTCTCATCTGGATCTCGGCTTGTGTCACTGGCCCGAAGTAGTCTACGCGATAGGTGTCGGTCAGCAGGCAGCGCGGGGTTCGTCTCTTCCGTCGATTCGGTCAGGACTGGGGTAATCGCTGTAACGCGGGTGAATCGCCTCTTATCGTGTGTAAAACACGGCCGTAACTAGTAAATCACAGCCGAAACTGGTACACACAGCCGAAACTGGTAAATCACAGCCGAAGCTGGCAAATCACAGCGGAGACTGGTAAAACACAGCCAAAACTGGTAAAACACAGCCGAAACTGGTAACACACAGCCGAAGCTGGCAAATCACAGCCGAAACTGGTAACACACAGCCGAAACTGGTAACACACATCCGAAACTGGTAAAACACAGCCGAAACTGGTAAATCACAGCCGAAGCTGGCAAATCACAGCCGAAACTGGTAAAACACAGCCGAAACTGGTAACACACAGCCGAAACTGGTAACACACAGCCGAAAGTGGTAAATCACAGCCGAAGCTGGCAAATCACAGCCGAAACTGGTAACACACAGCCGAAACTGGTAACACACAGCCAAAACTGGTAACACACAGCCGAAACTGGTAAAACACAGCCGAAACTGGTAAATCACAGCCGAAGCTGGCAAATCACAGCCGAAACTGGTAAAACACAGCCGAAACTGGTAACACACAGCCGAAACTGGTAACACACAGGCGAAACTGGTAAATCACAGCCGAAGCTGGCAAATCAATTAAACTTGAATATTTCACAAGAAGCCCCTTACCTCTGGTGGGGGGAAGCCTCTATTAATATCCAACTTACTTACCACTGATCCTTGCTTAGCGGCGATCGAAGTCCAACTGGTTTCTGCGGTCTGGTTCCTCTTTTCAACTTTTTCACCCTCCTTCTTGGTCTTGTTCGGGTCTATTAGGCAACCTTTTGGTAACAACCTGGTGTGAATTATATCCTTGATAATGACAAAATACCCTTTGCAAATTAATGTCACCGAGTTTTGGCCAAGTTGAACTGAGTATGAACTCAAAGCTCGGTGTAGTGACAGAACGCATGTAATTTGTTCGTGTTTTCGTTGTAGATTTGTAATGCGTCATTACAATTCCCCCCTTCTTTAGAAAACGAGGACTTCCTCGTCTTGTCCCTTTTTTCTTTTTCTTTTTTTTTCGTTTCCTTTAATAGCAAAACACCTTTTTTTCTGGATTATTTATTATATTTTTTTTTTTTTAACTTTTTTTTGTTTTAATTGTTTTTTTCTTTTTTATGTATATAAGACTAAAAGAAAATTGGCTTCAAGCCAAAATGATCATTTATAACTCTAATAATTTAACATAATTCAAAAGAGAAAAAAAAATTTAACACAACAACTGCCTTTTTTTTTTTCTTGGGTCATATCTTTGCCGTATGGGTTCCTGTGTTTTTAGTTTGATACTGTGAACGGCTGCATTAGTTGTAGGATTCAGCATTGGGAATTTGGGCAATTCCTGATTGAGCAAGTTGTTCAGTTGTCCTTCTTGCTCCAGAGACAAAGGCGTCCCTCCTAATAAACACAGATGATCCCGCTGAGGCGCCGCTGGCGGCGGTCTACCGTCGTTGACGAGTATTTCCGTCTTCCCCAGAGTTATCGAAAGGTTCAATTCCTTTAAGGTATCCATGCCGAGGATAACCTTTTCAGCTCAGTTTTTGAGGTACGTTATCTCCCCACGTATTTTCTGATCACCTACCCTTAAATCTACTTGGAAGTGTTAGCGAGTGGGCATACTCGTACCATCGGCCAGGTGCACTCGATGTAACTCGTATTAAACTGGCGTTTTCATTCTCCTCAGCAAGGTAAGAACTTCCTCGTTTACGAACGATTTAGTGGCTCCCGTATCAAAAAAGGCCGTTGTTGGGTATCCACAGATAGTTATTTTGACGAACATTCGCGGGTCCGCTCTACTTTGTATGGTTGATTCGCCTGGCATTAAGGCCAAGCGAGCGTTGTCGTCCTTTGTTTCCACGACTTCATTTATCGTCCCCAACGTGGGTATACTCTCTTGTTCCTTTTGCTATGTACGGAGGGGCTCCTCCAGTCCATATAGTCCGCTGTCTGCTACACCGTCATTTGTGCAGTCGCATATTGCCGATGCTTTATGCGAGCGGCACTGGCAGTCCCGAGTCATTCGCCCATCTTCTCCGCAGAAGGAACAAAACATGCGGAAAGGCCGTCTGCAGTTGGCTTTATTGTGCCCCTTTTGCTTACAGTTCCAACAGTGAGTGTTTCGGTCGTAAGCCTCGTTATTTGTGCTTACTTGCGGGCGTTCGGGTAGGCACCGCATAGGTACAGGTGTGTTCCGGATAACGGGTCTACTTGCTGTTGGCGCCATATGGCGGTTTTCGTGGTTAATATACTCGTCCACTTCTACCAGTTCCATTAACTCTTCCAACGTGCGGAAATCCTTTCTCCGAACATAGAGATGGTATTCCGGTCTGAGCCGGTCATAAATTTTGTCGGTGTTTTCTTCTACCTTCATGGTAGGGTGTTGATGGATCAGGTACTGCAAAGATCGGATGAAATCTTTGGCCTTTTCTTTTGGCCTTGTCGTTTTCGCGCAATTTCATCTTCCAACTTATTGATATATCGGACTGGTAAGAAATGTTCTGAGAAAGTTTTGCGAAAATCGGCCCATGTCAAGAATTGCACTCGATTAATACGATACCACTCCAACGCCGTACCTCTGAGTATTTCGGGTAAGGTACGAACCATCTCTTGTGGTGGGATCCTATAACACTCCATCAATTCTTCCAGTTGCTTGATCAATTCTGAAACGTTGCCAGTGCCGTCGAACCTTACTAACCATTTTCGGACGATATTCATCACTTCGGCTTCGCGGCTCAGAATCATGCGGCCTTCTGTAGTAGGTTCATATTGTCTCGTTGGTATTAGTTGTTGTATCGGTTGGTCGGGCATGTGCTGTGTGCGACTGCTGGTGGCAATGTATTCACCTTGATCTCGTGCATGCCAGCTTGTTCTTTGGTTTGATTCATACCTGCACGGAGTTTATCGCGGGATGGCACACAGAAAAAGAAATCTTTGACCCCTTCGATCCGCGTGGTATTGTGAGTGGGTTGGTCTGATTCCTCTCCGTCGTTGGACTGCTCTACTGCTTGGCTAGAGTCGTCGTCTTAGAATTCTCTGTCTAGGGCCAGTTTTCCTACCTCTACTAGGAGGTTTTGCGTCGACTTCCGCAGTCTCGCCTCTTTAATGTAGGCGCTAAAACGGGCTCTGAGGGTTGGCAGGGTTCCCTCTGTATCCAGGTTTAATTGGGCCATTCGCTCCACAATCTCATGCTTATGCAATAGGTAAATTGCTCCTATACTAGCAAATACATCGAATTCAGGTTCGTCATCTGACATCATTTTATCTTAGCTTTTCCCAAAAGAGGAAAACGTTATCAATCGGCAAAAAAAACTACAATTACGGTATTCAGTGCGGCTATAGTGTGTCTGGCTATCGGAGTATATACGAGTTGGCTCGTATAATCGTGCAAAACGGGAAAGTGCAATGCGGTAAACGGTAAAGTGCGGTGCGGTAAACGATAAAGTGCGGTGCGGTGAACTATAAAGTGCGGTGCGGGAAACGGTAAAGTGCGGTAAACGGTAAAGTGCAGTGCGGTAAACGGTAAAGTGCAGTGCGGTAAACGGTAAAGTGCGGTGCGGTAAACGGTAAAGTACGGTGCGGTAAACGGTACAGTGCGGTGCGGTGAACGGTAAAGTGCGGTGCGGTGAACGGTAAAGTGCGGTGCGGTGAACGGTAAAGTGCGGTGCGGTGAACGGTAAAGTGCGGTGCGGTAAACGGTAAAGTGCGGTGAGGTGAACGGTAAAGTGCCGTGCGGTAAACAGTAAAGTGCTGTGCGGTAAACGGTAAAGAGCGGTGCGATGTGGTAAACGGTAAAATGCGGTGCGGTTTTAATACGGTCGGGATGCGGTCGCTAATTTGATAACGTTGTTCGTGTCCCCTTTTACTGTGGGTTTTTTTTTTATTCGGTTCGTCGGTGGTGGACCTTATAGTCCCTGCTTGGGAGCCAAAATGTGAGGGTGTTTAAATTTCTCAGCTGGGGTATGCTCACCGTGTCCAGGGTTAGTTAAATAAAACACCGAAATTTAACATCAATAGGCCTTTGTCTTTATTTGTAATTAACTTTATATTATTTTGAATTTATTTCATATAGTCGGTTAACATTCCTTTTTTTTGTCTAATTCTGATTTCGTAATAATTCTTCTCATCTGGATCTCGGCTTGTGTCACTGGCCCGAAGTAGTCTACGCGATAGGTGTCGGTCAGCAGGCGGCGCGGGGTTCGTCTCTTCCGTCGATTCGGTCAGGTCTGGGGTAATCGCTGTAACGCGGGTGAATCGCCTCTTATCGTGTGTAAAACACGGCCGTAACTAGTAAATCACAGCCGAAACTGGTAAAACACAGCCGAAAGTGGTAAATCACAGCCGAAGCTTGAAAATCACAGCGGAGACTGGTAAAACACAGCCAAAACTGGTAAAACACAGCCGAAACTGGTAACACACAGCCGAAACTGGTAATACACAGCCGAAACTGGTAAAACACAGCCGAAACTGGTAACACACAGCCGAAACTGCTAATACACAGCCGAAACTGGTAAAACACAGCCGAAACTGGTAAATCACAGCCGAAGCTGGCAAATCACAGGCGAAACTGGTACACACAGCCGAAACTGGTAACACACAGCCGAAACTGGTAAAACACAGCCGAAACTGGTAGATCACAGCCGAACCTGGCAAATCACAGCCGAAACTGGTAAAACATAGCCGAAACTTTTAACACACAGCCGAAGCTGGCAAATCACAGCCGAAACTGGTACACACAGCCGAAACTGGTAACACACAGCCGAAACTGGTAAAACACAGCCGAAAGTGGTAAAACACAGCCGAAACTGGTAACACACAGCCGAAACTGGTAACACACAGCCGAAACTGGTAAATCACAGCCGAAGCTGGCAAATCACAGCCGAAACTGGTAACACACAGCCGAAACTGGTAACACACAGCCGAAACTGGTAACACACAGCCGAAACTGGTAAAACACAGCCGAAACTGGTAACACACAGCCGAAACTGGTAACACACAGCCGAAACTGGTAAATCACAGCCGAAACTGGTAAATCACAGCCGAAGCTGGCAAATCACAGCCAAAGCTGGTAAAACAAAGCCGAAACTGGTAACGCACAGCCAAAACTGGTAACACACAGCTGAAACTGGTAAAACACAGCCGAAACTGGTAAATCACAGCCGAAGCTGGCAAATCACAGCCGAAACTGGTAAAACACAGCCGAAACTGGTTAAACACAGCCGAAACTGGTAAATCACAGCCGAAACTGGTAAATCACAGCCGAAGCTGGCAAATCACAGCCGAAACTGGTAACACACAGCCGAAACTGGTAACACACAGCCGAAACTGGTAAAACACAGCCGAAACTGGTTAATCACAGCCGAAGCTGTAAAATCACAGCCGAAACTGGTAAAACATAGCCGAAACTGGTAACACACAGCCGAAACTGGTAACACACAGCCGAAACTGGTAAAACACAGCCGAAACTGGTAAATCACAGCCGAAGCTAGCAAATCACAGCCGAAACTGGTAAAACACAGCCGAAACTGGTAAATCACAGCCGAAGCTGGCAAATCACAGCCAAAACTGGTAAAACAAAGCCGAAACTGGTAACGCACAGCCAAAACTGGTAACACACAGCTGAAACTGGTAACACACAGCCGAAACTGGTAAATCACAGCCGAAACTGGTAAATCACAGCCGAAGCTGGCAAATCACAGCCAAAACTGGTAAAACAAAGCCGAAACGGGTAACGCACAGCCAAAACTGGTAACACACAGCTGAAACTGGTAACACACAGCCGAAACTGGTAAATCACAGCCGAAGCTGGCAAATCAATTAAACTTGAATATTTCACAAGAAGCCCCTTACCTCTGGTGGGGGGAAGCCTCTATTAATATCCAACTTACTTACCACTGATCCTTGCTTAGCGGCGATCGAAGTCCAACTGGTTTCTGCGGTCTGGTTCCTCTTTTCAACTTTTTCACCCTCCTTGTTGGTCTTGTTCGGGTCTACTAGGCAACCTTTTGGTAACAACCTGGTGTGAATTATATCCTTGATAATGACAAAATACCCTTTGCAAATTAATGTCACCGAGTTTTGGCCAAGTTGAACTGAGTATGAACTCAAAGCTCGGTGTAGTGACAGAACGCATGTAATTTGTTCGTGTTTTCGTTGTAGATTTGTAATGCGTCATTACAATTCCCCCCTTCTTTAGAAAACGAGGACTTCCTCGTCTTGTCCCTTTTTTCTTTTCCTTTTTTTTTTCGTTTCCTTTAATAGCAAAACACCTTTTCTTCTGGATTATTTATTATATTTTTTTTTTTAACTTTTGTTTGTTTTAATTTTTTTTTTCTTTTTTATGTATATAAGACTAAAAGAAAATTGGCTTCAAGCCAAAATGATCATTTATAACTCTAATAATTTAACATAATTCAAAAGAGAAAAAAAAATTTAACACAACAACTGCCTTTTTTTTTTTCTTGGGTCATATCTTTGCCGTATGGGTTCCTGTGTTTTTAGTTTGATACTGTGAACGGCTGCATTAGTTGTAGGATTCAGCATTGGGAATTTGGGCAATTCCTGATTGAGCAAGTTGTTCAGTTGTCCTTCTTGCTCCAGAGACAAAGGCGTCCCTCCTAATAAACACAGATGATCCCGCTGAGGCGCCGCTGGCGGCGGTCTACCGTCGTTGACGAGTATTTCCGTCTTCCCCAGAGTTATCAAAAGGTTCAATTCCTTTAAGGTATCCATGCCGAGGATAACCTTTTCAGCTCAGTTTTTGAGGTACGTTATCTCCCCACGTATTTTCTGATCACCTACCCTTAAATCTACTTGGAAGTGTTAGCGAGTGGGCATACTCGTACCATCGGCCAGGTGCACTCGATGTAAGTCGTATTAAACTGGCGTTTTCATTCTCCTCAGCAAGGTAAGAACTTCCTCGTTTACGAACGATTTAGTGGCTCCCGTATCAAAAAAGGCCGTTGTTGGGTATCCACAGATAGTTATTTTGACGAACATTCGCGGGTCCGCTCTACTTTGTATGGTTGATTCGCCTGGCATTAAGGCCAAGCGAGCGTTGTCGTCCTTTGTTTCCACGATTTCATTTATCGTCCCCAACGTGGGTATACTCTCTTGTTCCTTTTGCTATGTACGGAGGGGCTCCTACAGTCCATATAGTCCGCTGTCTGCTACACCGTCATTTGTGCAGTCGCATATTGCCGATGCTTTATGCGAGCGGCACTGGCAGTCCCGAGTCATTCGCCCATCTTCTCCGCAGAAGGAACAAAACATGCGGAAAGGCCGTCTGCAGTTGGCTTTATTGTGCCCCTTTTGCTTACAGTTCCAACAGTGAGTGTTTCGGTCGTAAGCCTCGTTATTTGTGCTTACTTGCGGGCGTTCGGGTAGGCACCGCATAGGTACAGGTGTGTTCCGGATAACGGGTCTACTTGCTGTTGGCGCCATATGGCGGTTTTCGTGGTTAATATACTCGTCCACTTCTACCAGTTCCATTAACTCTTCCAACGTGCGGAAATCCTATCTCCGAACATAGAGATGGTATTCCGGTCTGAGCCGGTCATACATTTTGTCGGTGTTTTCTTCTACCTTCATGGTAGGGTGTTGATGGATCAGGTACTGCAAAGATCGGATGAAATCTTTGGCCTTTTCTTTTGGCCTTGTCGTTTTCGCGCAATTTCATCTTCCAACTTATTGATATATCGGACTGGTAAGAAATGTTCTGAGAAAGTTTTGCGAAAATCGGCCCATGTCAAGAATTGCACTCGATTAATACGATACCACTCCAACGCCGTACCTCTGAGTATTTCGGGTAAGGTACGAACCATCTCTTGTGGTGGGATCCTATAACACTCCATCAATTCTTCCAGTTGCTTGATCAATTCTGAAACGTTGCCAGTGCCGTCGAACCTTACTAACCATTTTCGGACGATATTCATCACTACGGCTTCGCGGCTCAGAATCATGCGGCCTTCTGTAGTAGGTTCATATTGTCTTGTTGGTATTAGTTGTTGTATCGGTTGGTCGGGCATGTGCTGTGTGCGACTGCTGGTGGCAATGTATTCACCTTGATCTCGTGCATGCCAGCTTGTTCTTTGGTTTGATTCATACCTGCACGGAGTTTATCGCGGGATGGCACACAGAAAAAGAAATCTTTGACCCCTTCGATCCGCGTGGTATTGTGAGTGGTTTGGTCTGATTCCTCTCCGTCGTTGGAATGCTCTACTGCTTGGCTAGAGTCGTCGTCTTGGAATTCTCTGTCTAGGGCCATTTTTCCTACCTCTACTAGGAGGTTTTGCGTCGACTTCCGCAGTCTCGCCTCTTTAATGTAGGCGCTAAAACGGGCTCTGAGGGTTGGCAGGGTTCCCTCTGTATCCAGGTTTAATTGGGCCATTCGCTCCACAATCTCATGCTTATGCAATAGGTAAATTGCTCCTATACTAGCAAATACATCGAATTCAGGTTCGTCATCTGACATCATTTTATCTTAGCTTTTCCCAAAAGAGGAAAACGTTATCAATCGGCAAAAAAAACTACAATTACGGTATTCAGTGCGGCTATAGTGTGTCTGGCTATCGGAGTATATACGAGTTGGCTCGTATTATCGTGCAAAACGGGAAAGTGCAATGCGGTAAACGGTAAAGTGCGGTGCGGTAAACGATAAAGTGCGGTGCGGTGAACTATAAAGTGCGGTGCGGGAAACGGTAAAGTGCGGTAAACGGTAAAGTGCGGTGCGGTAAACGGTAAAGTACGGTGCGGTAAACGGTACAGTGCGGTGCGGTGAACGGTAAAAAGCGGTGCGGTGAACGGTAAAGTGCGGTACGGTGAACGGTAAAGTGCGGTGCGGTAAACAGTAAAGTGCGGTGCGGTGAACGGTAAAGTGCGGTGCGGTAAACGATAAAGTGCGGTGCGGTGAACTATAAAGTGCGGTGCGATGACGGTAAAGTGCGGTGTGGTAAACGGTAACATGCGGTGCGGTTTTAATGCGGTCGCTAATTTGATAACGTTGTTCGTGTCCCCTTTTACTGTGGTTTTTTTTTTATTCGGTTCGTCGGTGGTGGACCTTATAGTCCCTGCTCGGGAGCCAAAATGTGAGGGTGTTTAAATTTCTCAGCTGGGGTATGCTCACCGTGTCCAGGGTTAGTTAAATAAAACACCGAAATTTAACATCAATAGGCCTTTGTCTTTATTTGTAATTAACTTTATATTATTTTGAATTTATTTCATATAGTCGGTTAACATTCCTTTTTTTTGTCTAATTCTGATTTCGTAATAATTCTTCTCATCTGGATCTCGGCTTGTGTCACTGGCCCGAAGTAGTCTACGCGATAGGTGTCGGTCAGCAGGCGGCGCGGGGTTCGTCTCTTCCGTCGATTCGGTCAGGACTGGGGTAATCGCTGTAACGCGGGTGAATCGCCTCTTATCGTGTGTAAAACACGGCCGTAACTAGTAAATCACAGCCGAAACTGGTAAAACACAGCCGAAAGTGGTAAATCACAGCCGAAGCTTGAAAATCACAGCGGAAACTGGTAAAACACAGCCAAAACTGGTAAAACACAGCCGAAACTGGTAACACACAGCCGAAACTGGTAATACACAGCCGAAACTGGTAAAACACAGCCGAAACTGGTAACACACAGCCGAAACTGGTAATACACAGCCGAAACTAGTAAAACACAGCCGAAACTGGTAAATCACAGCCGAAGCTGGCAAATCACAGGCGAAACTGGTACACACAGCCGAAACTGGTAACACACAGCCGAAACTGGTAAAACACAGCCGAAACTGGTAGATCACAGCCGAACCTGGCAAATCACAGCCGAAACTGGTAAAACATAGCCGAAACTTTTAACACACAGCTGAAGCTGGCAAATCACAGCCGAAACTGGTACACACAGCCGAAACTGGTAACACACAGCCGAAACTGGTAAAACACAGCCGAAAGTGGTAAAACACAGCCGAAACTGGTAACACACAGCCGAAACTGGTAACACACGGCCGAAACTGGTAAATCACAGCCGAAGCTGGCAAATCACAGCCGAAACTGGTAACACACAGCCGAAACTGGTAACACACAGCCGAAACTGGTGACACACAGCCGAAACTGGTAAAACACAGCCGAAACTGGTAACACACAGCCGAAACTGGTAACACACAGCCGAAACTGGTAAATCACAGCCGAAGCTGGCAAATCACAGCCAAAACTGGTAAAACAAAGCCGAAACTGGTAACGCACAGCCAAAACTGGTAACACACAGCTGAAACTGGTAAAACACAGCCGAAACTGGTAAATCACAGCCGAAGCTGGCAAATCACAGCCGAAACTGGTAAAACACAGCCGAAACTGGTTAAACACAGCCGAAACTGGTAAATCACAGCCGAAACTGGTAAATCACAGCCGAAGCTGGCAAATCACAGCCGAAACTGGTAAATCACAGCCGAAACTGGTAACACACAGCCGAAACTGGTAAAACACAGCCGAAACTGGTTAATCACAGCCGAAGCTGTAAAATCACAGCCGAAACTGGTAAAACATAGCCGAAACTGGTAACACACAGCCGAAACTGGTAACACACAGCCGAAACTGGTAAAACACAGCCGAAACTGGTAAATCACAGCCGAAGCTGGCAAATCACAGCCGAAACTGGTAAAACACAGCCGAAACTGGTAAATCACAGCCGAAGCTGGCAAATCACAGCCAAAACTGGTAAAACAAAGCCGAAACTGGTAACGCACAGCCAAAACTGGTAACACACAGCTGAAACTGGTAACACACAGCCGAAACTGGTAAATCACAGCCGAAACTGGTAAATCACAGCCGAAGCTGGCAAATCACAGCCAAAACTGGTAAAACAAAGCCGAAACGGGTAACGCACAACCAAAACTGGTAACACACAGCTGAAACTGGTAACACACAGCCGAAACTGGTAAATCACAGCCGAAGCTGGCAAATCAATTAAACTTGAATATTTCACAAGAAGCCCCTTACCTCTGGTGGGGGGAAGCCTCTATTAATATCCAACTTACTTACCACTGATCCTTGCTTAGCGGCGATCGAAGTCCAACTGGTTTCTGCGGTCTGGTTCCTCTTTTCAACTTTTTCACCCTCCTTGTTGGTCTTGTTCGGGTCTACTAGGCAACCTTTTGGTAACAACCTGGTGTGAATTATATCCTTGATAATGACAAAATACCCTTTGCAAATTAATGTCACCGAGTTTTGGCCAAGTTGAACTGAGTATGAACTCAAAGCTCGGTGTAGTGACAGAACGCATGTAATTTGTTCGTGTTTTCGTTGTAGATTTGTAATGCGTCATTACAATTCCCCCCTTCTTTAGAAAACGAGGACTTCCTCGTCTTGTCCCTTTTTTCTTTTTCTTTTCCTTTTTTTTTTCGTTTCCTTTAATAGCAAAACACCTTTTTTTCTGGATTATTTATTATATTTTTTTTTTAAACTTTTTTTTGTTTTAATTTTTTTTTTCTTTTTTATGTATATAAGACTAAAAGAAAATTGGCTTCAAGCCAAAATGATCATTTATAACTCTAATAATTTAACATAATTCAAAAGAGAAAAAAAATTTAACACAACAACTGCCTTTTTTTTTTTTCTTGGGTCATATCTTTGCCGTATGGGTTCCTGTGTTTTTAGTTTGATACTGTGAACGGCTGCATTAGTTGTAGGATTCAGCATTGGGAATTTGGGCAATTCCTGATTGAGCAAGTTGTTCAGTTGTCCTTCTTGCTCCAGAGACAAAGGCGTCCCTCCTAATAAACACAGATGATCCCGCTGAGGCGCCGCTGGCGGCGGTCTACCGTCGTTGACGAGTATTTCCGTCTTCCCCAGAGTTATCGAAAGGTTCAATTCCTTTAAGGTATCCATGCCGAGGATAACCTTTTCAGCTCAGTTTTTGAGGTACGTTATCTCCCCACGTATTTTCTGATCACCTACCCTTAAATCTACTTGGAAGTGTTAGCGAGTGGGCATACTCGTACCATCGGCCAGGTGCACTCGATGTAACTCGTATTAAACTGGCGTTTTCATTCTCCTCAGCAAGGTAAGAACTTCCTCGTTTACGAACGATTTAGTGGCTCCCGTATCAAAAAAGGCCGTTGTTGGGTATCCACAGATAGTTATTTTGACGAACATTCGCGGGTCCGCTCTACTTTGTATGGTTGATTCGCCTGGCATTAAGGCCAAGCGAGCGTTGTCGTCCTTTGTTTCCACAACTTCATTTATCGTCCCCAACGTGGGGCTCCTCCAGTCCATATAGTCCGCTGTCTGCTACACCGTCATTTGTGCAGTCGCATATTGCCGATGCTTTATGCGAGCGGCACTGGCAGTCCCGAGTCATTCGCCCATCTTCTCCGCAGAAGGAACAAAACATGCGGAAAGGCCGTCTGCAGTTGGCTTTATTGTGCCCCTTTTGCTTACAGTTCCAACAGTGAGTGTTTCGGTCGTAAGCCTCGTTATTTGTGCTTACTTGCGGGCGTTCGGGTAGGCACCGCATAGGTACAGGTGTGTTCCGGATAACGGGTCTACTTGCTGTTGGCGCCATATGGCGGTTTTCGTGGTTAATATACTCGTCCACTTCTACCAGTTCCATTAACTCTTCCAACGTGCGGAAATCCTTTCTCCGAACATAGAGATGGTATTCCGGTCTGAGCCGGTCATAAATTTTGTCGGTGTTTTCTTCTACCTTCATGGTAGGGTGTTGATGGATCAGGTACTGCAAAGATCGGATGAAATCTTTGGCCTTTTCTTTTGGCCTTGTCGTTTTCGCGCAATTTCATCTTCCAACTTATTGATATATCGGACTGGTAAGAAATGTTCTGAGAAAGTTTTGCGAAAATCGGCCCATGTCAAGAATTGCACTCGATTAATACGATACCACTCCAACGCCGTACCTCTGAGTATTTCGGGTAAGGTACGAACCATCTCTTGTGGTGGGATCCTATAACACTCCATCAATTCTTCCAGTTGCTTGATCAATTCTGAAACGTTGCCAGTGCCGTCGAACCTTACTAACCATTTTCGGACGATATTCATCACTTCGGCTTCGCGGCTCAGAATCATGCGGCCTTCTGTAGTAGGTTCATATTGTCTCGTTGGTATTAGTTGTTGTATCGGTTGGTCGGGCATGTGCTGTGTGCGACTGCTGGTGGCAATGTATTCACCTTGATCTCGTGCATGCCAGCTTGTTCTTTGGTTTGATTCATACCTGCACGGAGTTTATCGCGGGATGGCACACAGAAAAAGTAATCTTTGACCCCTTCGATCCGCGTGGTATTGTGAGTGGTTTGGTCTGATTCCTCTCCGTCGTTGGACTGCTCTACTGCTTGGCTAGAGTCGTCGTCTTGGAATTCTCTGTCTAGGGCCAGTTTTCCTACCTCTACTAGGAGGTTTTGCGTCGACTTCAGCAGTCTCGCCTCTTTAATGTAGGCGCTAAAACGGGCTCTGAGGGTTGGCAGGGTTCCCTCTGTATCCAGGTTTAATTGGGCCATTCGCTCCACAATCTCATGCTTATGCAATAGGTAAATTGCTCCTATACTAGCAAATACATCGAATTCAGGTTCGTCATCTGACATCATTTTATCTTAGCTTTTCCCAAAAGAGGAAAACGTTATCAATCGGCAAAAAAAAACTACAATTACGGTATTCAGTGCGGCTATAGTGTGTCTGGCTATCGGAGTATATACGAGTTGGCTCGTATTATCGTGCAAAACGGGAAAGTGCAATGCGGTAAACGGTAAAGTGCGGTGCGGTAAACGATAAAGTGCGGTGCGGTGAACTATAAAGTGCGGTGCGGGAAACGGTAAAGTGCGGTAAACGGTAAAGGGCAGTGCGGTAAACGGTAAAGTGCAGTGCGGTAAACGGTAAAGTGCGGTGCGGTAAACGGTAAAGTGCGGTGCGGTGAACGGTAAAGTGCGGTGCGGTAAACAGTAAAGTGCTGTGCGGTAAACGGTAAAGTGCGGTGCGATGACGGTAAAGTGCGGTGTGGTAAACGGTAAAATGCGGTGCGGTTTTAATACGGTCGGGATGCGGTCGCTAATTTGATAACGTTGTTCGTGTCCCCTTTTACTGTGGTTTTTTTTTTATTCGGTTCGTCGGTGGTGGACCTTATAGTCCCTGCTTGGGAGCCAAAATGTGAGGGTGTTTAAATTTCTCAGCTGGGGTATGCTCACCGTGTCCAGGGTTAGTTAAATAAAACACCGAAATTTAACATCAATAGGCCTTTGTCTTTATTTGTAATTAACTTTATATTATTTTGAATTTATTTCATATAGTCGGTTAACATTTCTTTTTTTTGTCTAATTCTGATTTCGTAATAATTCTTCTCATCTGGATCTCGGCTTGTGTCACTGGCCCGAAGTAGTCTACGCGATAGGTGTCGGTCAGCAGGCGGCGCGGGGTTCGTCTCTTCCGTCGATTCGGTCAGGACTGGGGTAATCGCTGTAACGCGGGTGAATCGCCTCTTATCGTGTGTAAAACACGGCCGTAACTAGTAAATCACAGCCGAAACTGGTAAAACACAGCCGAAAGTGGTAAATCACAGCCGAAGCTTGCAAATCACAGCGGAGACTGGTAAAACACAGCCAAAACTGGTAAAACACAGCCGAAACTGGTAACACACAGCCGAAACTGGTAATACACAGCCGAAACTGGTAACACACAGCCTAAACTGGTAACACACAGCCGAAACTGGTAAAACACAGCCGAAACTGGTAAATCACAGCCGAAGCTGGCAAATCACAGCCGAAACTGGTAACACACAGCCGAAAGTGGTAAAACACAGCCGAAACTGGTAACACACAGCCGAAACTGGTAACACACAGCCGAAACTGGTAAATCACAGCCGAAGTTGGCAAATCACAGCCGAAACTGGTAAAACACAGCCGAAACTGGTAACACACAGCCGAAACTGGTAACACACAGCCGAAACTGGTAAAACACAGCCGAAACTGGTAAATCACAGCCGAAGCTGGAAAATCACAGCCGAAACTGGTAAATCACAGCCGAAACTGGCAACACACAGCCGAAACTGGTAACACACAGCCGAAACTGGTAAATCACAGCCGAAACTGGTAAATCACAGCCGAAGCTGGCAAATCACAGCCAAAACTGGTAAAACAAAGCCGAAACTGGTAACGCACAGCCAAAACTGGTAACACACAGCTGAAACTGGTAAAACACAGCCGAAACTGGTAAATCACAGCCGAAGCTGGTAACACACAGCCGAAACTGGTAAATCACAGCCGAAACTGGTAAATCACAGCCGAAGCTGGCAAATCACAGCCAAAACTGGTAAAACAAAGCCGAAACTGGTAACGCACAGCCAAAACTGGTAACACACTGCTGAAACTGGTAACACACAGCCGAAACTGGTAAAACACAGCCGAAACTGGTAGATCACAGCCGAAGCTGGCAAATCACAGGCGAAACTGGTACACACAGCCGAAACTGGTAACACACAGCCGAAACTGGTAAAACACAGCCGAAACTGGTAGATCACAGCCGAAGCTGGCAAATCACAGCCGAAGCTGGTAAAACATAGCCGAAACTGGTACACAGCCGAAACATTTAACACACAGCCGAAGCTGGCAAATCATAGCCGAAACTGGTACACACAGCCGAAACTGGTAACACACAGCCGAAACTGGTAAAACACAGCCGAAACTGGTAAATCACAGCCGAAACTGGTAACACACAGCCGAAAGTGGTAAAACACAGCCGAAACTGGTAACACACAGCCGAAACTGGTAACACGCAGCCGAAACTGGTAAATCACAGCCGAAGCTGGCAAATCACAGCCGAAACTGGTAACACACAGCCGAAACTGGTAACACACAGCCGAAACTGGTAACACACAGCCGAAACTGGTAAAACACAGCCGAAACTGGTAAATCACAGCCGAAGCTGGAAAATCACAGCCGAAACTGGTTAATCACAGCCGAAACTGGTAACACACAGCCGAAACTGGTAACACACAGCCGAAACTGGTAAATCACAGCCGAAACTGGTAAATCACAGCCGAAGCTGGCAAATCACAGCCAAAACTGGTAAAACAAAGCCGAAACGGGTAACGCACAGCCAAAACTGGTAACACACAGCTGAAACTGGTAACACACAGCCGAAACTGGTAAATCACAGCCGAAGCTGGCAAATCAATTAAACTTGAATATTTCACAAGAAGCCCCTTACCTCTGGTGGGGGGAAGCCTCTATTAATATCCAACTTACTTACCACTGATCCTTGCTTAGCGGCGATCGAAGTCCAACTGGTTTCTGCGGTCTGGTTCCTCTTTTCAACTTTTTCACCCTCCTTGTTGGTCTTGTTCGGGTCTACTAGGCAACCTTTTGGTAACAACCTGGTGTGAATTATATCCTTGATAATGACAAAATACCCTTTGCAAATTAATGTCATCGAGTTTTGGCCAAGTTGAACTGAGTATGAACTCAAAGCTCGGTGTAGTGACAGAACGCATGTAATTTGTTCGTGTTTTCGTTGTAGATTTGTAATGCGTCATTACAATTCCCCCCTTCTTTAGAAAACGAGGACTTCCTCGTCTTGTCCCTTTTTTCTTTTCCTTTTTTTTTCGTTTCCTTTAATAGCAAAACACCTTTTTTTCTGGATTATTTATTATATTTTTTTTTTCTTAACTTTTTTTTGTTTTAATTTTTTTTTTCTTTTTTATGTATATAAGACTAAAAGAAAATTGGCTTCAAGCCAAAATGATCATTTATAACTCTAATAATTTAACATAATTCAAAAGAGAAAAAAAAATTTAACACAACAACTGCCTTTTTTTTTTTTTCTTGGGTCATATCTTTGCCGTATGGGTTCCTGTGTTTTTAGTTTGATACTGTGAACGGCTGCATTAGTTGTAGGATTCAGCATTGCGAATTTGGGCAATTCCTGATTGAGCAAGTTGTTCAGTTGTCCTTCTTGCTCCAGAGACAAAGGCGTCCCTCCTAATAAACACAGATGATCCCGCTGAGGCGCCGCTGGCGGCGGTCTACCGTCGTTGACGAGTATTTCCGTCTTCCCCAGAGTTATCGAAAGGTTCAATTCCTTTAAGGTATCCATGCCGAGGATAACCTTTTCAGCTAAGTTTTTGAGGTACGTCATCTCCCCACGTATTTTCTGATCACCTACCCTTAAATCTACTTGGAAGTGTTAGCGAGTGGGCATACTTGTACCATCGGCCAGGTGCACTCGATGTAACTCGTATTTAACTGGCGCCTTCATTCTCCTCAGCAAGGTAAGAACTTCCTCGTTTACGAACGATTTAGTGGCTCCCGTATCAAAAAAGGCCGTTGTTGGGTATCCACAGATAGTTATTTTGACGAACATTTGTATGGTTGATTCGCCTGGCATTAAGGCCAAGCGAGCGTTGTCGTCCTTTGTTTCCACGACTTCATTTATCGTCCCCAACGTGGGTATACTCTCTTGTTCCTTTTGCTATGTACGGAGGGGCTTCTAAAGTCCATATAGTCCGCTGTCTGCTACACCGTCATTTGTGCAGTCGCATATTGCCGATGCTTTATGCGAGCGGCACTGGCAGTCCCGAGTCATTCGCCCATCTTCTCCGCAGAAGGAACAAAACATGCGGAAAGGCCGTCTGCAGTTGGCTTTATTGTGCCCCTTTTGCTTACAGTTCCAACAGTGAGTGTTTCGGTCGTAAGCCTCGTTATTTCTGCTTACTTGCGGGCGTTCGGGTAGGCCCCGCATAGGTACAGGTGTGTTCCGGATAACGGGTCTACTTGCTGTTGGCGCCATATGGCGGTTTTCGTGGTTAATATACTCGTCCACTTCTACCAGTTCCATTAACTCTTCCAACGTGCGGAAATCCTTTCTCCGAACATAGAGATGGTATTCCGGTCTGAGCCGGTCATAAATTTTGTCGGTGTTTTCTTCTACCTTCATGGTAGGGTGTTGATGGATCAGGTACTGCAAAGATCGGATGAAATCTTTGGCCTTTTCTTTTGGCCTTGTCGTTTTCGCGCAATTTCATCTTCCAACTTATTGATATATCGGACTGGTAAGAAATGTTCTGAGAAAGTTTTGCGAAAATCGGCCCATGTCAAGAATTGCACTCGATTAATACGATACCACTCCAACGCCGTACCTCTGAGTATTTCGGGTAAGGTACGAACCATCTCTTGTGGTGGAATCCTATAACACTCCATCAATTCTTCCAGTTGCTTGATCAATTCTGAAACGTTGCCAGTGCCGTCGAACCTTACTAACCATTTTCGGACGATATTCATCACTTCGGCTTCGCGGCTCAGAATCATGCGGCCTTCTGTAGTAGGTGTTCATCGCCTTGACGACCTACTATAGCGATGACACAACAGGCGGCAATGACCAGCCCAACTATGACCTACTACAACGAATACTGATGACACAACAGGAGGCAATGACCAGCGCAACTTCGATTTGTGTTATTGTTTTTATTTCTTTATTTTAATGCTGACATATTTAAATGTTATTGATTGACATAATTTGTATATATTTTGATTTGTAAGGAAATTATTATTATATGTAATCGATACTTTGTAATAAAAATTGTATTATGTGTAATGAATAGTTTAAGTATAAAAGAGACATAATTGTCAACAATAAAAGCATTCGTCAGTAACAACCAATCATAACAAGGTGTTTTATTTACGAATCTCTACAAGAACAAGTTCAAGTGCTTGGATCTTGATTCCTACTAATCTTATTGTTTATGTACAGTAAGAAAGGTCAATAATTGTATTGAACAAATTTGACTTAACAAAACATTTGGTGACCCCGACTTTAAATCGTCAACCTAAAGATTTGGTCAGCGACACATTACGTTTTATTAGCATCAACAGCTGAAACTAAGCATCAATCCATAAAAATCTGACAAGAAGGTTCACAATGGAAACCTGGACAGCTGAACAACGTCAGGCCGGAGAAGACATACAAACCATCATCAGGAACTTCAACAAGGATTCGCCTACACGAAAAATGACGAAGGAATACTTTGCTTCACGATTAAACCGAATCGAAGCTATTTGGAAGGATTTTGAAGCCAGAGACGAAGAAATTCGGTTATCGAATCTAAAAATCGATGATGAATATTTTGCTTCGAGTTATTTCGATAAAATTAAAGAGATAACTCAAAAATACATAAAAATATTCAAGGATTCGCTAGCCAAAGTAGAGACCAGCCCAAGTAAGGAGCCGCTAACTGAGATAGAGTCCAGCGAAACTAAGAAGACACCTGAAGAAAAAACAACGCCCGAGGGAAAAGTAAAAACACCTGAGGGAGAAGAACAAACATCGCACGAGGTGCTTACTCTCATGCGTCGCCAAAAGGCACTAATGAACTCATTATCCCAGCTCATTAACGGTCGAGTTAAGGAAGAAGTTCCCATTCAATGCCTGGAGGCAATGAATAAACTCTGGAGCCAAATTGAAGAACTACATTATTCAATTTGGGAGAAGTGCGAAAACCCACTTACAGAGGGTTACGACATGAACTCTTATTCAGAGTTTGAAATAAAAATTCTGAAGAACCGATCGTCACTAAAAGGACCTACCAATAATACAAGGAATGATCATCTGTCAGTGCAGCTCCCAAAGATGACAATCCCGAAGTTTGACGGCGATTATCTAAAATGGCAGACCTTTTCTGACATCTTCACCAAGATGATACACCACCAAGATTTACCGCAAATACAAAAAATGTGGTATTTAAAAACAAATGTGTCTGGTGATTCAGAACGCCTGCTAAGGCACTTGGAACTGACAGAGGAAAACTACACGATCGCATGGAAGACTCTTCAAGACCGATTTAGCAACAAAAGGGCCCAGACGTTGTCCCTTATTCAAAAAATTTTGGGTTTGCCGCAGCAAAACTCCGAAGTAAAAACCATGAGAGAGTTTCATGATACAACTCATGAATCTTTGGCAGCTTTGAAGGCTCTCAGCATCGATACAGACTCGTGGGCTCCTCTGCTCATTCATCTATTAACAAAGAAGTTAGATCGACAAAGCCATCTACAATATGAGCAATCTGTCAAAAACCCTCGAGAACTTCCAACAATAGAAGAATTCCTCAAATTCTTGAAGAGCCGTTTTGAGGCCCTAGAAGCTGTTGGGGGAAAAGAATGAACCAAGGTGGTATCCAACATTGCTACCTCCAACATCGATAACTGCAAGGTATGTGGCAATAAGAACCACCCAATTTTTTATTGCGAAAGGTTCCTGAAGATGTCAGCCGCTGAGAGATTAAGATGGACGCAAAGACAACGATTATGCGTGAATTGTTTCAAGGCCGATCACACAGCAAAAACATGTGTGTCACGAAGCTGCTCCAAGTGCACAGGCAAGCATAACACCCTGTTGCACTTGGTACCAAAAATTCCGCGTCCATCCAACGCACCTACTAGCCAACTACTTCAGAGACTACAACTGCTAAACTTAGCACAACGAAGACTTCAGAGACTACAACTGCTAAACCTAGCACAACGAAGACTGAGGCTTCGGCACCAATGACTGTAGCAACGATTCAAAAGCTTAATTACAACCAGGACTACGTGCTGTTGGCTACAGCAAGAGTTATCATCGCCGCAAACAATGGGCAATCCTGTGTGGTCAGAGCGATTTTAGACTCAGGTTCACAGATCAATCTGGTATCAGAGAGGCTTATCAAACGCCTATCTTTATCACCCAAACCATCATCTCTATGTATCGAAGGCATCGGACGAAGAACACGAAGCTCCACACAACGAGTCAACATCAAACTTCAATCGTCAATTGGAAAGTTCAACTGCAGAGTGGAAGCATTCATCCTTCCAAGCATCGTGTCATCTCAACCTACGCAGAATCTGGATACAACAACCTGGTCCATTCCTGAAAACATCAATCTCGCAGACCCAAACTTTCATCAATCCGACAAAATTGATGTTCTTCTTGGAGCAGAATTGTATCATCAACTCATACGTCCAGAACAAATACGAATTGGTGACAAGATGCCATTGTTACAGAACACCGTCCTTGGTTGGGTTGTGGCAGGAAAAATTGAAAACGTAGCTTACAACAATGCCACTTGTGCAATCTTCTGCGAAGACGACTCTACTAATGACCTCATTGAAAGGTTCTGGAAACTGGATGACTTCGAAGACTCGCCAAGATCGATGACGACAGCTGAGAAATTTTGTGAAACACATTTCACTCAAACAGTAACCAGGTCTAATACCGGCCGCTTTGAAGTTCGACTACCATTCCGAGAAAATGGTGAAGCCTTGGGTGACTCAAAGCAAGTAGCACTCAACCGTTTTATGTCGTTAGAAAGACGACTAAACAAAAACCCAACATTGAGGAGGGATTATATAAAATTTATGGACGAATATGAAGCATTTGGACACATGGAACAAATCAATCCAACCGATATCCCAAAACCCCACTTCTTCATCCCTCATCACTGCGTACTTAAACCTGATAGCAGCACAACAAAACTACGTGTTGTCTTCGACGCATCGGCTAAAACCTCTACGGGTCTATCTCTCAATGACATACTCCATACTGGACCCACA
The DNA here is from genome assembly GCA_951509635.1 of Eupeodes luniger. Classification (NCBI taxonomy): domain Eukaryota; kingdom Metazoa; phylum Arthropoda; class Insecta; order Diptera; family Syrphidae; genus Eupeodes; species Eupeodes luniger. Next base: position 200,377,957 of record OX608073.1, on the reverse strand, counting down.
GTTCAAAGTGAACTTTTCTCGATCCTACTCCGATTTCGAATGCATAAATTTGTGTTTACAGCAGACATCGAAAAAATGTACAGACAAATTCTCGTTCATGAAGAGGATCAGAATTATCAACTCATCGTGTGGAGGCAGCAGCCATCAGAAGACATAAAATACTACAAGCTCAAAACCGTCTCTTACGGAACCTCGGCCGCCCCCTACTTGGCAACCAAATGCCTGCAGTTTTTAGCCTCTCAAAGCAAGCTAACGCATCCAATAGAAAGCCAAATCCTATTAGAGGATTTCTATGTAGACGACTGCATCAGCGGATCCAACAGCATCACTCAGGCAAAGGAAGCTCAAAAACAACTAAGGTCAATCCTGGACAACGCCGGATTTAAACTTCGAAAATGGTGTGCAAACCATCCCCAATTGTTGAATGATATTCGCCCGGAAGATCAGGAAATCTGCCTTGACTTCACTGACGCAAGCCACTGCACCATAAAAACACTTGGACTCGTTTGGGAACCTAAATCAGACGAATTATGCGGGAGGGCTCAAGTAAATGATACTTCCTCAATCACCAAACGTGTGGTAAGTTCAGAACTCGCACGAATATTCGACCCATTGGGACTATTTGGCCCCGTTGTAGTTCAAGCCAAAATCTTTATGCAAAAACTTTGGCATTCAAAACTTTCTTGGGATGACGAGCTTCCACAACACCTCAAAGAAGAATGGTTCAGCTTCAGGAAGGACATAGCAGATCTCGACCAAGCGAAAATTCCCAGACACGTTTTCAAGGGAAACCCTACGTCTATACAGATTCATACGTTCGTGGATGCTTCAGAGCGAGCCTATGGAGCTGCGGTATATTTACGTTCAACATACCAAGATCGAACAACTATCAACAGGCTACTGTGTGCAAAATCGCGTGTAGCCCCAATAAAACAACAAACACTTCCTCGACTCGAACTATGCGCTGCAGTATTAGGAGCTGAACTCACCCGCAGAGTACGAGAAGATGTGCGACTTCCAGAAGCGGCAGTATTTTTTTGGACAGATTCCCAAATTGTTCTTTCCTGGATAAACTCAACGTCATCTTCATATCACACCTTCGTAGCAAATCGAATCGCAAAAATACAAGAACACTCATGGGGAGCCCTGTGGCGTCATGTGCCATCAAAGGAAAATCCCGCAGACTTGCTCTCTCGAGGAATATCTGCACGAAACTTCATGTCTTGTCACATGTGGCTTTATGGACCTTTCTTTTTACATGGAGATGAATCAGCGTGGCCACAAACATCTCCAAGGGAACAAGAACCTCATTCAGATCTTGAACGAAAAAGAAAACACATTGTTGCTATAGCACTACAAGACGATCCTCCAAGTCAATTCATCTACAAGATACAACATCGAAATTCATTCAAGTTTCTACAAAATACCATTGGCTATATGCTCCGGTTCATCAAAAGGGCCAAGAAACTCAAGGTGAATCCGGAGGGACAGAAGGCGCTTTCACCCAAGGAGCTTAACGAATCTCTCATGACTATCATAAGGCAGATACAATCCATTGAATTCAAGGGCGAAATTCAAGATCTTAAAAGAAATAAGGGCCTATGCAAATCTAGTGCATTTATAACTCTGGCACCATTTTTAGACGACAACAACGTTCTTCGAGTAGGAGGACGACTAGAAGCTGCATCAATATCATTTGATGCAAAACATCCAATATTACTCCCCTACAACGAATCAATTACAAAGTTGCTTTTCAAATTTAAACATGACTCACACAATCACTGTGGACCGCAAACCTTATTATCCATTCTTAGACAACAGTTTTGGCCAATTAAGGGGAAGATCACAGCTCGACACACAGTTCATAACTGCATTAGATGTACAAGAACCAGACCAAATCTAATGACCCAAATAATGGGTAATCTTCCTGCCGACCGAGTTACTCCAAATAGACCATTCCTTATCAGCGGTGTAGATTTCTGTGGACCCCTGTGGGTGCACTTCAAAATCAGAGGTAAGAAACCACACAAGGTTTACTTAGCAGTGTTTTGCTGCTTCTCAACTAAGGCAGTGCACTTGGAAATAGTAACAGATTTAACCACTGAAGCCTTTATTGGGGCCGTGAGAAGATTCATTAGTAGAAGAGGAAGAATCCAGACGCTATATTGTGACAATGCAACCAATTTCGTCGGAGCCAAAAATCAGCTTGCCGAGCTCAAGGATATATTACACACAACAGAAGCAAGAGAATCCATCATCAAGGCCAGCAGCGATAAGGGAATAACCTTTAAGTTCATTCCACCAAGAGCCCCCCACTTCGGCGGATTATGGGAAGCAGCAGTCAAATCAGCGAAACATCTCCTACTCCGAACAGTATCTACAGCCTCATTAACCCATGAGGAACTAGAAACTGTGGTCATAGAAATAGAGGCAATTCTGAATTCAAGGCCACTAACTCCACTGTCAACTAACCCAAATGATCTTGCCGCACTTACACCTGGACATTTCTTAATAGGAGAACCTCTTACCGCACAAATTGACCCCGATATAGTTCCAGAGACCAAAAATCTAAGAAATCGGTGGAGTACCATCTGCTACCTTAAACACGAATTTTGGAAACGATGGTCAACAGAGTACCTCAATCAACTCCAACAAAGAAACAAGTGGAACACGAGCCAACAAAATATAAGAATTGGCGACCTAGTCATCATAAAGGAAGATAACATTCCAACCCTCAAATGGCCGTTGGGAAGAATTGTCGACATCTTTAAGGGACAGGATGACATAATTCGAGTGGTTAACGTAAAAACACAGTCAGGAATATTAAAACGACCTATTCATCGTCTAGCTCCACTCCTTGACGATAGCGAAGATGTCAACCAGGAACAGGAAGATGAGGACACACAAGCAGAAACATCACCAAAACGAGGGAAAACATGCAATACTTCATTAATCACAACGGTAATTCTATCATTATTCTTGCTTCCAATGGTTATTGCATCACCGATAAACATTACAAGATTCAAAAACAATCCTGGACTATACTTCGAAAATCTTGGCTCCACCAACCTGATTGCAAACGAATGGAACCTAGTCACATATTATGACCTAGCACCCATCCGAGCTGAGCTTGAGGCATTCAACAACGGAACAAAGGCTCTCCAACACTTATGTAATCAACTACAGCTTAGAACAACATGTAATGCGATGGTTACCTACCTAACGAATATGAAGATATCACTCCAAGGAGACACCAACTTAATCTCAAGACATCGAAGTACTAGAGCAGCAATAAACGTTGTGGGAAACATAGCTCATACGTTATTCGGGCTACTGGACTCTGACTATGCAGAAGAATTGTCTAAAACAATCGACCATATAAACAATAATGAGGCTCTTTTATTATCGATGTTAAAAAATCAGACGTCTGTCATCGACTCAACCATCAACATAATAAAGCATGATCAGCTGGAGGTTCGAAATCGCATAAACATGCTTCAAAACCAAGCCAACGAGATTATTGGAAGAATCGGAAACACAACTGACCAGCTTAGAGTATTTCAAATCTTCACTACACTCGCAATGCAACTAATGATGATGGCATCTAATCTTCAAAGGATCGAAGGCACGATTCTTAAGACACTAACGGATGTACACTATGGCAACATCAACCCTCTACTGCTCTCACCTACTCAACTTAAGGCTGAAATCATGAACATAAAAAATCATTTACCACTGTCACAAAAACTACCATTCGAGCAAGAAGATTTGCTCCAATTCTACAAAATATCAACAACTAAGGGTGGTTCCGCAGGAAAACACTTAATTTTCGTAATCACCATTCCACTCGTTGAACAAGAAGCTTTTGAGCTATTCCAAATAACACCAGTTCCTTTGATACTAAACAACACGCTTCTGAAAATTAATCCAGCCATAGAAATCCTGGCCATAAACCGTCATAGAGACCAATATTTTCCAATGACTTCATCAGAATTCAAGGAGTGCAACAAAGGAAAGGAAATGCAGTTTTTCTGCTCAAACCGAAAGGCAAAATATCACTCCGGTTCACAAGCGTTCAACTGTGAATTCTCTCTTTTTATCAACGACACCGCAACATCATGTAACATTGTTAAATCCATCAACAACATTCTATGGACCCAGTTGAACAATAGAAATCAATGGATATTTGGAGCACTTAAAAATATTCAACTTACAGCTGTATGCAAAACCGAAACCCTTCAAATGGAGCTCTATGGAGCTGGACTGCTCTCAATCGAGAACGATTGCAGAATCCGGAACAATCTGGTTACAATTCAAGGAACCCAGATGACCATAAGCAATGTACATTCATCCTTCATAAGTTTTGGAAACTTATCAGCAATAGCGAAGCCTAGTGATGTTCACGCAGCTTTAGATCTAATCCCAATTTTCAACAACACTCACGTTGACTCACTAACAACACTCCAAACTCAGCTGTCGACATTGCAAAATCAGAATCTCGCAGACCTCAACGAAAAAATATTTACGAACAACATTCAACATTACGCAATCAGCTATCTGGCTTTAATCATAGCAGTCTGTCTTGGAATCATATTTCTGTTCAGAGCTCGGAAGCAAGGGACGTCAAACAAAATTCCCCTTCCTTTACCGCACAAGACTCAATACAACGTCTCAGAGGTATAATTCTTGAATGAGTACCCATTCAACGCGGGGAAGAATGTTCATCGCCTTGACGACCTACTATAGCGATGACACAACAGGCGGCAATGACCAGCGCAACTATGACCTACTACAACGAATACTGATGACACAACAGGAGGCAATGACCAGCGCAACTTCGATTTGTGTTATTGTTTTTTGTATTGAACAAATTTGACTTAACAAAACAGTAGGTTCATATTGTCTCGTTGGTATTAGTTGTTGTATCGGTTGGTCGGGCATGTGCTGTGTGCGACTGCTGGTGGCAATGTATTCACCTTGATCTCGTGCATGCCAGCTTGTTCTTTGGTTTGATTCATACCTGCACGGAGTTTATCGCGGGATGGCACACAGAAAAAGTAATCTTTGACCCCTTCGATCCGCGTGGTATTGTGAGTGGTTTGGTCTGATTCCTCTCCGTCGTTGGAATGCTCTACTGCTTGGCTAGAGTCGTCGTCTTGGAATTCTCTGTCTAGGGCCATTTTTCCTACCTCTACTAGGAGGTTTTGCGTCGACTTCCGCAGTCTCGCCTCTTTAATGTAGGCGCTAAAACGGGCTCTGAGGGTTGGCAGGGTTCCCTCTGTATCCAGGTTTAATTGGGCCATTCGCTCCACAATCTCATGCTTATGCAATAGGTAAATTGCTCCTATACTAGCAAATACATCGAATTCAGGTTCGTCATCTGACATCATTTTATCTTAGCTTTTCCCAAAAGAGGAAAACGTTATCAATCGGCAAAAAAAACTACAATTACGGTATTCAGTGCGGCTATAGTGTGTCTGGCTATCGGAGTATATACGAGTTGGCTCGTATTATCGTGCAAAACGGGAAAGTGCAATGCGGTAAACGGTAAAGTGCGGTGCGGTAAACGATAAAGTGCGGTGCGGTGAACTATAAAGTGCAGTGCGGGAAACGGTAAAGTGCGGTGCGGTAAACGGTAAAGTACGGTGCGGTAAACGGTACAGTGCGGTGCGGTGAACGGTAAAAAGCGGTGCGGTGAACGGTAAAGTGCGGTACGGTGAACGGTAAAGTGCGGTGCGGTAAACAGTAAAGTGCGGTGCGGTGAACGGTAAAGTGCGGTGCGGTAAACAGTAAAGTGCTGTGCGGTAAACGGTAAAGTGCGGTGCGATGACGGTAAAGTGCGGTGTGGTAAACGGTAAAATGCGGTGCGGTTTTAATACGGTCGGGATGCGGTCGCTAATTTGATAACGTTGTTCGTGTCCCCTTTTACTGTGGTTTTTTTTTTATTCGGTTCGTCGGTGGTGGATCTTATAGTCCCTGCTCGGGAGCCAAAATGTGAGGGTGTTTAAATTTCTCAGCTGGGGTATGCTCACCGTGTCCAGGGTTAGTTAAATAAAACACCGAAATTTAACATCAATAGGCCTTTGTCTTTATTTGTAATTAACTTTATATTATTTAGAATTTATTTCATATAGTCGGTTAACATTCCTTTTTTTTTGTCTAATTCTGATTTCGTAATAATTCTTCTCATCTGGATCTCGGCTTGTGTCACTAGCCCGAAGTAGTCTACGCGATAGGTGTCGGTCAGCAGGCGGCGCGGGGTTCGTCTCTTCCGTCGATTCGGTCAGGACTGGGGTAATCGCTGTAACGCGGGTGAATCGCCTCTTATCGTGTGTAAAACACGGCCGTAACTAGTAAATCACAGCCGAAACTGGTAAAACACAGCCGAAAGTGGTAAATCACAGCCGAAGCTGGCAAATCACAGTGGAGACTGGTAAAACACAGCCAAAACTGGTAAAACACAGCCGAAACTGGTAACACACAGCCGAAACTGGTAATACACAGCCGAAACTGGTAAAACACAGCTGAAACTGGTAAATCACAGCCGAAGCTGGCAAATCACAGGCGAAACTGGTACACACAGCCGAAACTGGTAACACACAGCCGAAACTGGTAAAACACAGCCGAAGCTGGCAAATCACAGCCGAAACTGGTAAAACACAGCCGAAACTGGTAGATCACAGCCGAAGCTGGCAAATCACAGCCGAAACTGGTAAAACATAGCCGAAACTGGTACACAGCCGAAACTTTTAACACACAGCCGAAGCTGGCAAATCACAGCCGAAACTGGTAACACACAGCCGAAAGTGGTAAAACACAGTCGAAACTGGTAACACACAGCCGAAACTGGTAACACACAGCCGAAACTGGTAACACACAGCCGAAACTGGCAAATCACAGCGGAGACTGGTAAAACATAGCAAAAACTGGTAAAACACAGTCGAAACTGGTAACACACAGCCGAAACTGGTAATACACAGCCAAAACTGGTAAAACACAGCGGAGACTGGTAAAACACAGCCAAAACTGGTAAAACACAGCCGAAACTGGTAACACACAGCCGAAACTGGTAATACACAGCCGAAACTGGTAAAACACAGCCGAAACTTTTAACACACAGCCGAAGCTGGCAAATCACAGCCGAAACTGGTAACACACAGCCGAAAGTGGTAAAACACAGCCGAAACTGGTAACACACAGCCGAAACTGGTAACACACAGCCGAAACTGGTAAACCACAGCCGAAGCTGGAAAATCACAGCCGAAACTGGTAAAACACAGCCGAAACTGGTAAATCACAACCGAAGCTGGCAAATCACAGCCGAAACTGGTAAAACACAGCCGAAACTGGTAACACACAGCCGAAACTGGTAACCAAAAACACTCCATTACCAAGACCGGAATTTCAGACTGACATTTCGGTTTGCCCACAAGCTAACTACACACTAAATGTGAGAAAGTGTGCGTGAAATGATGCAAAAAACCAAATACATTCTCACATTTAGTGTTTCGGCCCATCAAAATGCTTCATTATAGTAATCAGCCCCATCTAAATGCTTTATTTGGAATGTTTCATGGCCTCGTTCAAAAACTAAACAATCCTTACCAACAGAATCTGAAGTGCTGACATGGTCTTAAATTGGAAGAATTGGAAGATTTGTATAGCTTTTTAATTTCAATCGAAATAAATGTTGTAAATGTATATTAGATAAAATAAAATTGACCAAATACATATTATTTATTGATTTATTAGTTTATTATTATTTATTTTGTTTACTTAACTAATTTGCGAACGCAACATGCGCTGCAACTGGTTAAGTATAATTATTGCAAATGGACAAAAGTGTAACTCAATACTTAATAAGACAACAAAACAGACAATTTTTTCAGCTGTAGTTTGCTAAGAGCATTTTCTTGGCGACGTTGGAAGTTCAGGTGGAAACAATAGGCGGGTGCCTCCGTATTTTTTTGTACAGACATTGCTACGAGAAGCATACTTGTGAAGTTCCATTGCCAACTTTAGCTAGTTCAGATTCCTCAATTAGATTAGAACTATCATCATTTAAGCAGTTCGGTAGTTGCAAGACCAAATTTTAGTTTTGTTTGTTGCAGAAATATTCCTGAAAATTTCTTTTTAAGGGACTATGTTAGAGTAAGAATTTTGTTTTGTAGTTAGATCAGGAAATAAAAATTTTGAGGGAAACATGTTCTAAAAATAAGTTGCTTTGTGTAAAGCATCTTTAAGGAATAGAAATAGGCAATATGGTTACACACAATACCAACTAAATGAGTGCAATAAATAGATTTAAGTAACTTTTTTTTATTCCAGTATGGGGAAACCGAACACCCAATAGAAAAAAAACCGGTATACGCGCCAAAATCCATACTTCTTGACTAAATAATGTTATCTTCTATGTTTACGCATAAAATTACGAATTTTGTAGCATATGAAAATTTTTAGACATTTAACAATCTGAAAAATTAAATATGCTATGAAATAATTGGCTGCTATTAATGCTAATTTTTTTTCTAAAAAGTTGATGAAGGTTAGCCGAAGCGGAAATTTCTGTAATGAACGTATTTAAAATATTATTGGCTTTCTCCAAAATATTTTTCTACGCTAACCTCTGCTTTATATCTGAAATCTATTCTTTATGTATATCTTCTTCTATGTTCTGCATTTATAAAACATAATCTACGGTAGTATTTATTATATTACGAAAAACAAAAACATATACGTAAAACTCATTAATTTTTCGTCATTATTAGAAGCATTTTTACTAAACATACTTTTCAAACAATAATAAGTAAACTTGAACTTTGTTAACTTAACATTTTTAAGGAATGAATGAAAATTATATTTTGTGTTAAACTGTGGAAATTCACTAAAAAAACTTCTGTACGTCAACAATAAACATTCATGACGATTACATGTTCTATTGAATTGGTTGTGCATGAATTCAGAACGATTTTAAGACGTTTTCATTTTGTGATATAAGTCAAAATTTACATTTTATTTGCTCTGCATTTATTCAACAGGTTCGCTATAATCGTTCTGATTACTTTTTTAAAACATTTGTGTTCCTTTGATGCATAGTTTTTTTTTTGATCGCAAATACATGTATGCTTCCATCAATAAAGAATGTTATAGATAAGATATTTTTCGATTATAACTCTTTTTTTAAATATACAAACTATAAATATACTTGGATTAATTAAATTGATACAGATTTTAATTACTTGCAAACAAAATATTTGGGCCGTTCGTTAACGAAAATTTATTAGAATTCAATACAAAAATTGCACTCGCACCCTTAAATTGATGGTTCTTCGAACGCATCTTTGATACAAAAATCCGAGGTTTATTATGAAATTTAAAGAATTTCGTAGTGATTACTGTTAATTAGTGAATTAATTATAATAAACTGATGTTGAACATGCTTTTTTCAAGACAAAAAGGTACATTGGTTCACTATCCACAAAATTCTTGCAAAATTAAAGCTTAAAACTGACTTTTTCATCGAAAAAAGTAAAAAGAAAAACCTGAAAAAACTTATTAACCACTCCATATTGTTTTTGCTTTGCAAAGTGCCGCTAGCCCACGGCATCGTTTTTTTTGTTTGTGCTCACATCTATTCATGGACTAATTGTCAAAATTACAAATACAACAATGTAAACAAACGGGTTTTGGAGAGTGAAACGTACGAAAGATTCCGGTCTTGGTAATGGAGTGTTTTTGCTGGTAACACACAGCCGAAACTGGTAAATCACAGCCGAAGCTGTCAAATCAATTAAACTTGAATATTTCACAAGAAGCCCCTTACCAGAGTATATCTAATAATGAGTAGGGACACTCTCCACGTTTTCGTTCTGAGTTCATATTTTAAATAACCGCTATGTCACACAAACACGAGAAATAGATGGTAATAAGAAGTGTTACAGTGTAAAAGAGAAGGAAGAAAAAGAGTTTTTCTTTCGACTGTAGCATAGGGTGTTCCGAAAAATAAAGGCATATCTATATAATTTTTTAGAGTAATTTTATTTAGGTCTTATAAATAATGTTTTACATATGTGTAACGCTTAAATATTTATGCTTATTGCTAGATTTTTTCATAGTTGCATTAAAATTCTCAAGGATATGGTATACTCGAACTCGTATAAAAAACTTTATAATAAAGTCCTTATTTTGGTTCTTACAGCAATTGTAATCAAATTAATTTTTTTAAATATCAAACATTTTCATTTCAAAATTATTACAAAAATATTAATTTGGAAAATTAGTTAAATTTTTGTTCGAGGCTCTCTAATGCATCTACAAAATCTTGTTGTGGTCGTGTTAAATTCGCACCATCAAATTCTTTAAAATCTGTGAATATGGAGGAAATATTAGGTTGCTGGCTCAGTTCCACTTCACACTTATGGTTTTGACGGTATTTTTTCAAAATATAGCCCGCAAATAATAAAACGCAATTTGACAACCAAAATCAACAGTTTTGTAGTCAGATTCGGTTTCAAAAGCTTAAATTACTTCGTCTTTTTTTCTTCGTTTGATTTAATATGGATATCAATATGCGGCAGTTCCAAATTTATAGTTGGCTAGCAGTTTCCTTGGATAATGTCCTCCATATACTTGGCCGCAAACGACCTTTTGAAAGCACATGTGAATTGAAAAGGAGTCAGCAACTTATAATTTCCTCCTCGAAACAATCTTGATTAAGGTTTCTTGTGAGAAGAAATGTAATAAGTTATAGCTGCAAATTTTAAACGAATTTTGGAAGCGGAAAACATATCTTTTGAGAAATGATTTTCGCAGACCCTTAAATCTCGTGAAATTTGCTGTTCTAACAAATATGGTTTGTAAATAGCACTTAACCACTTAGTTCTCCTGAAGAAAGAAAAAATAATTATTTGTAACCGTATTTTAAGTCGGATCGCAATCTCAGGCAGTTGATGTTATTGTGTTTACAAAACGCTGAAAGGGCTCGAAGTTACAACCAAAATTAAAATTGATCAAAAACCACGCAATCTACTACCACGAACTAAAAAAGCATTCAGATCGTACATCTTTTATAACAAAAAAACATAATCATAGCCTAAGATTATAAAACTCCAGAGATTTTAAATCTATTTTTTGTACTCAACACAAAAAAACCATTGCAATTTTTACATACTCAATAACACAACGTCAAATATTGCTTACCTTTCTATATTTTCTGGCAGTTTAAAATATTTAACACCAGAATTAACTTCTTCTTCTCGACCGCATTAATAAATTAAATTTAAATAATGTTTACCCATTTTAATTTTTATTTCAATCACTTTTAAGATACACAAGTCACCCTTTATCCAACTCACTGAAACACTTTCGCACACATTCAACAAATACAATTCAAACCAGATCGCCTTTAAAAATGCATTATGAAAAAATGTAAACAATTCCTATTCCACCCCTAATTACATTTTAGTGTCACCAGCTGTTTTAAATACGTACTAAAGAAGTAAAAAATACTGTTTCTTATACTACGCTAAACATAGTTTTTTTTTATGTTTTTAGAAGAACAAAACAAAGATGAAGTTGCAATTTTCATATTTCAGAACAATTAATTTGTTTAAAAAATACTTAAGAGGTACAATTTATAAAATAAAAAAGTGACAAAATAAATAAAAGAAGAGTAGAGGCTGGTCACATTCAATTAATGAAAAGCACAGCAAAACCACACACACACATGCGATCAAACTGGATCGCCTTTAAAAATCCATTATGAAAAAAGACCTCATTTATGTATCATACGATCGAAGGTGTATGTGTTGGTGTTGGGAAAACCGATTGTGTATCTTTCTAACATTAGCTATGTCAGGTAAAGATTAAAATAGATACATTTGACCTGTTTTCACTCATAATAATTTTTTGTTTTGTTTTATTGTTCATTTTTAATTGTATTAGTAGGTGTTGCATATGTGTAGAGAGTGTCCCTACTCATTATAAGATATACTCTGCTATTAATATCCAACTTACTTACCACTGATCCTTGCTTAGCGGCGATCGAAGTCCAACTGGTTTCTGCGGTCTGGTTCCTCTTGTCAACTTTTTCACACTCCTTGTTGGTCTTGTTCGGGTCTACTAGGCAACCTTTTGGTAACAACCTGGTGTGAGTTATATCCTTGCGAATGACAAAATACCCTTTGCAAATTAATGTCACCGAGTTTTGTCCAAGTTGAACTGAGTGTAAACTCAAAGCTCGGTGTAGTGACAGAACGCATGTAATTTGTTCGTGTTTTCGTTGTAGATTTGTAATGCGTCATTACAATGTGTTTGTGTAGAACAGGGGCGAATGCAGGTGGAGGTTTTGGGGGTTAAAACCCCCCGAAATATCAGAATATGTGCAGTAATCAAATATCCATTATTGTTCAAAATAAAATAAAAACAGAAATGGTACAAAATTAATTTCCAACTCAAATTCTCAAACTATGCTAAAGGAAAAATTTTAATAAATTTGCTAGGGCGGCGCGCCGCCAGCGCGGTGATAGAAATTGTGCACAAAACACAAACACGCTAAATCAGAACAATAAATGTCTGCATTTTTTTGTAAGTAAAGAAAGAAAAATATTTGTCTTGTTTTCATTCATACTAACAATTAAAGTGTTTAGTATTTTTATTTTCTAACACTGAGGTAGAAGATGAAGGGTTTTTAACGTTTTGTATGGATGCTCTCTTTTGTATTTTTTATGTTTATTTTTTAAAAAATAAAAACAATTATATTTTTTCTTTTAAAAAATTAACAATTTAATAAACTTTAAGTTACAAACAAATATATTAAATTAAATAAAACAAGATACGCGTTTCGGAACTCTTGTTCCATCATCGGGCTGTACTGTTAACTAAACTTTTGATGTCAGTTTTCTATTGTTTTGAATGTGGGAGCTTTTTGGGAAGCTTTCTTTTTTCTTATTTCTTTTTCTTGTTTATTTCGAATTTCAAAGCTGTGTCAAATAATATGTTCTGTTTTATTGTTAATTTGTCATTTAATAATCTGTCTTGTTCTATCTTGTTGGCTTTATATTGCCATGTTTCTTATGGCTAAAAATGAAAAATTGAAAACAGAAAATGACCTTGTTGTACCTACCTACTCTTTTTTGAAACGATCTCATGGCCACTTATGACACATTTGAAAATCAAAACACCGAAAAACTGTTCGGTTCATTAATGTTAGTTTTAACTGTAAATTAAAAAAAAATATTTTAACTTAACTTTTTTCACTTCTTGAATTGTGACACAAGAATATTTTAAAATAAAAACAGCAACCCTGTTTGCCTTTGTCACGTTTTTTCCCTATTTTTCAAAAACAAGAATCAATCAATTAATAATGAAAGTTACGTGATGTCTCCTAAATTTAACATTTTTAAACATTTGAATGCGTTTCTGCATTTAAACATACCTTAATGTAAGACACAAAACAATATGGGGCATATTTATAGTCATATTTTAAACCCGAGTCTATTTGAACTGGAGTCTAAATTTAACATAAAGGTTAGACACAACTGCTATTCATAAGGAATTTTCCAGCTCTGTTTAGTTAGAAACAGGTTTAAGACATATTCTAATACAATTTTGAAAAATTTCACTTGAATACCTATACAAAATGGTTCGTAGAGGGTAACAAAATAAATTGCGTTAGCTGGAGAGCCAAAATCTTTGAAACCCTTTAAACTATTTTGTTTGCTGTGCCAAAAAAAAAGAAAAAAAAAACACGACATTTAAAATAAAAAATAATATAATGTACATATTTATATAAGTACGGTTGTGATTATTTTTGCTCTATTTAAAATCAAATACAAATTTATTTCTTTTTTTGAAAAATAAAAACAAAAAATTCATTTTTTCAATCCAATTTTAGTGATAAATACATTTACACCAGGTAAATCTTAATTATTTAAGAAAAAACCCAAATATTTAAGTGCTGTAAAATTTTGTAAAGTCCTATGAGCGATAAAAAAAGAAAGAGCTGTCAAACACCACCTAAAGACTCGAACCTATCTAGCTCAGAAGAAAATTCAAAACCAGCCGCAAAAATATTTAAATCCTCAACAAAAATGCCAATTTCTGATTCAGATTTAATTAAAATAAAATCAATCATTGATGGTTCAATCGATTCAAAGATTACAACAAAGCTCGTTAACCTTGCCACAAAGGATGACCTCCAAACCTTGTCATCTGAGATAACCGCATTAAAAAAACAAAATGAAGAGTTAACAACAAAAGTCCAACATATTGAAGCCCGTTGCAATAATTTAGAAATGGAACTAGAATTACAAAACCGGGAACTAAAGGCAAGTAATGTTATTCTAACCATCCCTAAAAACAACATTGACGTACAAAAAACAGTTGATGTCATAGTTGACCTTTTGCTTGGTACACAGGATAAACACGAAATGCCACCAGCTATTAAATTAAACGAAAATCAATCCATCACTAAATTGAAACTATCCACTGGCTCAAGTTTCTTGGCAACGAGAATGCTTAAAAATGCAACAAAGTTGAAAGGCACAAGTTTCTATATCCAGCGCGACCTAACCAAACAACTACAGCACAAACGACGGATTCTGTTAAGTTATAGAAAGGTTATTAAATCTAAAAAACCCAATGCACAAATTTTATCAAAAAACAATGCTTTAGTTATTGGAAAGGATATATTTTATTTAACAAATAACAATAAATTAATTCACAACAATAATGATGGAGAACAGGTGCTAATAAAAATGTTTGGAGAACTGAATTTCGAAGCTGTCAAACTGACATTGATGTCAAACAGCCAACAAGCAAATAGCGAAATAACATCAGTGATGGCAACTTCTTCGAACGGAGGAGAAAGTAGTAGAAATAGTAGTATTCAACATTGATATGAAAAAACCGTCAGCTCAAGTATTATTAGTTTACAAAATATTTTATCTTATAATATATCAGGTTTAAATAATAAATTATTATATGTAGATTTTTTTAAATATGTACAAAGTTTTCAAATCTTTTTTTTATTCGAGACACATATAACACAGGAAAATATTATTAAATTTACAATCTACTTTAGTCAATATAAATTACATTGGGTAGCAGCAACACGTACACTGTACGTCGTACAGCTAAGAAAGGCCGGGCAAGCGGCGGAAATCTTTTTGGGATCAGAACTTCACTCTTAAAAACATACGACTTTGTGGACATATGCGGATATACTGTCGTTAAACATTTACTACAGAATAATATGTTTATAGTACCTTTTTATATCAACTGTAATAACTGGATCGAAGATGCTGAAGAATTAAATAATGTACTATTTCACTTATCGAGTAAAAACGTAATGGTAATTGGAGATTTAAACGCAAGGATAGGAAACATGCAGACGGCAACTACTGTCTTACAAGAAACAAACCCTACCAACATTTATAACAACCGCACATCCAAAGATACCGTCTACAATCAAAATGGAACAAAACTTCTTGATATTCTTCAAATCTATGATTTATGTATTCTAAATGGCTGTACCGAAGGGGATCGAGAAGGTCATTATACTTTCATTGGAGGTCAAGGCAAATCTGTGATAGACTATTGTGCAGTAAATAACGACTGGGTAGATCTTATAACCAAGTTTGAAGTTCAAACAAAAACTTATTCCGATCATTTACCTATAGTTATTGAATGGACTAATAATGCTATAAGAAACGAAAAAACTCTTAATTTGCTCCCAAGAATGAACTGGAAAATACAAAAAATAAATATATACCATGAAGCTATAGACACCTTTTTTTCAAATACGGTGTTGAACACAGAGTCGGTAGAAGAATACTCTTCGCAAGTAATATCATGCATTAGAAGTTCTTCTTCAATTAAAATGACAACTGGAGAAAAATTTTACAAGCAAAAGTGGTTTGACTCCGAATGCTCGAAGTTCCGTAAGAAATCCTTTGCTCTATTACACGCATGGAGAGAAACAGATTCCGAAGTTTTAAAGAAATGGTATGCTGAAGCCAACACCTCTTATAAAAATATGTGTCGTGTGAAGAAAATCAACTGGGAAAACAACAAAGCTATTCAACTTGCAAATATTAAAAACTCAAAAGAATTCTGGAAAGCAACAAAAGAGATAAATGGTTCTAAATTTAAAATAGGTACAGGCGTTTCTGCAGCACACCTAACACTGTACTTTCAAACTCTACTTCGTGATCAAAGAAACATAACCTTTTTAACTGCCGAACCTCTTATCGTCGATGATATTCTGGATTGTGAAATCTCTTTGGTGGAAATTGAAAATGTCTTAAAAAAATCAAAAAATGGAAAGGCACCGGGAGAAGATGGTATCCCGTACGAATTTTTTAAAAATGCTACGCCAGTATTTCTGTTGCACCTCAAAAAACTGTATGACAACATTTTTTCGAACTCTATTGTACCAAAATCTTTTAAAAACTCTGTAATCTTCCCCATACACAAAAAAGGCGCTTTAGATAAAGCCGAAAACTACCGTGGCATATCGTTTATGAACACCATTGGCAAACTCTTTTGTGGAATTCTAGTCGCTAGACTTGAAAAATGGATTGATGAAAACAACACCATGACCGAACTACAGGCAGGATTCAGAAAAAACTACTCGACTATCGACCACATTTTTAGTCTAACTGCAATAGTGAAAGGTTTTCAAGCGAGAAACAAAAAGGTGTACGCACTTTTTGTAGATTTTAAGGCGGCTTTCGATCTCATTCATAGAAACGCGCTTTTGTACAAGTTATCGCAA
This sequence comes from Eupeodes luniger, assembly GCA_951509635.1. NCBI lineage: Eukaryota > Metazoa > Arthropoda > Insecta > Diptera > Syrphidae > Eupeodes > Eupeodes luniger. Next base: position 200,361,180 of record OX608073.1, on the reverse strand, counting down.
ATCGGACTTTCTACCAAATTCATTCAGATCATCAAAGAAATGTATTGTGGAACTAATGCTGCTGTTTGGGATGGAAACAATATATCGGATTGGTTTGAAACAGATAGTGGTGTGAAGCAGGGATGCCCACTTAGTGCATTGTTATTTGCACTTTTTATAAACGATGTTGTGACCGAACTACCTGGTGGAATCAGAATTGCAGGCACCATAGTAAATGTTCTTTTGTACGCCGATGATTTGGTAATTTTATCTGAAAATCCGCAAAATCTACAATTGATGATAAACCGCCTTGTTTCATTCTGTGAGAAGTGGGGACTTATCATTAACACAGATAAATCGAAGGTAATGGTTTTCTCAAGAAATAATCGGGGTAACCCAACACAAAACTATAATTGGTTCTTGGGAACTAACCGTCTTGATGTTGTGAGAGAATATACTTATTTGGGAGTAAAGCTTAATACAACACTTGATTTCAAAACACATTTTGAAGAAAAAACTAAAACTTGCCAGAAACTTATAAACTCTACTTGGAAAAATGTTTTGTTTAATGAACACGTTAGTCTGTCAACAAAGTACAAAATCTTTGATTCAGTCGTTAAATCGACATTGTGTTACGCTGCAGAAGTATGGGGAACTGATGAATTTGAAGAAATGGAAAAGCTGCAAAGAAGTTTCATCAAAAAATTGTTCAACCTACCAATAAAAACTCCAAATTATGCTATTTACTTAGAAACAGGTTTACCCAAAATTTTTACTAGTACTCTTAAAACACAAGCCGACTATATTCTAAAAGTACTCGACTTCCCCGAATCACGACTCGTATGGAAAATGCTACAGTATGAAATCCGAAATAAAGATTGGTGGATGGAGAAATGGCGAAATCTTGGCGAAGTCTATGGAGAAAATACCAACATAATTCCAGGCGATAGAATAACAATAAAAGATCGGTTGTATCGTACAATACAAAAGTTTGAAGACAATCAGAGAGCGTTGCTTGTAGCGGAAGCCCAACAGTCGGATAGCAGATTCTTGTACTCAAAACTCAACTATAATCTAGAAGCTGATAACTATTTTTGTGATTTGCATAGTTACCAACAAATCTCTTTAATATTTAGAACTAGATGCGAGGTCCTTGGGCTAAACGGTGCACCATATAATGGAAGTTTTGATCGGTTTTGCACATTGTGTAACCTCAAATCAAAAGAGGACTGCTTTCACTTTATTGGAGTGTGCCCAATTTATGCAGTACAAAGACAACAATATTTAGGAGCTAAATATTTAACGGTGCAAGAAACAGTTAATTTGCTAAATGGCCCCAACTGGAAAAATCTTTATTTATTCTTAAAAAGTGCATATAAATATAGAATGTTATTGATAACTGAATTTGATTAAAACAAAATTGTAATGTAAACTTCTTAAACCAAAAAAAAAAAGAAATTAAATTGTTAAAATATTATTGCCAACTGAGCTTATAAATTCTTTTTTATAATAATCATGTTATTACTTTATAAAATCAATAAATTAATTACTTACTTACATACTTATAAGTACCTAATACTCATACATTACCACACGTGTTACAAAATTAATTGCAAATACATAACAAACACCTATTATATAAAACGAGTACCTTACCAAATACAAAAGTTAACACAGCCCAAAAATAACGATATAAAAACATGCATCGTATCGTAGACAAGAACTTGGCCAACGATTGAAGAAACATTTACTTATCAAACTACTCCTTGCATTCAATCGATAACAAACACAACTACACGAAGCTTGCATTTTTGCAAAAACTGCATACAACTTACATATGTGAATTCCAATGAGAAGTGATAAGTATTTCAATTTTGAAAGAAGAATTAGCCCTAGCCAATCAAATTACATGTACCTGATTTGATTAAATTCTTATTTAGACTACTCCCATCTATTGAATTCTCAATCGACATCGTTCTCCATCCATCCTACTTTGTCTGAAAGATAATTTAAACTCCTCCTTTCTAAAAGTTTATAACGCCACACCCCTTATTCGATGGGTGTGAATCTGGCGTTGAATTTAATGAAAAACATTCACAAATACATATATATATGTATGTACATACATTCAACCATTTTAAGTACTCGCATATTATGTACATACTTTTGACTGAGTATAGGTTTCCTTTCTTTGCGAGTTGAGAGAACAGTTTTCAATTTTTTGTCTGATCAATGACTGCTATGCTAAGTGCTACGTGGGTGCTATAATGATATGTATATTAAATCATTGTAGGTATATTTATTTATACTTAAATGAGAAATTATAAATAAATGTTAATATTTAAATCAACATGTTTCCCATAAAAAGTTATTTTATGACCTTTTTGTAAGTGAATATATGTATTTTTGTAAGTGAAAATATGTATATCTACTAGAAACTATGTCAAATAATAACGTATACCTACTGGAATTGAGAAACATAAAATTATTGTTATGAGTGTAACAAGTTAATAAAGTAGTTACGAGTAACTAAAATAAAATCGAATCGAATTATTATCCGGGTAAGTATCTAAAACTAGTGTACTTTGCATTCATTATAAATTAAGTTGAGACATCAGAAATGTTGAGAAATATCAGAATATGTGCAGTAATAAAATATCCATTGTTGTTCAAAAGAAAAAAAAAACAGAAATGTTACATAATTAATTCAAAACTCAAATTCTCAAACTATGTATTTTAAACGTTTATTATTTTAAAACAAAAACAGCAACCCTGTTTGTCTTTTCGCGTTTTTTCCCTATTTTTCAAGAACAAGAATCAAATTAATAATGAATGTTACGTGATGTCTCCTAAATTCAATGGCGCAAAATTTTAGACGATTTAGTACGATGTTAAATCATTTTTAGTATGATACTAGGTTAAAAAAAGGATTTTGATAATTTTAAACGAGTTTAGTATCGTACTACCTTCTTAACATTGTACCAAAGTTAAAATCACCAAATGGCTACTTTATGTTTTTAGTATCGTACTAAATCTGTATGACATGTCATTTTTCTCAAATGTGACAAAGGCGCAAAATTTTAAACGATTTAGTACGATGTTAAATCATTTTTAGTATGATATCTACTATAGGTTAAAAAAATGTATGTTTGTTTTGTTTGCTCCACAATCTGTCATTATTTAGATATGTTCATGTTTTTTTTTTTAATAAAATGGGTTTTGCATGATACCTACTAGTTAGCAAAACAATAAAAAGTGTTTAAAATTAGTGAAAAGTTAGTAGATTACTATGTATACAGTAAATTGTTAACTAGTATCGTGCTAAGGCCTTAATAATAGGATGTTAAAAATTTTGCGCCAATATTTTTAAACATTTGAATGCGTTTCTGCATTTAAACAAACCTGCTTAATGTAAGACACCAAACAAATATGGGGCACATTCATAGTCATATTTTAAACCCGAGTCTATTTGAACTGGAGTCTAAATTTAACATATAGGTTAGACACAGCAGCTATTCATAAAGAATTTGCCAGCTCTGTTTAGTAAGAAACAGGTTTAAGGCATATTCTACTACAATTTTCACTTAAACTTATACAAAATGGCTTGTAGAGGGTAACAAAACAAATTGCGTTAGCCTGAGAGTGTTGTATAATTGCATTGCTTTGACCGTTTATTAAGGTCACAATCAGGGCCGTCGAGAGGAATTCCGGGCCCGGGACGGAAAAATCTCGGGCCCCCCATATTTACCATTTTTTTCAAAGTTCATGCTTACTAATATGGTACGTTCTAATTTCAATTACGAATAGCATGAAATTGGTTGGAATTAACGGAAATAATAATTTTTTGTTTGCAAAGTGAACCGAAAAAAAAGTGTTAATCATCAAATCAAAATCACGGGTATAGTCCAGTTTAGTTGAAATAGAAGATGGATAGAAAATAATTCTACATGCGATTAGATCAGAATCCGAACAGAATCATACATTCAATTCGATATTGCCAACGACATGTTGGTTGGTCGATTAACTATTTAAAAAAAAAATTAGCATGTAGATCTATTACCTACTATAAAAATAAAATAGAGCGAAGTAAAAATATTTGAAATTTGTCTTTTTGTATGTATTTAAAAGGTTTACATTAAATACTCTTTATTGTTTTTCTTTATATTAAAATATTATCACAATGTTTTCATTAGAATTAGTTTGCATTCAATGAAATATTTCTTTTTGCAAACGAGCTTTCCTAGCTTTCTGAGCAGCAAAACAACTTCTAATTACATCGAAATTCAATTACATTGCCAAAGGTGCTTTGATACATAGTGTACGATGAAAATTCTTTTTCTGGCAAGGATGCTAAATGAACGTTTGGTACTAGCTACGGTTACAGGTACGGAGAGCAACACAAATGTTGGGGAAAATCGTCTCCAAGTTCTGGGAATAAATAGTATTGAGCAAACACAATGGCGGAAGTTCTGCTTCAAAATTGTTTTTTCAGATAAATTATTTCTTCTTTCAACTCTTGAGACACATGCGAGTTAAACTTTTGGATGAACCTTGTAGCGGAGTTTTTGTCCATTGTTGAAAACTGCCATAAAAATGAAAATGTAGCATTGAAATTCTTCATCGTATCGAACCGACGAGAAATTCCAGATATAATTGAATCAACTATGACGTAAAAGGTGTTTTTCTGGAAATTTATTTCTTCATCTTTTTCAATTTGTTCTCCAGCTCCTCGATTTTCTCCAAAATGTCTCTTTAATTGCCTTTTTCGGTTGGATGGAAACGATTCTGGAAAATCCCCCAATACTGTAGCAACTACTTTGCATTCAGTTAAATTTGATCCCATTCGTTTCGAATAAAGTTCAAATCGGAGATCAAGTTGTAAAGATTTCGAATTTCATCATCAATAGTCGTGTTTTTGGCTTGAAGAATGATACTTCTTTCATTTACCTATAGCGCTAAGAACCTTGCACCAAATCGAAGACATAAGGACGCATTCAAATTTGTGCATACCTATATTTTAAAACGCCATTTACATCTCTTCGAGCTTCAGCAGTTAAATTAATATCACTTAAGGCTTCTAATTATGTTCTAAGGTTTATCAGATGGTTTCACTGCCTCAAATCTAGCTGACCATCTTGTATCGGAAAGTTTGTGAAGGGATCCGGGCACATTTTTCTTAAGAATTTTCCAACGTTGGGCACTGCTGCTAAACAATTTGAAACACTTTTGAACAACTCCAAAAAATGTTATTGCGGCAGTACCTACAACATTTCGCTGAATCGACTCAACACAAGTTAAGGCTGTGAGCTGCACATGGTGAATACACGGCATTCGGATTTTTGTTTAATATATGCCTTTGTGCACCATTGTACTGTTCTTTCATATTGCTTCCATTTTCATAGCCTTGTGCACAACAGTCTTCTAAAGGGATTTCGTTCTTTGCCAATGTTTCGCAGATCAAATCAGCTATTGCGGTGCCAGTTTTTTTGTTGCAATCGACAATTTCCAAAAACCGTTCTTAGATGGTGAACACATTTTATTCCAATCGCAGATATCGCAAAATAAATGTGTTTTGTTGCACATGACTTGAATCAGGTGTTGCATCGACAATTATAGCGAAGTATTTGGCGTTTTCAATCTCCTTCAAAATAGCTGAATTCACATGTTGGGCATAAATTTTGATGAACTCATTTTGAATCTCAACGGAAATGTAGTGGACTTGCAAACGTTTGTGCTCTTGTTGTGAAATTCTTACTTTTTCCAAGTGCTCCTGAAGTAAGGGGTCATAATAACTAATTAATTCCAAAATGCCCAAAAACATTACCATTATTTGGCTCTCCAATAAAATTGCCATCGCCTCGTATTCCTAGTCCCCTGGTGGGATTTTCCGGTCCCCCGAAACCGAATAAAAAATTTCGTTTACAGCAGAAACAAAAATAGAAGAAAAGAAACTTTATAAAAACAGAAACCGAAATGAATATTTGTGTTTTGTTTTAATTTGCCGGGCCCCTTATTTTGACTTTAAAAATTTTCAAAATAAAATAAATTTGAAATTTACGTTAAATTAAATAAGAAAAGCGAAACAATTTATTATAACTTTCTTTCAATTGTTCAGGGTTGCCAAATTTTCCATTAAATATTAACAAAAATGTACGCCAATAATAATCAGGGGCCCAGATCGGCAAGCTTTTGACTGATAGATTGGCAGATAACATGCAAACAGGGGCCCGATTGCGAAAGCATGAATGATTTTAAATTTTCGGGCTAAAAATAAGTGGAAATAAGTATGTTGATGATAAATATAGAGTATATTCTCATTGCTTTCAATTTTACGGGCCCCTAGAAAATCCCGGGCCCGGGGGGTTCCTCCCCCCCTCTTGACGGGGCTGGTCACAATTGCTTTAAATTTCAATGATTGTGTCGATCAGCAAGTTTGTTTTATTTTGTACTAGCTTTTACCCTCGACTTCGTCCCACTGCTGTCGTTTTTGCTACTATAGTAGTATTTTACTCCTTTCGAGAGTCAACTGCTCCTCTACTACCCACGGACGAAAACTACTCCCCATAATAAAACGCAAAAGAAATTTTTATTTGGCTTACAATAAAAACCATAATTTAAAATATAATGCCAAAACTTGCACATCTCTGATTGCATTTACCCACTAACTCTCTCTCTCTGTTGTGTTCTATTTCCATTCCAAATGTTCGTTCCATTCTTTCCAGATTGCGATAGCGAAATATTTCAAATAAAAAACGCACATAATGATTTAATGTTTCCCCTGATTAAAAAATTCGTCGGTTCATTAATCAGTTTGCCCCATAGTAGTGCAACAGCAGAAAGAAAATTTTCAGATGTTAGCCTTATAAAAGATAAAAAAAGGAAATTCACTCAAGGTGGAAACGGTGAATGCCTTACTAACTGCTAAGAAACTTCTTAAAAACAATTTCACCGAAAAATGGGAGCCATCGAAAACTTTAATCGATAATTACAAAAAATTGTATTAGGCGCTAGTTATAGCTATCATTGGTTTTCTTCATTGAAAACAAACATTGGAATTTTTTGACAGGCTGCTTATAGCTATCCTTAAACATTTCTGTCATCGAAAAAAATTTAGTGATTGAAAACCACATAGCTAGGTATAACTGGCCCCTAATGAAAATTAATTAACAAAAATTTGCCATGACATTAGATCCTTCTATTTGTCTGTTTTCGGAACAATAACCTTCGCAGTAGGTCAATTAACTTCCAATTTGGACATTATTATTTTCAGTTTTTAATTTTGTTCATGGGCCAAGAATGTGTTCGTTGTTTTTTGTTTTACTCCTCAAATTAAGGAAATACTCCCCAAAATGACAGAAAAATACTACTCTTGAAATTTTTAAAACGACAGCACTGCTTCGTCCGCATTAGATAGTTTATAGTATCTAGTATGAAAAAACCTGAGCTGTACTTTTTTGTACGTATGTTTGAATTGTGCCGAGATGGGATGAGGCCATACTAAGTGTGATTGGCATAGGTTAGATTAGGTGACGAACCGAGTAAATTAGTAAGTATTAAGGAAACAATTAAATTTACACGTAAAATAAAATATTTGCAGGATTTTTCTGTAATTTGCATGCGTCCGACAACGGCGGCGTGTGCCCTCACGTGTGTGCCCGTTCGGTTAGACCCACTCAGTGATGTCCTCCCCTCACGCCGCACTACCGCCGCCGCCACCTGCCTCGTCTACCGCGTGAATTTTATTTTCCTTTTAAATGATTGAAGACGAGACCAGGGGTGGAATCGGCTAAGCTGATAATTGACTATCATATTTTTTATAGTCAAATTTGACTATCATTTTCATTCCGTCTTTGTAAAATGATTCAACTCAATTCAATTCGATTGAACAATTTCTGATTATAATTGTCACAATTCATTGTTGCTATGGTGAAATTTTAAAATGATTCCTATAAAATATCTAAATAAAAGTATCAAATTGGCTGTGTTTAAATAACATTCTTATTTCTCTTGTGTTTTTTCGAAATACGTAAGCTTTGTCGGTCACAAGAATGTGTTTTTGTACCTAAAAAGGGTAACTGAAAAAATTGTCCATTCGTTTTTTGTAAGCGTCTGGTAGCTCTATTCAGAAACGATATATTTGTAGGAAAACGACTATCAAAATTTTTTAGTGACAGCTTTTTAGGTATCAATTTGACTATCACCTTACACAGATCAAATTCGATTATTTTGACTGTCAACAATCAAAAATCACCTTAGCCGATTCCACCCCAGGTCGTTTTAAAATTATATTTCTTTATTAATGAATGTAGGTATTGGTTCTTGTTCACTCTGAGGGTCGGAAGTCTGCCGCATAATTCATCCATTGATTTTAAAAAATCTCGTATCTAGTTGGTGGTCAACACCCACACAATTTTTAAAGATAAAACGATTTTGCAACGTTGCAAGATCGTGGGGAAGACTCCGTATCTAATAAAAATATTAAATGCTATATATGATACACTTTGTTTGTTTGAAGTCAAACAAAATGCATAATATGCATATTGATTATTTATGTATATCTTTGGATTATATTTCCAAAGGAAATAAGAAGTGATTATGAAGTGTTACTTGATGATGAATTATATGACTCTTCCCCCTTTCAGATTATTGATACTCCTGGATCGTACAATTCATTTATTTATTGACCCAAAAGTAAATTTTACTTCTTGTTTTTATTAAAACTATGTAAATAAAAGTACTGCATATAATTGTAATTACAGTAATAAAACTTATTTTGGCATTTCAATGCCCAATGTTTTTAGAAAGTCATCTTGTTTTTTATTTATTTCTACTTTTTCAATGTATATTTCATTTAAATCAATTTGTTCCATTGTATTTAATTTTATTTCTTTCATTTGTACAACTTTCTGTTTCTTATTGTAATATATCCAAGCTAAAACTGTTATTATTATAAGCATAAAGGTAATCATTGAAATTCCGTAGTTTACATTTTTATGTGTTTTTAGTTCATTAATTTTTCGTACGTTTTCTACATTACTTGTGATCAATTCTTCAAAAGTGATCTTTGGAGTAAAAGACACATTATTTATTATTGGGTATATGAATTTTTCACTGAAAATTTTTCCTTTATTATTAAAAAAATGATTCAAAATTTCAAATGAGCAATTATTAAAATGTATTAAATAGTTTTTGTTTAAAACTGTATTTCTTGAGTTACAATTTTGTTTTAGATTTACCTTATCTCCATTTTTAAGTAGATATAATTGTTTCTTCATCTATTTTTAAAATTTCTACATTTTTGTTAATGATCGTTTTACAGTTATTTCTAATTACACAATTTTTTGACAATTTAAGTTCGTTTAATATATTTTCATTGTTATAAGTAAGGGAGCGTTCAAGTATTACGTAGCGCAATTTTTGAAGATTTTTGACACTCCTCCCCCCCTTGTAACGCACCGTTACGTTTTTCTGTACTCCCCCCCTCTTTAAACGTTACGTAACACTCAAGTGACCATTTTTGCCGTGCAAAAAAGGATGTTACAGATTTTATCCTTGGTATAGTTTTAATTGCCTTCACGGTAGTAATATTGAATAAAACAAGAGATTTTTAATCCGCAACACCTGCGTATTTTGTTTATTTTTTATAAATTCGAATGAAATTACTGCTCCTCTGTCCATGGGTTTGCTAGCCACTCAGATTCTTTCATCACTGGCATCTGGAGTGCAGACGAAGACGGTTCTGGAATTGTTAAGCCACTTGCATCAACTTCGTCTTTGTCGAGCCAGTCAGCATCCTCAGACGATGTTTCATAACGACGCACAATGAACACTCTTGTGAGATGCGAAATAGATTCCACAGGTTGGACATACTTTTTTCTTCAGGTCGGATTGTACAGATGGACAAAAGAAATCGTAAGGCATCTGCTTAAACCCTTCTAGAGGAGGTGACAGATCAACGGACAACCTCACAAGAAGTGGTGAAAACTTGGATGTTCCTTTGTCTAGTAAACTGGGTACTACGAGCTTGCTTGGAGTTTGAAATATTGGGCAAGGTGGAGGCATGAAAGTATCCGCAAACACAGATTTCAATGCACTTCTCGGTGTTGAACAGCAGGATTCATCCGCGCATTTTATAACCTGTAAGAAATATTGCGATTCACGGACGTGAACGCTATACCACGCCAGATTTGGATCTGCTGGATCTTGCATGCTATCTTCGGGCTGTCTATAGTCCGCCGAAACGTCGTAATTATCAATTTTCATTTCTCTCCACACTTCTGCAAGTGTTTCCCCAGCGTGCTGAAAGTTGCGTTTTTCCAAATCATCATCCGTAGTCATTCCTTTGTCGTCGAGATGAGAACCAAAATGTTCATGAGGCAGAATGACGCCTGCCAGTCGTTTGCTGAGGGGAGCCATCCGACGCTCAACTCGGTTATATGCGCTCAGCCCAGGAGCATTAGTCGCTATAAACAATTCGTCCAAGTTGTATTTTTTAAAGTGTTCAATCGCAAAGTTCTTAACTTTACGATAACGCGGGTTTTCGTCCGGTCCACCATCTACAAAGATGATGATCACTGGCTTCACGGTGTTCGATTCTGTCATCATTAAGGGTTTGAATGACGGTATTGATAAAAGTGATTCGAAATCATAAGCATGGGTGTTCGCTGTGGAGGATGCGTGTTTCCCGCTCTGTATGGATATGTGTGTCGGCCCGCTGTACCCAACAGCTTCTTCCTTTACCGAAACTGTTAGGTTCCACGTTGACGCCGGCGTATATGAAAGGAATAAGTTTGTGCCGCTGTGCCACGACCCAGTCATGATCAGGTAAAAGTATTCTGTATTCCATATGCATTAAAAGAGGACTCTGACTTTTCACTGCTGGTAAACCTATTGGTACACGTGCCTTATCGTCTTGTGAGAGAACGAATACTTGCTGCGGTCCCAGAAGCGACGCGAGAGATTTCAATGACCTGATTGTAGCAGTGCAAAATTCCCCGTCTTCATGCTTTTTGTGCATCTCAGTCTGTGGTCTTGCTAACTTTACGGGTACGGTACGTACGTGCCTTCTTCCCTCTTGAGTGTTAGAAACGCGTGGGAGTAAATGAAGATATGTGCCGCTTCGAGAAATTTGGAATCCCATTAACAACAGCCTCTCATGCAGGTCGGATAGAGTGAGAAAACTCCTAATCATCTCTGTTCGGCGGCGTTCATCAGCAGCGCTGCCATGAATGGCAATATTAATTATGGTCTCTAGGAGAGCAGGTTGCGAGTCAACTAAAGGGGGCTGTCCAGGGCCAGTTCGAGGTTGTTTTGCAGCAGGATTTTTTCTCTGACGTTCAGTTTTTTCCAGTTTTTCTTTGGCTCGAAATTTGTTTGCACGCTTAGCAGAGTCTCTTTTTTTCTTTAAACATTTCTCTTCTTCTTTCAACTCTTTGCGTAGCTTTTTTTATTTCGTCGTGAACATCATCTTTGGCTATACCAATGTCCCTTGCTTCAGTAACAACATTTATTCTCTGTTGCAGTAGAACAATTTTCTTCATAAGAGTTTCTTGAGCCGGTTTGCTTGGAACATTTTTAGTGATGCCCGAATCAATCAAACTCGTGTGTGGTTCCGTAGACGGTGTCTCCGCAGTTTCCTCATCAGTATTCTGACTTTGCTCATCATGGGTATCGCTCATCTTTCGTTGGAAGGCAGTGCTTTCTTGTCCAGCGACTGCGACAATCGATTCCATAAAAGATAAACACGTGGATAAAGCTACAACATCCGAATCCTATAGACCAAGCGAAAATTAATTGAGAATAGGTATTATTGACACATGCGATAAAAAAGAACATAATATACAACATATACAAGTAGATGCACCTGTTTTTGTTGAAGAGCATGCGAAGTCGAGGAAACATTGGGCTGCAGTGTTGCTGGCGTGCTTGATGTTTTCATAGGTAGCTAAAAAAATATATAATACTTATGACCAGTTCTTTTATGAAAAATCAAGGTTTGGATAATATATTATAATACTTATGTCATTATTACATTTTAGCAGTAAACTTACCTGTGTAAAATAACTAAGCATTGTTGCTTTATTCTTCGTGGCCTTCACTTTCAACTCTCGTATAACATCATTTATATGTTCTATAAACTTTTCTTTATTTTTTAGTTTTTCTTTAGCCGTTTTCCAAATTTCGTTGGCATTTTTTTGACACAGTGGCGCTGGCAAGTCACCATGAGAGCCTTTATAGGCCAAGAACAGCTGATAATACAAATCTCCCTCTTTTGAGGACATTACAGTATGAACTTACTTTAATAACACCGACTATAGCAATGTGCTTCTGCATAAACACTAACGAATACTGACAACGATAACAATAATAAATGACGTTCAATACAATCTAGGGATTCCCCGTGAAATATAAACAAAAAGCTTTGCCAACTTGCGAGAACAAATAAAAAATGACTACCAGGCTAATACAATCAAGGGATTCCCCGTAAAACGAAAATGATAAGGGTTGCCAATTTTGGAGTTTTAATTCCCTAATTTTGTATTTAAACAAAAAAAATGTTACGTAACGTGTTGTAAGGAAGACCCCCCCCCCCGGCCCTGTAACGCACCGTAACGTTTTACGAGACCCCCCTCCCCCCGAATTGCGTTACGTATTACTTGAACGCTCCCTAAATGTTTGATTCTTGTAATCAATTACAGTTTCTATATCTTCGTCTATTTCTAGTTTTTCATTATTTGGTATAGGTATTATATATCTTACTTGAATTTTTTCAAATTCTTTTGGAATTTTTAATATAAATAACAATTGATTATTTTTATATTCTACAACAGCAGTTCTGAGGAATTTAAGTTTATTTAAATCTATTTTATATGTTTCAATTTCTTCATTAGTAAGTATATTTGGATGAATCAAACCATGTTGAGCGGACATTACATTATCTTGAATATTTTCTATTAAATTTCGCAGTAAAGTTAATTGTATTATTTTATCAAAATATAAATTTTGAAGAATAATTTTTTTCAATGCGTTATCTATTGTGTTAAGATCTTTAATTAAAAATTGTCTTATATTTACTATATTTTTCTTAATAAACTCTATTGATTTGTTAAAATAGTCATTCACCTTGACCTGTTGATTTAAAACTGTTATAGTATTATGTAAATTTGTTCCTACTTTATGTAAGTGGTTGTTTATATCATCTTTATCTATATCATCCATAGTGCCAAAAAGAAAATTAGCTGTTCTTCCAATTATATTACTTAAACCTCGTTTAGATCTACCACTTCCTTTAGGAATTAGAGTATGTAACTTTTTTTTTTAAATTTCTATTTCTGAAAGAATCATCATTTCATGATTACTGTATAAATGTCCAATATTTTTTTCAATTTCAAATAAAACATTAAGATTTTCGTCTGGGTTTATTACGTGAATAATTAAATCGGATTTAATTACTATATCCTCAATTTTACCATTTATTTCTATGTATCCATTCTGATCTAAAATCGGTTGAACATTAATCGTTGCTGTTATTAGGTTCAGGGTGCTCATCATTACTAGTATAAGGATTATCTGCAAATTTATACTTTCGTTTAATATTTGTAGAATGAATGTTTTCTAATTTTGCAAATCTATATCTAGGTTCTTCCTTATGTCTTATTGCCTTATAATTTTTAATGTATGCCTTCTCTCTATCATCAGTATATTCTTCCCTTCCTTTGTTAGCTTTATTTAATAGATTAATTTTAACTTTTTAAATATTTTCTTTTATTTTTTCGTGTTCTACTTTGGAGTACATTTAATCGTACTTTGTATTCTATTATTATATGTTCTGACTGATAACTGAATAATTCTTTTTATGGATAACTCCTTCTTTTCCTGTTTGATAATTCTAAATATTTCGGCTATACTACTATGAACCCGTTCAATATCCGAATTACCGGTATGACTGTTTGGTTTCGTGTAATGAATATTAATATTTTCATTACTAAAATATTCGTTTATTATAATTGTTTTAAATTCATTGTCAGCTACAACTTTGAATGGTTTTCCAATTCTCGTAAAGTGTTCTTCTAGAGTTTCTAACAGTGTATAAGCATTCCTACCATTTAAATAATAAACAAACCCAAACTTTGAAAATTTATCTATTATGGTTAAAAAATTATGTTTCATAATTGTATAAGTGTCAATAGATATGTATGTATTATTTCATTAATTGATTCTGGTGTTTCTGTCAGATGGAATATTTCTTTTACTGGTTTTCTGTCATATTTTACTTCGTTACAACGATCGCAATTATTTATAACTCTCCAAATATAGTCTAAAAGCTTGGGAAACTATATTTTATTTTTAATGTTTTGGTATGTTTCATTTATTCCTGAATGGTAACTTTCTCTTGTATGATATAAAGAAATTTGCTTCAATAATTCTTCTTCTGTTTTTATATTTTCTGCTCTCTTTGTGCACCTTATAAATTTAACTGTTTTACTATTTGAGTAAATATTTATTATAAATTCTTGAAATCTATTATACTGCCTATCATTTAATTCTGTAAATATACCAACAATTCCTTTCAAATTGTTTTCTTTTAATAAATTTTCACAATCGTCAAAATCTTCTACTTCTATATAAATTATTTTATTTCCGTTGATTATTTCGATTTCCTTATTTTTTCGTACCACTAACATTATTTGGGTTGTTGCAATTTTATTTCTCTCCCGACAATTATTTGATAACGATCAAATTAAAAACAAAATCAAAATGAAATTAAAGCAACCGAAAAAGAAAACAATTAATCAATTTAAACACGCGAAATAAATGAAATGCAAATGTGCACGAATTTGCCGATCTGTCAAATAACAGTGGCGAAGAAGCGAGAGGCAAAATTGCAACAGGCAGCAAATAAAGTGCTGCCACCACGACGAGCTCAGAATGGGGTGGGTTCAGCGATTATAAAATTAATCGACGATTCGATTAATTAAGTTGCGAATGATCGTGATATCAAGTTGATATCAAAATTATTAATTTGATAGTAATTGCCACAGGGGCGTTCTTACGTTTCGTAAGAAAAAGGGCGCCAGCAATTTTTTCTGAAATAATAAAAAAGGAAATTGCAAACCTTTAAAAAAAAGACCAACGAAAAGAAACAGAAGCGATATAATACATCCACTAACCAAAATGGATATCTTTTATGTAAACTTTATTTATTTAAATTTGCCTGAGAAACCTTGCAAAAGCAGGATAAAAACTCAGGATCTTTTCAGACTTAAAATAAATGAAAGATTTCACAGACTATGGACCGTTAAGGTCTTAGTTCCAATCAATAAAATTGGGATAAAGAAAATTTAAAAGAAAACGATTTTTCACAGAACCAAACACAAAAATTTACTTATCTTTTTTTTCTCTCTGCCAAATCTCCGACTATTTATTTTTCCTTTCCTCTCCTTTTAATCCTTTAATTTTGTTTTATTTCCTCAACGACCAACTCACTTTTTTTTAATTTTTCTCAAACTTAGTTTTTTTTCTAGCCTTTTTTCAAAATCACCACTTTCTGTCTTATCACTCTTAATGCTCTGTAAGAATTGACGGCCAGATTCCAAGATCTGTCCTGTCTCTTCTTTTCATCTCCCGCCATTTTAGCTTTCAGCCAATATGGAGTGGCGGATTTCGATCACATCATCAACAGCCAATCGGAGATCGGCTTGTTGATCTCAACTTGTGATGAAATACTCGCGATCCTGCTTACTCGCCTTTTCCTCTCACAGCTAAATGCAAGTCATCCTGGAATTCGCCGCCCGCTGGATTCACTTCCAGGTCACGACGATTCCAGGAGCTGCATTCAGCCACCCCCACTGACTACTTGATATCGAACAAAGACTAAGAAATTTAAGATTGAGAAAAATCTTTAATTTGACTTCAGCTTAACTTAACTTTAATCTTACAATCGCGTGAAAGGAAAGGAAAAATAGTTATTACTCGGAATCTATTCACTTAACACCGAACTAAGTTGCCCGAAACTTAACCGTCCATAAGTCTATGAAATCTTTTCCAAGTATTACAATCTTTCAAAATGAATATACTTAACGTTAAAGAAAGTTAATAATATGAACAAAGAATTATCAAAGCATATGAATTTACAATAAAAACTTTATGAATATTTAAAATTTTTCTTAAATTTTAATTCACAATTTTGTAAAACTTTATGTTGGGCTGTAGGCCATTCTCCATTTGGAGTAACTTTTCACGCAACTTATGCATTGACCAGACCGTCCATCTGGTTTGGTTTCACTTAAATGGAAACCAACCTTCCTTGAAACCTGAAACGAGACTTGGTATTTTTTCCTCACGAAAATGATAGAGAGAACCATGGTCAGAAGGACTATGGCCGTCCCGCTCTCTCTCATCCTCGTGTAGAAAGGTAGTGACATTTGTCAAATAGAATAAAATAAACAAACAAAAGTAGCAAGTGGATGCAAGAGGCATCGTTTTTATTAAAAATTAAATTAAATGTAAAAAAAACTTGTTGCGTTTATTTATAACGCAACAAATCCCACCCTTTCCTCCTTGAAAAGGTGTTTGTTCATAACACAAACAAAATTACTTAAAAAGGGACTTCCAATATTTATTCGTTTTCTGAAAACGACGTAAACGGCTTCAGATCCTTTACATGCCAAGTGCCACGATCTTTGCCGTTGTTATCTTCAAGAACGTGAGTCCAGGGAGACAATCGTTTTCTGATTCTAAATGGCCCGACATACTTCGGTGCCAGCTTGGCTGCGTAATAATTCGCAGCATTAGATAGATCAAAATTTCTGTGCCAAACAACATCATTAGGAAGATATTGGATATCTCTCCTCCTGAGGTTGTAAGATTCCGCAGATTTCTTGGATGCCGTTCGAAGTTTCACGGCTATATCCGCCCTAAGTTTCCTAAACCTTCCTACTACATCTCCTTCCAATTCCAAATTATTTCGATCTGGGTCCCTAATTGAGTTTTCTTCTCTTCCACTTGTACACATTTCTTTGCCAAAATTGGCGTAATATGGTGAAACTCCTAATACTTCGTGTTGCGATGTACGGATGGCACATGCAACTTTCGCTAATTGAGAATCCCAAACTCGGTGATTCTCAGAAACATAGGCTCTCAAAGTAGTTTTAATTATTTGGTTAATCCTCTCCGCTGGGTTAGCCTGAGGATGATAGTGTGGAGTGAACCTAATTTTTGACGAATACTCGTCGCAAAGCGATTTCAATTCTCTACTTTTTAATTGAGGACCATTGTCACAAATGACGAACTTTGGTACTCCAAATAGCAAAAACACATTATCCTCTAACTCTTTGCAAACTGCCTTTGCAGTAGCAGACCTTAATGGGAACAACAATGGAAATTTTGTAAGATAATCTAAAACTGTTAAAATGTACATATAGCCCCTATTGGACTTTGGCAAAGGACCTACTAAGTCCACACTTATCATCTCCCAAGGAGAAGAAACCCCTATCCTTTCAGTCATAAGACCCGCTGGTTTATCGTTTACTGGTTTCACTTGTTGACAAATCGAACAATTCCTAACATAATTTGCTATATCATTTCTCATTTTTGGCCAATAATATTTGGCCCCTACCCTCGCGAACGTTTTCCTAACCCCCATATGTCCTGCTAAAGGACTATCATGACATTCTTTTAAAATTTCTAACCTATCTCTTTTCCCACTACTGTTTTCCATTCTTCGTTATTTTCGTGAACTACTATATGTGTTGCCTTGATAAACTTATAAAGACGACCATTTTCCACCCTCCAAGCTGGAAATCCTAAAGGATTAGCCTCAACTGCCGAAATCATTTTTGTCACCCAAGGGTCCGAATCCTCACCCGAGATCCCAGCCACTACTGGAACCCCCCGAAATAACATGTCCGGAACGACATGATCTTTTCCTTTGCGATGTATGATCTCGAAATCAAACTGCTGTAGCCGTACTGCCCAGCGTGCTAATCGACCCTGCGGATCCTTTAGGTTATTCAACCATACCAATGAGTAGTGGTCGGTTATGACCGTGAATCGAACACCTTCGATGTACGGACGTAACTTTTCCACTGCCCACAAAACTCCTAAACATTCTTTTTCCGTTGTGGAATAGTTTCTTTCAGACCTATTTAATGACCTACTCAAGTAACAAATCACTTTTTCCCCATCCTCAAATTTTTGCGAAAGAACCGCACCTATTCCAAAATCCGACGCATCTGTCTGTACTACAAAGGGTAGATTAAAATCAGGGCATGTTAATATCGGGGCCGTAACAAGGCATTCTTTCGCTTTTCTAAAACTTTCCTCGCATTCCGATGTCCACTTGAACTTGTTTGATTTTTTAAGTAAGTCCGTTAAGGGCCTAACTAAATGAGCAAAATTTGGTACGAACCGTCTGTACCACGACACTGTTCCTACCAAGCTCCTAACCTTTTTAATATTTCTTGGTGTTGGTATGTTAACCATACTCTCTACCTTTTCTGGATCAACATGTAATCCATTCCTATCCACAACATAACCTAAGAATTTAAGTGACGGCCTACAAAAGTGACATTTCTCCCGCCCAACTTTAAGTCCCGCATTTTGCAATCTATTTAAAACTTCTTTAAGGATTTCTAAGTGTTTTTCGAAAGTATCTGAAATGATAATGATATCATCCAGATACACGAAAACATATGGTTCAAGTTCAGGCCCCAAGACACTATCAATAAATCTCTGCCAGGTAGCAGGAGCATTGTGTAGGCCGAAAGGCATTCGCTTGAAATGGAAAAGACCCCTACCCGGTACCGTGAAGGCAGTAAACTTTCGAGATTCCTCCGCCATAGGAATCTGCCAATAAGCTGATTTGATATCTAAAGATGTTAAGCACTTCGCATTTCTAAGTTTATCTAAAATCGATGAGATTATCGGTAGAGGATAAGCATCCCTTTCTGTCACTTGGTTCAGTTTCCTAAAATCAACACAAAATCTAAAACTATCATCTTTTTTCCTAATCAAAACTATTGGGGAGGCCCACGGACTATTTGATTTTTCGATGACGTCTTCATCCAACATTTCCTTAAGAGCTTTATCGATGTGAACCTGCATCGCAGGTGAAACAGGGTAATATCTTTGTTTTATGGGGTCTGATGATGTCCTAATGACATGTTCTACTCGATTTGTTACTCCTAATCCCTCTGGCATGTTTTTAAATAAATCCTCAATAAGTGTATGTAGTTTAACCCTCTCATTTTCATTTAAATCCGACTCTTCTATAATCGATGTCGTGTCTATTGAAGCCACCGCTTCCTGACTTGAAAAGTTCCACATGCGTGAACGAAGATCCGGGACAATTCCAGACAGTGCCCAAAAGTCTGCACCAAGTATCATTGCATGGGGAAGTGAAGGTATCACCAAGCACTCTATAAGGACTGTTTTATTTTCAACAACTATCGGTAAATTTACTACCCCTAAAACTCCTACCCCTGCCCCATCTGCTAAATGTACCTGCCTAACATTATTTTTTTCCAATCCTAAACCCAAATCTTTTAAAACTTTCCAAACGTCCCTACAAATTATAGTTCGCGAAGCTCCTGAATCTAAAAGCCCTACAAAATTAAACCCATAAATATTAACACTCAAGTAAGGACGACTATCACCCCCACTTGTTTCCAACGTGAAACCAAGTTTTACTTTCGCCAGCTGGTTGTCAGCAGGCGACCTATTTAATTGCGACGGCGCTCTTGTCCTGCTGGCCCAAGAGACCGTTGCCCATTTCCCGAGCAACGTCTACAGTTACTCCGGGTTACACCCATTGCCCCACATCCAAAACAACGCCTAGGAGCGGAACAAGAACTCAAAAAATGACCTTCCCTGTTACAGTTAAAGCATCTGACGGACCTACGAGGTGGGGGGTTAACTGCAACCGTTGTTGTTGCTTCCTGAACGGCAGCAACATACGCAACATCCGGCTCCAATGCCATCCGGCTCCAATGCCTGTCTCCAATGGTTAGGTGGTGGCACAAAAGCCTCAACATTTGTCCTAATAGATTCCAATCTTCTACCAAACGCAACCAGTTCATTGACTGATTTAATATCAGCCAACCCCAACTGCGTCTGATAGAACGGTGCTATGTTCTTCATGAGAATAGAAAGTTTTCTACTCTCACTCAGAGGTTCCAAAAATCTTTTAAACAGGGTCTGCATGAGTGCGATGTACATACCCATCGACTCATCCCGACCCTGCGTACGCCGCTTTACTTCATCCATCAACAAATCATCATAATTAGAGGGTAAAAACTCCAACTTAACTTCCTTGACCAATTCCTTCCATGTACCTACGTTGTCCCTAACCGCCCTAAACCAGAGGAGCGCCTTCCCTGTAAAAAGATCCACGGCTGACTTAAAAAGTCTTTCTTCCGACACCCCTCTCGACTCTCTAAGTTCCTCGACTCTTTCTAAAAATGAGTTAACTGATGAGCCACAACGCTCACCAGAAAACTTCACACCCCATTTTTCAATTTTTTCATGTCGCTCAGAGTTCCGGTCGCCGGTTTGAACTCGTATATCACGAGGCAAACACTGCATTTGAAACTCTGAACTCGCACGTTGGTCGACCTGCGCAGTTGGTAACGCACCCAGGGCTGCTGTCGACTGTTGATTGTTATCGGTGGTTTTATTTTCGTTATTTTTATTGCCGTCGATGTTTTTACTACCGTCCTTTGGTAGTTCCTCTACCCCTTCGTTTAATGCTGCCATTAGTAATAGTAGCTCCCCTCTAATGTCAGCCACTTCATTCACCTCTTCTGAAGATTCGGCCCTCGCCCTAACAATTCTACACAAAGACCATTCAATTTTTGTTAAAATTTTTAAATATTCCGAAGACTTAGGATTTTTAGGAGGTATTTTCAAAAGATCTTTAATTTCTAAAATTTTCGACCTAACTGCTTTTGAGTCCTCAGTAAAAGAAAATGGGTAGTGAGGACTCTCCGAAGAAATCGAACCTAAACGCTCTAGATTACGAGAAGCTCTGAGGGTCATCCTCATTTCGTCGACCTTCGAGCCTTCCTTCAACCCCCGGGCAAGTAACTCATAGACGAGTTCATCCTTAGCTAGCCTATTTACATCCATCGTATCGACAAAGAAGAAAAAAAAAAACTCTCACTCAATAAGAAGAACCAAATTTCACCGATTAGCAATTAGATCAAAACAAAAAATTATTGAAAGTTGTTATAACTACGATTAAATCAACACCCAGTTGACTTCCGCACCAAATCACATTCAAGAAGAAGTAGAACGAATAATAAAATATATATATTAACCAACGTTGCAAATACACACCGACGTTAAAAAAAAACTAAAACAAAAATGTAAAGAAAACCAGTTATATGGTCACACCAAAAAAAATTCTTCCAATCCAAACTTAAAACAAACAAAATTAAATATTCCCAAAATTTCCTTAAAAATATTTCTCTTCTATATTTTTTTAAATTAAAACCACTAGGTATAGTCACACTAGTAATATAGTCACACTTAAACTGTATCCAAGATTAAAACACCAATCCAATAAAACAATTTTAAAAAATATTCAAAAAAAAGTCGAGCAAAAAAAAGAGAATATCTAACCAAGTATATGGTCACACCAAAAAAAGATCACCTAGGAAAACTAAAAAAAAAATCAGTAGGTTAACACCAGGAGAACAACAAATATCAATATTCGAATCAATTCTAAGGAAACCTAAAAAGAATTAATATGGTCACACCAACAAGGTAGATTTAAACAAATTTCAAAATAACCAAAGTAAGCAATATGATAACACCCAAAAGAAAATATATTAAAATTAATGGCAGTCAAAACAAAAGTTGATATGGTAACACCAAAAAAATATCAAATAAATTTTAAGAAAAACCTTAGCGAAAATCAATATACTAATACCAACAAAAATTATTTTTATAATTAACTCCAAGAAAACAAATAAGCAACACCAATTTTCCATCTTTTGTTCTTTATTAAAGTGTATACCTACAAACTTTTTTTATTTTTAAGTTGGATTCTTCAAAATTCTTCTTGAATCTCTCTCTCGGTCTTTGAAAATGGTAGAGATTGTTGACGCCGATACAGAAAACTCTGCTTTTAAACTTTTATTGGAATCACCAGCTTCGAGCCTTGAAATTATTGCAGATTTTTCTTCAATCGTAAAAACTCTACGCTTTGAACTCATTTTGAAAAAAATCTAACACATTTAACCAAGTATGACTATTCCAGTTCCTCTCAGAAACAGAAGTTCGAGTATAAACACAACAAAAAAAGGGAATTCCCATAATTTATCATTTTAAATGCGCGAAATTTCCAATGCCTACTTATTTTTTTTTTTATATGTATGTTCGTTATAAGCGATAAATTTTTAAATATTCCATTTAAAATAGTTCGTTATAAACGATAATTCGTTATAGGCGATATCGTTAAAACCGATATTTGGTTAGTACATTTTGATATAAACCTCGGCCGGGACTTCGAGATAAGTTTGTAATAACCGATATTTCGTTATAACCGATGTCGTTATAACCGATTTTGACTGTATTTTCAAGCGCAGACATAGAGACGTTCGAAGAATATTACACAATTCTCTATAGTCGCTTAAAAACAAAATATACATGTGTACATATATCCATATGTATAGTATATGCTTAAAAGAAAACAAATCCAAATATACATAGATACTTCACCATGGTTGTTTCTTGAAGGTATAAGGCAATTATAGTTTGTTTAATAATTTTAAACATTTTGTTTAAATCTTTCATTACGCTGGGACATAACTCGGGCGCTGCGGACGGAGAAGTGGTTTCAAAATGAACCGATATCTCCCGGTCGTCCGATGAAATCCCCCTAGCTAATGCTTCACCAAAGTGAGAAATCTATTATCCAAACACTGCTAATCTGAAAAGTTTGTAATTTGTATATACACCAATCTCAGGACATTGTTTCAAATAACTAAGAATTCTAGCTCAAATATAAATCGGTTAGGACTTTGCTACGTGAAGTTATGTTTTAAAAACTCTACCTCTATCGGACAAATCCTCTTTGGTTTACAATTATCTTCTTTACTAGTCTTGAAAAAAAAGGAAAGATAAGTTCTTTTGGTTCATGCAAGAAAAATAAAACAAATTAAAGCTAAATTATTAAGTTCATGAGGTTAAGAAACCGACAAAATTGTAACGGAATTCTTGCCCCACGTTGGGCGCCACCTGTGTAACGGATTTGTTGTTCCTAGTTCGTAAAAACTTGATGTTATAGAATAGTTTCACTATCCCTTAGCCACAGGATTCTCAAAGGATACTACGAGTTACGAAACTAGGTCGTCCAGTCGGCATAGTGCGTCAGGCACGCTAGCAAATGCCATTTGTGCTAACTCGTCGGATGGGTGGGATCTTGCACACACCACTGGACCGCCGCCGTGTACATATTAACGTGCCTATTTTGTTATTTAAAAAAAAGCAAGAAAATCTACCAAGTGCTAGAAACCAAACACCTTCTTTACATATCAACCAAACATTCATCCGGGACTATGGATGGAATTAGTCCCTATATGTGGCCCTCCCACTTGTAATCTACGCAAATACGCAAAATACTCCACGGTCATCGTTCCACATGACTTCTTTTCGATGACCCCTAACGTAAAGTCAAAATCTATTAATTCTGACTCTTGTACTCGCCTTCTTTATCTCCCTTCATGTCCTTACTCCCCCAAGCTCTCTTTTCAAATAATTAATCAGAAGACATCATGTGTGTCATTGATACCGATCAAGTCATCATAGGTGACCAATAAATCACATAAACAAATGTATATATGTACATAACTATATTCGTAATTCAAATAAAAAGAATACTATTTAAAAGTTTCGTTTGACACTCACAACTTAAACTGAATTTCATAATTCACCATATCTGATGTATTTACTTATAATATTTCTTGCACCAGAATTTACATATGGCAACTCCACAAAAATAATATAAAAAAAAAACTCACCGAGCTAATTCTCCTCCAGCGAAGTTGTGCGCACGACTCTGTTGGGGGTTGAATGCTGCCAATACGAGATTAGTAATTCACCTCTGGTACTAAAACGCTATTAAAATCAAGAAGAAGAATTAAATCATATGCGAATTTTGGTGGCACGAATACTTATCTTTTGTAATTTTTTCAATATCTCATGATAGCGATCTTGCAGAGACTTATCTCATGACAGTATCAAACTTTTATAGGTATTAAAAAGAATATAAACAAAAAAATAATATACTTAAAGCTAACTTAACCTAATTACGATGCATGTGTTTTGTCCTTTTCTGATTAAGAACGAGGTTAGGATTTCTAAATGCGACGATTAGTAGGTGCTGCTCGGATTTTCCTATAAATGTACGCTTCGCAGTTTAAGGATAATCGTCCGCTGCTAAACCAATGTGCAACGACGCCCGGCCTCGGTAGCCCTTTTTTTTGATACACTAAGGTGGCGTAGCGTTCAACACAAATGACTGTCAAAGTAATGTCTTTATAATTAAAAAAAATATTTCAAAGAAAATCAGTAAATGTGCTTACGAGTAATTTGTCAAATCGACACAAAAAAAATATGTCTTCGTTGATCACGAAATTTTCTGACTCTCAATGTAGATTCCTGGCTACGATCGAGAAAGAAGTGGCGGCTGTTTCTTCGGAGCCCCAAGTCACCGCCTTCTCTTTCACCACAAAGTCTTGGGCTTGTTGGAACTCACAAAATTCCTAATACACATTTTGCAATTAAAACTTAATCTCAAAAAAAACTGTACGCTTTAATAAAAGCACTTACTTTTTCTCCTTTCACAAAAAAACTTCTCTGATATCCAGAGCTCAATTGACGTACACTCCGAAGCGACTATAATATACGTCCTTAATGTCCTTTTCAAGAAATATTCTTTGAAATATGTATAGTTTCGTTTAATCAATCTGTAGATTTTATATAAAATCTTCTGTAGGTACTCAGTCCAGATGAGAAGGAATTATAGAACTTTGTCTATGACGGGAGCAAATAGTCTTGACAGGTTGACAGCTCGAATGAAAAAGGAAGTTTGGCTGCCATGACGACGAAGCATTGGTCATTTGGTATGTCATGGGAATGAAACGAATTATCGATAACGAAATATCGATACAGACTGAACGAAAGTTACAGCGATCACTTTGAAGCAGAGATGGCAGAAATGCGATTTTTTTTGATTTACTACATTTGTTACGTCTGCTACATAAATGAGGTAGTTAATGTAGTTAACGTAGTTAAATGTAGCAGACGTAGCGGTAGACGTCAAAATGTAGTTTGAAATGTCCATTCAACCACCAAATTGACAAATTGCATCAAAAAAATAACTGTGAAAGTGTGAAAAACGAACTCTCGTCGTCGGCGCGCGCCGGTCGCAGAATCGCAGTTCGCAGCTAATCACTTTCATTCAAGTTTCGTTGCTTACTGTTGTGTTGTGTAGTGTTGTGAAATCTGAAATTAAGAACAAAAACAATCCTCGAAAAGCATAGATTATTAAAAAGCAGATGATTATTAAATTTGCATTTTTCTTTCATAAAACTTCGAATTCCTTGATTTAGTTCATTTATGCAACATATTTGGTTCTTATGTATAGTTCAGTGTTTTTCACTCGTTAGTCGTTACTTATTCACTCGTTTTTTTAAAATTCTTTTCGAAAATTAACGTTTTTTGTGAAGGTAGCACACGTAACAAATGTAGGGTAGTAAATGAAACAAATCAAACGTGTACCTGACGTAATCTACTCTGCCATCTCTGCTTTGAAGGCTTAAGTCTAAGAGAACTAGGTTCTAAGGCATGAATTTAGCAAGACATTTTTATAACTCAATTTGACAAAAAGAGTATACGTGGGTAAAGAACAAAACAACCATAAAATAAAAGTAAAGCGTTTGTCTCAAATCGAAAGAAAAAAAATAGTACGCATACGCCGTACTGACCAGATTTAAATAAAGTTCTATATTTCCTACAAAGTCATTGCAAATTTGTAATTTCTTGAAAATTTAAGACCACATAAAAAAAATATATGGGCCCATACAAGTGTTCGATTAAATCGTTCTACAATTGATGCCATCAATTGAGTAAATGTCGAATAATGATTAATTTTTATATTTTCGCATTAAATTTTGAAAAGATTTGTTGAAAAATTCTTTGCCGTCATCTGTTTGAAGATTCTTTGGAATACGACCTTTATTGAATATGTTTTGCATTGCTGATGTAACTTCTGTTGCTGTTTTATTTTTTATCGGATATGCCCATGCAAATTTTGAGAATGTGTCATCAATACCCTTGATGGTAACTCGTCTTTTAGGGAAACTCTTACGTGAAGCTTTATGTAGCTCCCCAGCAACATCTCTTTTACTCATATTAATATCAAATAATAAAGAAAACAATGTGTTTTGTTGTTTATGTATAACAAGAATAATTTTATTTTTTTTTAAGGAAAGTGTGTACATTTATGTTTATATTATTATTTAAGTCTCTTATAAAGTAACAACAATTTAATACTATTGCACAATTAGCAATTAAGTATCTTTATAATAGTAGTAATAAGTAATGAATAGGACATCAATGAATATAATATATTGGAATGCTAGAAGCATTCGATGCAAATCCATTGAATTTTTTGCTTTTCTTAAAAAGCATAATGTAGATGTAGGTTTAGTGTCTGAAACTTGGTTAAGTTTTAATGACAAATTAAATAATCAAGATTATGCTTGTTATCGTCTTGATAGAGATGAGAGAAGGGGGGGCGGTGTTGCCGTGTTAGTTAAAAAAACAATACGACATGAATTAATTCCAATTGTAAATACTAAAATAATTCAAAACTTGGGAATTCAAATACCTTTTGCCAATGGAAGTGCATTAAAAATATTTTCTGTTTATTTTCCGGGAGGTTCAGCTAGTGCGGAAAAACGTTTTCATTTGAATAACGACTTGAGAAAGATGATAGGTATAAATGATAAATATCTTATTGGGGGTGATTTTAATTGTAGGCATAGAAGTTGGGGTTGTCTAAGAGCAAATACATGGGGTAATATTCTTGCTAGCCTTAACTCCAGGCATCAATTTGAAATTTTGTACCCTCCTCACCCAACTTACTATCCTACTAATAATAGATCAAACCCATCAACTTTGGATTTATATTTAAGTAATATGCCTAATCTTTTTAACCAACCTATGGTCATAAACGAGTTAAGTTCAGATCATTTACCTGTTATTATAAAATCTTTTGATTCACCATTGGTAAACAAAAATGAAATATTAGACATTAAAAATGCTAATTGGTCTAGATATAAAAAAGAAATTAGATCCAAGTTGACATGTATACATGCACCTTCAATCGATGTTGTCGATCAGCAACAAATAGACTTTGGAGTTTCTTGTTTCACGACTGCTGTTGAAGAAAGTATTGACATTTCAGTTCCTAAAAAACAAATATTATGCCATGACAGGGCCAACTTATTACCACCTAACATTTTACATCTAATAAAAATTCGGAACAGCAACCGAAGAAAATGGATAAGAACAAGAGACCCTCATTATAATTCAGAAGTTAAGGTACTTAATATCTTAATAAAGGATTCAATTTTAGCTTATAGGAACCAAGCATGGAATCAAAAATTACAGAGATTAGACAAAGGCAGTAAACCTTTTTGGAATTTAGTCAAAATAATCAAAAAGAAAAATACATATATTCCAGCTTTCAAAGTTGGGAATAATGTAATGATTTCAAGTGTTGAAAAAGCGAATGCCTTGGCTGAAACCTTTTATGTAAACCATTTGACTACTACAGGTATCCCTTGTAATACTACAGTTGAGTCAGTGGTCAGTGACTCAATCAATATTATAAACTCAAGTACTGCAAATGATATTTATGGGCATGTTTCATTTCAAGACGTCAAAGATGTACTTATGGCACTTAAAACAAGAAAATCTGCGGGTTTTGATGGTATTAAAAATTTGTATTTAAGGAATTTGCCAAAATCAGGAATTAAATTCTTACAACTCCTATTTAACTGTTGTTTGAAGGTGAGCTACTTTCCTAATGTTTGGAAAACAGCCAAAATAATACCCATTTTGAAGCCTGGTAAAAGTGCAAATTTACCAAGCAATTATAGACCAATAAGTTTATTAAGCTCACTAAGCAAATGTTTTGAACAGATTCTAAAAAGTAAACTTGTGTCTCAAGTGACTAGAAATAATATTTTACCGCTTGAGCAATTTGGCTTTAGGGCTCACCACAGCACAGTACATCAAGTTTATCGAATTACCAAACACATTAAAAATAATTTTAGAATGGGTAAAAGTACGGGCATGGTACTCCTTGACATTGAAAAAGCATTTGATACTGTTTGGCATAATGCATTATTACACAAACTTTTAAGACTCAATTTCCCAATGTACCTTATAAAGACCATTCAATCCTTTCTGTCTGAAAGGAAGTTTAAGGTTTCAATAAATAATTGGTTTTCTGAATCTTTCAATATTATGGCAGGTGTACCTCAAGGCTCGGTGCTAGGTCCAATCTTATACACTATCTTTACCTACGACTTTCCATGTTTAACAAACTGTGATAAAGCTATATTCGCTGACGATACTTGTATCTTTTCATCAGATTCAGTTGGTTTCATTATTGAAACAAATCTGCAATCTGCACTTAATGTAGTTCAAGATTATTTGTTTGATTGGAAGATAAAAATAAATGCCTCAAAGACTCAGGCTATCTTTTTCTCAAGAAAAAGAAAAGCCTGTTTCTTGCCAAGCAATAATCTTCAAGTTGGTGGAATAAGTACAGAATGGCGTTCAAGTGCTAAGTATCTTGGAGTTCATTTAGATAAAACTTTAACTTTTGGCTTGCATGTACAAGAAGTAATCAAGAAGTTTAATATAACTATCAAAACTCTTTATCCATTTATAAACCGCAAATCTAAACTGAGTAATGATAATAAGCTCCTGATATTTAAAGCAGTTTTTCAAGCAATTATGTTTTATGGTTCACCGTGTTGGGGGATATGTGCAAAAAGCCATATTCGAAGACTTCAAATAGCCCAAAATAAAGTTTTAAAAATGATTCTGAAGCTTCCATGGTCGTTTTCAACAGCTGAACTTCACGCTATTTCAAACATAGAACCAGTATTGCAAAGAATTGACAAAATCAATGTACGCTATAATTTATCTTGTTTATCTTCAGATAACATATTGATTTCAAACCTAGCTTCTTAGTTACATATAATTATTATTGAAAGTACATTTTCGTTCTTTTTTTCTTATTTTCCTTTTTCTAAGACTGACTTTGTGATATTAATTTTATAATTTACTTTTTAATTTATTTATTTATTATTATTTTTCTATTTATTTATTCTTTATCTATTAATTTATTTATTTACTTATTTATTATTTATTTATTTATTTATTTATTTATTTATTTATTTATTTATTTATATATTTAATTATTTATTTATTTGATAGCTAATTAATTTATTTATTTATTTATTTATCAATTATTTGTTTAATTTATTTTATTTTTTGTTTATTTATTATTTTTTGTTTATTATTGTTTGTTCATTAATTTATTTACTATTCATTTTTCTTTTGTTTGTTTTTTAATTGTCTTATATATATTTTGTTATTTATTTATTTAATTTTGTTTATATATTTATTTATTTATTTGTTTATTTATTTATTAATTCTCTGTTAACTATTTATCATATAATGAATATATGTAAAACTTTAAGTTGGGTTTGATTTAAATACCTCACCGCCCACCCTTCTCCTCTCTAAATCCTCTAAACAATTTAATGAAGGTTTTTATGTAGCTTTTCCTTCAATATACTGTTATTTGCTTTTCATTACTTGTATTAAAAATTTTATTATTTGTCAGTAGTAAGGTAGATTTATACCGTAACTCTGTAAATTGTGCAATATAATTTAAGAAAAAATGTAAGAATATTCTGCTACAATAAATACAATACAATACAATACAATAATTTGTTTGCTCTTATTAATTTACGTTCAAGATAAAAGCATGCGCATGTACATATCTGGTCCACAGGTGCAAGCATCTGTTGACCATGAACAATTCGTATAATGACACCTATATTTAGAGTTAACTTGTGAGACATTTACGTATTGTTTAATATAATTTATAAGATTTAAAAGCTCTGCATAGTGCTCTTCAAGAATTATTTCTTTATCATTAAGAACTTTTGAAATATCTTCGATCATGAATCTAAAATTTATGTTGGACATAGACACTATTGTGAGTATGTTTCTCAATCGACTGAATCAAATTTAAGAAAACATAATATAAATAAGTTAAAGGAATATACATACATATATATATATAATACTTTATTCAAATAATAATTTATTCAAAAGGTAAACATTTTGAAGAGCACAATTTTTTTTCTTTAAAGGATTTTCGTAATAGTCATTGTCCTTAACTTCTTCTTCTTCTTTTTCCTTGTTTTGTTCAACGTTAGCTGATGATTGCTTAACCAGCTCATTAAGAGGAACAGTAATTGGTTTAAAAGCTTCTTCTAACTGAGATTCATAAGCTCCCCTATTATATTTCAGGGTTTTGAATTTTCTGCGAAGGTCATCCGTTGTTTTAATAAGTTTTTTCGTTAATTTTACATCTACGTTCATCATATTGTTGGAAATTTTATTTTTCCTGTATATGATGATGGTGAATAAATTCAAACGAAAATATGTATTGGGTTTAAGATTTTATTTTATTATTAAGATAACTGGTCTTAAATGAAGAAACGCAACTGCGATTTGTACAGATAGAACTGCTACACTGAACTGTAAATAACTGGTCTTTACCGTACAAAACCGAGAATAAAAACCGAACTGTACTGCAAATTACTGGTCTGAACCGCATAAAACCGAAAATCAAAACTGAACTCAACTGCAAATTACTGGTCTGAACCGCATAAAACCGAAAATCAAAACTGAACTCATCTGCAAATTACTGGTCTTAACCGCATTAAACCGAACTGAACTGTAAATTACTAGTCTTAACCACAAAAAGTCAACATTCAAAACTGACCCGAACTGTTATTAACAGAAAGTACTTCTTTACTATACTGCTCGCAACTGTATTTATCAACCATTACTGGGCAATTGGCTTTAGAATTCAAATGTACCTGCTTTTTATAACTTGAGAAAACAGTCAAAACCTTTTCTATAGCGACCATTATTCAGTGGACTTTCTTTATCGATTACAAAAAATACATAATCGGTTTTCCAACAGTCTGCACATTTTGAAATGTTTTAAATGTCATGTCGGAATTAACATGGTCATTTTTAATGTGTTTTAAATTCATACCGTCCTGTTTAAAAATGATCAAAAAATTTGCATTGTCGCGAATTAAGTGTTTTGGTATTTTTGTATAGGTTTGACACAAGTAGAAACTATATAATTGATAATGACGACCGACTAAAATAGTTTCGTATTGTATCTTGTTTTTCACAAACAATATCATCAAAAATAAATACAGAATTCCGTTTAGCCTATTTCGGTAGAATAACGTCACTATTATTAGAAAATGTAAAGAAACCCATTTTTTTTATAGGTTTAATTACTTGTTTTAAGAACTCATATTTTGTTTGGTGTAAAGATTTTGAGCAAATATATATGTTTTCAATTTTAATCCATTTGGATGTAGTAGTAAACTCAACATAGCATTCGTTTTTCCACAATTAGATGGGCCCGTAATCAGACCTCTTATACTATTTGGAAAAAGCTGACCATGTTTTTTATGTTCTTTAAGATTCATCGTCACTTCTAGGTTTCGCACTGGTAATTTGTATTCTTGTGTCACGAACCGCATGATGACATATACTAAAACAAAATACTGTATATCAGGAGTATTTATTAATTTGAACAACACTTCGTTTTTTTGCCTTTCCACAATAAAGATGATCATATAAAAATGATTGACTATTCGAAAAAATTGATTAGTAAAAAAAAAAAGTCGCGAGAGGTGAAGGTTTAATTAATTATCTAATAAATAAACTTCCGTTTGAATTACATTTGCCCGGTTATCAGTATTGTGGACCTGGAACAAGACTCCAAGAACGATTAGTTCGAGGAGATTCAGGGATTAATTTTCTAGATCAGGCGTGTAAAGAGCATGACATTTCATATTCCAAACATAAAAATACAGCCGATCGTCACATAGCTGATAGAATTTTAACTGAAAAAGCTTGGAAACGTGTCAAATCCAAGGACGCTAGCTTATCTGAACGAGCGAATGCACTCCTAGTTACTAATCTTATGAAAGCAAAAGTAAAATTTGGAATGGGTTGTTCAGCTTCTAAATTAAGCACTTATAAGAGGGAGAATAAAATGACAAATCAAAAAACAACAGCTAGCAAAATAAAACACATTACATTAAATAAATTAAGGAAACTTATTGGAACTAACCTGAAACGAAAGAAACCTTTCAATCTAGAAAAGGCGAGTAAAATAGCCTTAAAGTCTACAATAAAAACCGTAAAAAAGAACAAAGGAAATATAAAAACTCCTAGAGTTATTCCAGTACCAAAAATTGGCGAGGGTATTCCATTTCTTGTGCCATTGTTTGCCGGACTCTCTGCTCTAGGTGCTTTGACGGGAGGTGCTGCTGGGGTCATCAAAGCTGTCAATGATGTAAGCAACGCTAGAAAGGACATCGATGAGAAAAAACGACATAATCTCAAAATGGAATCAATTGCTCTTGGTCATAGACTGCATCTGAAACCGTATAGAAAAGGTCCTGGATTGTATTTAAATCCACAAACAAAAAACTTCTAGGAACGCTACCCAATAGTGCATTGAACGAAATTGACTTACACAATTTTGCAAACAAATATATACCTCATTTTTGAGGAGTCTTCATGCGAGATAATTTACCAAAGACAAAATACTCACCATGTAACCATTCCAAATAAATAAACACATAAACAATATTGTACTTCTAGTTTTTTTTATTTAATGCTTTTTTTTTACATTTTTATTGCAATATTTTTCATAGAAATATCAGAAAATGTTACAAATGCATTGTAAATCTAAGAGGGTAAGAATGCCGTGGGACTATTTTGACGATAAAATCCAAAGGGTAGGGAGCTATGGTTAGAGAGAAAGTGACGTTTTTTCGATCTGGGTGTATAGGTTTTACATTGTGTCTTTGTTATCACTTGATGATCTTTTGTTCTGCAAATATTGTCAGAAATAATATGAATGTGATTATTGCCATCAGAGTTAAGAACTGCTTCTTTGATTGTTTCAAAATTAATTTTTTTTGATGCCGAGTAATTCAAACATATTCCCTTTACCTTGCAAATAACTTCTTCTGTGTTATTTTTTCCACTTAACACTTTGTAGGCATAATTCTTTGGTCCTCCGCTTACAAATTCAGTTATGAAACTTCCTTCGCCGAAGCATTCCAGCTCGTCAGTCCTATCTCCAATCATGTTACCAGTTTCAGGATCACTTTCCCCTTCTCTGCTTACGTATATTACGGAATCTGTATCCTAGTACAACACTCGCTTATCTAAAGCCTCCAAATTTTCGTAGAGTTTTAAACGCGCTTGTGTAGTAGTATATGCGGCTATGCAGACATTAGCTGTGTTCAGCAGCTTTGCGGATTCTTCTTTACACTGATAATTGACTATCAAATTTGTTTCATTGACAGGAAATATTGAACACACATTCACGGAAGGATTTGTTATAATTTCAAACAATTCAGCAGGATTATTTATTATCGATGTTTTGGGTTGGTTTTCTCTTTGACCAAATTTACCCTAAAATGAATTGAGTATAAGTTTAGCCAAAGATCTTTTGCCTTCATTTTTCACTATTTCGGAATAATCTAGCTCAATATTTTCGTTTTTATGAAAATTTGAAATATAGTTGATCTTATCTTCTTCCGTTACACAAGCTGCAGGCCAGCCCGACGCTTCTTGTTTAGTTTTCAAAAATTTATCCATCATAGCGTCAAATAAGCCTCTTGAATTTGTATCTTTATCATACTGTATGGTATCATATTCCCATATTTCGTAAATTGTAAGAATTGTATAACCTGCCTTATTGGCTTTAACAACTTCTTCAATTACCCATGTTCCACATAAAGCTCTTTCACTATCAGAATGAGAACAAATATCATCACTACACACTTTATCGCTGCAAGATCTGCACAAGGTAAACATCAATTTGTTATTTTGTTTGATGGGAAGAACAGGATGAAATAAATAGTTGATCCGGAGGTAATATTTTGCACTTGATTAAACCACTGATTTTTTCAAGTTTTAAATTTGAACATTCGGCAGAATCTGTGTGTATTTTTGGGTGTCCAATGGGAAATTTTCCATATTTAAACACCCAAGGATATAAGGAACAAACATCAATATATTTTATTTGTTCTCCTTCCGTGCATTGATAGTAGCTAGATGTGTTACCGGTTCGTCCACCATAAAAAGCTGCACGAGGATCGAGCGGAGATTTTTCAACGAGATGATGTGTTCTTAAAAATTCTAAGTCCGTGTCCTTAAACAGAGATAACCTATTTTTAAAATGGCATTCCCATTCTTCGATGACATCATACTTAAATGACTTTAAACGAGCTGTTTTTGCTAACGTCCTTTCAAACCTTCGATTTAAAGTATCAAATTTATCAACAGTGAGATGTTCATTCCTATTATATTTTTGACATTCAGGATGACCATGGTAATAACACCCATAAAATTCAAATATTTGCTTAGTTTCCTCGCAAAATCCATCAACTTTGACTCCGGCAACAACTGCTTCTTTACCGTTTGAAGAATGCTTAATTTTAATACGTCTTTGTTTTGCCTCCCAAATTAACCATTGAATTGCTACCTTCGATTGGTTGTCGACGTTTCTGTAACCGTTTTTCGGTATAATTCCAATTGTATTTTCAACAAGGAAGTTTCGTCGGAATACTAGATTGCATGCAGATGCAATCGTAGTAGACTCCAAGAATGGTTCAACATTACATTGAAGAAGAAACAAATTTCTAAATTTAAGACAAGTATCAGTTAAAATTTTTACATCACTGACACAGTAGTCCACAAGATCACGTTCCATTATGAAGTTATCATCTTTATGTTCTTCATACCATTTAAAGAAAACTTCACGTTCAGCTGTTTTCATTGAGTCAGGTCCGTAATATTTATAATGAGGTAATTTTCCATGGTATGTAGCATTTTCTGCCGTGTTGAAAAAGTGAGGGAAATAACCTTTCTTTAAAGTTGATGGTAAATCAAAAGCTTTTGGTAGTTTCGATAATGCCATTGGGAAATAATTGAGGGAATCTATAAATTTTACATTTCCAACTTGCATGAGAATTATTTTTGTTCCACGCATGATCAATTGCGGTTTCAGACTTGTATTTTCCAAAATGTAATTCAATATAAATTGATGGTCATACGCCTGACCGTTGTGCGCAATTACAATCACTGTTTTGAATACCTGACGGATCTTTAAAATATAGTTAAGAAAGTTAGGCACCACATCTTTGGTTTCAACGTGATTTCTATAACTACACTGCTGACAGAAATGCAGATTATTTATGTCAATACATAAATTGCATCTTTTCTGGAAAACACGCAAATTAGGCTTATGTAATTTGAATGAAGAGCCATCTGATTCTTTTTCTTGGCGGCTCTCAAAATCATAAAAAATGTAAAGACATTTGTGGAAATTTGGTTTACCTGTATTAGGTATCATATAGCATTGGTGATTTTGCGGGACATATATCTTGCATGTATGACAAAAATATTCACCGCACACATGATCACTTTTTCCAGTAGTTTTCAGGCAATTTAAACATCTTTTGACTTCATCACACATAGATTGTTGTCCTGAACTTGAAGATTTGTGGTAGTCGAAACATATTTCACCTCGAAAATTTCGATTACATTCTCCACAGAGAATCTCATTAGCAGTTGTTTTGCAAGCTGGTGTTTTGTGGCTTTGTGGACAAAATTTAATACATCTGTGTGCTTTTTTATTATCATACGGCTTATGGCATGTCTCGCAATAGTAGACACAACAGAATGCAGCAGTTAATGAAATTATCACATTGAAATGATTTTTGTAGTGAAGTAAATTAATTCTTTTTCTGTTTGGTTCATCTGATGTTGCTATCCCTTCGAATATTACTGTTCTTTCTTTTGTTGCATATTCATAAACCGTAATTATATAATCGGCTAGATATTTCTGAAATTCTTTCAGTTCTTCTATACCACAACCATCGAATGGTACAGTGATATTGGCATTATTAATCAATATTTCCGCTCTTATTTTTTGCAGTTTTCCCACATCATTTCGCACTTTGTAAGCATCTGATGACTTGTCCGCATATGCTACTGCTACTGCTAAGGCTCTGGGTAAACACAAATTATCCTTGTTTTTGATGGATATGATCCCACGTTTTTTAAGGCATTCTTCCTCATATGAATTGTAATGAGGTTCGCGGCTATTCCCTTTTCCTGAAGGTAGTTTTATGGAAGTAACTGTTAATTCGAAAGTATCTGTGCAGAATCCTTCCGAGTTACTTTGAAATATTTTAAGCATCATTTCCCATAAATCCTCGATTTTAAATTCTGATGCGTTCTTAAAATTCACCCAACCACTTCCTCTCTCCTTGGAAAATCCTTTTCCATTAAACGTCATTCCAACCTTGTCCATAGCCCCCACACCCTGAAATGCAAATTTAAGTGCCTCTTCAACGGCAATTCTTACCCATGTTGTCGGCTCTGCTCCTTTGGGGATAGGACTGATCTTAAACTCTATTTTGTTGGCTTTCAGGTTGAACCGCTTTACTTTTGTTTTAGTGGATGAAACTACCTAATAACGCTATTGAATAAAAACAAAATTATCTATATTTTCCTTGTTTTTAAACCATTTTTTTTTATAACTTACTTTTTCTTCAACGGGTGGGAGGAATTCAAGTTTTGGTTGCCCTCCTGGAAGCGATGTTTCAGAAACCTTCAAAAAATAGCCTGAGAACAGCGATATTTCTTCTTCTGAAAGTCCATTGAAGTTAGAAGGTAAAAATACCTTAAAACTCTCCATTTGCAAAAAAATTTTTGGACCGTATTTTGTAGGAATTTTCTCCCCATTTTGTATTAAGTAGGTAATGGATTGAAGATCGCTTATGTTTTTTAATGGTTTAACCATACCCAAGTTATTCAACTTGTTCAAAAATTGAGAACTCATTTTGGATTTTTTTTTTTTTATTTTTCAACCGATCACTGCAAAGTTCACAATAAAACTAACCATTCCTTTTTTAAAAATCTTCAATACGCCAAAACAAAAACTTTGAATAGAAACACCCATTTATTTATAAGCTCACGCCATACAAATACATATTCCCATCTATTGTTCATTTGACAAAAGCAACCACTGTCATTTAATATCAACATAATAATTTTTCTTAATGTTGTAGAATTTCTTATTACTTCTCTTCAAATCCAATACATCGGATCGCTTCATCCTAAAAATCGTTTGTCTTCAGATATCAATTTAAAATTTAATAACAATTTGGCCTGTTACGGAATTCAATTTTTTTCTTCTTTTAAAAAAACATTGGAGCAAATCTAATCGTGTTGATTCATCCCCATTTGAAACGAGAGCTAGGCTAGGTACGCAACGCAATGCCTTTATTACCCAGGGACAGCGCGTGGTTAGGGATAGTGAGTTATAAAATTTTAATTGTTCTTTGTCTATAGTTTATGCTAGAAAATGAAACAAACAAACAAATCCAATACTTCGGATCGCTTCATCCTAAAAATCGTTTGTCTTCAGATATCAATTTAAAATTTAATAACAATTTGGCCCGTTACGGAATTCTTTTAAAAAAAAACATTGGAGCAAATCTAATCGTGTTGATTCACCCCCATTTGAAATGAGAGCTAGGCTAGGTACGCAACGCAATGCTTTTATTACCCCAGGGGCAGCGAGTGGTTAGGGATAGTGAGTTATAAAATTTTAATTGTTCTTTGTCTAAAAGTTTATGCTAGAAAATTAAACAAACAAACAAATCCAATACATCGAATCGCTTCATCCTAAAAAAAATAGTTTGTCTTCAAATATCAAATTAACTTTAATAGCCATTTTTAAATTAAACTTATATCTTTTTGACAATTACTGTTATTTTCCTATAATACATTCTTATCCTATCCTCCGCAACGACATACAACGAAGACGACCACGACCACGACGACACGACCGACCGATCGACCGACTGTAGCAACCACCACCAAACACATTACCCACACCCCACCACAATCATCACGATCCATCCGCCGCACATTCTCCAAATATCCAAAACTACTTCACACACATCTTCTTTAAACTCCCTCCCTCCCGACCGACCGACGCACGGTAGCAACCACCACCAAACACATTACCCACACCCAACCACAATCATCACGATCCATCCACCGCACATTCTCCAAATATCCAGAGAGCCCGCGCCGCCTCTTCCTCACTTCTATTCAAATCCAATAAAACATTTACGATCCTCAACATCACAAACCAACCCTTCATCATCATCACTTCCGCATGCGGCGCCAAGGCGTGCGCCAAACAATACATCAAACACAATACCGCACCAATTAAAAACACATTAAAAACTATTCAAAACAAAAACCATTAAAAAAGCCATAAAAAAAATTCCCATGCTCATTCGACGCATATTCTACTAAACTGGTAACACACAGCCGAAACTGGTAACACACAGCCGAAACTGGTAAAACACAGCCGAAACTGATAAATCACAGCCAAATCTGGCAAATCACAGCCGAAACTGGTAAAACACAGCCGAAACTGGTAACACACAGCCGAAACTGGTAACACACAGCCGAAACTGGTAAATCACAGCCGAAGCTGGCAAATCAATTAAACTTGAATATTTGACAAGAAGCCCCTTACCTCTGGTGGGGGGAAGCCTCTATTAATATCCAACTTAATTACCACTGATCCTTGCTTAGCGGCGATCGAAGTCCAACTGGTTTCTGCGGTCTGGTTCCTCTTTTCAACTTTTTCACCCTCCTTGTTGGTCTTGTTCGGGTCTACTAGGCAACCTTTTGGTAGCAACCTGGTGTGAGTTATATCCTTGCGAATGACAAAATACCCTTTGCAAATTAATGTCACCGAGTTTTGGCCAAGTTTTTCTGAGTGTAAACTCAAAGCTCGGTGTAGTGACAGAACGCATGTAATTTGTTCGTGTTTTCGTTGTAGATTTGTAATGCGTCATTACAATGTGTTTGTGTTGAACAGGGGCGAACGCAGGTGGAGGTTTTGGGGGTTAAAACCCTGTTGCAAAATTAACAAACCCGAAATGTATTATTTTTATGTTATATTTTAATTTAGGTTGGCGGAACAATTATCCGCAAAATTAAACAAAACAAACCACGAAAACAAAACGAAACGATTTTAATAACTCTCGATAGGTAGCCGGCGCGCACGAGCGGATACCTATTTTCTTATTGTAAACAAATGTAGATGTCAAATTCCAAAAAGGTTGGTTTGTTAATTTTACCACCGACAGCAAAAACAGTGCTGTCACCCAGTAGCTCAGTTTGGGGGTGGGTTTGGAAAAATGTAGATTTTATTAATCGAACTTGATTAATAAAATCGAAATTAATTATAAACCTAATAAAAGATACTACACAGGGGCGTAGCAAAAAAAATAATGAAAATGGGCGCCAGGAAGTATTATGGTACTTACCATCACCAATCGAAAAAAAAATAATAACAAAAGCGGAAACTTACTTCCCAATTAAAATAAAATTCAAACGTAATTTTTCACTAAGAAAATGTTAAGATATTTTATTTGTATCTGGGAAACCTTTATAGATATAGGTAGAAAACCCAGAATTTTTTCCAAAAAAAATATTGTACAAGTTAAAATGAAATCAAGAACAAACAAAGAAAGAGAACAATTGTTGTGTTACAAAGGACACAAAGAAAAGGTCACCTTGGGAAAGTTCCCGAAGAACAAAGGAACAAAGGTCGCGGGTCCCGCAATCTCGGGAGACAAAAGAAACGACCGAAAGTCTAACGGGTTAAATTTTGGCTCTTTATAGCCCACCACAAATTAAAAGAAGATAAGAACGCACTTAATTCACTCGAAAGAAATAAAAATTATACTTAGCTTCTTTCTGTTTGCAAAAATAGATCCTGCCTCTCCTTTTCCTCTCTTCTTAAAAGAAACGCCTTCCTCACAAATTGTATGTTGATCTTTATCAATTTTTTAATATTCTTATCACCCACTGACACTATTTTTCTTTTTTTTTCTCTTCAAAAATTTTTCACCAGTTTACTATGTTTTCGACCTTACTCTTCTTAGCTTCTCTAAAAAGTGCCATATTCATGGCGAACTTTCCTCATCCAAGAGGCCACGACAAACATGCCATCCTACTCTGACCTTTTGTTATGATCTGGTTTTCTCTTTCGGTCTAACTGCGACACCCGGCTTTTTCGCTGGGGTGCATGCCGATTTCAAAAACCAGCCAAACCTTTGTGGTCTCTTTCACATTGGTGATTTGAACACCAACCTTGGCTTAATGGACGAGTTCAGTTCTTATCCGTCAAATCCAATTGGTCTAAAAAGTAAACGAAAAATTTTTGAGTGTTCGCGAATAAAATCCCCAGCCCCAAACCGGCCCAGTTTAATAACTTGAGGAAAGCGTTCTTGTTCTTAGGAATCTTGGAATTTCTCAACCAAGATTGAGAGGCAGGGTCCGATAGTTTTAAATTTAGACTCTAAACCCTTAGACTTCCGTGCAGACAATTTTAAGGGAAGGGAAAACACATCGCAAGGTGACCTTACTTAGTATTCCGACACTTTAGGCTGGGCATTAAGCCATACTAATTTTAGGGTGGTGTGCCAATTAGATAAAGGATGCACACTATTGTTTTCTCCTTGTGTGGACCACCTGTCACACACTCAATCTGGCCGTCTTCGTGACTCATCGGTCACACAATTGTGTATTTTGTAACCGCCCGTCACAAATTTTGAAAGTAAATGAAAATGTGGACCTCCTGTCACACAACTCCGCATTACCACTGAAACCTATTTTGTTTGCTTTTCCAAAATACAATAAGAGCAGGACACT
Organism: Eupeodes luniger; assembly: GCA_951509635.1. Classification (NCBI taxonomy): domain Eukaryota; kingdom Metazoa; phylum Arthropoda; class Insecta; order Diptera; family Syrphidae; genus Eupeodes; species Eupeodes luniger. The sequence goes on along the minus strand of OX608073.1, from coordinate 200,320,011 downwards.
GACTGATGGAAAGCAGGATTCAACTGAACTCTTAAAATATTTTGGAGCCGCAACGACGAAAGGAAGGTTAAAAAAAAAGGAAAAAGGATATGAGATAGGCTATTGAAACTTGTTGTGGTAAATTTTACCGCAACAAATCCCACCCTTACCTCCTAGGAAATGTTCTTACAGTTTTGTAACACATTTTCTAAAGGCTGCCAAGGTAATGGAAACAAGATAAAGGATTTTCCATCAAAAAAAATCAAATGAAAAATGTTACATAATAATTCAAAATAACAACAAAAAAAAATAAGCTACTTTACTGATTAATCCTCGGATGCATCGGTATACGGTTTTAAATCCTTAACGTGCCAAGTTCCGCGTTCTTTACCTTTACTATCTTTTAACACATATGTCCAAGGAGACACACGCTTTTTAACTTCAAACGGACCGACAAACTTCGGTGCTAATTTGGCAGCATAATAATTCGCGGCATCCGACAACGAGAAGTTTCTACGCCATACAAGGTCGCCGGGGTGATATTGAACATCACGCCGTCGGAGATTGTAGGCCTGAGCAGCTCTCTTCGATGCTACTTCCAGTTTCTTCCCAATATCTACCCTTAGTTCCTTAAAACGCTCAGCGATCTCACCCAGATCCTGAACCTTCCCTGAACCATCTTCGACTAATGGTACTTCTCGACCTGAAGTTACCATATCCCTCCCGAAGTTCGCATAATACGGCGAAACTCCCAAAACCTCGTGTTGCGAAGTGCGTATAGCACACGCCACCTTACTCAATTGTGAATCCCACATTCTGTGGTTTTCAGCGACGTAAGCCCTCAACGTCGTCTTAATTATTTGATTTATTCTTTCCGCAGGATTCGCCTGCGGATGATAGTGGGCTGTGAATTTTAATTGTGACCCGTACGCCTGGCAAAGCGTTTCCAGTTCCTTAGATCGAAACTGGGGACCGTTGTCACACACGATCACTTTTGGTACGCCAAATAAGAGGAAAACGTTATCTTCAAGTTCCCTAACTATGGCCTTTGCAGTGGCCGACCTTAAAGCAAACAGAAGTGGAAACTTACTAAAATAATCTACCACAGTCAGGATATAAATAAAACCCCTACTCGATTTAGGAAGCGGACCTACCAAATCAACACAAACCATTTCCCACGGTGCCTTGATTCCTACCCTCTCAGTCATCAACCCAGCTGGCTTCTCATTCACCGGTTTTACCTGTTGGCAAACTTTACAGTTCCTAACATACTTGGTTATGTCGGCCCTCATCTTTGGCCAATAAAACTTTGCTCCTATTCTAGAAAAAGTTTTCCTAACTCCCATATGTCCCGCTAGAGGGCCATCATGGTATTCCTGCAAAATCCCTAACCTTTCGTTTTTCCCTAAGACTCTCTTCCATTCCTGATTGTTTTCATGTACTATCACATGATTTGCCTTCACAAGTTTGAACAACTGACCTTGTTCAACTCTCCAGGCCGGATACCTAAGCGGATTAGAATTGATTGCTAAGATCATTTTTCTCATCCAAGGGTCTACATCCTCGTCTGAGATACCACCCAACTGCGGCACTCCCCGAGAGAGCATATCTGGAACTACATGCTCCTTGCCCTTGCGATGAATGATCTCGAAATCAAATTGTTGGAGCCTAATTGCCCAACGAGCTAACCTACCCTGTGGGTCTTTAAGATTGCTTAGCCATACCAATGAATAGTGATCGGTCACAACCGTAAACCGAACACCTTCGATATACGGCCGCAACTTCTCAATAGCCCACAATACAGCTAAACATTCTTTCTCCGTCGTAGAATAATTCCTTTCATTTCTATTTAAGGACCTACTAAGGTAACAGACAACCTTCTCTCCCTCATCAAAGTTCTGTGAAAGAACTGCACCGATACCGAAATCTGACGCGTCTGTTTGAACGACAAAAGGTCGTTTAAAATCTGGGCAAGTGAGTATAGGTGCTGTCACCAAACACTCTTTTGCCTTCCTAAAGCTATCCTCGCATTCTTGAGTCCAAGTGAACTTCCTATTCTTTTTTAACAAATCCGATAACGGCCTAAGCAATTCAGCGAAATTTGGTACAAAACGACGGTACCATGAAACTGTCCCTATAAAACTCCTAACCTCTTTAACATTCCTCGGTGCTGGAATCCTAACCATGCTTTCCACTTTCTCTGGATCTACGTGTAAACCATTTCGATCCACTACGTACCCTAAAAATTTAAGTGACGGCATGCAAAAGTTGCATTTTTCCCTACTAACCTTTAATCCGGCTTCACATAACCTTTTCATCACCTCATTCAGAATTTCAAGATGTTTTTCGAAATTTTCTGTAATGATGATGATGTCGTCTAAATAGACGAAAACGTATGGTTCGAGGTCGGCACCCAAAACTGTGTCGATAAACCTCTGCCAAGTCGCAGGCGAATTGTGAAGACCAAAAGGCATTCTCCTAAACTGAAAAAGACCCCTACCAGGTACCGTGAAGGCAGTATATGGCTTTGATTCCTCTTCCATAGGAATCTGCCAATATGCTGATTTAATGTCTAGCGAAGACAAGAACCTAGCCCCTCGAAGCCTATCTAAAATTGAATTAATGTATGGAAGTGGATAAGCATCCCTATCTGTATTTTTATTCAGCTTCCTATAGTCCACACAGAACCTATAGGAGCCGTCTTTCTTTTTAACTAAAAGTATTGGAGATGACCACGCACTTGTCGATCTCTCAATAACTCCTGCTTCTAACATCTCGTTTAATTCCCTATCTATGTGTTCCTGCATTGCCGGAGAAACCGGATAATACCGTTGCTTAATCGGTTCCGCCGACGTCCTAATCTTATGCTCCACCATAGTTGTGCACCCTAAACCTTCAGGCATTTTACTAAAAGATTGAGTTATCAGATCTTCTAGACTCTTAATTTCCCTATCATCTAACTCCGAACGTTCTGTAATAGAACAAATCGAAACCGGCTGTTCCGAAAAATTCCAAACGCGTGACCTCAAATCCGGGACGATACCCGAAAGTGCCCAAAAATCTGCACCAAGAATCACTGTTTGTGGAAGAGTTGGTATGACGATACAGTCAACTAAAATTGCCCTATCTTCAACAACTATTGGAAGAGAGACAGTCCCTAACACTCCTACACCTGTTCCATCTGCTAAACGAACGCAGTGAACACTGTCTGTTTTTAAAGAAAGACCTAAGTTTTGGAGAATGTTCCAAGCATCCCTACCTATTATGGTTCTAGAAGCTCCTGAATCTAATAAACCTAAAAATCTAGTACCATAAATGCTAATACTCAAAAATGGTCTCCTATCACTACCGTTTGCCTCCAAAGTAAAACCTAGATGAATTTGATCTGCCGGCTGGTTCCCAGCAGGCAACCTATTCAATTCCTGCGGACTTCCCGCCCTGCTGGCGCAAGAGCCCGTTGCCCGTTTCCCGAGCAGCGACGACAATTCTGTCTATTCACCCCTAACTGCCCACAACCAAAACAACGCCTAGGAGCGGAACACCTATTTGCAAAATGGCCTGATCCATTGCAATTAAAGCATCTCAGCGAAGAGTTTTGATTCACAGAACGGGCCTGATTTTTGGTTTGGTCATTCCCCACAACAACCGAAACCATTGGAGTTTCTACACCTACATATGCTAGATCCGGTTCTAGCAGATTCCTATTATCCCTAGCACTAGGTGGTGGAAGATACGATTCCACGTTTGCCCTAACCGCTTCTAAGTTCCTACCTAATGAGACCAAGTCGGACACACAACTTGGTTTAGCCAAACCAAGCTGAGTTTGGTAGAAAGGTGTCAAGTTCCTTTGAATCATTGACAACTTCCTACTTTCCGATATTGGCTCAGTTAACCTACCAAACAAATTTTGCATTGTCGCCACATAGACTCCGATGGATTCATCTTTGCCTTGTGTACGACGCCTAATCTCATCCAATAACTGATCATCATAGTTCGGTGGTAAGAACTCCAACTTCATCTCTCGAATGAGTTCCGACCACGAACTAACTGATGGTCTAATTGCCCTGAACCAAATTAAAGCTTTCCCTACGAAAAGCTCAACAGCTGCCTTAAACAGTTGGGATTCCGAAACCCCCCTAGCAGAACGAATCTCATCAACCCTTTCTAGAAACGCGTTCACTGAAGCACCACAGCGCTCCCCAGTGAATTTCACGTCCCATTTTCTTATGTTGAAAAACTTATCCGCATTACCCTGATTTTCACTAGCTCTAATTCCATCCCTATTCGAATCTTCCACTCCTAAATTCTTCGAGGTACCGGCAGCCGTACTACTCGACATACTTTTCTGAGGTTCAGCTGAACGCTGCTTTTCAACCTCACCAACTCTACCACCCGATTTTCCTTTTTGTTTCATATCATTATTTTCTTCCTCATCATCGACTTCATCTTCTTCCTCTTCCTCGTCTTCCTCATCCTCTTCTAACTCAGCCATGGCCATCACCAACTTATTTTTAAGCACCTGTTTTCCCCTCTCCTGATTCTCATTCTCTGGAATGCTCCTATCCATCCTACGTAATCCCCATTCAACCTTTGTAATTATTTTTAAATATTCCTTTGAAGTTTCCGACTTCGGCGGAGTTTCTAGTAACTTCCCTATCTCTATCAATTTCTTCTCCACCGCCATCGAATCCTGTTCATACGTGAACGGATAAGCGGGAGGAATGAAAGAATTCCTACGCTCTAACTTTAAAGCTACCCTAAGCGCTTTGCGCATCTCCTCCACTGTCCCTACAGTTAAACCCCGAAATTCTATCTCATAGGTTATCTCGTCCTGAGATAACCTATTAACCTGACTCACGCCCATATTACCAAAAATAAAAAGAACTAATCTATATTAAAATATTAAACGAAGCGAAAAAGAAGAAAAAAAAATTGAACACGAAAAACCGAATCGTTGTCAGCGAAATTAAAAAAGAATATTTATCAAAAAAAAAAAATAATAACTAAAAACGAAATGAAAATTAAATTGCTTCCTATAATAGTAAAAGTAATATTCAAAATATCAAAAGTATTAAAAAAAGTACTATTAAAATATAAGTTATTGCGCTGATACGACAGCACTGACTCAATACAACACTACTAAAAATTATAATCAATTGCGCTGTTAGATTAATTTATGTGTCTGAGAGAGACAACACTATAATCACTCGCAATGATGAAAATGGTGGCCAAAATAATTTTCTCACCGAAATAAATTTTAAATTAATATAAAAGAAATAATAACTTGCAACACAAATAAAAATGAAAATTCTTACTCCGAATTCTCCTCTAAAACAAAACACCACTGCCACAAATCCGAACCAACGAACACCTGATGTTGATGATACCGCAGGTATTTCTGTAGGTATTCCTGTAGTATGTATGTATGTATTTTTGTAGTTGCGATTTCAGCTGGATACAATTGAATTTTTACCTAGGAAAAGAAAACAAAACGAAGTAAATTTCTATTCACAACGAACAATGGAACGACACTTTCCTAATAAGAAAACAATATAAATAATTACATATAGTGCACTTCAAGCACTTTTTTTTTGTTGGCAACAGGCAAAGCGAGAGCCAAAGCGAAAGCCCCACGTTGTGGACGCCAATTGTTGCAAAATTAACAAACCCGAAATGTATTATTTTTATGTTATATTTTAATTTAGGTTGGCGGAACAATTATCCGCAAAATTAAACAAAACAAACCACGAAAACAAAACGAAACGATTTTAATAACTCTCGATAGGTAGCCGGCGCGCACGAGCGGATACCTATTTTCTTATTGTAAACAAATGTAGATGTCAAATTCCAAAAAGGTTGGTTTGTTAATTTTACCACCGACAGCAAAAACAGTGCTGTCACCCAGTAGCTCAGTTTGGGGGTGGGTTTGGAAAAATGTAGATTTTATTAATCGAACTTGATTAATAAAATCGAAATTAATTATAAACCTAATAAAAGATACTACACAGGGGCGTAGCAAAAAAAATAATGAAAATGGGCGCCAGGAAGTATTATGGTACTTACCATCACCAATCGAAAAAAAAATAATAACAAAAGCGGAAACTTACTTCCCAATTAAAATAAAATTCAAACGTAATTTTTCACTAAGAAAATGTTAAGATATTTTATTTGTATCTGGGAAACCTTTATAGATATAGGTAGAAAACCCAGAATTTTTTCCAAAAAAAATATTGTACAAGTTAAAATGAAATCAAGAACAAACAAAGAAAGAGAACAATTGTTGTGTTACAAAGGACACAAAGAAAAGGTCACCTTGGGAAAGTTCCCGAAGAACAAAGGAACAAAGGTCGCGGGTCCCGCAATCTCGGGAGACAAAAGAAACGACCGAAAGTCTAACGGGTTAAATTTTGGCTCTTTATAGCCCACCACAAATTAAAAGAAGATAAGAACGCACTTAATTCACTCGAAAGAAATAAAAATTATACTTAGCTTCTTTCTGTTTGCAAAAATAGATCCTGCCTCTCCTTTTCCTCTCTTCTTAAAAGAAACGCCTTCCTCACAAATTGTATGTTGATCTTTATCAATTTTTTAATATTCTTATCACCCACTGACACTATTTTTCTTTTTTTTTCTCTTCAAAAATTTTTCACCAGTTTACTATGTTTTCGACCTTACTCTTCTTAGCTTCTCTAAAAAGTGCCATATTCATGGCGAACTTTCCTCATCCAAGAGGCCACGACAAACATGCCATCCTACTCTGACCTTTTGTTATGATCTGGTTTTCTCTTTCGGTCTAACTGCGACACCCGGCTTTTTCGCTGGGGTGCATGCCGATTTCAAAAACCAGCCAAACCTTTGTGGTCTCTTTCACATTGGTGATTTGAACACCAACCTTGGCTTAATGGACGAGTTCAGTTCTTATCCGTCAAATCCAATTGGTCTAAAAAGTAAACGAAAAATTTTTGAGTGTTCGCGAATAAAATCCCCAGCCCCAAACCGGCCCAGTTTAATAACTTGAGGAAAGCGTTCTTGTTCTTAGGAATCTTGGAATTTCTCAACCAAGATTGAGAGGCAGGGTCCGATAGTTTTAAATTTAGACTCTAAACCCTTAGACTTCCGTGCAGACAATTTTAAGGGAAGGGAAAACACATCGCAAGGTGACCTTACTTAGTATTCCGACACTTTAGGCTGGGCATTAAGCCATACTAATTTTAGGGTGGTGTGCCAATTAGATAAAGGATGCACACTATTGTTTTCTCCTTGTGTGGACCACCTGTCACACACTCAATCTGGCCGTCTTCGTGACTCATCGGTCACACAATTGTGTATTTTGTAACCGCCCGTCACAAATTTTGAAAGTAAATGAAAATGTGGACCTCCTGTCACACAACTCCGCATTACCACTGAAACCTATTTTGTTTGCTTTTCCAAAATACAATAAGAGCAGGACACTGACTGATGGAAAGCAGGATTCAACTGAACTCTTAAAATATTTTGGAGCCGCAACGACGAAAGGAAGGTTAAAAAAAAAGGAAAAAGGATATGAGATAGGCTATTGAAACTTGTTGTGGTAAATTTTACCGCAACAACCCCCCTGAAATATCAGAATATGTGCAGTAATCAAATATCCATTATTGTTCAAAAGAAAAAAAAAACAGAAATGGTAGATACAAAATTAATTTCCAACTCAAATTCTCAAACTATGCTAAAGGAAAAATTTTAATAAATTTGCTACGGTGGCGCGCCGGCGCGGTGATAGAAATTTTGCACAAAACACAAACACGCTAAATCAGAACAATAAATGTCTGTATTTTTTTGTAAAGAAAGACAAATATTTTTCTTGTTTTCATTCATACTAACAATTAAAGTGTTAAGTATTTTTATTTTCTAACACTGAGGTAGAAGATGAAGGGTTTTTAACGTTTTGTATGGATGCTCTCTTTTGCCATGTTTCTTATGGCTATAAATGAAAAATTGAAAACAGAAAATGACCTTTTTGTACTCTTTTTTGAAACGATCTCATGGCCACTTATGACACATTTGAAAATCAAAACACCGAAAAACTGTTCGGTTCATTTATGTTAGTTTTAACTGTAAATTTAAAAAAAAAATATTGTAATATTCGGCTTGGTCCGAAAATTAAAACTTATTCACACTTGTAAATAAAACACGATTTTTACTTTATTTAAATTGTTCCACTTATTTATTGAACACTCAATTTTTACGTTTCAAACACAGTCTTTACTTTCAATTATTACTTTTTATACACAGTCTTTACTTATCGCAGTTTACAACCAATAATGAACCGCTTCGCTTCCAAGCGCCTATTTATATACCTCAAATCAGTTCGAGAATCTACGAAGTTGTTCTCGATGCTTAACGAAGTTCTCCTATTTATCACTAGATGCTTAACGAAGCTAGTTCCCCTTTCGAGGTTTTTGTACGTGCTGAATGTTCTCCTATTAGCAACTAGATGTTTCTCGATGCTTATAGAAGCGAATTCTCCTCTCCACTAGATGTTGCTACTTATTCTAAATGTTTTATTCTACTATAACACGATATTAAAAGAGATGAAGAGCATTACATTGCCCCCTCCTTAGGATTGATCGTCCCGAACAAATCCATTGTTCTCATCACCACTGTAGCGATGTAGCCGGTCGCGATGTACAACTTTAGGTTTTCCTCTGACTCCCTTTTGTATCCGGTACACGACATCGTTGATTTTTGTAATGACTGTATATGGACCTTCCCAGTCGCGTTGAAGTTTCAGTGACAACCCCTTTTGTCGATGGGGGTTGTAAAGCCACACCCGATCTCCTGCTTGGAACTCTGTTGTTGTTGCTCGTATATCGTAGCGTGTCTTCATTCGGTCACTGAACATCTTTATTTTCAACCTGGTATTGTCGTGGATCTGAAGAAGTCTTTCTCTGAGGTCATCAATGTAGTCATCCTAGGCTTGCGGTTCCGATGTGGGGCATCCAAATTTTATTTCGCTCGGCAGTCTGATGTTCCTTCCCATCAAAATCTCAGACGGTGTATGGCCAGTTGAGCTATGCCTTGCACTTCGATACGCCATCAAAAACAGTGGAATGTGTCGATCCCAATCTCGCTGGTTGTCGTGCACAACTTTGCAAAGATGTTCCTTCAGGGTTCGGTTGAATCTTTCGACCATGCCATCAGATTGTGGATGAAGTGGGGTTGTTCTTGTCTTCTTGATGTCAAGAAGCCCACAAACTTCCTGAAATATTTTTGATTCAAAATTCCTTCCCTGGTCAGAATGCAGTTCTAATGGAACGCCAAATCTGCTCACCCAGTTGAAGACAATTTGGTCTGTGACTGTTTTGGCTTCTTGGTTTGGAATGGCGTATGCTTCAGGCCACTTGCTGAAGTAATCCATGACGACCAGAATATAACGATTTCCATTATTTGTTTCCGGAAATGGACCCGCCACGTCTACTGCAATCCTTTCGAAGGGTGCTCCGACATTATACTGCTGCATTTGGCTGTGGTTCTTTTTGTTTGGGCCTTTGGTGGCAGCACAGGTATCACATTTTCTGCACCACTTCTCGACATCTTCCCTTGCATGTAGCCAGTAAAATCGTTGTCGAACCTTTTCTAGCGTCTTGTTCACTCCTAGATGGCCTCCCGAAACTCCACCATGCATCTCTCGCAGAACGTCCATAACCTTCGATCTCGGTAAGACTAGCTGCATTACATAAGACTTTCCATCTGCTGATTCCCATTTACGTCGAAGGACACCCTCTTGGACATGAAATGAGTCCCACCGTGCCCAATAGGCCTTTAGAGTCGGACTTCTATCGGAGATATCAGCCCATTCTGGTTTTTCCTGGTGTTCCTTCCAAGCGAGGATGGGTTCGATATCTGAGTCTTCTTGTTGAGCCTTCCTCAACTCGTCGTTGCTCCAGCCATCAATGGGATCGGCTCTGGTTCGTTGGACAGTAACCACTTCTTTTTCTTCTTGTCGTCTGCAATGCTTACAGTCTTGCTTGCATGGTCTCCGAGACAGTGCATCTGCATTTGAGTGAAGCTTCCCCTTCCGATGTTGAATTTCGTAATCGTACGTCTGCAGCCTCTCAATCCACCTTGCCACTTGACCCTCTGGATTCTTGAAATTCAAAAGCCAGTTAAGTGCTCCATGGTCAGTTCGGAGAAGAAACTTCTGTCCATAGAGATACTTATGGAAGTGCTTTGTTGCCAAAATCAGTGCAAGAAGTTCTCTTCTGGTCACACAATAATTTCTTTTCGACTTCGAGAGTACCTTGCTGTAATAGGCAATCACCTTTTCTTCGCCATTATTCACCTGCGATAGTACAGCACCAATCCCGACGTTGCTGGCATCAGCATCAATTATGAACAGTTTTCCTGGAGTTGGGTAGGTCAGCACTGGTGCATTACACAAGCGTTGCTTGAGCTCTTGAAAGCTGCGCTCGCACTCACCTGACCATTTAAACTGCTTCCCCTTTTCCGTTAGCTGATGGAGACTCTTGGCAATTCCAGCAAAGTACAAAGCACCTATAATAGGTGGCTAGACCCAGAAAGCTTCGGAGTTGGTGTTTGTCCTGTGGTGTTGGCCAATTCTTCACGGTGTTAACCTTATCAGGATCCGTTTTTACTCCTTGGGATGAGATGATATGTCCCAGATATTTCACTTCGGTCTTGAAGAGTGAATACTTTTCTGGGTTAAGCTTGAGGTGGGCTTCTCGAAGTCTTTGAAACACGGCTCTCAGATTTGTACAGTGTTCGTCAAATGTTTTCTCGTATACTATGACGTCATCTAAATAGACCAGGCAAGATTTCCATGTGAGTCCTTGCAGGACGCATTCCATTAGGAGCTCAAAAGTCGCTGGAGTATTGCAAAGTCCAAAAGGCATCACTTTGAACTGCCACAATCCGTTTCCTGTTGAGAATGCTGTCTTTTCTTTATCTTCAGGATGGATATCGACTTGCCAGTAACCACTTTTCAAGTCCAAAGTTGAGAACCATTGTGCTCCTTCCATTGCGTCCAGAGTATTACTGATCCTAGGAAGAGGGTAGCTATCCTTCTTGGTCACATCATTCAACCTTCGATAGTCCAACCAAAAGCGGGTTGATCCGTCTTTCTTCTTTACCAGGACTACTGGAGACGCCCAAGGGCTTTTAGAGTTTTCGATCAGCCCTTCTTCCTTCATGGTGGTTATCACTTCTTCAACCTCACCTTGTTTGGCTAGTGGAAGGCGTCTTGCAGGTTGACGAATCGGCCTTGCATCCCCGGTATTGATTCGATGTTGCACCAGTTGCGTTCTGCCATATTTCCCTTTCGATGACGAAAAGATGTCTGCAAATTCTTCGAGGAGACCTTCTGCAGTTCTTCGTTGTTGGTGGCCAAGATTAGATGACTTGAGAATGTTCGTCTTTATGGAGTTCAGCTCTTCGGACTTCAAGGATTGCCTTGACTCTTCTTCGTTGATCCTTGTTATCGCTGATACAGATTCGCATTGTCCAACAATCTCACCTTTTCTGAGCTTAACTTCATACGGCTTGATGTTCAGTATTCGTACGGGAACCATGTTCTTTACAGGTCTCACAAGAGTCTTCCCAATGGTGACGTTTTGGGAGGACTTTTCAGATGCTGGTTCGACCATGAGGTATCGATGGCTGCCAGGCTTACCCTTCAATTTCGTCCACACGAATACTTCTGAAGAAGCAGGCAAAGTGAGATCTTCTTTGATGACGGTTTTCACAAATGACGAGGTCTCATACGAGTTAGTCCTATAGATCATCGGAATCTCGATGTTTCGATATTTCAGGACTTGGTTCCCGATGTCCAATATCACTCCATGATCTTTCATGAAATCGACGCCGACAATGCACTCGTCGCATATATCTGCTACCAGGAACGGGTGAGAGAATTCCAACCCTGCCATCCGAACCTTAAGACGTACCTCACCATAAACTTTTCCGGCCTCTCCAGTTGCAGTCCTTAGACGATAGCTGTTGGTGTTGTGGAGCCATGCCTTCTTGACGAGGTCTTGCCGTACGATGGACGCCGTGGCACCGGTGTCAATGGTAGCCACACATTTGTTGCCGTTTATACTTGCTTCCACGGTCAGGCTCTTGTTGTCACGTTTCGTTTGAGAAACCTGGATGTCGTTTCTGGGGCCATAGATACCAGAAACCAGCTTCTGCCCCTCGAAGTTGGTTCTTATTCGTTTCCCGGGTAGGAAACAACTTCGGAAGCAACGTTGTTGGTGTTGCTTTGAACGGTTGAATTACTTCTATTTCCACAGTGTTGGCATGTGGTTCTTCTTCGTGGTAATCTGCACTGTCGCTGTAGATGCCCAGTCTTATTGCAGTTCCAGCATCGTGCTGGTCCGTCTCGCTGACTCCTTTCCACAGTAGCCTTCTGACAAGAACATTCTTGGACTTCTATTTCTCTTACGCGATGCACATTTTGGGAAGCTTGTTCCGCAGCTTCCATCGTCAGAGCGAAAGCCAATGCTTCTGGTAGTGTTCGCTTTCCGGCAGTGCGGATAGCCCTTTGGAGATTTATATCGCCCACAGCTCTCACAAAGGCTTCAACAGCAAGTTGATTTATTATTTCGTTACCAGTTGTTGGATATGCCAGGTGAACCAATCGCTCGATATCTGCCTGAAGCTGTTGCAGAGTTTCACCTCTTTTCTGTGTCCTATTGTTAAGCTGAACTCGGAAGACTTCTGTCATATGGCTATTCCCAAACCGCTGTTCTATTGCGTTTACCAGAACTGTGAAGTCGCCACTCCTCTCCGCTGGGATGGTTTGTAGCAGTTCAGCAGCAGATCCTCTTAAAGCAAGCGTAAGAGCAATGTATTTTTCGTGATCGTCCCAGCCGTTTGTTAACGCTGCTGCTTCAAACTGTTTCTTGTAGATTGACCACGGAATCTGCCCATCAAAGCTTGGAGGATTCACTTCTCTCTTCCTTGAGCACTCACCAGAAGGTTCTCGAGCTTTCATCTTTCGCACTTTTTCCAGTTCATTTGTAATGGTTTCGATTCGTTCGTCCATTTTCTCGTGCATTTTGTTTTTCGACTCGCTCGTCAACAGTTTTGATTTTCTCCTCGAAGTCCGCAAACCTGCCTTCTAAAAGGTTTTTCTGTTCGTCGAATCGCTCTAGAATATTCTGTTGTTCTTGCTTTTGGTCACTTCTTTGGGCTTCTAGTTGTTTGAGAACATTCTGCTGTTCTTGCTTTTGGTCACTTCTTTGGGCTTCTAGTTGTTTGAGAACATTCTGCTGTTCTTGCTTTTGGTCGCTTCTTTGGGCTTCTAGTTGTTTGAGAACATCATTCCTTTGAGTTTCTAGTTGTTTGAGAACATTCTGCTGTTCTTGCTTTTGGTCACTTCTTTGGGCTTCTAGTTGTTTGAGAACATCATTTTTATTTTCTTCAAATTTGGCTAAAAGAACTGACACCATGTTTGATAAGGCAACATTTGCATTTACCTCTTCCACTTTTGCTTCTAATTCGAAAGCAAACGTATCTGGGTCTTCATTTTGCTGCTCCAGATATTCCTGCAGCCGTTTAACGAGTTCGGTTTTTACGCCTGTCCCACTTAAGCCACGTTTGCTTAGTTCGGCCTTTAGCTCAGGGACAGTTAAGTCTTTCAAAACTTTACTCATTTTTTTTTTTTTATTATTATTTTTTTTTTTTTTATTTTTTTAACTTTACTACTTCACACAAAATAGTTCAATCACTGCTCACTGTTTTTATTCTCAATAAGTTTTAATCCCTTATTCTGACACCAATGTAATATTCGGCTTGGTCCGAAAATTAAAACTTATTCACACTTGTAAATAAAACACGATTTTTACTTTATTTAAATTGTTCCACTTATTTATTGAACACTCAATTTTTACGTTTCAAACACAGTCTTTACTTTCAATTATTACTTTTTATACACAGTCTTTACTTATCGCAGTTTACAACCAATAATGAACCGCTTCGCTTCCGAGCGCCTATTTATATACCTCAAATCAGTTCGAGAATCTACGAAGTTGTTCTCGATGCTTAACGAAGTTCTCCTATTTATCACTAGATGCTTAACGAAGCTAGTTCCCCTTTCGAGGTTTTTGTACGTGCTGAATGTTCTCCTATTAGCAACTAGATGTTTCTCGATGCTTATAGAAGCGAATTCTCCTCTCCACTAGATGTTGCTACTTATTCTAAATGTTTTATTCTACTATAACACGATATTAAAAGAGATGAAGAGCATTACAATATTTTAACTTAACTTTTTTCACTTCTTGAATTGTGACACAAGAATATTTTAAAATAAAAACAGAAACCCTGTTTGCCTTTGTCACGTTTTTTCCCTATTTTTCAAAAACAAGAATCAATTAATTAGTAATGAAAGTTACGTGATGTCTCCTAAATTTAACATTTTTAAACATTTGAATGCGTTTCTGCATTTAAACATACTTTAATGTAAGACACAAAACAATATGGGGCATATTTATAGTCATATTTTAAACCCGAGTCTATTTGAACTTGAGTCTAAATTTAACATATAGGTTAGACACAACTACTGTTCATAAGGAATTTTCCAGCTCTGTTTAGTTAGAAACAGGTTTAAGACATATTCTAATACAATTTTGAAAAATTTCACTTGAACCTATACAAAATGGTTTGTAGAGGGTAACAAAATAAATTGCGTTAATAGCTGGAGAGCTAAAATCTTTGAAACCCTTTAAACTATTTTGTTTGCTGTGCCAAAAAAAAAGAAAAAAAACACGACATTTAAAATAAAAAAATAATATAATATATCTATATATATTTCTTGAAACATGACATAGGTACCTAATAATCAAACAAATTGAATTTTCAAATTGATACAATTGAAAAAGAGAACAAAACAGAATCAGCAATTAACAATAACATTAAATTCATTTCAATGTAGAACACAAACATATTACCACTTGTGTTACATTCAAAGTAATACTCATACATTACCACACGTGTTACAAAATTAATTGCAAATACATAACAAACACCTATTATATAAAACGAGTACCTTACCAAATACAAAAGTTAACACAGCCCAAAAATAACGATATAAAAACATGCATCGTATCGTAGACAAGAACTTGGCCAACGATTGAAGAAACATTTACTTATCAAACTACTCCTTGCATTCAATCGATAACAAACACAACTACACGAAGCTTGCATTTTTGCAAAAACTGCATACAACTTACATATGTGAATTCCAATGAGAAGTGATAAGTATTTCAATTTTGAAAGAAGAATTAGCCCTAGCCAATCAAATTACATGTACCTGATTTGATTAAATTCTTATTTAGACTACTCCCATCTATTGAATTCTCAATCGACATCGTTCTCCATCCATCCTACTTTGTCTCAAAGATATTATAAACTCCTCCTTTCTAAAAGTTTATAACGCCACACCCCTTATTCGATGGGTGTGAATCTGGCCTTGAATTTAATGAACAAATTCAGAAATACATGTATATATGTATGCACATACATTCAACCATTTTAAGTACTCGCATATTATGTACATACTTTTGACTGAGTATAGGTTTCCTTTCTTTGCGAGTTGAGAGAACAGTTTTCAATTTTTTGTCTGATCAATGACTGCTGCTAAGTGCTACGTGGGTGCTATAATGATATGTATATTAAATCATTGTATATTTATTTATACTTAAATGAGAAATTATAAATAAATGCTAATATTTAAATCAAAATGTTTCCCATAAAAAGTTATTTTATGACCTTTTTGTAAGTGAATTATATACTAGAAACTATGTTAAATAATAACATATACGGGAATTGAGAAACAAAATTATTGTTATGAGTGTCAAGTTATTAAAGTAGTTACGAGTAACTAAAATAAAATCGAATCGAATTATTATCCGGGTAAGTATCTAAAACTAGTGTACTTTGCATTCATTATAAATAGGTATATTCAAATTAAGTTTAAGGTATTCTGGTAGGTATTTAACTATGAGTCTTTTGTAATACACAACATAAAACGTTTGCGAGGCAAATATATCTACCATTCACATCACCAATATATTTTATAACGTCTAGAAAACCGATAGGTTCCCCATTGCCTGAAACACCCAGCTTTTATTTAAAGTGAGTTCAGGAAATATCTCTTTTAGATGTATGCATGTTTTAAAGAAAATGTATGAATCTATGTATATGGTAGAGGCAAAAGTTATATTGATTAGATTATCAGACGTAAATAATTTCTCAAATGCGAAAAAATAGATATTTTTGAATTTTAAAATTTAACCGATGTCTATTTTAAAAAATTAATTGAACCACCAGGCATCTTGTTTGAGCATATTGAGCAAAACTCCATTATGACTGCATTTAATCCAAATTGTTTCCATTTTTTAAGTTAAAGTTCAAGTCAACTTTATTGAGACCAATAAACTCAGTTCAAATTCATTTACAATCGTTTACGACTGTCAAGTTAGCACTACATTTTTCGAAATTTAAAAAACTGAGTACCTATGCAGTTAATTGTAGCTTTTTTGTTGTAAATTAGTTGTGGAAACAAAAAATTTGTAGCTCGACGATTTTTCAAAAAAGTGGTACCTATGTATAGTGCTAGGTTGATATCAAGTTAGCACTACACTTTTTGATTTTGTTAAAACTAAGTACGCAATTAGTTGACAATTATTTGTAGTAAATTAGTTGTGGAAAGAAAAAAATTCCAAAAATTTTTTTTACTTTGATTTTTTTAAAAAAGGGGGGTATGTAGATAGTGCTAACTTGACACCCTGAGTCCACGCATAAAACAAGGATATTCGAAAATGTAAAAATGCAATTAATTGTAGCTTTTTTGTTTAAAATTAGTTGTGGAAAGAAAAAAATTCCAAAAATTTTTTTTACTTTGATTTTTTTTAAAAGGGGGGGTATGTAGTGCTAACTTGACACCCTAAATCCTCGCATAAAACAAGGATATTCGAAAATGTAAAAATGCAATTAATTGTAGCTTTTTTGTTTAAAATTAGTTGTGGAAAGAAAAAAATTCCAAAAATTTTGTTTACTTTGATTTTTTTAAAAAAGGGGGGTATGTAGTGCTAACTTGACACCCTGAGTCCACGCATAAAACAAGGATATTCGAAAATGTAAAAATGCAATTAATTGTAGCTTTATTGTTTAAAATTAGTTGTGGAAAGAAAAAAATTCCAAAAATTTTTTTTACTTTGATTTTTTTAAAAAAGGGGGGTATATAGTGCTAACTTGACACCCTGAGTCCACGCATAAAACAAGGATATTCAAAAATGTAAAAATGCAATTAATTGTAGCTTTTTTGTTTAAAATTAGTTGTATAAAGAAAAAAATTCCAAAAATTTTTTTTACTTTGATTTTTTTAAAAAAGGGGGGTATGTAGTGCTAACTTGACACCCTGAGTCCACGCATAAAACAAGGATATTCGAAAATGTAAAAATGCAATTAATTGTAGCTTTTTTGTTTAAAATTAGTTGTGGAAAGAAAAAAATTCCAAACATTTTTTTTACTTTGATTTTTTTAAAAAAGGGGGGTATGTAGTGCTAACTTGACACCCTGAGTCCACGCATAAAACAAGGATATTCGAAAAAGTAAAAATGCAATTAACTGTAGCTTTTTTGTTTAAAATTAGTTGTGGAAAGAAAAAAATTCTTTGCGTGGACTCAGGGTGTCAAGTTATCACTAAATACCCCCCTTTTTTGAAAAAATTTTGGAATTTTTTCTTTCCACAACTAATTTACTACAAATAATTGTCAACTAATTGCGTACTTAGTTTTAACAAAATCAAAAAGTGTAGTGCTAACTTGATATCAACCTAGCACAACATACCACTTTTTTGAAAAATCGTCGACCTACAAATTTTTTTTTTCCACAAGTAATTTACAACAAAAAAGCTACAATTAACTGCATACTCAGTTTTTTAAATTTCGAAAAATGTAGTCCTAACTTCACAGTCGTCAATCGTTTAGGTATTTTTGTGTCCACTTAAAGATATGTCTGACTTAATAGATATATGTACATACAACATGCCTATTTAAATTTGAAGAATAATTTAAATATCTACTATAAAAGTTCATAGAGATGTATTTAATAGTATTATCATTTATTTTATTTCTAAAACAAATCAAACCGCATTTGCGTGTATTGATTTTCAATCTCCATGTTTTTAAATAACTTTCTACAAGTGGACGCCTACGCTTAATTTTATTAAAAGCTTGGATTGGTCGAGCGTCGCTTGCCAATATAATTGTGTCATCAGTATAATGCAAAGATCCAAGTTCATCGGAAATGGGGTCTGATAGAGTAAAGTCTTGCAAAAAAATGTTGAACAACAATGATCCCAATATCGATACCTGAGGAACACCTGAGTTTACTGAAAAAAAATTTGTGTTCAGATCCTATAAAAATTGATGTTAATCTATTTGTTAAAAACTACAATTGATCTTAATGAGCCAATTCGGAAAGTTCAAATGAATGAGTTTGTAAATAAGACCATAAAACCAAAGCAGCTTTGATCTCTGCTTCTTTCCAAATTTCTGGAAATAACCAATGTTAATACAATAATTAACTATCAAAGACAGGACTATATGTAAAGAATGTGGACATTTTTAAGAATAAAATTTGAAATGTCATCTACTCTTAACGATTTTTTTACTTGCGACATGTAGAACTACATATGTATATGGCAAGTTTTGCATTCGTAAAAAATTTCGAACTCGAGATTTTAATCAAACATGATATTACGATGGTAGAGAAGTCGAAAAAAGTGGGTCCCGCGATTCCGTCCCGTCTGTCCTGTCTGTCTGTCCACGCTCCTACAGCAGTGGCGTCTTTAGGCATGGGCCCGGTGGGCCAGGGCCCAGGGCCCCGCAATTATTTAGCCCCCAAATCCACCAACTCAAAATAAATGAATCTATACAAGAATTATATAAAAAACGAAATAAGGTTAGCAGACAGTAACAGAAAAACAAGTTTCATTTAACTCTCCGTTCCGTTGAAATTCTCCTCCACAACATCTTAAAATTCTGGCAACATGAATCTTTAATCATACACCTGCACACGCTGTCAACATTATTTTAACAACTCTGCTTTCGTTCTGCTCAACAGTTCTGCACAGTGCACACGTGTTGGCTTTTCAACTTACTCCATATATAAACACAAAGTTGTCCCATCATGAGTTGCTAAATGATGAGTTGTACTCGTACCATGATGAGTCGGATAAAACAATTTTGAATATTTGGCTGACACAATCTTGACATTTTTTGGAAAATCATGATACAGTGAACGTCCAGTATAACGAATGATATAATGTTCGAGGTCATTCTCTATATCGAGAGCGTTCGTTATATCGATCGACTTTTCCATTCAAAAAAATTTAAGTAAGTGGTTGATTTATTAATTTATTTATTAATATGTTTTTATTGATAATGATAAATTGAATGGTCCTGCCATTATAGTATACAAATTTTGAAAATTAGTTAGAAAACTCTCCCTTTCGCATAGATTTACGTTGTAGAGAGCCATTGTGTGTCAAGTTCAGATTCTTCAAGGTTTTTGTGCGACTTTTCTTAATCCCACATATTGTTGATTTTGGCACACGGAATTTTATTGAAATTTCCTTAAGTGAAACGCCTTTGTTGCACTCATCAATAATTTTGACTTTGTCCTTTAATGAAAGCCGAGTACGTTGAGATTTTGTATTCATTTTAATATTTTGTACACAAAACTAAATCTACAAAATTATTACGGAGCGTTTTAACCAGACGAGACTTTAAACAACAAAAACACTATTTAACTGCTAACATTATCTTGCCGTCGTGTCTTTGAATATGTGTGTGTAAGACCGTACATAAAATTCAAAACTGCATAGCGATAGACAAACCAAAAAATAAGAATTCTAACAAAAATGTTTTAGTAGGCGATGCGAATGCGAAGACTAAACGAAAAACAGAAAGCTTGTTACCGTTTTGAACCTTTGGCGCACACACATACATATGTACGAGAATAAACTTATGTGTTGACATAAAAATATATGCACAGATCACAATGGCAAGAAAAAAAATCATTTTAAGGCAATTATACGCGTTCGTTATATCGGATAGCAAATTTTTATCATCGTTCGTTATTTAGAGATGTTAATGTAAATTTCAAAAGCGTTCGTTACATCGCAAATTCGCTATATCGGGCATTCGTTATATTGGACGTCCACTGTATTTCAATAGAGGATTGTAGAGGACAAAGCTATGATAATGCGTCTAATATGTAGGGAAAATATTCTGGTTTGAAAGCAAGGTTAAAGAAGAAGTGCGATACATGATATGGTTTGTTTGTCTCCAAGTTGTGATTTGAATTTATAAGAATAAACAAATAAAATAAAAATAATGTTATTTAGTTTTACTTTATTTTAATTTAATTTTAATTTTTAATTTACAACTTAAGTTTATATATTTTATTTTAATATCACGACGCGTTTCGGAGATGTTTCTCCATCATCGGGTGGAATACTTTTGTTGCTAGTGTTTTTGGTGGTTGATTGTTGGCTAAAGCTTTGGTCTTTGATTGGTGTTGTTGTTTATTATTTTCTTCTATAGTTTGGTTTTTATTGTGATGTGGTGTTTTATTTCTTTCTTCTTTTTTCTTTTTTCTATTGTTGTTGTTGGTTTATTGTTTGTATATTTATATAAGCTTTAATGTATTATGTTGTCTTTTTCCTTTCTTTTATTATTTGTGTTTAAATTTTAAATGTTATTGCCGTTTCATATAGTGCGTTTGGTTTGATGGTTAATTTGTCATTTAGTATTTTGTCTTGTTCTAGTTTGTAAGCTTTGTAGATTTCATATTCTTCTATTGCGTCAGGTAATCTACCTTTTCTGCATAATGTAGTGTTTGTAAATTTGTTTCAATGTCGGTATAATTATGGTTGTTTTCTATTAAATGTAATGCATAAGTGGATTTGGTGTTTGGTTTGGGTCTATGTTCATTAAATCTTTCTTCGAAGGTTCTACCTGTTTGGCCTATGTAAAATTTGTTGCAATCTTTGCATTTAAATTTGTAGACGCCGGAATATGATTTTGTTTCTTGTTTTATTTTTGGTTTTAAAATATTTTGTAAGTTGTTGTTTGTTTTGAATGTTATATTAATGTTAAGTTTTTTAAAATGATTTGTTAATATTTGTTGGGGGAATTCTTCTTAATATGAATCCCAGGGCTCAAAAGGTCTTTGCTGAAAAAAAGTGTAAATCTCTTGCAGTACCACAATGCAATAGAAAAGAAAAAAAAGAAGAACAGTTTTTTGTGTATACCTTTAGTGTTTAATTCTTATTTCACGTCTTATCTCTACTAATATTACAATTGAAGTGATTTTACAATTATTATTAAGACACGAATGAGCCTAGTCAAACAGACTAGCTCGGTGGTGAAAACCATAAACTTAGTTTACATAGAGGTGAGATTCTAAAATAGAGATTTTATGTCTTATTATATTCTCAACTTCATTATAGTTAAAATTAAGAACTTAATTTACGTTACGTTTAATAGTAACTCCTAACAGTATGCAATATATTTTTAAATAATCTGGTTTAATTAATCATTTGAATAGCATTAACTGCTAATTGACGTCAACATTCCGGCCTCCCTTTGCAGGAATGCAAAAAGTATAGAATCCATGCATCCAAAAAGTTGATAGATTTTACGTAGCGTTTCCATCGGTGGAGGTATTTTGTTAAAGAAGCGCCTCGATTCGCTACTCAGGAAAAAAAATATTAGATTAGTAAATCCAACGTTGAGGGTTGTTTAAAGAGTGCCCTTACTCACTCAGACATGTTAGTGGGAATACAAATAATGTCAGTTAAAAAATAAATAGATAAATTTATCGATTAAATTTCAAAAGGTGCTGTGCAGAACCATCAATAAAATATCAAAAATAAAAAAAATGAATGTACATATTTAGTTAATTAGCTTAAATTTAATATATGTTTTGTGAAGCAAGATACACCTGGAACACTTCCCGATCGACAGGCAAGAGACATAATTTAACTATGGGGCGTAGAATTTCGCCTTGTTGAGTTTTAACGGTAGCAACGCGAACCTTTCCATCTTTTCCAGGGTGAACAGCCACAATTTTCCCCAGTCGCCATTGAGTGGGTGGCAAATTTTCATTGCGCACAACCACAACGTCTCCAACTTCGATATTACGCTTAGGAAATTTCCACTTTGTTCTTCGTTGAAGATCGGTCAAGTATTCCTCCTTCCATCGTTTTGAAAAAGAGTGTAAAATTTGTTGGACTCTTTCCCAATTCCTTAGATTTGTAATTTCACCAACTTGGCTTTCGGGTAAGGAAAGCAATGGTGCACCTTTTAAAAAATGACCCGGTGTTAAGGGAAGAGGGTCAGAGGGGTTCTCACTAATCGGAGAAATAGGTCGTGAGTTCAAACATGACTCAATTTTAACAAGCAACGTCGAAAACTCTTCAAACGTTAGTCTTGAGTTTCCAACAACCTTCTTAAAGTGGGTTTTAAATGACTTTATACCGGCCTCCCATAGACCACCCATATGAGGAGAACCTGGTGGAATAAAATTCCACTTCAAATTTTTTGGTAGATAGAGTTTTTCAGCTTCCAATGTAGCATCTGATAAGGCTTTTTTCAACTCCTTTTTTAATATTTTATTAGCAGCAACAAAATTGGTGCCGTTATCAGAGAAGAGTTGTTGGGGAACACCTCTACGACCGACAAATCTATCAAGAGCAGCGAAAAACGACTCTGTTGAGAGACTTCCTACCGCTTCTAAATGTACAGCTTTTGTACAGAGACAAATAAAAAGACAAGCATAACCTTTTATTGCTTGATAAAACCGACCCTTTTGAACCTTTAATTCAAAGGGGCCAGCGAAATCCAATCCAACATTGGTGAACGGAAAGGAATAGTTAACCCTTTCGGGTGGAAGTGTTCCCATAAGTTGGGTTTGGAATTCTTTTTTGTGTAAAACACAAACTATGCAACTATTGATACATGATTTTATTAAATTTTTTAATTTTGGAATCCAAAATGATTTTCGCATGAGGTATAGGACTTGTTGGTTCCCTCCATGTAGGGAAATTTTATGGACGAATCCTACTAATAATTTCGACAACGGACATGAATATGGTAATATTATGGGAAATTTTTCATCATAACTCAAATTTGCATTGGTTAAACGGCCGTTTACTCTCATGATTATGTCAGAGCCTAAGGTAGGGTTAAGCGATAAAATTGTACTATTTTTGCTTAAAGGTTTCGAGTTATATAGAGCGTTGAGCTCTTCACTAAAATAGAAGCGTTGTGCTAGTATGACGAGTCGAGTTTTCACAAAAGTTATTTCATGAAGTGCCAACTTAGTAGAAAAGTATCGGAAAGGATAAAACCTATTTCTTTTGCGAGAAGCTAGGTTAATAAATCTAAACAAATATGCTATGACTTTTATAGCACGAGAGTAACATGAAAATCTCCTCAAAATATCATCGTTTGTGTTATGATTTACGACAAAGCTTTTAATTTGTTTGATTTCAAGGTTCCAATTGGGATCCTTTTGAATCTTCGTTATTGGCCAAGTTTCCTGGGAATTCTGTAGCCAACTTGGACCATGCCACCATTGGTCATTGTTTATTAAATTTTGAGGCATTACACCTCGTGAGGCAATGTCAGCTGGGTTTTGTTCAGAAGGAACATGTTTCCAAATGCAACCTGGCGGACTCTCAGTTTGTACTTTCGAGACCCGGTTTCGGACAAACGTTTCCAATCGAGATGGACAGTCACGAATCCAATAAAGGACAATCATTGAATCCGTCCAAAGGTAAACATGATTGGATTTCAGGCGTAGACTGCTTTGTACAGCGTTTACTAACTTTGTTAGCAAAACAGCTCCACAAAGTTCCAGCCGAGGTATGGAAATGGCTTTCAGGGGAGCCACTTTTGTTTTTGAGCAAAGAAGGTTGGTAAACACATTTCCAGATGAATCTGTAATCCTAGAGTAGACAGCAGCAGCATATGCACTTAGAGATGCATCGCAAAAGCCGTGTATTTCAACACACATATCTGGAGTATAATTGATCCATCTTGGAATTCGGATATCCTTTATTATTGGAAAAGATCTCACAAAGTTTATCCATGTTTTTAGCCGAGTTGATTTTATGGGCGCATCCCACTCGGTTTTGTCTTTCCAAACATCTTGCAACAAAATTTTTAATAAAATTGTTGTTGGTGCAAGCCAACCTATAGGGTCATATATTTTAGCTATATTTGAGAAAAGTTCACGTTTAGTCAAAACTGATTTTGGAGAAAATAGCTTACATCGAATATAGAAACAATCTTCCCTTGCATTCCACCCTATACCTAGAACTTTCGAATGTGAATTCTCGTCGAACATGAGAAAGTGTTGGTCTAAAACATCCCCCCTAGGAATGTTTTCCAACAAGCGAGGGTGGTTTGCAGTCCATTTTTTCAAACAAAACCCTCCAGACAAAAGAAGTGCATTTAACTGAGCTTGAGCTTGAACAACAGTATCTAGATCAAACCCTCCAGAAAAAACGTCGTCCACATAAAAATCTGACAATACCATATCTTTTGCTAAAGGATATTTGTTTCCTTCATCAGAAGCAAGTTGATGTAATGTTCGGATTGCCAAATATGGAGCACAGTTAACACCAAAAGTAACCCTATTTATTTCAAAATCAGCCAAATCTGATTCTGAATTTGACGATCGAAAAATTATTCTTTGGAATCTGTGATGATCCGGGTGAACATGTATTTGGCGATACATTTTTTCAATATCGCTATTAAAAACATAGGGATACTGTCGCCATCTTAATAAAATAGTTTGTAGATCGTTTTGAAGAGCAGGACCGCTGCACAAAAAATCGTTTAGGCTATGCCCTTTGTTTGTAGAAGCACTTGCGTTAAAAACGACTCTTACTTTTGTTGAAGTACTATCCGGTTTCACCACAGCATGGTGCGGCAAATAAAAATGCTGTCGGGAAAGATTTAATTCACATTTTGACCTAAGAGTCATGTGCTTCAAAGAAACGTATTCCTTCAAAACTTTGTTATACTCTTCTCTGAGAGATCTATCGCAAAGAAGACGCTTCTCTTGTCGCAGATATTGTAAAACTGCACTACTTCTTGAAAGACCTAAATCCGATATATTTAAATTAGGCTTGAATGGAAGTTTCACTGTATAGCTACCATCAAGATTGCGAGTTGTTGTATCATTATACAATTTTTCACAAAATGTATCTTCGTTAGAGAAGGGTTTTACTTCTGGAACCTCTTCAAGTTCCCAAAATCTCTGAATTTGTTTTTCTAAACAAATTTCACTAAAAAATGTTTGAAAAGTTGGTTTCTTTGAACTAACTTCACATGGTCCAGAAAGAACCCATCCAAAAACCGTATTTTGAGCAATTGGTGAAAAGTCCTTTTCTCTCTTAACACCTTCACGTAGAATAAGAGGGTAGATATCTGCTCCGATCAAAATGTCTATCGAAGCGGGTTGATCAAAGTTAGGATCTGCCAATCGTAATCCCTTGAGCTCAACCAAGTTTGATGCGTCAACAGACTGCGATGGCAAATTTCCTGTCAGCTTTTTCAAAACAACGGCTGAAACCGGTATATGTACATCAGGGTTGATGCGAGATTCGAGCGTGAGAGGACACATACTCGTTGAAAATTCGCTTTGAACTTGTCCAATGCCACAAATAGATGCATTGGTTGACCGTGTAAAAAGCTTAAATCGGTTCACTACGGACTGTAAAATATAAGTAGCTTCAGAACCAGGGTCGATTAAAGCTCTCAAGAGAATTGTTTGATTATGAACATTAATTTTAACCAAAGCTGTAGCTAGTAAAATATTCTTTTGCTGGTTAACAAGGAAACTTTGAAGCTTAGAGGAATTAGAATTTATATCCTTTTCTAAATCCAGCATTGGTTGTTGTTCGATTTTCGAAGTGGACTGTATGGGGGTGGGTGTGGTAGCAAGAGGAGTTTGAGATAGAGGAGGTGATCTTGTATCCTGAGATGATTCTTTTTGTGGGGAAAAGTGAAGCAAACTGTGGTGCCTTCTACCGCACTTATCGCAAGAAACGTTACTTTTACACTCATACACCGAATGTGTGAGTGCAAGGCAGTTGTAGCAATACTTCTGGATTTTTACTACTTTACGACGAGATGAGACATCCATGTCCAAAAATTTCTTGCATGAGCGCAATGGATGATTGCTATTGCATAGCTTACAACTGAAATTCTTTTGTTCAACATGAAAAGAGTTTACCTTTTTGGAAATTAAATTGGATGATTGATTCGCACCTTTACGGGGATATTGCTTGACTTCTTCAACAGATTCAAGTATCTTGTATCTCGAAGCAAGAAAATCATCTAAAGATTTCCATGTAGGAATTTCATTTTCTTTGGGTAGACTTTGCTCAAAAAGAAACAAAGTGTTTTCAGGAATCTTTTGAGAAATAATATAAATTAGAATCGGATCCCAATTATCGGTTTTAACACCATAGCTTGAAAGGACTCCTAAACAATCACATACTGTTCTATGAAGTTTTCTTAAAGCTGAGCCGCTTTCAGTTGAGATAGACGGTATAGAAAAAAGTGCCTTAAGCTGTGTGTTAATTAAGATGCGTTTATTCTCATACCGAGATTTTAATGCATCCCACGCTAGCTTAAAATTATCTGCCGTCATTGGAAACTTATCAACAACGTCATGAGCTTCCTTCTTAGTTTTTAAGCGTAAATGGAATAACTTTTCTACATCACTAAGTCGGGGGTGAGCTATGTAAATTGCTTGGAACATGTCACGAAAAGTAGGCCAGGATTTGTAATCACCTTCAAAACATTCCGCGTCGCAAGGTGGAACCCTTATTCCATATTCTGAGTCAGATCTTTGAGGAGGCACAAAATCTTGTTTTGTATCCTTAAATGTACACATGTCTATCGAATCTATAATACTACCTACGGTAGTGAAGTAATTCGTTGAAACTGTTAAATATTTTGATTTGATTGTCAATAGTTTGGTATCATCTAAACTTTTGTCTTCGTTTTTCAAACATTTTGTATAAACCGAACGAAAACTATCCCATAATACCTCAAATTCCTTTTTCCAGACTTTGAGCATACCAGAAGTCATATTTTCTCTTTTTGGTACATCACGAAAACTATTGATAGTTTCGTTTATTTGCTTCACGCACAAATAAAAATCGTCAGAAAAAGACATTTCGAAAACGATGAAAAATGGTACACTTAATGGATCCCGAACGAAGAAAAAAGTTCACAACTCAAGCAATAAACTTTCAAAATTTCTTTAATATTTTATTTTTATTTGACTTTCAACAAAACGAGGTGTTAAATTTAAAGAAAATCCAAAAAATAATCCCTTTATCGTAGAAAAGAAAATTCTTAAAAAGATTAAAATACCGCAGATGGATTGTTCACACAAAAAAAAAGTTGAAAAGGTTTTAAAATCACCAGATCAAAGAAACCGTAAGATCGCGAGATCAAAAAAAACTGTACCGAGACTGTACCTAAACCTTACGATCAAAATTTGCTCCAAATATGCTCACTTCACAAATATATATTATATATGTATTGTATACTTATATGAATCACTTCTAATAATTTTCAACAAAATCAAAAATATACTTTATAAAGAATCAAATCACAATCAAATCAATAATTTACTTTAATTTGCAAAAAAATAATTGATTTAACTATCAAATATATTTATATGTATATTTTATAATGCACAGCACCTACCTCGGGTTAGGGATATGGGATTTCCATTTAGGTGTGCACAATAGCGTAAAACCAATATGTGTGCCAAGATTCCAATAAAATCCGCACGATGTATTCTTTCCAAACAAAAAAAAAAACTCAAGGGGTTATGAGTTTTATTCCCAAATTTATTGCTGTCCAAAGTGTTTTAATCTGGCTCGATTGGACCAAAAAAAATGTTGGGGGAATTCTTCTTAATATGAATCCCAGGGCTCAAAAGGTCTTTGCTGAAAAAAAGTGTAAATCTCTTGCAGTACCACAATGCAATAGAAAAGAAAAAAAAGAAGAACAGTTTTTTGTGTATACCTTTAGTGTTTAATTCTTATTTCACGTCTTATCTCTACTAATATTACAATTGAAGTGATTTTACAATTATTATTAAGACACGAATGAGCCTAGTCAAACAGACTAGCTCGGTGGTGAAAACCATAAACTTAGTTTACATAGAGGTGAGATTCTAAAATAGAGATTTTATGTCTTATTATATTCTCAACTTCATTATAGTTAAAATTAAGAACTTAATTTACGTTACGTTTAATAGTAACTCCTAACAGTATGCAATATATTTTTAAATAATCTGGTTTAATTAATCATTTGAATAGCATTAACTGCTAATTGACGTCAACAATATTAATATAGATATACAAATGTTAGCTACTGAGTAGACGTTCATTTGAGTCGGGCTTCTTTGTTTTAAATTCTCGTGTGTTGATATTGATCAAATAGACTTAAAAACTTACCAAATTGTGGCTTATTGGCAGTGGAATATACTGATATCGTTGCCATTAATGTGTTTAATACATAATCGCGAAATTTAAACAAATTAAATTATTCAATTTAAGTTAAGTGTTTCGATTCCTTTTCGGCGCGATCATGAGTGACTCAGTGAAACGTCCCGCAACAACTCGGAGCAAAAACACCACCACACCGATTAATTCTCGCTCTCCATTCCAATCACAAACGAAAAACACTGTAACACCCAAAGAAACTGTATTTAGTGACGCGAGTGAAATTATGGACCGGCAATTTAAAGAACAGAGCAACTATATTATTAGTCTTCTTTCAAAACAAATAATCGACTCTGAAAATAGAATCTCTGATCGAATTAGCAATGAAATCAAAGAATTGCGAAATTGTATCAAAGAAACAAATAATAAAGTGGCTGAGCTCGAGTTAGCGCTTTCTAATGCCAACAGTAACATTAATGCACTTAATTCTGAAATATGCCTTCTTAAGCAGAACATCACCGAAGTAAATAAACAATGCACAATCACACAAGCCGAAATGATAACCGTAACTAAAAATCAAAACATTCAAGATAACCGAACCGTAGCAAATGTTTCACTTCTTTTTGGTGTACCTTATATGGATAACGAAAATCTTAAATCTACGTTCAACCTGCTTTGCAATGCCTTAACAATTAAACCACCAACACTTAAATCGATTTTCCGCACTCGCGCCCGCAATGAATCGAAAGACTCGCCGATCTTAATCAAATTCCAAACACCGTTTGACCGAAATTATATTCTAAAGTCCATCGCGCAATTTCGTAAACAAAGTGGCAGAGACCTTTGCTTGCAAGACATTGATTTTGACTCAACAAATTGTATTCACATGCGAGAGGCTTTAACAAAACACAACCAACTGATTTTTCACCATGCAATGTCACTCAAAAAGAAAAAACTGTTATCATCCGTATTTGCATCAAGAGGAATTGTTTATATCAAACGGCTCATGAATGAAGCTGCTGAAGCGATTGACTGCATCGAGGGTTTGGACAGGGTTGCCCACTCTACCGTTTAAGTTATATACTTTATTTTATTTATTTTTCATAATTATTATTTTTATAATCATTTTACATTTTCATACTATTTCTCATTTTTAATTAATACTTATATTCTAATTTCTCTTTCTTTTACTTCTTCTCGTACTTATTTCTGAGCTTATTATTCTTCTCTCTTTTATTTAATATTTATAATAATGATCGATCATAACTTACGCACCATGGTAAATGTATTGGGTTCACAACAGGTTGGTCTTCGGGTGTGTCATATTAACGCACAGAGTTTAATGAGTAAAATTGACGAATTTCGTTTCACATTTGAAAATTCAAAGGTTGATGTGGTTTGTGTGTCGGAAACTTGGTTTAACGTTTCACAAAACAACCAACTATGTTCACTCGCAGGTTATAAGGTATATCGTTCGGATAGGGTGCGATGTCGGGGAGGAGGTGTTGCAATGTATGTGAGAGAAGGGATTAAAAGCAAACACATAATTTCTTCTCATGAGGATGATGAATTCGAGTTTGTTTTTGTCGAATTAAACAACAGCAATGGAAAGCTTCTGATGGGTACTATATATAGGCCAAATAGAAACGTATGTATGTCTCCGCTTATTGGTCTCCTAGAACAAATAACAGTTTCTTTTCAAAATGTTGTTTTATGTGGCGATTACAATTGTAATCTCCTTGACGAAAACAATTTTTTGGACGATTTCAGTTGCCTTAATCTTCACCCCGTTAACACATGCACTGCCACCCATTTTTCGATGTCTGACCCCACTCTGTTGGATCTATTTTTTGTTGCTGATGAAAGTAAAGTCATGCTTTATGATCAGCTCTCGGCACCAGCCTTCTCGAAGCATGATCTAATCTTTTTAACGTTTGACTTTCAAGTTGAGATTCAAAGTCTTGTAATCAAATATCGTGATTTTAAACATATTGACTATACTTCTCTTGAAACGGATGTTGGTAACATAAATTGGAACAATATCTTTGAAATGCCATCACCATGTGACCAGGTAGAATTTCTAAATAGCAATATTTACAGACTTTTCGAAAACCATGTTCCTTTGAAAACTAAAACTTGTGCCCCACAAAATAAGCCTTGGTTTACTTATGCAATTCGATCTCTGATAAGACAACGTGACTTAGCCTATAAACGATGGAAAATGTTTCGTATAATTACCTTTCATCAAGAATATACAACTCTGCGCAACAAAACTGTCAACGAAATCCGAAAAGCAAAAGCTGCCTTGTATTCAAGTCGCATTAACACTTCTTTAAGTACCAAACAAATCTGGAAAAATCTGAAGAATATTGGCATAAGGAGCAGATCTAATGTCTATCCTGAAGACATAAATATCAACGCTCTTAACCAATCATTTGTTGCTAATATTAATCTAAGAAATAATTCTTCAGGCTATTTACGACTTAACGAAAGAATATTTTCATCTAATAATTCAAATGTGAATTCTTTTCAATTTTCTTCAATTACAGCGGAGGACCTGGTTGAAGCGGTACTCTCTATCAAATCCAAAGCAATAGGTCTTGATAACATGCATCCATCTTTCTTAAAAATTCTTTTACCAACCCTTCTGCCCTTTGTTACACATATATTCAATACCATCATAACAACAAGTGTATATCCTGAACAATGGAAAATAGCGAAAATTGTACCTGTTCCAAAGACCTCTAAAGGAGACGAATTTAGACCAATCTCGATACTACCATTTCTATCAAAGGTTTTTGAAAAGGTCATTCAAAAACAGATCAACGAGTTCCTTGATTTATCTAATTTACTGACATCTAAACAATCAGGATTTCGTAAGAAAAATAGTTGTATAACGGCATTGTTAAGTGTTTCCGAAGATATAAGGAAAGCTGTTGACGAGGATAATGTAACATTTTTAATACTTCTCGACTTTTCGAAAGCTTTCGACATGGTCAATCACGACATACTTTGTGAAAAGCTTCTCAATTTGTTCAATTTTTCTACGCACGCGGTCAAACTCTTATTCTCGTATCTTACAAGTCGAATTCAAGCAGTAACACTTAACAACACGCTATCTGATTTTGTATCTGTCGCTAGTGGCGTCCCACAAGGTTCAATTCTGGGACCTATGCTATTTTCAATATATGTCAATGAACTTCCTTCGATTTTAAATCATTGTTCAATACGTATGTATGCTGATGATACCCAACTCTACTTAAGCTGCCCGTTGGGTCTTATTGAACACCATGTAGCCTGTATAAATGAAGACTTGTATACATTAGAACGCTGGTCACTTGAAAACGGTCTAATCCTGAACCCAAATAAATCAAAGTGTCTTGTGATTTCAAAAAGCAAAATTGATTTGTCTTACTTTCCCCCAATCTTGTTAAATAAATGTCCGATTTCTTTTGTAGATTCCGCTAAAAACTTAGGAGTTGTTTTTAACCGCAGCCTTACCTGGACGAACCATGTAAATAACACCATTGGTAAATCGTATGGTGTCCTTCGAACGCTATGGTATAGTCAACACTTTATTCCAAGACATGTTAGAGCCTTACTTGTGAAAACACTGTTTTTACCTTTGATTACATACGGTTGCGAAATCTTTTGCTACTTAGATTACGAAAGTAAAAGAAAATTAACAGTTGCTTTTAATAGTGCCATACGATATGTTTACGGGCTACGACGCTATGATAGTGTTTCTCAATACTCAAAGCAATTTCTTGGAATGTCATTTGAAAACTTCTTAAAGTTCCGAACAATTACCTTGTTTTCTGATATACTTTTAACCCGTCAGCCTGAGGATCTGTACAGTAAAATAATCTGCCTTAATTCCAATAGATCTCTAGATCTTGGAATTCCGCGTTTTCGTTGCCTGACATCCGAACGCCAATTTTTTGTGTACTCAGTAAGGATTTGGAATTCATTGCCAAGAGAGATAAGAAATATAAGCAACACGAAGCAATTAGGAAAAGAACTTAAACTTTATTATTGTAATTCTTAGTTTATTTAGCACCAATCAATGTATAAAATAAAAATATGTAACACTTGAATTTCAATCAAACCTGTAGCATTTAACACATCGCTAGCTTCACTTTTTTTTTTATAAGATATTGTATCTTACAGTGTAAGCTTTTCATAGATAAATAAAATACTAAAATATTTGTGGTACTATGTTGGTATATGTAACTGATGTATATTTTAAATTTTCTATTGTGGGTATAACAGTTTTGTTTATTTTCTTTTCTTTTTTCTTTATTAATTTGTCTATTATTGTTGTTTTGTATCCATTATTGTATGCAATTAGTTTTATTATGTTAATTTCATTGATGAAGTCGATTTTGTCCATAGGGATGTTGTAGGCTCTATTAATAAATGCGATGAAAGCTGCCATCTTTTGCGAATTTGGGTGGTGGGAATCATTATGTATGACTGTGTCTGATGTGGTTTCTTTTCGGTATATTTTATATTTAAATTTGTTATTGAATTTTGTTATTGTTAGGTCAAGGAAGTTTATTGAATTATATTATTTTCTATTTCTGTTGTCACTTTTATTTTTGTGTTGATATTGTTGATGTATTTTGTTAACATGTCTATTTGTCTTTGTGTTCCGTCAAATATTACAAATGTGTCATCTACATATCTTGAACATGTTATTATTTTGTGTTTTTGTGGATTTAGTGTTGAGAGGATGTATTTATTTTCAAAATAGTCAAGGTATATTTCAGCTAGCAGTCCACTTAGTGGTGATCCCATAGCCAGTCCTTCTGTTCGGGTATAAAAGCGGTTATTGAATGTGAAGTAGTTTTGTTTCATTATGATTTCCAGTATTTGCAGCCCCGTCGAGAGGGGGGGGAAGGGGGGAAAACCCCCCGCGCCCGGGATTTTCTCGGGGCCCGTAAAATTGAAAGCAATGAGAATATACTCTATTTATCATCAACATACCTATTTCCACTTATTTTTAGAGGCCCGAAAATTTAAAATCATTCATGCTTTCGCAATCGGGCCCATGTTTGCATGTTATCTGCCAATCTATCAGTTTGCCGATCTGGGCCCCTGATTATTATTTAATGGATTTTGGGCAACTCTGAACTATTGAAAGAAAGTTATAATAAATTGTTTCGCTTTTCTTATTTAATTTAACGTAAATTTCAAATTTATTTTATGTTGAAAATTTTTAAAGTCAAAATAAGGGGCCCAGCAAATTAAAACAAAACACAAATATTAATTTCGGTTTCTGTTTTTATAAAGTTTCTTTTCTTCTATTTTTGTTTCTGCTGTAAACGAAATTTTTGATTCAGTTTCGGGGGACCGGAAAATCCCACTAGAGGACTTGAAATACGAGGCGTTGGCAATCTTATTGGAGAGCCAAATAATGGTAACTTTTTGGGCATTCAACTCAACCTTTCCGTTGAGATTCAAAATGAGTTCATCAAAATTTGTACCCAACATGTGAATTCAGCTATTTTGAAGGTGATTGAAAACGCCAAATACTTCGCTATAATTGTCGATGCAACACCCGATTCAAGTAATGTGGAACAAAACACATTTATTTTGCGATATCTGCGATTGGAATAAAATGTGTTCACTATCTAAGAACGGTTTTTGAAATTTGTCGATTGCAACAAAAAAACTGGCACCGCAATAGCTGAATTGATCTGCGAAACATTGGCAAAGAACGAAATCCCTTTAGAAGACTGCTGTGCACAAGGCTATGAAAATGGAAGCAATATGAAAGAACAGTACAATGGTGCACAAAGGCATATATTAAACAAAAATCCGAATGCCGTGTATTCACCATGTGCAGCTCACAGCCTTAACTTGTGTGGAGTCGATTCAGCGGAATGTTGTACTGCCGCAATCACATTTGGTGTTGTTCAAATGTGTTTCAACTTGTTTAGCAGCAGTGCCCAACGTTGGGAAATTCTTAAGGAACATGTGCCCGGATCCCTTCACAAACTTTCCGATACAAGATGGTCAGCTAGAATTGAGGCAGTGAAACCATTTGCAAATCATCTAAAAAACCTTAGAACATCATTAGAAGCCTTAAGTGATATTAATTTAACTGAAACTGAAACTCGAAGAGATGTAAATGGCGTTTTAAAATATATGCACAAATTTGAATGCGTCCTGATGTCTTCGATTTGGTGCAAGGTTCTTAGCGCTATAAATGAAAGAAGTATCATTCTTCAAGCCAGAAACATGACTATTGACGTTGAAATTCGAAATCTTGACAACTTGATCTCCGATTTGAACGATTCGAAACGAATGGGA
This sequence comes from Eupeodes luniger, assembly GCA_951509635.1. Lineage (NCBI taxonomy): Eukaryota > Metazoa > Arthropoda > Insecta > Diptera > Syrphidae > Eupeodes > Eupeodes luniger. The sequence goes on along the minus strand of OX608073.1, from coordinate 200,285,162 downwards.
TCAAATTTATCTGAATGCAAAGTAGTTGCTACAGGATTGGGGGATTTTCCAACCGAAAAAGGCAATTAAAGAGACATTTTGGAGGAAATCGAGGAGCTGGAGAATAAATTGAAACAGACGAAGAAATAAATTTCAAGAAAAACACCTTTTACGCCATAGTTGATTCAATTATATGTGGAATTTCTCGTCAGTTCGATACGATGAAGAATTTGAATGCTACATTTTCATTTTTATGGCAATTTTCAACAATGGACGAAATTGAAATTAAAAACTCCGCTACAAGGTTCATCCAAAAGTATAACTCGCATGTGTCTCAAGAGTTGAAAGAAGAAATAATTCATCTGAAAAAACAATTTTGAAGCAGAACTTCCGCCATTGTGTTTGCTCAGTACTATTTATTCCCAGAACTTGAAGACGATATTCCCCAACATTTGTGTTGCTCTCCGTACCTGTAACCGTAGCTAGTACCGAACGTGCATTTAGCATCCTTGCCAGAAAAAGAATTTTCATCGTTCGTGGCTCATCACAAGATCGTGTTTCTTGACTTGCTACACTATGTATCGAAGCACCTTTGGCAATGAAATTGAATTTCGATGTAATTATAAGTTGTTTTGCTGCTCAGAAAGCTAGGAAAGCTCGTTTGCAAAAAGAAATATTTCATTGAATGCAAACTAACTCTAATAAAACATTGTAATATTTTAATATTAAGAAAAACAATAAAGAGTATTTAATGTAAAACTTTTACAATACTTAGTTTTTTTTAATGACAAATTTCAAATACTTTTACTTCGCTCTATTTTATTTTCATAGTAGGTAATAGATCTTCATGCTATTTTTTTAATAGTTAATCGACCGTATTATCAGTTACTAACATGTCGTTGGCAATATCGAATTGAATGTATGATTCTGTTCGGAATCTAATCTACTCGCATGCAGAATAATTTTCTATCCATCCTCCATTTCAACTAAACTGGACGATACCCGTGAGATTGATTTGATGATTAACACTTTTTTTTCGGTTCACTTTGCAAACAAAAAATTATTATTTCCGTTAATTCCAACCAATTTCATGCTATTCGTAATTGAAATTAGAACGTCCCATATTAGTAGGCATGAACTTTGATAAAAATGGTAAATATGGGGGGCCCGAGATTTTTCCGTCCCGGGCCCGGAATTCCTCTCGACAGCCCTGAGTATTTGTATCAGTTCATTGGTTTGATTTGTGTATTTTCATTGGTTTGATTTGTGTATTTTTAAGTATTTTAATTGTTTCGTTTATTGGAATGTTTGTGTACATATTGGTTATATCGAATGAAATCATTTTGGAGTTTGTATTTATGTTTATGTTATTAATTTTGTCTATTAATTGTGTGGTGTTTTTTATGCTGTTGTTGTTTTTAAGATTTATGCTGTTTTTTATTATTTGTTGTAGTTTTTTGGCTATTTTGTATGATGAGGCGGTTGTGTAAGTAGTTGATGAGTGGGCGTATAGGTATATCTTTTTTATGTATTTTCGGAAGGCCTGTGAGTTGTGGAGCTTTAGGGTTTGGTTGTTTGAGTGTGTGTTTGTTAATATTTGTAAGTATCACCTACTGCATTTGTTGATTGCATTATTAATTTCTTTGTTGTATATCTTAGTAGGGTCTTTTTGTAATTATTGTATTTTATTGTCTAGGAAGAATTTTTCTGTTTTTGTTATGTAGTCTTGTTTATTGAGTATTACTATTGTGTTTCCTTTATCGGCTTTTGTGATCATTGCTTCGTTTTCTATTAGTTTATGTTTAATGTTATTGAGGTTTTTTATATCTTGTTTGTATTTTGTATGTAGATTTTTATTAATATTATTGATGTTAGTTATCTTTTTAGTTTTTTGTTTATGATGATTCTTGTTTCATTCTGTGTTTCATATGATGTTATTGTTTTTATTGCTGCTTCTGTGTTGATTACTTCTTGTGCTATGCTGTTTTTGTTGATTTTAGGTATATTGTATTTAAGACCTTTGTTTAATGTTTTTAATTCTATTTCTGTTATTGGAATTTTTGTTTTATTTATTAGATAGATATTAGGATATAAGGTGTGGTTTATTGTTGGTTTTTTGTCGTCTATTTGTTTGTTAATTAATTTTTGTAGTTTGTTATTTTGTGATTTGGTGATTTTCTTTGTAATGTGTTGTATGTTTTGGGTAGTTTCGTCTATGTATATGTCCACGGCAATGTTCTGTATGTGTTTATACATTTGTAGGTATGATTGATATATTTAATTGTTTAATCTCACTTTTTTACTGTATAGAAATTTTATTTCTTCGTTAATTCTAATAATTCTGACTAGTTTTTGTGTTTTTTGTGCAGCTATTGATGAGTTTTTTATTTTAATTTGAGCGTATTTAGGTGTACCTAATGTTGAGTGTGTGAAGTTAGCCCACCTTTTTTCGATTTTCCAATTTTGGAAAGTTGTTCCAGGTTGTTCCCGGTTTGTTCCGCATTATTCCAAAGTTTTTTTGAAAAATACCCAAAAATGGGGGTTTTAGACCCCAAAAACTGTTTTTGACCTAGCCCCCCCTTTTTCGATAATCGATTTTTTGAAAACTGTTCCAGGTTGTTCTAGTTGTTCTGAACATTGTTCCAAATTTTTGGACCTCTATGATCAAAATTTTAAAAGATATGGGCAAAATTTGAAAAAATTCTAGCCCCCCCTTTTTCGAAATTTCAACTTTTTATATTTTTTTTAGATTCTAAAAAGTGTTCTTACCATTGTTCCAAAAAATAAGATTCGTGAAATGTATATTTTAAAAGATATTGCCCCCGAATTTTTTTTTCAAAAATGCAAAATACGTCTCCCCTCTTTTTTCGTTTTTTTTTTAAGCCTATATTTTAATAAAATGTGATTAAACAAATGTACAGCAACCAAAACTTGGCTTATAACCTTTTATTTACGCTGATGATTGATCTTTAAAAAAAAATCTCGATGCCTTTTAATTTTGTAAAAATTATTTTAGCTCCCCCTTTTCAAAAATCAAAAATTCAAAAAATGTTCCAAGTCTAACCATACTTCCCCCAGTTCGTGTCCAAATTTCATCCAAAACCATAAGCAAATATAGCTAAAGGCGCACATAAACGAAAAAAATAATATTTCCCCTCCCTAGTGCCCCCCCTTGAAAAAATTAAAAATTTTAAGCCAAGGCTGTATTCTTTCAGCAAACACCAAAAGGTCTTTAAGATTCCGACTCTATGAAATTAATAATGATTAAGCCTACATTCAAAAAAACATCCCCAACCCTCCCTTTACAAACACCCACATTTAAAAAATATTTGTATATGCATAATCCCTCAGATCAAATTGTTCCAAAGTTTCATTCAAATATGTTCAAAAATAAAGATATTACGTCCAAATAAAACTTAACAGTGTACCATTCTGTTAACCATATTTTGGTCCCCCTTTTCCGAAATTCAAAATTCCAAAACTTGTTCCCAATTGTTCCGGGGCTCTTCTAAATTGTTCCAGACAATTATTTCTTAAAATTTATTTTTTAGTATGAAAAATTTACAAAAAATGCTCCCCAGCCCCCCCATTGCCAAAATCGAAAATCTAAAACTTGTTTCTGCATAATGTAGTGTTTGTAAATTTGTTTCAATGTCGGTATAATTATGGTTGTTTTCTATTAAATGTAATGCATAAGTGGATTTGGTGTTTGGTTTGGGTCTATGTTCATTAAATCTTTCTTCGAAGGTTCTACCTGTTTGGCCTATGTAAAATTTGTTGCAATCTTTGCATTTAAATTTGTAGACGCCGGAATATGATTTTGTTTCTTGTTTTATTTTTGGTTTTAAAATATTTTGTAAGTTGTTGTTTGTTTTGAATGTTATATTAATGTTAAGTTTTTTAAAATGATTTGTTAATATTTGTGGTACTATGTTGGTATATGTAACTGATGTATATTTTAAATTTTCTATTGTGGGTATAACAGTTTTGTTTATTTTCTTTTCTTTTTTCTTTATTAATTTGTCTATTATTGTTGTTTTGTATCCATTATTGTATGCAATTAGTTTTATAATGTTAATTTCATTGATGAAGTCGATTTTGTCCATAGGGATGTTGTAGGCTCTATTAATAAATGCGATGAAAGCTGCCATCTTTTGCGAATTTGGGTGGTGGGAATCATTATGTATGACTGTGTCTGATGTGGTTTCTTTTCGGTATATTTTATATTTAAATTTGTTATTGAATTTTGTTATTGTTAGGTCAAGGAAGTTTATTGAATTATATTATTTTCTATTTCTGTTGTCACTTTTATTTTTGTGTTGATATTGTTGATGTATTTTGTTAACATGTCTATTTGTCTTTGTGTTCCGTCAAATATTACAAATGTGTCATCTACATATCTTGAACATGTTATTATTTTGTGTTTTTGTGGATTTAGTGTTGAGAGGATGTATTTATTTTCAAAATAGTCAAGGTATATTTCAGCTAGCAGTCCACTTAGTGGTGATCCCATAGCCAGTCCTTCTGTTCGGGTATAAAAGCGGTTATTGAATGTGAAGTAGTTTTGTTTCATTATGATTTCCAGTATTTGCAGCCCCGTCGAGAGGGGGGGGGGGAAGGGGGGAAAACCCCCCGCGCCCGGGATTTTCTCGGGGCCCGTAAAATTGAAAGCAATGAGAATATACTCTATTTATCATCAACATACCTATTTCCACTTATTTTTAGAGGCCCGAAAATTTAAAATCATTCATGCTTTCGCAATCGGGCCCATGTTTGCATGTTATCTGCCAATCTATCAGTTTGCCGATCTGGGCCCCTGATTATTATTTAATGGATTTTGGGCAACTCTGAACTATTGAAAGAAAGTTATAATAAATTGTTTCGCTTTTCTTATTTAATTTAACGTAAATTTTAAATTTATTTTATGTTGAAAATTTTTAAAGTCAAAATAAGGGGCCCAGCAAATTAAAACAAAACACAAATATTAATTTCGGTTTCTGTTTTTATAAAGTTTCTTTTCTTCTATTTTTGTTTCTGCTGTAAACGAAATTTTTGATTCGGTTTCGGGGGACCGGAAAATCCCACTAGAGGACTTGAAATACGAGGCGTTGGCAATCTTATTGGAGAGCCAAATAATGGTAATTTTTTGGGCATTCAACTCAACCTTTCCGTTGAGATTCAAAATGAGTTCATCAAAATTTGTACCCAACATGTGAATTCAGCTATTTTGAAGGTGATTGAAAACGCCAAATACTTCGCTATAATTGTCGATGCAACACCCGATTCAAGTAATGTGGAACAAAACACATTTATTTTGCGATATCTGCGATTGGAATAAAATGTGTTCACTATCTAAGAACGGTTTTTGAAATTTGTCGATTGCAACAAAAAAACTGGCACCGCAATAGCTGAATTGATCTGCGAAACATTGGCAAAGAACGAAATCCCTTTAGAAGACTGCTGTGCACAAGGCTATGAAAATGGAAGCAATATGAAAGAACAGTACAATGGTGCACAAAGGCATATATTAAACAAAAATCCGAATGCCGTGTATTCACCATGTGCAGCTCACAGCCTTAACTTGTGTGGAGTCGATTCAGCGGAATGTTGTACTGCCGCAATCACATTTTTTGGTGTTGTTCAAATGTGTTTCAACTTGTTTAGCAGCAGTGCCCAACGTTGGGAAATTCTTAAGGAACATGTGCCCGGATCCCTTCACAAACTTTCCGATACAAGATGGTCAGCTAGAATTGAGGCAGTGAAACCATTTGCAAATCATCTAAAAAACCTTAGAACATCATTAGAAGCCTTAAGTGATATTAATTTAACTGAAACTGAAACTCGAAGAGATGTAAATGGCGTTTTAAAATATATGCACAAATTTGAATGCGTCCTGATGTCTTCGATTTGGTGCAAGGTTCTTAGCGCTATAAATGAAAGAAGTATCATTCTTCAAGCCAGAAACATGACTATTGACGTTGAAATTCGAAATCTTGACAACTTGATCTCCGATTTGAACGATTCGAAACGAATGGGATCAAATTTATCTGAATGCAAAGTAGTTGCTACAGGATTGGGGGATTTTCCAACCGAAAAAGGCAATTAAAGAGACATTTTGGAGGAAATCGAGGAGCTGGAGAATAAATTGAAACAGACGAAGAAATAAATTTCAAGAAAAACACCTTTTACGCCATAGTTGATTCAATTATATGTGGAATTTCTCGTCGGTTCGATACGATGAAGAATTTGAATGCTACATTTTCATTTTTATGGCAATTTTCAACAATGGACGAAATTGAAATTAAAAACTCCGCTACAAGGTTCATCCAAAAGTATAACTCGCATGTGTCTCAAGAGTTGAAAGAAGAAATAATTCATCTGAAAAAACAATTTTGAAGCAGAACTTCCGCCATTGTGTTTGCTCAGTACTATTTATTCCCAGAACTTGAAGACGATATTCCCCAACATTTGTGTTGCTCTCCGTACCTGTAACCGTAGCTAGTACCGAACGTGCATTTAGCATCCTTGCCAGAAAAAGAATTTTCATCGTTCGTGGCTCATCACAAGATCGTGTTTCTTGACTTGCTACACTATGTATCGAAGCACCTTTGGCAATGAAATTGAATTTCGATGTAATTATAAGTTGTTTTGCTGCTCAGAAAGCTAGGAAAGCTCGTTTGCAAAAAGAAATATTTCATTGAATGCAAACTAACTCTAATAAAACATTGTAATATTTTAATATTAAGAAAAACAATAAAGAGTATTTAATGTAAAACTTTTACAATACTTAGTTTTTTTTAATGACAAATTTCAAATACTTTTACTTCGCTCTATTTTATTTTCATAGTAGGTAATAGATCTTCATGCTATTTTTTTAATAGTTAATCGACCGTATTATCAGTTACTAACATGTCGTTGGCAATATCGAATTGAATGTATGATTCTGTTCGGAATCTAATCTACTCGCATGCAGAATAATTTTCTATCCATCCTCCATTTCAACTAAACTGGACGATACCCGTGAGATTGATTTGATGATTAACACTTTTTTTTCGGTTCACTTTGCAAACAAAAAATTATTATTTCCGTTAATTCCAACCAATTTCATGCTATTCGTAATTGAAATTAGAACGTCCCATATTAGTAGGCATGAACTTTGATAAAAATGGTAAATATGGGGGGCCCGAGATTTTTCCGTCCCGGGCCCGGAATTCCTCTCGACAGCCCTGAGTATTTGTATCAGTTCATTGGTTTGATTTGTGTTGATTCTAGATGTTTGTTGGAGGTTGTCTTTAAGTATTTTAATTGTTTCGTTTATTGGAATGTTTGTGTACATATTGGTTATATCGAATGAAATCATTTTGGAGTTTGTATTTATGTTTATGTTATTAATTTTGTCTATTAATTGTGTGGTGTTTTTTATGCTGTTGTTGTTTTTAAGATTTATGCTGTTTTTTATTATTTGTTGTAGTTTTTTGGCTATTTTGTATGATGAGGCGGTTGTGTAAGTAGTTGATGAGTGGGCGTATAGGTATATCTTTTTTATGTATTTTCGGAAGGCCTGTGAGTTGTGGAGCTTTAGGGTTTGGTTGTTTGAGTGTGTGTTTGTTAATATTTGTAAGTATCACCTACTGCATTTGTTGATTGCATTATTAATTTCTTTGTTGTATATCTTAGTAGGGTCTTTTTGTAATTATTGTATTTTATTGTCTAGGAAGAATTTTTCTGTTTTTGTTATGTAGTCTTGTTTATTGAGTATTACTATTGTGTTTCCTTTATCGGCTTTTGTGATCATTGCTTCGTTTTCTATTAGTTTATGTTTAATGTTATTGAGGTTTTTTATATCTTGTTTGTATTTTGTATGTAGATTTTTATTAATATTATTGATGTTAGTTATCTTTTTAGTTTTTTGTTTATGATGATTCTTGTTTCATTCTGTGTTTCATATGATGTTATTGTTTTTATTGCTGCTTCTGTGTTGATTACTTCTTGTGCTATGCTGTTTTTGTTGATTTTAGGTATATTGTATTTAAGACCTTTGTTTAATGTTTTTAATTCTATTTCTGTTATTGGAATTTTTGTTTTATTTATTAGATAGATATTAGGATATAAGGTGTGGTTTATTCAGGGCCGGATCTACCTAAGGGCTGCTTGGGCTGCAGCCCAGGGCCCCGAGATTACAAGGGGCCCCCAGACCCCGCTTAAAACAATAGGTAATAATTTGAATTTAAAAAATGGTTGTCTGTAAAGTCGGTTTACGGACGATATTTTTACGTAATAATGTCATTAAAAAACATTGATGAAAAATTGCATACTTCTATGAATTGAGTTAAGGGGGTAAATACGTGTAAAAGGATGTTTCATGCTGATTTTCATTAATTTTTTAAGGTATAAAAAATGAATATTATTTATTGAAACTATTAGGTTATTTTATACATAATTCATGAGTTTTCTTCATATTTTACAAAAATATAACTTAGAAAGTAGTGGAGATATCAGCTGATACACATCGTAGGTTGTCATCCGACTTAGCAGTTGGTGTACAAGATGGAAGCCACAATTTTTATTCGAAATCAATGGCACAGAAAAATTACTTTCTTTTATATGTGTGTCTTCTATATAAACCTCAATTTAAAAAAAAAATAAAAATTTGCATTTTTCAGAGGACTATTAAAATATAAAAAATAAAAATATATACTCAGCTTCTATAAAGAAATACAAGGAACAAAACAGAGCATTTTCAAATAGCCATTTCACAAAAAAAATGAAAAATGGTCAATCACTGGAAAGATCTTGGCTAACATATTCAACCAGTGTTGGTGCTGTTTTTTGTTTGCCCTGTAAACTTTTTTCTAAAACCTCTTCTCAATACACGACCGGATTTTCTGATTGGAAACACATAGGAACTTGTTTAGAAACTCACGAAAATTCTAATGAACATAAGAAATCAATGTTAGTGTGGTTAACACGAAAAGAAAATAAGTCTGTTTTAGACAAGCAGCTTCAGGAGCAATTAAGAAAAGAAACAGAATATTATCACAATGTCCTAAAACGGGTAATTGCAGTGGTAAAATTTTTAAGTATAAGGGACTTAGCATTTAGAGGTTCCGAGGAAGTATTTGGTTCTCCACATAATGGTAATTTTGTGGGGGCTCTGGAGCTATTGGCAGAGTTCGATCCATTCATTCGTGAACACATTGAACAACGGGAGCTGCGACCAAAACCGATAATATCGTACTTATCAAAAACAGTATATGAAGAAATAATTGAGATTATGGGACGACAGCTGATTAAACAAATTATAACACAAATAAAAAACGATGACACAAAGTATTATTCAACTGTAATGGATTCTACACCAAATCTGTCTCACAATGATCAACTTGCTATTGTATTACGATACTGTTTTCGGGGAAAGGTATGTATATGAAAGATGTGTAGCCTTCATTAAAATTAGAGGTCATACTGCCTTACATTTATTCAATATTTTACAAGACTTTATAGAAACAAATGGATTACTGCTGAGTAATTGTAGGGGGCAATCTTATGACAACGCTGCCAATATGGCGGGTCACTACAATGGTGTACAAGCACTACTAAAACAAAAAAATAACACCGCGGATTATGTGCCATGTGCTGCGCATTCCTTCAACCTAGTTGGTGTAGAATCTGTTAAGGTTGCAACCGAAATTGTAAACTTTTTTGGAGTAGTGCAACAAATATACGTTTTCTTTTCTGCTTCGACCCTCAGGTGGGAACTGTTGAATCGTGAGATAAAATTAAAATTCACGTTAAAAAGTTTAAGCCATACCAGATGGTCTTGCCACTATGATGCTGTCAAAGCCTTAAAAAAAAATTGTGATGACATTATGAAAATTTTCAAAAGTTTCAGCGAAAATGAGGTTGAGAAAGTTGATTTCCGGAAAGAGGTACGAAATTTATTCAATAAAATGGCGAAACTCGAGACTGCAATTTTGGTTATCTTTTGGGAAGAAGTTTTGGAGAGATTTCATGTAGTTAATAAAAAAATACAGAGCCCTGGTTTAGACATTTGTGAAGGCAACAAGTTAATTGTGTCATTAAAAGACTTTGCGAACAAGATACGACACCAATCAGATCAGAACCTAAAGGAATACGAAGAGAAAGCCAAAAAATTAAGTACTAGTGTGGGAATAGACTACAATGACATAAACAAGAGACGCATTACTCCAAAATTTTCAGATAAGTCTAAAGGTGAATTCTCAGCATACGGCGCAGAAAGATTTAAAAGGGACACGTTAAACGTTGCGTTGGATAAGCTGATTATGGATTTAAATAAAAGGAGCCAAGTCTATGAGACATATAGCAAAAAATTCAAATTTTAATGGATTTGCAAAACAAAAATATCGAAAACATAGATTTGGAAAGTGCACGTCATATTATTGATTGCTATCCAGATGACATAGACGAGCATTTAGTGAATGAGTGCATTCAATTAAAACCGTACTTGCTCCAATCTAAGCCAGAGTCTTACACCTCTTGCAGTGACATTTTTATGCTCATGTATGAAAATAAACTTATTGACGTGTTCCCTAACTGCTATACCATTTTAAAGATTTTTTTAACTTTGCCAATCACTAGCTGTGAAGCAGAACGCACCTTCTCCAAGATGTCCTATGTAGAAAATAAATATAGGACAACAATGTCGAACCATCGACTAAATAATTTATCACTTCTTTCCATAAATTGTGATCTAACAAAAGACTTACAATGTGAAGACCAAATAAAAGAATTTGCAGCACAAAAATGCAGAAAGGTTGATTTATAAATTATAATTTATATAACATAACTGTCACACACATAACCTGTCAATTTCTTTTCCTAATTCATAATAAATAAATAAAATTATTTTATTGTTTTTTTTTTTATATTCTTATATATATATCACTATTTCGGTTTCTCTCTCACCCAAAGGTTGCCTGGAAGAGACTGCTACTACAGCAATAAGGTCGCCTTTTGTACAACTATTACTTGCGTAGATTTATAGAAACAGTTTTTTGACATGGCTATTAGTTGAGTACTTAGATAGGCCCATAAGTAGGTTCAGCCCAGGGCCCCACAAATTCTAGATCCGCCCCTGGGTTTATTGTTGGTTTTTTGTCGTCTATTTGTTTGTTAATTAATTTTTGTAGTTTGTTATTTTGTGATTTGGTGATTTTCTTTGTAATGTGTTGTATGTATTGGTTAGTTTCGTCTATGTATATGTCCACGGCAATGTTCTGTATGTGTTTATACATTTGTAGGTATGATTGATATATTTAATTGTTTAATCTCACTTTTTTACTGTATAGAAATTTTATTTCTTCGTTAATTCTAATAATTCTGACTAGTTTTTGTGTTTTTTGTGCAGCTATTGATGAGTTTTTTATTTTAATTTGAGCGTATTTAGGTGTAATGTTGAGTGTGTGAAGTTAGCCCCCCTTTTTTCGATTTTCCAATTTTGGAAAGTTGTTCCAGGTTGTTCCCGGTTTGTTCCGCATTATTCCAAAGTTTTTTTGAAAAATACCCAAAAATGGGGGTTTTAGACCCCAAAAACTGTTTTTGACCTAGCCCCCCCTTTTTCGATAATCGATTTTTTGAAAACTGTTCCAGGTTGTTCTAGTTGTTCTGAACATTGTTCCAAATTTTTGGACCTCTATGATCAAAATTTTAAAAGATATGGGCAAAATTTGAAAAAATTCTAGCCCCCCCTTTTTCGAAATTTCAACTTTTTATATTTTTTTTAGATTCTAAAAAGTGTTCTTACCATTGTTCCAAAAAATAAGATTCGTGAAATGTATATTTTAAAAGATATTGCCCCCGAATTTTTTTTTCAAAAATGCAAAATACGTCTCCCCTCTTTTTTCGTTTTTTTTTTTAAGCCTATATTTTAATAAAATGTGATTAAACAAATGTACAGCAACCAAAACTTGGCTTATAACCTTTTATTTACGCTGATGATTGATCTTTAAAAAAAAATCTCGATGCCTTTTAATTTTGTAAAAATTATTTTAGCTCCCCCTTTTCAAAAATCAAAAATTCAAAAAATGTTCCAAGTCTAACCATACTTCCCCCAGTTCGTGTCCAAATTTCATCCAAAACCATAAGCAATTTTATAACCATAGCTAAAGGCGCACATAAACGAAAAAAATAATATTTCCCCTCCCTAGTGCCCCCCCTTGAAAAAATTAAAAATTTTAAGATTCCGACTCTATGAAATTAATAATGATTAAGCCTACATTCAAAAAAACATCCCCAACCCTCCCTTTACAAACACCCACATTTAAAAAATATTTGTATATGCATAATCCCTCAGATCAAATTGTTCCAAAGTTTCATTCAAATATGTTCAAAAATAAAGATATTACGTCCAAATAAAACTTAACAGTGTACCATTCTGTTAACCATATTTTGGCCCCCCTTTTCCGAAATTCAAAATTCCAAAACTTGTTCCCAATTGTTCCGGGGCTCTTCTAAATTGTTCCAGACAATTATTTCTTAAAATTTATTGCCAAAATCGAAAATCTAAAACTTGTTCCCTATCCAAAATTATTCAAATCAAATTGTTCCAAAGATTCATTCAAAAATATTCAAAAATGAAGATTTTAAGCCAAAAAAACACTTTAAGTCGAAAAATCATGTTATCCTTGTTCTGGCCCCCCTTTTCCGAAATTCAAAATTCCAAAACTTGTTCCCAATTGTTCCGGGGCTCTTCTAAATCATTCCAGAGATTTGTTTCTTAAAATTGATTTTTAGTATGAAAAATTTACAAAAAATGCTCCCCCACCCCCCCCATTGCCAAAATCGAAAATCTAAAACTTTTTCCCCATGCGAGATCATTCAAATCAAATTGGTCCCAAGGTTCATTCAAAAATGAAGATTTTAAGCTGAAAAAGGTTTAACAGTAAAATCTTGTTACTGGCTTTGATATTTCATTAACTTCCCATAGGTAGTTATTGTAGTTATTGTAATCGGTCCGATTTGTCGAATTGAAAATGTTGACATTTCTCGACGTTTCAAGGTCCCTAAAGCCGAACTAAAAGATTTTAAGAGAGATGTCTGTGCGTTCGTGTGTACGTACGTTCGTGAAGTTTTTTCGCCGTCCATAGCTCAAAAAACAGCAGACATATCGACTTCAAATAAATTTTGTTATACAGATAATAATGCAGAAAGATGCAGAAAGGGCTCTCAAAAAAATTGCGTGGGTGGTTTTTTACCATAGCAATATAAAAAAAAGTGAACATTTTGGTTTACCCAAAATATCTCACGAACCAATAACGCTATTGAGTTGAATTAAATTTTATATTATATACTATGACGTGATACAGAACTAGTATATTCTTGGAAACAGTTCCAACTAACGGTTTTTTAATAAATAAAAAAAAAACTAGAATAATATTTGTCACCTCGAATAATTTACGAACAAAAAATTATTTTATCTCCAAAACAATTTTGTGCAACTAAAAATAACGTTTTAACCATGTGGTCAAATTTTGAGAAAAATCGAATTTACAGTTTTTTTATAAGAAATAGGTAAAAACCTAAAAAACAAACAAAACCAAAAGTTGGTAAAAATTGATTTTTGGCTCAAATATTTTTTTAAAAATTTGAGATTATGGCTTCCAAATAATTATTTTATCCTATAAGAAATATTATTTTCAACATTCGGAAAAAATTTGAGAAAAATCGAATTGAATTTAAAAAAATTACTGAATGTCAAAAACAATTTTTTCTGTGAGATAAAAAATTAAAGCCAATATTTTAAATGTTTAAAAAGAATGTTTAAAAGGTTTTAAACTTCAGTATAGTTCGATAGAACGAAAAAACCTGTAATTGGCTTACAACTTTCATGTAGGTGCGGTGGCGTAGTGCGTAGTGCACTAGCTCCTCACACGCTAGGTCGCTTTTTCAAGCCCAGCTCGGGCAAAAGTTCTTCAAAAATTAAATTGAACAAAAAGCGATTAAGCACCACTAAAAGGAGTCTGATGATCGGGTTGGCCCCCGTGAAATAGCTATAACTCCAGCCTATGAACTTGGTGGTAGCACACACAAGTTGTTGTTGTTTCATTCTAAATTTTCAAATATTCTTTTAATTATTGCATCATCCGCAGACAGGGCCGTCGAGAGGAATTCCGGGCCCGGGACGGAAAAATCTCGGGCCCCCCCCATATTTACCATTTTTTTAATGTTCATGCCTACTGATATGGTACGTTCTAATTTCAGTTACGAATAGCATGAAATTTGTTGAAATTAACGGAAATAATCATTTTTTGTTTGCAAAATGAACCGAAAAAAGTGTTAATCATCAAAACAATCTTACGGCTATCGTCCAGTTTAGTTGAAATGGAGGATGGATAGAAAATAATTCTACATGCGATTAGATCAGAATCCGAACAGAATCATACATTCAATTCGATATTGCCAACGACATGTTAGTAACCGATAATACGGTCGATTAACTATTAAAAAAAATAGCATGAAGATCTATTATCTACTATGAAAATAGAATAGAGCGAAGTAAAAGTATTTGAAATTTGTCTTTAAAAAAAAAACTAAGTATTTTAAAAGTTTTACATTAAATACTCTTCATTGTTTTTCTTTATATTAAAATATTATAACAATGTTTTATCAGAGTTAGTTTGCATTCAATGAAATATTTTCTTTTGGCAAACGAGCTTCCTAGCTTTCTGAGCAGCAAAACAACTTATAATTGCCCCGAAATTCAATTTCCTTGCCGAAGGTGCTTCGATGCATAGTGTAGCAAGTCTGGAAACACGATCTTGTGATGAGCACGAACGATGAAACTTCTTTGTTCTGGTAAGGAAGCTAAATGAACGTTCGGTACTAGCTACGGTTACAGGTATGGTGGAACAGACACGGAGAGCAACACAAATGTTGGGAAAAATCGTCTCCAAGTTCTGGGAATAAATAGCATTGAGCAAACTCAATGGCGGAAGTTCTGCTTTAAAATTGGCTTCATAAGTGTGTTTCAGATGAATTATTTCTTCTTTCAACTCTTGAGACACATGCGAGTTTTACTTTTGGATGAACCTTGTAGCGGAGTTTTTAATCTCAAGTCTGTCCATTGTTGAAAACTGTCATAAAAATGAAAATGTAGCATTCAAATTTTTCATCGTATCGAACCGACGAGAAATGCTACATATAATTGAATCAACTATGACGTAAAAGATGTTTGTCTTGAAATTTATTTCTTCATCTGTTTCAATTTGCTTTCCAGCTCCTCGGTTTTTTTCAAAACGTCTCTTTAATTGCCTTTTTCGGTTCGATGGGAACGATTCTGGAAAATCCCCCAATCCAGTAGCAACTACTTTGCATTCAGATAAATTTGATCCCATCCGTTTTGAATAAAGTTCAAATCGGAGATCAAGTTGTCAAGATTTCGAATTTCAACGTCAATAATCATGTTTCTGGCTTGAAGAATGATACTTCTTTCATTTATAGCGCTAAGAACCTTGCACCAAATCGAAGACATCAGGACGCATTCAAATTTGTGCATATATTTTAAAACGCCATTTACATCTCTTCAAGCTTCAGCAGTTAAATTAATATCACTTAAGGCTTCTAATGATGTTCTAAGGTTTTTCAGATGGTTTCACTGCCTCAATTCTAGCTGACCACCTTGTATCGGAAAGTTTGTGAAGGGATCCGGGCACATTTTTCTTAAGAATTTCCCAACGTTGGGCACTGCTGCTAAACAAGTTGAAATATTTTTGAACAACTCCAAAAAATGTGATTGCGGCAGTACAACATTTCGCTGAATCGACTCCACACAAGTTAAGGCTCTGAGCTGCACATGGTGAATACACGGCATTCGGATTTTTGTTTAAAATATAACTTCGTACACCATTGTACTGTCCTTTCATATTGCTTCCATTGTCGGTCCTGTGCAGGTGCACAACAGTCTTCTAAAGGGATTTCGTTTTTTGCCAATGATTCGCAGATCAAATCGACAAATTCCAAAAACCGTTCTTGAATGGTGAACATAATATTTTCTTCCAAGCGCTGACATCGCAAAATAAATGTGTTTTGTTCCTCATCACTTGAATCGGGTGTTGCATCGACAATTATAGCGAAGTATTTGGCGTTTGCAATCTCCTTCAAAATAGCTGAATTCACATATTGGGCACAAATTTTAATGAACTCATTTTGAATTTCAACGGAAAGGTAGTGGACTTGCAAACGTTTGTGCTCTTGTTGTGAAATTCTTATTTTTTTCAAGTGCTCCTGAAGTAAGGGGTCATAATGACTAATTAATTCCAAAATGCCCAAAAAATTACCATTATTTGGCTCTCCAATAAGATTGCCATCGCCTCGTATTTCTAGTCCCCTGGTGGGATTTTCCGGTCCCATGAAACCGAATCAAAAATTTCGTTTACAGTAGAAAAAAAAATAAAAGAAAAGAAACTTTATAAAAACAGAAACCGAAATAAATATTTGTGTTTTGTTTTAATTTCCCGGGCCCCTTATTTTGACTTTAAAAATTTTCAAAATAAAATAAATTTGAAATTTACGTTAAATTAAGTAAGAAAAGCGAAACAATTTATTATAGCTTTTTTTTTTTTTTGATGATTTAAATCATGAAAAATAAATGCAAACCAGCAAGTGTTCATTTATGCGTTTCGCCCCGGTCGGTGTGATGGTTGGGCTCATCAGAAGATGACCATCACACCTTGTCTTAACGCAAATTTCCCGAATTATTTTTTTTAATTTATTATAACTTTGTTTCAATAGTTCAGAGTTGCCCAATATTTCATTAAATATAAACAAAAATGTACGCCAATAATAATAATCAGGTGCCCAGATCGGCAAGCTTGTGACTGAAAGATTGGTAGATAACATGCAAACAGGGGCCCGATTGCGAAAGTATGAATGATTTTAAATTTTCGGGCCCCTAAAAATAAGTGGTGTGAAAAAAACGCTCTCCTCATTGCTTTCAATTTTTTTTTTTAAATTTATTTATTTATTCCAAGAAAAATTGTAGAAAACTATGAAAAATAGGGCAAATTTGCATTGTGGCATAGGTGCAATATTTGATAAAACTTCCAAAGTATAACAGCCAGCTAAATCAATTCAACTTTTTTTCAAATTCTAAAGATATGTGCAGATTTTTGCTTTTAAAATTTTTTTTTTTAAATAGTTATAGTAACTTTTTTAGACAAAAAATCCAAAATGCATTCTTTTTTTTCCAATATTTTTTTGCGAATTCATGGGGTGAACTGATTTTTTTTTTAGTTTTAACTTTTTTTTTTAAAAAAAAGGACCATATAAAAAATACAAACGGTCACACCAAAATCAATTATTATTGCTTTATCTTTCGTAACGGTAAAATTTTGTTTTTCCGTTTCGGATATTTGTACCAATTGTGTAGGCATTCTGTTTATAACAGCAATATGTAATTGGTCTCCCTCTAGTGTTTGCAAATTTACATTTAATTAGAAGAACATAATTTTACTGAGAGCAAAAAAAAATGCAAATGGCAAATATGACTAGGAAGGTAGGTACCTACATAAAATTTATTCTTTGGTTTCAATTAATTGGAATATGCAATTAATAGAAGCAACTATCGATTGGATGCAAAAAAGCAATAATTAACGCTGTTAACAACGGAAGATCAATGAGAGATATCGCTTTGGAGTTTTTTGTAGCAATAGCAACATCAACAATATCGCGTATTATATCCCGATATCGGGAACAAGGGGACATCAATCACAAAGTGGGAAGTGGCCGTCCACGCAAAACAACTTCAAGATTAGATCGTGAGATCATAAGACAGGTTAAAGTTAATCCCCTTAAAACTGCAGTGGAAGTTACTCAGTACATGAATGAACATTTTGATGTTAACGTAGGGGTACACAAAGTTAGGCGACGATTAGTGGAGTCAAAACTGTATGCAAGACGACCAGCTAGAAAACCATACATCAGTTCCATCAATAGGAAGAAACGGCTAGATTTTGCAAAGCGCCATATGCATTGGACAAGTGAGCAATGGACAAAAGTTTTATGGAGTGATGAGAGCAAGTTCAACTTGTTCTCGTCAGATGGCATTAGGTATGTGCAAAGGCCCCCGGGACAAAGGTACAACCCTAGATATCAAGTTCCGACAATTAAACATGGAGGAGGATCAGTAATGGTGTGGGGTAAGCAATTTAAAATATTCATGAAATCAAATTTGTAGTTGGGCTTTTTCAAAGGCTCATTTTCTCGTCAAGGCGTGGGCCCGATGTGTCAAGTAAGCGGCCGGATGAATGCCCAAATGTATAAGGTCATTTTGGAAGACCATATGCTTCACATTTGCGGTCGAATATGCCTGAAAACAGCTTATTTCAACACGACAACGACCCAAAACACACCAGCCGGTTGGTAAGAAACTTCTTAGAAGAGAAGAGGGTTCATGTTTTGAACTGGCCAGCACAATCTCCCGACCTCAATCCCATAGAGAATTCATGGGATCATGTAGATCGGGAGATAAGAAAGCGAAATCATTCAAATTGTACCGAGTTGATGGAACAAATAAGGACTGAATGGGAACAAATACCTGCGAGCTATTTGTTGTCGTTGATTGACTCAATGCCTAATAGGTTGCGCGCCGTTATTGCCAATAAAGGGTTCGCAACAAAATATTAAAATATTTAAGTAAAACATTTCTTCAAAAAAGATGAATAAATCCGTTATTTTTAAAGTTTTCCACGAATTTGCATTTTTTTTGCTTGGCTTAAAATCCAAGTTTAGGAAAATTTTTACAATAACTATTTTCTTGGAGTAAGATTGGGTAAAAATCAAATCTGTTTAAGAGCCCCCGCAGACTGCAGACTTTTTATCGGCCGATAGTTTGGTCGGCTTCTTAATCAGTATGGAGAGGAATGCATATGCGCACACTACAGCGATTCAGTATAGGCCGATAAAAAAGTTTGATAGACTACCCGATTACATTCAAACTAATCTGTCGGCCAACTATCTACCGACTGTTTAATCAGTATTGGCACATACACGCCTGCGCATACATGACGATTGTTTAGTCGGCCGATAGTTCAGTTCGCTCTGTGATTTGGCGTCGTGTGCGTGTATTTTGAATATGGCGTCGCCCAAATTACAACAGTCAGTTACAAACTAGTTCGAAAATAGTCGGCCGACTGTTGGATAGTCTGCGCCCTGTTCACCAACCAAACTGTTTAGTTGGCTCGGTGTGCGCACTTTCAGCCCAACCCGACCAAACTATCGGCCGATAAAAAGTCTGCAGTCTGCGGGGGCTCTAAAGAAAAAAATGAATTTAAGAGCCCCCGCAGACTGCAGACTTTTTATCGGCCGATAGTTTGGTCGGGTTGGGCTGAAAGTGCGCACACCGAGCCAACTTAACAGTTTGGTTGGTGAACAGAGCGCAGACTACCCAAAAGTCGGCTGACGATTCTCGAATCAACAATTGTGATTTGGGCGACGCCATATTCAAAATACACGCACACGACGCCAAATCACAGAGCGAACTGAACTATCGGCCGACTAAACAATCGTCATGTATGCGCAGGCGTGTATGTGCCAATACTGATTAAACAGTCGGTAGATAGTTGGCCGACAGATTAGTTTGAATGTAATCGGGTAGCCCATCAAACTTTTTTATCGGCCGATACTGAATCGCTGTAGTGTGCGCATATGCATTCCTCTCGATACTGATTAAGAAGCCAACCAAACTATCGGCCGATAAAAAGTCTGCAGTCTGCGGGGGCTCTAACATTTTATGCTAAATTTCAAAGTATCTATTATAATTCAAAATGACTTAGTTCTTGCTAAAGATAGTACCATACTTTTTCGGTTGCAAAATATTTGTCGCAACATAATTAAAAATGCATTTCACTATAGCAACATTAGTGGTGTTTGTGGTTGGAAAGAATGAAGCTTTAAGTCGAATGAGCATTTTATATAACTTAAACTGTTCATCGATTGATTTAAATTTAAATAAGGTGGGATTAAAATCATTGTTTAAAACCAGTGCTCCACTATCGTAAACGTCATGTCAATAATTCATGTTAAATGTTAATAATTATTTGTTTTGTATTTTGTGCGTGTGTTAGGCTATAATTGTATTATTTTCTTACTAACAACTAACAAATGCACTTATGATGAGCCTCTGATCGTAGTGTGACGCTTGCTGTAAGCTAACTACTTTCTGAAAACTCTGAAGTGTAATTGTGAGGGATTGGGAGCTTATATAATTGCAAAATATTTTTTTTTGGCATTTTGTTTATTCTATTTAAAAAAGTAAAAAGTTCTTGCGTCCACTATTTATTTAATTTAATTTTTATAAAAGAGGTCTATTTTGCATTTTTTAACAACAAATTTCTTTGTAAACGCAAGAATACCACTGCAATATCAGCGCTTAGGAAAAGAATTCTTTACAAAAGAATTTCTCCCGCCCATTCTCTCTCAGATTTTTTTTTTTTGTTGTTGTTGGTCTCATGGCTCATTTAGTTTTGTATTCTTTGTTTTGTAGGCTTGCGGTATACAAAAACAGAAAAACATTTCTAGTATGTGGTATGATGTAAGGTCATGGAATCGTGATTTCGGTGTTACGTAGTCAATCGTATAAGCAGAATTTGATTTTTGGTTCAACTTTCGGCAAGTTTTGTGGTTGCACATTATAGTATAGGTATAAAAAAGGGTAAGTAGGCAGCCCCGTCGAGAGGGGGGGAAGGGGGGAAACCCCCCGGGCCCGGGATTTTCTAGGGGCCCGTAAAATTAAAAGCAATGAGAATATACTCTATATTTATCATCAACATACATACCAATTTCCACTTATTTCTAGAGGCCCGAAAATTTTAAATCATTCATGCTTTTGCAATCGGGCCCCTGTTTGCATGTTATCTGCCAATCTATCATTCACAAGCTTGCCGATCTGGGCCCCTGATTACTATTGGCGTACATTTTTGTTAATATTTAATGGAAAATTGGGCAACTCTGAACTATTGAAAGAAAGTTATAATAAATTGTTTCGCTTTTCTAATTTAATTAAACGTAAATTCCAAATTTATTTTATTTTGAAAATTTTTAAAGTCAAAATAAGGGGCCCGGGAAATTAAAACAAAACACAAATATTTATTTCGGTTTCTGTTTTTATAAAGTTTCTTTTCTTCTATTTTTGTTTCTACTGTAAACGAAATTTTTGATTCGGTTTCGGGGGACCGGAAAATCCCACCAGGGGACTAGGAGTACGAGGCGATGGCAATCTTATTGGAGAGCCAAATAATGGTAAATTTTTGGGCATTTTGGAATTAATTAGTCATTATGACCCCTTACTTCAGGAGCACTTGAAAAAAATAAGAATTTCACAACAAGAGCACAAACGTTTGCAAGTCCACTACCTTTCCGTTGAAATTCAAAATGAGTTCATTAAAATTTGTGCCCAATATGTGAATTCAGCTATTTTGAAGGAGATTGCAAACGCCAAATACTTCGCTATAATTGTCGATGCAACACCCGATTCAAGTGATGAGGAACAAAACACATTTATTTTGCGATATCAGCGCTTGGAAGAAAATATTATGTTCACCATTCAAGAACGGTTTTTGGAATTTGTCGATTGCAACAAAAAAACTGGCACCGCAATAGCTGATTTGATCTGCGAATCATTGGCAAAAAACGAAATCCCTTTAGAAGACTGTTGTGCACCTGCACAGGACCGACAATGGAAGCAATATGAAAGGACAGTACAATGGTGTACGAAGTTATATTTTAAACAAAAATCCGAATGCCGTGTATTCACTATGTGCAGCTCAGAGCCTTAACTTGTGTGGAGTCGATTCAGCGAAATGTTGTACTGCCGCAATCACATTTTTTGGAGTTGTTCAAAAATATTTCAACTTGTTTAGCAGCAGTGCCCAACGTTGGGAAATTCTTAAGAAAAATGTGCACGGATCCCTTCACAAACTTTCCGATACAAGGTGGTCAGCTAGAATTGAGGCAGTGAAACCATCTGAAAAACCTTAGAACATCATTAGAAGCCTTAAGTGATATTAATTTAACTGCTGAAGCTTGAAGAGATGTAAATGGCGTTTTAAAATATATGCACAAATTTGAATGCGTCCTGATGTCTTCGATTTGGTGAAAGGTTCTTAGCGCTATAAATGAAAGAAGTATCATTCTTCAAGCCAGAAACATGATTATTGACGTTGAAATTCGAAATCTTGACAACTTGATCTCCGATTTGAACTTTATTCAAAACGGATGGGATCAAATTT
Organism: Eupeodes luniger; assembly: GCA_951509635.1. Classification (NCBI taxonomy): domain Eukaryota; kingdom Metazoa; phylum Arthropoda; class Insecta; order Diptera; family Syrphidae; genus Eupeodes; species Eupeodes luniger. The sequence goes on along the minus strand of OX608073.1, from coordinate 200,262,918 downwards.
ATCTGAATGCAAAGTAGTTGCTACTGGATTGGGGGATTTTCCAGAATCGTTCCCATCGAACCGAAAAAGGCAATTAAAGAGACATTTTGGAGAAAATCGAGGAGCCGGAGAGCAAATTGAAACAGACGAAGAAATAAATTTCAAGAAAAACACCTTTTACGTCATAATGGATTCAATTATAACTGGAATTTCTCGTCGGTTCGATACGATGAAGAATTTGAATGCTACATTTTCATTTTTATGGCAGTTTTCAACAATGGACGAAATTGAGATTAAAAACTCTGCTACAAGGTTCATCCAAAAGTATAACTCGCATGTGTCTCAAGAGTTGAAAGAAGAAATAATTCATCTGAAACAAATTTATGAATCCAATTTTGAAGCAGAACTTCCGCCATTGAGTTTGGTCAATGCTATTTATTACCAGAACTTGTAGACGATTTTCCCCAACATTTGTGTTGTTCTCCGTGTGTTTTCCACAATTCCTGTAACCGTAGCTAGTGCCGAACGTTCATTTAGCGTCCTTGCCAGAACAAAGAATTTTCATCGTTCGTGCTCATCACAAGATCGTGTTTCTGGACTTGCTACACTATGCATCGAAGCACCTTTGGCAAGGAAATTGAATTTCGATTCAATTATAAGTTGTTTTGCTGCTCAGAAAGCTAGGAAAACTCGTTTGCAAAAGAAAAATTTCATTGAATGCAAACTAACTCTAATGAAAACATTGTGATAATATTTTAATATAAAGAAAAACAATAAAGAATATTTAATGTAAGCCTTTTAAAATACATAGTTTTCAAATACTTTTACTTCGCTCTATTTTATTTTCATAGTAGGTAATAGATCTTCATGCTATTTTTTTTTTTAATAGTTAATCGACCGTATTATCAGTTACTAACTATAGTTGTCTGATCTACTCGCATGTAGAATTATTTTCTATCCATCTTCCATTTCAACTAAACTGGACGATACCCGTGAGATTGATTTGATGATTAACACTTTTTTTGGTTCACTTTGCGAACAAAAAATTATTATTTCCGTTGATTCCAACCAATTTCATGCTATTCGTAATTGAAATTAGAACGTACCATATCAGTAGACATGAACTTTGAGAAAAAAATGGTAAATATGGGGGGGGGCCGAGATTTTTCCGTCCCGGGCCCGGATTTCCTCTCGACGGCCCTGTAAATAGGTATTGTAGGTATCGTGATTTCGCTGCCATATATTTTGTTTTCTTGATTTTTTTTGCTTACTATCACTCCTGGGTATTGAATTTTTTATGTGATTTTGTTCATGGTCAGCTGCTTTACTTAGATAAAGGAAAAGGCAGAAGTCATATAAAAAAAGGAAGGTAGCTATGTAGGTATGTATGTCCTTTTTTTTCAACGCGTATATTACATAAAATTTTGATAAAAAAAATATGTTTACTACTGAAGTTAGGGTCAATATTTTGAAAAAAAAGCAGAAAAACTTCCAACAGATGAGATGACCCAACAAAATGATTGAATATTGTGTAATACATCTGTATGTATGTTACGTATGTATGTATATATACCTATATATTTTTGTTGGGTCATCTCATCTGTTGGAAGTTTTTCCGCTTTTTTTTTCAAAATATTGACCCTAACTTCAATAGTAGGTAAGTATATTTTTTTTTATCAAAATTTTTGGAGTCATTTTCGAGAAAAAGAATTGTCTTAGCGGTTTTTCGAGGCGGTCGTTTCGATGGCGATATTTTTGATTGTTCCTATAATAAAATACTCCTAATAATTATTTGAAAATATTTGTTTTACTTGTCACAAGCCAAGATGTGGTTTCAATTTTTTTTAACATCTCTTTTTTTCAGCTTTTACTATTTTCCAACTAAAAAAAAATAATAGGTAATGCTTTTTTATCTAAAATAATGTTTTTTTAAATTCATGATATTCATTCAAAATATCTAGGTAGAAAGCAAGAACCTACATATTTACAAACAAATTCAAGAAAAAACATTTCCATGGACTGCAGAAATACCTACTCATTTGCTTTATAAAATTCGAACCATATGCAAAAGACAACAACAAATCTACCTAACTAGACATACAAAAAAAAAACCGGTTTATCATGCAACGTTGTTCATCCATATATCTTGTTGTGTGAATGTGTATTGTGTATATCTATTTCTTATTTCTTTGATTGGCTGCTTGACTGCTTGAGTAATTGTGCGGAAATATATCCCTCGCTCTGAGAGACAAAAAAGATCAAGAGGCAAATATAGAGTAATTGGAAATTCAAATTTTGAATTTGAGAATGAAGAGAGTAACGTTCTTTCAAATACATTTACATGAGTTCTGAGTTCGCTTCTGCGGGAGACATACCCTTAAAGCTTTTTAAAATGCATTTTTCAACCAAAACCCCGATAGATAAACCATTCGATAAAACCATTCGACGTAACGACGACGCACGTTGTGAATGGTTTCTGGCTTCAGTTGTTGTCCGAGATGGACTTTATATTCAAATGCATTTTTCAACCAAAACCCCGATAGATAAACCATTCGATAAAACCATTCGACGTAACGACGACGTTGTGAATGGTTTCTGGCTTCAGTTGTTGTCCGAGATGGACTTTATATTCAAATTTCTTCACAGTTTTGTCAATTCCAGCCCAAAACTTTTGAAACCTCTAAATGGATAAGCAGTTATAACCATATTTTTTTTGCAAGTCGACCCCTATCGTACTGGAGTATTGGATTGTTTCGGTTGACATATGTAGTTCGATTGCCGTTCCTATTGTATAATAATATGTGACACAGGCCAACATGCGGAACTCTTAACCGTAATCGAGCTATGTCAAAGCGATTCATGGGAAAATATAATAGAAAACAAAAACAAAACCATATGGTCGTTATTTTATTGTATGCTGGTAAATGTATAGAGCTGGTAGATATAAAAATTAGCTTTTTGAGTTAAGTAATTTGGGAAGAGTACGATTACTCAGGCGACAAAGTTTAATGACGGATTTGTATAGAACAGTTAAAAACAAGCATTTTTTACTATGGGAGCGTTTAGGCGGTAGGGGCAATTAAAAAAAATATGTACGTTAATTTTGGCAAAAAAAAGTTTAAAAAAAGGTTTAAAGTGTAATTTTTCATAACTTTTAGATTATCTTCTATTGTTTTTTTTTAGAATTCATTGCTCTTATTTGTTTTTAATCAAAAACTGAAAACTAAATTGTATGTCTTCTAGTTCTTGAAATATTTGGAAGTTACAAAAAAAAATATTTTAATTAAATTATTTTTTCCTTGCTTGTAATAATCGAATATGGATTGAGATTTACCTAGGATAAATAAATTTTTCTTAAAACCAGCTTATTTAAATGCCAAAGAAACTTTGCATGCACCCCATGTTGCACCCACTGCACCTTACACCTACTCCACCATGCACCCACCCCAAATCCTATAGTGTACCCAAGCAGGGTGGTTGCAGGGGGGCAGCATACACCCAATTCGCACACACCTTTACTGTTGCATACACCCAAACTCGCACCTACCATTATTACTATCAAAATAAGACCACTCACGCAAAAAAAATAATCAAATTAAAAGAGTAGTTGTGGTGTCTTTTCAATTTTCTCAAAAACTAAAAGACATAAAATCATCTTAATTACTTACTTAAGGTGGCGCTAGAGTCCATCCAACAAACTTCTCCATCTAGCTCGGTCCCTAGCTAGATGTCTCCAGTTTCGCGCTCCAAGTTGGGTGAGGTCACTTTCCACTCGTGAGCGCCACCTGATTCGCGGTCTTCCTCTACTGCTCTGTCCTGTGGGTGTGGATTCGAAGACTTTCCGGGCCGGAGCATTGGTTTCCATGCGCTCTACGTGACCCAGCCATCTTAGTCGTTGAACTTTTACCCTCCTGGCTAAGTCTACGTCGCTGTACAGCCCGTACAGCTCGTCGTTCCATCTTCTCCTCCACTCCTCTTCTAAGCATACGGGACCGTAGATCGCACGAAGAACTTTTCTCTCAAAACGACCCAAGGTGCTTTCATCCGCTTTTGTCATAATCCATGCTTCTGCACCGTATAGCAGGACGGGGATGATGAGGGTCATATATAGCGACACTTTGGTCCCTTGGGAGAGATCTTTGCTACTCAATTGCTTTCTTAGCCCAAAGAAACAGCAAGAGTTATTCTTCATTTCAGCGCTGGTGTTGTTTTCTGTGTTTATAGTGGAGTCTAGGTAGACGAAGTCCTTGACTACCTCAAAGTTACGTCTGTCGATGGTGACGTTTTGACCGAGACGTCGCTGTTGTAAGTCCTGTCTTGATGACAGCATGTACTTTGTTTTGCCCTCATTAACCGTTAAACCCATTTTTGTCGCCTCTGCCTCATTACTCACAAAAGCTCCATTGACATCACGCTGAGTTCTTCCGATTATGTCAATGTCAATGTCATCAGCATATGCTATTAATTGGACAGAATTTTGAACGATAGTGCCTCTAGTGTTGACGTGGATTTGTGCACTATTCTTTCAAGTGCGATGTTAAAAAAATCGCATGACAGCGCATCACCTTGCCTTAAACCTTTTTTGACATCGAAAGGTTCTGTTAAGTTGTTACCAACCTCCATGGTCATCCTGCACAAACGGACAAGTTTAGCAGGGATACCAAAACTAGACGTGGCTCTATACAGCTCGTAAGAGCCATGTGCAAATATTTGATCGATTGTGGACTTTCCTGGTCTAAAGCAACACTGATAAGGACTTATCAGGTTGTTGACGATGGGCTTTAGACGTTCACCACAGCAAAGAAGTTTTTGTAAGCGATGTTAAGAGACTGATACCTCTATAGTTGGCGCAGTTAAGAGGGTTTTCTTTTTTCAGAATCGGGCCAACAATACTGAGGTTCCATTCATAGGGCATGCTTTCTTCCGACCATATCTTACAGATAAGTTTGTTGCGGTAAATTTTACCACAACAAGTTTCACCTCCCTTGTTGCTAACTACCCTTAACGAATTCTTACTGCGGCCGCAAAATTCTGGAAGAGTTTAGTAGAAACCTGGACCATCAGCCAGTGACCTGCTCTTCTAGCATTTTGGGAAAGCAAATTTAACAGGTCCTACCAAAGTGTGCGAAAGGATTCCACACCAACGGACTGTGCGATGGTTGGCCCACATATTGGATAAACAATATCGTCAAGGCATGAAGACGATACCCATGCCCAACAATGTGTGTAGAAAAGTCACACCAACTTTAATGTAGTATGGCCGAGGGCCCACCATAAAGTACATAATTATTAACGATAGAAAAAATCACTCCAAGAATACCTTAATAACTTTTATTTTAATTATAGGCTTGGCTACCGACTTCCTGCAACACCATATAAGTAGTCTTTCCTCAACCCAAAAACTAGCGCGTGTAGATACTCGGTAATGCGAGGAATTCCACACGATTTTTCCAGAAAGTCTTGGCTGGAATGGGTTGGAAAGTGAAGAGCTGAACTCACTCATTGAGCTACTGGGTGATCGTATCACCTTTTTAAAGAGATCGCGTGCGATGAAAGATATCTGGCTTCTCGGTCGCACACCCCAATCTTATGGATGGAGGAAGTTGCGGGACCGAGACAGATCGATCACCACGCAAAAGATCCGAGAGGATTGCCTAAGGGCAGGTAGCCGGAAGGGTTAAGCTCGCCATGATGATGGCCACTTTTTGGATTGCGCCCAAAGCCTTTAGACAAACGAAAAATTGTGTGGAGGAAATTTTTGCGAAAAGAAAAGTTTTTTTGAAAAGTAAAGTACATTTTTTTGGTACGATAGTTTTCCTTAAATTTGTATTGAGTTAAGATTTTTGGTGTTCTGTGGTGAAGAAACAAAATTGTTGAGGAAGGACTGTGATAGCTGTTGGGGAAGTCGCAAAAGCTAAGTATAGTGTTTTCTTTGTTTCCTAAGAATATTGCTTTTCTTTGTGTCCTTTTGTCTCGAGTTCGTCCTTTTGACCTTCGAGCCGAAGTGTTAATTTCCCGATATTGCGGGACGCGTTTACCGCTTTTGATTTCTTTTCTTGCCGAAATAATTTTCTTCGAGTGATTTCTTTTATCGGTTTTGTTATTGTATTCAAAATTTTTCTTTCTTTTGTTTGTATTACGTTGATCGAGAATTGACCTTCTGTCAACCTCCATAATTCATTTTGTATCTTTCTCTTTTATAAAAGATCCTGGTTTTTAATCCCGGCTTCGGCCAAGGTTTTCCAGGCAAATAAAACTTAATTTAAATTTCCCATCCGGAAAATAAAACCTTTCTTTCATTTCATATCTTGTTTGAAGACTAATTTTTCAGCTTTTGGTTTTGGTAAACTTCCATTAAAAAGTTTCCTGGCGCCCATGGTAATCAATACGACTTGGTGAAATTCACCCCTTCGTATTTTGATATCATTTTGATATCACTTTTATTTCAATTTTATTGATCACCTCGATTAATAAAATATTCACCTAATCGAAACCCCCCCTTAAGCTGAGCTACCGTGCTGGCAATACTTTTATTGCTACCTGTGGTGAATTCTTTCATCTGTTTGTCATATCGACTGACGTTTCTATTGTCATAATAACTTTCGCGGCACATCGGCGGTGTGCATTTTTGATTTTGTTTAATTTAAAATAATTTAAAAGTAAAGAATTTAATTCGTGTACGGTTGTAATCAATATTGGATTCGGAAATCCAATAAGGATTAAATTATATAAATTATTATATACAATCGGTCGGTCGGTCGGTGGAAAAATTCATTACAAGTTGGTGCATGCTCCTAACCAAAGTATCTCCAGCTGCTTTGAAGAGCTCGGCATTCGGCATTCTCCAGCTGCTTTGAAGAGCTCGGCATTCAATCCATCTGCTCCAGCGGCTTTATTAGACTTTAGCTTAGATATGGCAATCTTTACTTCGTCTAGGTCGGACGGACGAGATTGTTGGCTTTCGTCGTCTATGTTGAATGGATCACCCTCCCCGACAGCGGAATTTGGTTTGTCGTCGCCGTTATACAGTCTGCAGAAGTGGTCATTCCATATCCTCAGCATTAACTGCGATTCCACTATGATGTTTCCACTTTCATCTTTGCCGCCTAGAGCTCATGAGCAGTTCTCGTCCTTCTATGAAACACCGCTTTGCGTGCCTGTTGTTTGGCTGCATTTGCCTGCCGACATTCCTCATCAAACCAGGGGTTCCTTGCTGGTGGCTGTCTTCGAGAGAGGTTACTTGTAACTCGGTCGGAAAAGGATTTGGCGATCTCTTGCGATTGTAGCCGTTAGACGTTGTACATTCTCGCAACATATCCCTGTTTTGCCTTGGGTCTGGAAACCCGAAGTGCTACCTTGGCTATAACGAGGTAGTGGTCCAAGTCGATGTTAGCTCCTCGGAAAGTTCGGACATCCATGATGCTGGAAGCGTGTCTAGCGTCGATCGCAATATGGTCAATCTGGTTGACGGTAGATTGATCTGGAGAACTCCAAGTTCCTTTGTGGATGTTGAGGTGTGGAAAACGCGTACTGGCTACCATGACGTTTCGCCCCGCAGCAAAATCTATGAGCTTGAATCCGTTGTTGGAACTTTTGTCGTGCAGGCTATTTTTCCCGATTATTCCACCAAAGATGTCTTCCCTTCCTAGCTTGGCATTTAAATCGCCCAGGACAATTTTAACATCGTAGCTAGGACACAGGACAGGTGGAACGTGAAATTAAAATACACAACTTGAGTATTCTTGGGCTAAGTGAAACTAAGTGGAGGGGAGAAGGAGAGCACAGATCAGCAACAAAGCGGACGTGGATGCTGTATTCTGGGGAGGATGAGACAGGCAGTTGTCAAAGACTGAATGGTGTTGGCATAATGCTGAATAATAAGGCTAAAAAAGCTTAATTTTCTGGGAACCAGTTTCGGTTAGGATAATGACAGCAAGGTTTAAGTCCAGAATTCGCAAACTCATTATTATCCAGTGTTACGCTCCGACGAATCATGCAGCAGAAGAAAACAAAAGCTCATTCTACGCTCAACTGAACTCGGTCTTCAGTAGTGTTAAAAAGAGTGACATAACTTTCATCATGGGCGACCTCAATGCCAAAGTTTACTCGGATAACACAGGTCTTGAGCGAGTTATGGGTAGACACGGCTATCCGGAGACGTACAGACACGGCAACCAGACAAAAATTTAATACTGTTGAAATAATGTATCCTTCTTTTCTATTAAAGTGAAACACTTATTTCTTTAGTTACTTTATATAATGTTTTATTAATTATTATTACATGATGTGTCTTCATTGAGTTCAAAAATGCAACTAACTAAATTTATATATATATATGTATAATAATTCATTCGCATACATATACATATCTTTATTTGCATACATATAAATTCACACACCTCCTTAAATTTAGGTATGACTATTTTGTTTTACAATAATTCATTTTTAACAGTTTTATATTAAATTTAACATATCTCTTAATTTAAGAAGAATTAGTTGGATCTATGAGCAAGTCTGAGCTTACAAAATTACTTTGTTTTCTCCTCGAATCAAAATTGAAAAACATGGCCTCAAAGAGTGACATTGAAGTAATCACAAACGCAAACCAAAAAATTATGGAACTTAACCTTGAAATGTCCAACAAAATAATAGCCTTGAAAAAAATAAACGAGATCCTTGAAAGTCAGATGGATGAAATACAAAAAAAGAATACAGAAAACAATCTGATGCTAAGAATAACTCCGCAGGAAGGTATAAATGAAAAAGATCTCATCAAAAATTCATTGGTAAAGCTCATCCAACCAACCCCGGCCATTGAAAATCAACACATTCGCGAAATAAAATCAAACAACAACAATGTCAAGAATTTTATTGTAAAGCTGGAATCAAAACAACACGTTATCACAGCACTTAAAGCATCCAAAACATTGCAAGGAACAGGCATCACTATCGCCATTATCAATTCGCCAGAAAAGAAACAAACTCTTGAACATAAGAAGAAGGCTGAACGAATTTAACCCACAAATAAAAGTTTTGGTACGCGATGACAGAATGTTCGTAGAAAAAAAAGATTTTCGTTGGAGTGCTTCGATGGGTCTCTTACAAAACAACAACAATGGGGTTTCTGTGCTAAATAAAATCTATCAAGTCGATTTAAGCAATCAGCTGTGTTTCAAAGTGGAGGCCCAGATGACAGATGATAACAACAGAGCTGTGGTGTCTCTTATTGACACCAACTAAACGAAAGCGAAATTCACCACAAAAACAAATGAAACAGAGAAATAAAACACTGATGTTTAGTTTAACAAATTTAATACTAGAAATTAGAAATAAGAATAATAATTTAATGCTTAATTTAAAACTATATTAATTAAAAGACATAAGCAAGAACCAGACCGAACTCAGTAAGAATTGAAAGTGAAGTGGTTTTAAAATATTCAAATTGTATCTGCTCACTTTTGGCAGTTTGTTTTTGTACACTTAAAGTCAAAAATTGTTCTTTTCTGGAATTTTCTATTTTAAATTATTTATGAACAGGTAGAGGTGCCACCATCGCTACAGTGTCGCCACAGTCACTCCCCCCCGAGTGGGTTTCATCTGGATGGTTGAAAATGCACGGATCGTTTTGAATTTTGCTGGTACGTGCGTTGAGGTGGATCCATGATTGAACCCCAAAGATGTGGTTGGATTTGTTGACTTGTTGGTTGTTGGCTGGATGCAGGTGAGTCTTCAGAGTATTCGCTGTCGGTTTTGCTTATGTAGCAAGGTTTGAGTCGGTCTATAGATACATGTTGTTCTTGATTATTAACAAGTATCTTATAGATTCTGTCCGAAGTTCGCTCAAGGATCTTGTAAGGACCTTGGTACGGTGGTTCCAGTGGCGCTTTGACATGATCGCACCGCAACCAAACATGTGAGCAGGTGTTCAGATCTTTCAAGATGAACATTCTTGATTTGGTGTGATGAGCTGTCGGAGTTGGTCGAATTCCACTCATATACTCGCGGTGTTTTAGTATGAATGTTGACGAGTCTGGTAGTAGATCTGATGACACGAAGAATTCACCAGGTATCCTCAAACACGTTCCATATAGCATTTCCGCTGGAGTGGATTGGATGTCTTCCTTGAATGATGTCCTCAAACCAAGTAAGACTGTTGGCAGTATGTCGATCCAAAGTTTTGGTGAGCACATTAAAGCTGCCTTCAATGTTCTGTGCATTCGCTCGACCATTCCGTTGGATTGTGGATGGTATGGTGTAGTTCGTGTTTTCTTGCTTCCAATGAGATTGGTAAGAGCTTGAAAGAGAGCTAACTCGAACTGTGATCCTTGATCCGTTGTTATAGTTACAGGAGAACCATAGTGAGCAATCCAGTGGGTGAATAAATTCGTTGCGACAGTATCTGCGGTCATGTCCTTGATGGGAACTGCTACTGGCCACCTCGAAAAACGGTCTATCATGGTGAGGCAGTACTGGAACTCTTGGACCACTGGGAGAAAAATTATATCGATGTGAAGATGATTCAATCTGGAGTCTGGAACAACGATGTGGTCAGGTTGAACTTTGTTGTGACGATGTACTTTAGATCTCTGACATGCTATGCATTCTCGAGACCATTGTAAAGCATCTTTTCGTATTCCAGGCCAAATAAATTTTTCTCTCAGCAGACGACGTGATGTTGTTCTTCCACTGGGATGGGCGGTGTTGTGGATGATCTCGAACGCTGTTCTTCGAAGTGACAGAGGGATGTATGGTCTCACTATGCCAGTAGAAATGTCGCAGTATATTTTGACGTCGGTTTCTGCTTGCAGTTCATGGAGATGTAGAGTTGATGAACTTGTAACTAGATCACGAAGATGTTCGTCGTTGCGTTGTTCGTCTCTAATTGTTTGTGGAGAAAGTATTGTTGGCATGTTGATAGTGTTGATCCGAGACAAAGCGTCTGCAACTACGTTGTCTTCACCCTTTACGTAGACTATGTCCGTTGTAAATTGTGAGATGTAGTCAAGTTGTCGGATTCTGCGCTCAGGTGCTTTCTCATGCTTCTGTTTGAAAGCATAAATCAGAGGTTTGTGGTCTGTTCTGATTTTGAAGGTGCGACACTTCAACATGTGGTGGAAAAATTGTATTGCGGCAAAGATGGCTAGCAGCTCACGGTCATATGTGCAATACTTCTGCTCACATAGACTGAGTTTTCTGGAAAAGAATCCAAGCGGCTCCCAGGTGTTTCCATTCTGCTGCTCAAGTTTGGCTCCAATGGCAGAAGATGATGCATCGGTGGTGAGTGTCAAAGCAGTATTTATTGTGGGATGAGCGAGGAGTGTGACATTTGCTATCTTCTCTTTGCATTCTTCGAAGGCCTTTGTTGCCTCCTCAGTCCATTGAATCTTTGTTTTGTCGTTTTTTATTGAACGTTGGAGCTATGCGTTGAGCGGAAGTTGTGATTGTGCAGCATTAGGAATGCAACGTCGGTAGTAATTTGTCACTCCAAGGAATCGTCTAAGTTCTTGTATTGTCTCGGGTTTTTTGAACTTCAATATTGCATCTACTCGATCGCTTGATGGTGCATGTCCCTGAGCGTTGATGTTATAGCTCAGGAAGTTGATTTCAGTTTGACCAAACATGCACTTTTTGATGTTGATGCTCAGTGAGAAGGCTTTCAAACGTTCAAAGACCGTCCGGAGGTGGTCGATGTGTTGATTTTCGTCTTTGGACATTACGAGAATATCGTCAATGTAGACAAAGACGAAATCGAGGTCACGGAAGATGGAGTCCATGAATCTTTGAAACGTTTGAGTTGCGTTTCTGAGACCGAATGGCATCACCAGATACTCATAAAGACCCCATGGTGTGATGATTGCCGTTTTGTGGATGTCTTCTGGATGCATAGGAACTTGGTGGTAAGCTCTGTCCAGATGCAGTTTTATGAAGACGTGGTTTCCATGGAGACGAAGGAAGAGGTCTTGCACAAGTGGAGGCGCATACTTATCGGCTTCGGTGTTGGTGTTAAGCTGTCTATAGTCCCCGCAGAGTCGCCAATCATTGTTTTTCTTTCTGGCGAGATGGATAGGACTCGCGTTAGGACTTCTAATGATGCCTTCTTCCAGCATCTCGGAGATTTGCGTCTTCGCGGCTGCTGCTTTTTCTCCTGCAAGCTTGTAAGCACGTGAAGATACTGGAGGACCTATTGTTTTAATGCGATGAGCGTACTGTACATTGGTGAGGTTTGGGCTATTGATAGGTTTGGTGATGTCAACGTATTCCTTGAGGAGCCTGGCGTATTGTTCAGGAAGTGATCCGTCGATCGTTGAAATATTATAAGTTGACGTCTCAAGTGTTTCACCTCTGGTTGAGAACGAAGTGAGTGGGTCGATCAGCCGTTGGTTCTTGAGGTCGACGAGCAGGTTGAAGTGGCTCAAGAAGTCGGCGCCAATAATTGCAGTTGGTATGTCCGCAATTATGAACGGCCAAGAAAAACTTCTTCTGAGGTTTAGGTCAAGTTTGAGAGTTTTGCAGCCGTAAGTGGTTATAGGGGTTGAATTCGCTGCATAGAGGGTGAGCTGTTCTTGTTCCGGTCTATTGTTGAGGAAGTTGAATGGAATGATGGATACCACCGAACCTGAGTCGATGAGGAATTTTCGTTGGGTTGAGTGGTCGTGGATATGCAGACGGATTTCGTGCAAAGGTGAAGTAGATATGCTGTCACCAACTGCTCCGATTAGTGACAGCATTTCTAGTTTTCCTGCTTGGACGAACTAGGAGTATATCTACATGGCTGAGTACATTGTCGAGCCTCGTTACCCCACCTGTTGTGGTAGTAGCAAATACCATTGCGGTTGGGTGTAGCGGACCTGCCTCTCGAACGATTTCTCTGCGCGTACTGACCTTGCTGCGTGTGTTGTCGTTGTGGCAGCGCTCCACTGGACGATGGCTGTTGTTGCCGAAGTTGCATCTCCAGGAGCTGGTTTTGGGTCTGTTGATGCGCCAGGTGTAAACCTTGAAGTTCGTTCTGGAACGATTTGACCGTGATGGTTAGGTCTTGAATTTGTCGTTCCAGTCGAAGGACATCATGTGAACTTGATGTTCGTGTTGTTGGCGAAGGCATGATGTCTCTTGAACTTACAGCCATGATCGAAGCACCACCCAATGCATCCATGATGCGATCAGCAGTCTCCGCTAGGGCTTTAAGGTCACTCAAATTGTCTGAGATGACGAGCAGAGGACGAATTTTTTCCGGCAGCCGTTCTGTCCAAAGCTGATGTAGCACTTCATCACTCACATTTCTCTGAGAAACTGAGAAGGTTTTTTGTTGCCGAGGACCATCTCTCGGAGAAGCTTTTGTATTTGCTTTTGGCGTGATTCAGAGAAACGCTCGAGGATTGCAGTTTTGAGTGTCTTGTACTTGTCGTGCGCTGGAGTGTTGTTTACAATATCGATCAGCTGGCTGGCGATATGTAGTGGTAAGGCTTTAAGGAGCTGATTATATTTTTGAGCGTCGCTGCTTATTCGGTTTGCCGTGAAGTCAGCTTCTGCTATGGCGAACCAAAGTTCTGGGGTCTCCGGCGAAAATTGCGGAGTATGCAGATTGACGGCGTACACATACTCTTGCTGCACGTGGTTGTGGTATTGAGGCATAAACATTGCACCAGGCGGTATTATTGGTTTAGGGTCGGAGTTTTGACGAGGCCCGTTATATGTGGCACCAGGCAACGGAGGATGCAAAGGACCACTACCAGAAGATGCGTGGTTGAAGTTTTTAAGAAATGGATCACTGTCTAAGTCAAATAAGCTTTGATTTAAGTTTTCACCGGCTGGGGTCTTGTCTTCTTCAGCCGTTCCTTCTGACTCCAAATCTTTTGTTGGCGTTCGGGCAATCATTTTAAAATAGAGAAAGATACAATGACTTACGTGTTCTGGTTATTTTTCTTATTGTTGTGTTTGCTGTTATTGTTTTGTGATGGTTGGAACTCAGTTGAATCACGTCGGGGTCACCAATTGTGGTGTCTCCTATTGACACCAACTAAACGAAAGCGAAATTCACCACAAAAACAAATGAAACAGAGAAATAAAACACTGATGTTTAGTTTAACAAATTTAATACTAGAAATTAGAAATAAGAATAATAATTTAATGCTTAATCTAAAACTATATTAATTAAAAGACATAAGCAAGAACCAGACCGAACTCAGTAAGAATTGAAAGTGAAGTGGTTTTAAAATATTCAAATTGTATCTGCTCACTTTTGGCAGTTTGTTTTTGTACACTTAAAGTCAAAAATTGTTCTTTTCTGGAATTTTCTATTTTAAATTATTTATGAACAGGTAGAGGTGCCACCATCCCTACAGTGTCGCCACAGAGCTGAGCAAATAGCGTCACCTACATTTTCATCTGGAAACTTCCTAGCAAGGACATCAACCAATTCAACTTGTATTTTATAGGGTGTAACTGCCGTCTGCCAAAATAAAATTAAATCTTTAAAAAAAATAAATAATATAAAAATTTTAAGTTATAACATTGCAGGTCTCACTAATAAGTCAATATACGCAGGATTTTATGATTTTTTAAATAATTATGATATAGTTTTACTTTATGAAACATTTCTGACAGAAGATGATTATAAATTATACCTAAGTAGTTTTAAAAGCTTTGAATTTATTTGGATACCAGCTTTGAAACAAAACACAAGAGGAAGAGCAAGTGGTGGATGCTTCTTTGGTTATAAGAAACAAAATTATAAGTATATTCAGTGTCAATTCGAATCGTTTGATGATCTGAAACTTTTGAAAATAACCTTAGGTTTAACAAAGTTAGTTATACTGCCAAGTTACGTTGTAATCACTGGGAGAGAGATTTTGATTCGTTATACAAACTAATCGAACTCAGTCAATACGACAATATTATGATTATCGGCGATCTCAACGCCAGAATTGGAAACGAAGAGGGAAGAGAAAATCGATTCTCAGGTAAAATAAGACATTCAGAAGATGCAATTACTAATGCTAAGGGAGTTAAACTATTGGAGTTATGTGATTCATTTGGATTTCATATTCTGAATGGCACCAGTAAATCAGATACGAGTGGAAAATATACGTTCGTCGGACAGCAAGGCTGCTCGGTCATAGATTATTGTTTAATACGAGGTGAATGGTTATCCCTTATTAGTGATTTTGAGGTATTGTCGGAACAGTATTCTGACCATATGCCCATTGTTGCGTGTTTTTGCATAATAATAATAAAACTACCCCCAACATTGCAGTGGAAAGAAGCTTTCGCAACGGAGTACAGACTCAATCTTGAAAACAACTTGCATGTACATCAACGACCTTACAGACTCTCTACCAGGAGGCATAGAGATAGATGGAATTTTGATAAAAGCTCTTCTATTTGCAGATGATGTGGTTTTATTTGCATACTCACCAGAATCCTTGCAACTTATGATTAACCGTCTTGATTCGTACTGCCAATTATGGAATCTCACAGTTAATCTAACCAAGTCAAAAGTCATGATTTTTAAGAAAAGAGCAGGTAGAAATTGCAACAATGAAAAATGGTATCTCAATGGACAGGCCATTGAAATCGTGAAAGCATACAGGTATCTTGGAGTAACGGTAACTAGTAATCTGAGTATGGAATCCCACTTAAAAGAAAAACTAATAAAAGCCAAAAGGGCCATATCTGCTACCTGGAAGAGGTGTTTTTCAAATCATTTAGTTGACCATAATGTCAAATATGAAGTTTTTCAATCTGTATCTGAGTCGGTGATGTTGTACGCAGCACAATCTTGGGGATACTGCCAGTATGAAACAGTAGAGAAACTGCTGAGGTACTACATCAAAAGATGTTTCAATCTGCCAAGCACAACGCCCAACTATATGATAAACATTGAAACAGGATTATCACCACTTTTTATTAAAACTTTAAAGCTACACGCAGAATATGTAATTAAAGTCCTGCAATTACCGGAGGAGAGACTTCCAAAAATTATTGCAAGAAAGGTAATAGAGAGAAGAACGCTATGGTACAAAAAGTTAGAAGAGCTTGCAACCTACAGCGGAATGGAGTTCAATCGCATACATGGAAATGAAAGATACTGTAAGGATATAATCAACAACCTGATTTCAAAAGTAGATGAGCAATACAGAGCTGACTGCTTAAATTTAGCTACATCGTCATTACACAGAGCTACATATAGCATTTTGAGGCATAATTTAAATGAAAAGAACTATTTTCGTAACGAAAACAGTAATAAAATCATATCTGCTATCTTTAAAATGAGAGGAGAACTTATTCAACTTAATTATATCCCTCACCGCACTGATTTACCAATTTACTGTAGTCTTTGCAACCTATCGGAGAAAGAAGATATCATCCACTTCATTGGCAAGTGCCCAATTCTAAAAGAAATCCGAAGATATTTCCTTGGAAGCAATGTATTACCGGAAGAAGAAGTTTTAGCACATCTCAACTGCGAAAATGATATAAACTTATTGTTTAATTTTTATCAAACAGCTATAAAATATAGAAGCCAAATTATTAATGAAGATTTTTAACTTTTTTAAAGAGAAAACAGAGAATTGTATTTATTATATTTATCATATTTTTATTTACTGTGAAAACAAAAACAAACTTATTATAAAATGTTTAATTTCATGTCAATCAGGCAGACGGCAAAGCCATGCTTATCGATTTTTGTAAACATTATTTATGTACATAAACAAGAAAAGAAACAATAAATCTAAATCTAATCTAATCTAATAAATTTTATTTTGCCCAATGATTTAGTAAGAATATCAGCAATATTATTTTCAGAATTAATCTTTACTATATCAATAATTCCATCTAAATAATTTTCATTGACAAAGTGATAATAATGTGTTTCAATATACATAGAGTGCTTAGTGTAGTTACCAAATTTTGCTATACTAACTGCCCCAGAGTTATCTTCATATATTTTTATAGGATTTTGTATCTCAATTTTTAAATCTTTTAAAATATCTTTCATCCATTTTAATTCACTTACATCTTCTGTTAAGGCTACATATTCGGCTTCTGTCGAAGACTTAGCAACAGCACCTTGTTTTTTTTTATTTCCAACACACAATATTACCAAACACTCTAATTACATAACCTGTTGTTGACTTTCTATCAACAATATCACCGGCCCAGTCTGCATCTACAAAACTATCTATTATTTCAGCACTTGAATTTTTCTTTAAAGTTAATTTCTTCACTCTAGTTAAATAAATACTTCAAAACTCTTAAGGCATGCGTTTCATCATAACAATTTTGAAATCTGCTTAAATAGTTAACAGCAAAACTAATATCTGGCCTTGTTCCAGAACTTACATATAAAAGTGCTCCAATTAAGTTTCTGTATTTTAGATGTTCAGATGCAAATTGCGCTGGTTCACATTTTAAATTTTGTTCTAAAGGTGTGTTATACAGCTTACTATTCTCAATTCCATATTCATTTGCTAAAGATTCAACATATTTTTGTTGATCTAAACACATAATATTTTTGTTTTCTTCATACTCAACATTTATTCCCAAATACGTTTTTATTTTGCCTAAATCTTTCATTTTCAAACAAAAATCCTTTTATTTTATTTAACTTATTTTGATCTTTACCGCATAGTAAGAAATCATCTACAAATGTTAATAAAAATATCGGAACATTATCATCTACTATTATAGTAAAGGCAATAATCATTTTCACTTCGTTTAAAACCTATACGAGTTAAAAATTCATTTAAGCACTCAAAACCAGCTCTAGGACTTTCGCTTAATGCGTACAATGCCTTTTTTAATTTACATACTCTCCCAGAGTTATCATTATAACCTTCTGGCTGTTCTACATATACTTCTGATATGACTTCTCCATTTAAAAAGGCTGCCTCTACATCCATTTGATTTATTTTTAAGCTGTTCTGTACGCAGTACGATAGTAATATTTTTAAAGTTTGCGTTTTAGCTACTGGCGAATACAAATCATCTATAACCTCACTTTGTTGAAAACCGCGAGCTACAATTCGAGCTTTATATTCATTATTCGCTTTCTTAGTAAAACCCATTTTAAATCTATTACTCTTTTATCTTTTGGTAGCTCCACTAATTCATAAGTTTCGTTCTTATTCAAACAATTTATCTCTTTTTCCATTGCATTTTGCCATTTCCTACTTTCATTGCTTTTCATTGCTTCATCATAAGTTTTTGGTGTATTTGCACTAACGAAATTAACATAAATACAATAAGCAAAATTTTCTGGCCTATAAAACTTTGTCTGCTTTCTTTCTCTAGTTGATTTTCTTATTATTTCATTTTCGTTACTTGCCGTATTGTTAGTTTCTCTAACATTTTCATTTTGAGGTTCATTTTCAGGTTTTCTAATTTCGTTTTTATTAGTATTCTCAAAGTTTTCTTTACTAGAAAAACCAATTACTTTCACATCATCCTCTACAATATAACAAATTGCTTATTATCTGGCTTTTCTCCTATCATTATCTCGTACGGTGTTTTTCTTTCTAGCGTGTTAGCAAGGGTTCTATTTTTTAAATATGCTGCTGTTTTGACTACTTCAGGCCAATATTTCAAACTTAATTTCGCGTCAGCTAACAAGCATCTAGCAGTATCCATTATGGATCTATTAAATCTCTCTGCAGTTCCATTTAACTCATGCACATATGGTGGGCAATGATCAATTATGATACCCTTTTCTTTAGCAAAACTAAGTACATTTCCACACATCATCTCCTTGGCATTATCACACCTTAATTTCTATATTTTTTTCCAGTTATATTTTCTATTTCATTTACATGCATTATCACACCTTAATTTATTTATTTTTTTCCAGTTATATTTTCTATTTCATTTACATACTCGATTAAGTGCTCATAAAATTCACTTTTTGCTTTCATTGTATATATTTTAATTACTTTACTAAAATCTTCAATAAAACTTAAAAAATATTTTTCACCATTAAATCCATCTGGGTGCGGCCATTTTATATATCTGTATGTACGATTTCAAGCAAATCTTTAGACCTATGTCTATTATTTTGAAAACTTATGTTATGCATTTTGTTTTGTGCACATGTATTACTTGTGTATTACTTGCTATTGTGGTCATTGCGTACGCCTCCTTAGGCTTAAGAGTAGGTACTATACATTTTATAAATATCATTTACCTTATAAGCTATGCCGTTTAATTCTTTCGTTGCCTTTGTATAAATTTTAGAAATATTTTCCTCTGAAACTATTTTATTCTCTTTTGTTACTTTCCCTGATAAGATTTTTGTCCATTTGACATAAAAGACGTTTTTCATAATATTTAATTTTAAATTATTATTCACATTGAAATAATGCAAAACATGACCAACTTTTGTGGCTTTTAAGAATCTACCATCGCCAACTTTAACATTAACAGGTTCTTTTAATTCAATACAGTCATTGTAATAATTTTCATTATTTATTATATGGTCTGAGCAACCACTATCTAATACCCATTCAATATCAAAATAACTAGTGTTTACCTCATCTTCATTTTCATATGAGTCATACAAAACCTTTGTGTTGTAGGCGCTACTGTTACCATTCTCTTCACGCTCTGTTGCTGTCGATGCTGCTGTTGTTGTTGTTGTTGTTGCTGCCAGTCACCTCGTCCTCGTCCTCTATGGTAATTTTGGTGTGTATTACCTCTACATCTTCCACTATTCGAAGTTCCATGGAAGTTTCCTCTCAAATTCCAATGTCCATTGTTCCGATATGTTGACTAATGTGTATTTGCTCTCCCACGCACACCTCCTCGCACTTGCTGAGGACTTCTATAGCTGCTGTTGTTTCGGCTCCACGTTTTGTTCCATAAAATACATTTGTGTGCCCTGTATTGTTCTTAGTATTCATCTCCTTTTCTTTTTCCTCATTAAGCTTTATTCTACTTCAGTGGCGTAGCGTGGGTTTTTGCCGCCCGGGGCAGATCAAATTTTGCCGCCCCAAATTTTTTTGTCAAAGTTGGTGAACACTACCATTTCTTCCATAATGAACTATACTTACAGAGTATTCATTTATTTGTAGGTGATGTACATATATCGATTATAAAAATATTGAAAGTAACCACATTTTAAAGAACCTAACATTCAAATTTGGTTAATGTTTTAAATTGCATACTCACTATAAAATAAAGCTCAAAAAATAAATTAAGATTAAGAAATTATATTTAATTTTTTAAATCACTTCATTTTGGTTATTACTAGTACATATAAAGCAAAAATTTAATTTTTGTATTCATTTTAATAAGGAAAGTTTCGTATATTTTTATTTTTAATGAACATTTGTTTCGATTTTTAAATTAAGCAAATTTGATTTTTTTAATTACATTGTGGCAAGCAACTTAACTGACATTGACTTATGTACGTTACCCATATTTAATAATTTATAAAACGTAGAAAATGTTTAAATTATTTGTCTTCTTTGTTTTTTACACAGAAATTCTTTTATTATTCTTTCGGTGTCAATCGCATCAGTTTTTTGCATTTCTATGGCTAGAATTCCTAGGTTACTTAACCTTAGAGTACTCATTGTTGACCTCAGATAGTTTTTTATTAACTTCCCATAGGAAGTTATTGTAATGGGTCCGATTTGTCAAATTGAAAATTTTGACATTTCTCGACGTTTCAAGGTCCCTAGAGTCGAAATAAAAGATTTTTAGAAAGATATCTGTGCGTGCGTGTGTACGTACGTCCGTACGTCCGTATGTCCGTACGTTCGCGACTTTTTTTTCGTCGTCCATAGCTCAAGAACCAGAAGAGATATCGACTTCAAATAAATTTTGTTATACAGATAATAAGGCAAAAAGATGCAGAAAGGACTCTCAAGAAAATTGCGTGAGTGTTTTTTTTACCATAGCAGTTTAAAAAAAGGTGAACATTTTGGTTAACCTTAAATATCTCATGAACCAATAATGCTCGAGACTTGATTTAAATTTTATATTATATATTGTAAGGTGATACAAAACAATTATATTTTTCGAAAAAAATCCAATTAACGGTTTTTTTTATAAATCAAAAAAACTGAAAAAAAAATGTGTCACTTCGAAAATTTTACGACTTAAATATGATTTCATCTCCAAAACAATTTTTTGCAACGAAGAATAATGTTTTTGACATCTGATAAAATTTTGAGAAAAATCTAATTGACAGTTTTTTTTACAAAAAATAAAAACCTAAAAAAAAAATTAATAAAAGTTGGTACAAATTGTTTTTCGACTCA
This sequence comes from Eupeodes luniger, assembly GCA_951509635.1. NCBI lineage: Eukaryota > Metazoa > Arthropoda > Insecta > Diptera > Syrphidae > Eupeodes > Eupeodes luniger. The sequence goes on along the minus strand of OX608073.1, from coordinate 200,241,679 downwards.
AATATCTTTTCAAGACTTTGAGATATTGGCATTAAACTACTTTTATCTTTCAAAAAATATTGATTTCAACATTCAGTAAAATTTTGAGAAAAATCGAATTGACAGTTTTCTTACAAAAAATAAAAACCTAAACAAAAAAATTAATAAAAGTTGGTAAAAATTGATTTTCGGCTCAAATATCTTTTCAAAACTTTGAGATATTGGCTTCAAAATAATTTTATCATATGTAGGATGACTACATATCTTAAACATCCTAAATAAAAACCAAACTTTGCACATGTACACTATTAGCATTCAAATAATATTTATTTCCAATTCATTCCATTTCTAAAATTCATAATGTACAACTAACTAGACTATAAAGATAAAACTTAACGCAATTAGCAATGATTCACAAAAGTAAAGTCAAGTAAAGTAAAAGTAAAGTCAAACGGAAAGTCAAGTCAAAGTCAAGTTAAAGTCAAGCTAAACTATCATATCTTTTTTTATATTTTTCCTATAATTCTAATATCTTAATTCAATTTTAATTATAATTTCATTTTTAATATTAAAGTGAATTAAAATTACTTAAAATTAAACAAACGCTTTAATTTAATTTATTTCCTTGCCCTCCTCCTACACTTATAAATAATATTGTTTTCAACTTATAAATAATATTGTTGGCAACGAAAGATGACATAGGTAAGATAAACTTAGAAATCGATCATCTACGACAAGAAAACCGAGAGTTATCCAATCAAATACAAATGTTTGAAAAACGCTGCTGTGCTTTAGAAGAAGAGCTCGAATTACAAAGTCGTGAAATTCGTGGAAAAAATTTAATATTTTCGATGCCCATTAGCACCAATAATCCACAAGAAAAAATTGGTGACATAACCCAACTGTTGCTGGATAACTAAGCACCCCGAATGCCAAGAGCTGTTAAACTCAGTGAAAACAATAACACAATCAAACTTAAACTTAACACCGGTTCGAATGAAATTGCAATGAAAATGTTAAAAAATACACAAAAACTGAAAGGCACGGGTGTTTATATACAACATGATCGGAGTAAGCAATCACAACTTAAAAATCGCATTTTACTTGGCTATAGAAAAGCAATCAAAAAATGTAACCCAGCAGAAAAAATATTAATTAAAAACAATTCTCTTATAATTAATGATAAAAAATTTTATTTAAACAAAAACAATATCTTAAAATATCTAAACAAAAACGGAGAAGCAGAATTACAAAATATGTTCAACTCTATAAACTTAACAGCTGTCACATCTGTCAGAGAAAATATGCTGTCAAACAACAATCATCAAGAAATAAATGTAATAGAACAGCAAATATCAACAGGGATGGTACATGAACATCAACATCAAAATTGTAATAGATTTGATAGAAACTGAAATTTAGAAGCCGTCAGTCAAAATAATGTTAAAATTAGTCTTAAAATAATTTCATACAATATATCAGGGTTAAATAATAAACTTTTATTTGTAAACTTCTTTAATTACATTAAAAATTTTGAAATATTTTTATTATTTGAAACACATGTAACAAAAGAAAACTTTATTAAATTTGAAAAATATTTTAGTGGTTATAAGCTTATGTGGTTAGAAGCAACTAAATCGTCAGATAAAGGGCGTGCAAGTGGAGGCACTCTATATGGGATACGATCTTCGTTACTAAATACATTCATTTTTGACGAATGTGAAGGAACAACAATTGTAAAATGTGTGAAGGAGAAGAATATGTGTATCGTACCATGTTATATAAATTGCAATCACTGGAAAAATGATTTCGAAAAACTTTACAATACAATCCAAAGTCTAGATAGCATCAGTATGAGTATACTTCTCATTGGAGACTGTAATGCAAGAACTGGAAAAAATCAAATAAAAATAGCAAAAAATATATCAAATCCTTCGATATCTACCAACGAAAGAAATTCAGCTGACAGTGTATGCAATAAAAACGGAGTGGAATTGCTCCAGTTGCTTCAAATTCATGGTTTAACAATTCTAAATGGATGTACAATAGGAGATAAAGATGGCCACCTCACCTTCATCGGCGCACAGGGTAAATCTGTGATTGACCTTTGCGCTGTAAATGATAAATGGATTGATCGTGTCAACAGATTTGAAGTTGAGTGTAAGACTTTCTCTGACCACATGCCCATAGTTGTGGAATTTTTAAACCAAGCACCTTCTACTGAAACAAATCTTAAACTTCTTCCTCGTCTTTGTTGGAAAAATGAACAGAAAACTTCGTTTCAGCGAAATTTAGAACATTTTTTACTAATTAACGCCTTGCCAACGGAATCCACGGAAGACCTTTCAAATCAACTTACTGAATGTATTCGAAATTCTTATCCAAGCAAAACTATAAACCCGAAGTTATCATTTAAACAGGAATGGTTTGACAAAGAGTGCTGGAAAGCTAGAATAAAGTCGTTCTCCATTTTACGCGCAATCCGTTCATCAAACTACCAACACCTTAGGTCTTGGTATATCGAAGCCAACACAAATTACAAAAACTTATGTCGTCAAAAGAAAACTGACTTTGAAAACCAACAAGCTCTTCTTTTGGGACAAACTCGAAACACCAAGGAATTCTGGAAGATTGCGAGGGAAATCAACGGAATGAATTATAAAATTGGTACAGGTGTATCGGCTGAATTACTTGCAAACCACTTTAAACTTCTCCTCTCAAATAATTCTAATCTGATAATCTCATACGCAGAACCTTTATGCATTGACGAATCACTAGACTCCGACATCTCTATTGAAGAAATACAATCTGTGTTGATGAAAGCGAAAAATGGAAAGGCGCCAGGTGAGGATGGTATCCCTTATGAGTTTTTTAAAAATGCAACACCCCAATTTTATAACAACTTAAGGACCCTGTTCAACTAAATTTTATCAACGGCAAGCATCCCCTCTTCGTTCAGGAAATCTGTGATCTTCCCGATCCACAAAAAAGGACCTTTAGACGTTGTAGAAAATTATAGAGGAATCTCTTTCATGAATGTTATGTCAAAAATTTTCTGTGGTGTCTTGGTTGAAAGATTAGAAAGATGGGTTGAAAGGAAAAACATTCTGTCTGAACTACAAGCGGGATTTAGAAAGAATTACTCCACTATTGCCCAAATATATGTTCTTACGTCTATTGTTAAAGCGTTTCAAGCCAGGAACAAAAAAGTATACTCTTTCTTTGTTGATTTCAAAGCTGCCTTTGATCTTATTAACAGGGACGCTCTTTTTTACAAAATGTCGCAACTTGGTATATCGTCAAAATTCATTAAAGTGATTAGAGAAATGTACACGGATACTAATGCAGCAGTTTGGGATGGTACAACGTACTCGGAGTGGTTCGGAACTAATTCTGGTGTGAAACAAGGCTGTCTCCTCAGTGCATTATTGTTCTCACTCTTTTTAAACGACGTAGTAGATGATCTACCTGGTGGAGTCAGAATTGCTGGTTCTATAGTCAATGTGTTACTCTACGCAGACGACCTTGTCATACTAGCTGAATCACCTGAGCAGATGCAATTGATGATAAATCGCTTGTCAAACTACTGCAAGAGATGGGATCTATCTATAAATACAGAAAAATCGAAAATGATGGTCCTCGAGCGACATTCAAGAAATCATAATGACAGACAGTGGTACTACGATGGACAAGCTGTAGAAACCGTGAGAGAAGTTAAATACCTAGGTGTGAGACTTAGTTCAACTTTTAGTTTCAAGAACCACCTAGCCGAGAAAAGCAATAGCTCACAAAGCTTAATCAACCTAACTTGGAAAAATGTTTTTTCAAACAAAAGAATCACTTTATCCTCAAAACATAAGATATTTAATTCAGTTGTCAAATCAACCCTTTGCTACGCTTCTCAAGTCTGGGGTGCAGATGAGTACGAGGAAATAGAAGTATTCCAAAGAAATTTTCTGAAGAAACTATTTAACCTGCCACAAAATACACCAAATTATTGTATTTACTTGGAAACTGGTCTCCCAAAACTCCTAACCAACACTCTGAAATCTCAAGCTGACTTCATAATTAAGCTATGTAGTCATTATGAAGAATATCGACTTTCGAAGAAACTGTTTTTGTATGAGTTAAGGAACAAAGACTGGTGGTATAAAAAATGGCAGACTATTGGTAACGCTTGTGGTGAAAACTTAATAATTGACACTAACAACTTAAGCAATTTGAAAGAAAATCTCTACAACATTATTCAGAAGAATGAAGACGCATCTCGTGATATGTTCATCCTTAAGGCGCGAGAGTCTGATAACAGAGTTTTATACAGCCAATTGGATTACAATCTAAAACAAAGGAACTACTTCAATGATTCGTTAAGATATGATGAAATATCTATAATCTTCAAAGCAAGGTGCGAGGTCCTTCACCTCAATGGGAACCCCTATAATGGAAGCTTTAACCAATTCTGTTCGCTGTGCAACCTTAAAGCAAAAGAAGACTGCTTTCATATTATTAGTATATGCCCTATATTCAGACCACAAAGAATTATGCATTTTGGTAAACCCACTTTAACATTACAAGAATCTGTACAACTTTTAAACGAATGTGAATGGAAAACCCTTAGCAATTTCTTGAAAACAGTTTACAAATACAGAAAATTGTTAATATCTGAATACATTTAAATACCTACCTTTTTGAATTTATTGAAAATTTATTCTATTTATAGTCATTAATTAAAATTAAAATATAAATTTGCCAATCAGGCTGACGGCTAAGCCATAGCTTTAAGATTCAAATTTTGTAACAAACTATTGTATTTAACTGTTAATAAATGAATAACTTACTTACTTAACTTACTTACTTACTTAATATTGTTTTCAACATTCGGTAAAATTTTGAGAAATGTTGGATTGACAGTTTTTTTTTACAAAAAATAAAAACCTAAAAAAAACAATACTAAGATAAAAAATTCCGAAGGACATGTTATTTTTTCATCAGCTTTTAAAAATAATTTCGAACAACTTGAACATTTGTTCCTCGAAAGCATTTTAAAAGCAAGATATCCAGTAAAATATCGCATTGCAGATGTTTCTAATGTTATTTCAGTTCCGATTTCCATATCACTTATGACTTTTTCATACAGAGTCTCATCGCATACTATTTCTTTACGAGGCCTAGGCAATGAAGACATTTTTGAAGTATTTGGTTGAGTTTGGGATGCGTCTAGCCTCAAAAATTCTACATCATCATCATCACAATTACTGTAAGGAGAAAAAGTAATAAGATTTGATGAAAGAATTTTTGACATTAGAACATTGAACTCGTAAACAGATGGATTTTTGTTATTCCCACCTTTGATGCGAATAATAGAAAATAAATTTTCTAATACGTCTTGGTGAATTCTCTTTGTGAGTAAATAATCCACGTTTTTATATAGGCCATTACTTATATCTTGACTAAGTAATAAAACTCCGTTTATCGTTTGCTCCATACCTTTTAAACAAAAGTTTCTTGGAAGGTTATCTGATTTTTGTATTTCTTTTAAGTAAGACAAAAATTGTTTCAACTCACTATAAGCTGGATTCCGTAGCTGAACTCCGCGCTTTAAAATATTTTTGTCATAATGTGAACCACTATCCATGCAGTCAAATGCATTATTTACCTTAGGTGTGAACTCTTTTGTTGCTATAGCTTCCTTCGAGCTTTCTTTTAAGCAATTAAGTTCAAAAGCAGTTTGAATAGATGCCGCAGTTGTCCTGCTAAATATTTGCGTAGCAAGACGAACATGCATTTTTTCAAAAGCATTTGGTGCTATATGAGAACTTCTAAATTTTAAACATGTCTTAGCCACGTTGTCAATTTCTAAATTGTATATTTCTCTGAAAACATTAAAAGAAACCTTACCATCTGGAGTTTGTAAATCTGATTTCAGTAGAACATTACGAATTGATTTTAATAAGTGAGGAAAATCATAAAAACAAAATATTTTTTCATCATTAAAAATTGTAAATGGTTTTTCTTCAGAAACACCTAATATTTGATAAGCTTTTCTATTATTAGGTCCTTGATCGCAGACTACAGCGCAAACCTTAAGACCAAGATCTTGACAGATTTTCAAATTATTTCTTATAATTTCGCTTAGGTTAGCCCCATTTACACCGTTTGCTGACACAAAATAGTTTAAAACACTTTTCCAACTATCAAACAAATCATTTACCATGAAAAAAAATATTTCATTGGCAAAAATTCTGTTTCTTTTTGCTCCTAGGTCTTCGAAACCATCTATTAAATCATTTAAAATATATATATGTAAGGTTTTGACGAATCCTAATCTCATCAAATATCAACACAACACAACGTTCTCGCTCGTTTAATAAAGCGAACTTTGATTTTAGATACAAATGGGCATTGTTTACATATCCTGGTTGAATTCCTTTAACAGGAGCCCATCTGTATAAAGAGGATATGTGGGGAAGCCTGAAGCCCAGCCCATCCCTCAAAAATTTATAGGCGCTTTGCGATCTATAAAATATATTTTGGGAAATTTCTTTTTCGTTGTTATTATATTTTGCAGATTTCGACAACCCCATCAACATATCGCAAAATGTTTTTGAATGGTCGGAAATATGTAGCCCTTGGATTTGAGACGATAAAGATAATCTCCCTTTTTTTGAATCTTTTAAAGCAGTATGCGCTCTCTTTTTTTTATAATGCTTTATTTTTAAGTTTTTTATTTGAATTTTTAAACTTGATAATTTTTTTTTTTAAATTGTATTTTTTTTCTCCTCTTTTGCACATCTCTGTGATAATTGATCGCACCTTACACATGAAATGCTACAACTGCTCGAAGTTCTTCTTCGTTTAGTTGGAGGAGACTTATTAAGATCTTCTAAATTTAAGTCTGAACCCAAATCAGAATTTAAATTTAAAGAAGGAACAGCATCCTTCTTAAGATATTTTCTTCCCACAAACTCGGGACAAAAATGGTCTCCACATACAAAGTATTTGCCTTCATTTCTGAATCCACATGCCTGTCTCCACAAATTATTCAAAATTTCATTTTTTTCCCTAGAAGGGCACTTAAAAATTTTCAAATTAGGGTAATCTCTTTTCGTTTTCATACAAACGGAACAAGAAACCCCAGATAATCTCTTATCACCCATTGCTATTAAAAAAAAACGTTGACAAATAAACTCGCTGAAAAAAAGGACCACTGACTGTAAAATTAACAAAGAAAAATGTATTGCTCAATCATATATACATAAATGAACATCCAAATCGTTCGAAAGTCGACAACGAATGAAGTAAATTAAATAACTTTAAAATAAAAAGAAGAAGCCACACACAAACCCCGATCGCACAACCCAAAAAAATATAGAAAATGTATACACACTATACATACCTACGCACGACACGACCAAACAAATCCAACGACACACCAGACGAGCCATCCCGATCCCGATACCTTCCAGTCAATCGCTCGCTCAACCGATTAGATTGAGAAGCGAAGAAAAAGAAAGCGTTGCAACGCGTTGGTTGCTGCAAAATTATATAGACAAAAAACTACCTGCACAGCAAATAGTGTGTTGGAACGTAGAAGCGACGTAAAAAGAACTCAAAAGGGTTGCATTGGCAAACGAACACGAATTCAAATAAGAAAATGTATCTATTTATCTTTCGAACGCAACTCACAGGTCAACGTCTGTCGTCTGTTGCTGGGATATTGTATTATAGGTTTTATTTTGTTATGTTGAATATGGTTGCTAGGTTTGACTTCAACAAATCGCTTTAAATAGGGGATACAAAATATGATCATTTTTATTTGCACTGGATGCGATATCTATGTAACTCTATTATCTGTGCTACAACCTTAAAGCACAGATAAAAAACTATACAAATGTCTCATCCCCATAGAACCGACAAAAAGCTTTTTGTCGGTTTATCGTCAAGCACAAAAAGCTGTTTTTGATTTCACATATTGGCTTGCCAGTATGCCCACGGTTGCCACTTGAAAAAAAATTGCATGACCAAAGCTGCAAATAAAAATGACCAATCGTACCAAAAAAGGACCAAAATAATTTGTGTCCGCAATGGCTTTTAACTTCCCATAGAAAGTTATTGTAATCGTTCCGATTTCTTAAATTGAAAATTTTGACATTTCTCGACGTTTCAAGGTTCCTAAAGTCTAAATAAAAGATTTTTAGAGAGATGCCTGTGCGTCCGTGTGTACGTACGTTCGGGAAGAATAACGTTTTTGACATCTGGTAAAATTTTGAGAACATCGCATTGACTTTTTTTTACAAAAAATATAAACCTTAAAAAAAAATAGTAAAACTTGGTAAAAATTTACTCTCGACTCAAGTATTTCTTCAAAAATTAAAAAAAAATTTGCTTTAACCTAATTTTATCTCACACAAAATATTGTTTCAGACATTCCATTGTGCATACAAATCCAACAGTCAGTTTTTTTTTCATAAAAAAATAAAATCTACAAAAAATAGTACGCAAATGGTACGAAAATTTGGTAAAAATTGGTTTTCGACTAAAAATCTCGTTAACAAAAAACAGATATTGAAATCATACTAGATTAGACTAGATTTTATTTGTTCGTAATTTTTAAGGGGTTGAATACATTATTTACATTATTTATGATACATTAAATCATTTGAGCATGGCATTGCCGTCTGCCAGATTGACAATCCAATTAACATTAAAATTTAGTTGAGTATAAATACACCTTTAATTTAAAATTTTTAGTTTCTGTAATTTTGTGTTTGACTTTTAAAAATCTCCATTAACAATTCTGTTCCTATATTTAAGAGCAATTTTTAGAAACTCATACATCTTTTCTACATTCATTTGGTTTAATAAAAATATACAATATTCCTCAGATAAGGTATCTTCTCCAAATATGTTTCTTCTTATTTCTCGCAAAACAGGACAGCACCCCAGAAAATGAAGGACATCTTCCCGTTCCCTCCTGTTACATAAATCGCATATAATTGGCAAGTCGCTTCGATGAGGTATGTAATTGAGCTGCAGCATTTCTCCTCGTAAGCGGAACATCATGGAAATTGTGTTGACATCATTGCAATCTTTGAAATAATTATTTTCATTGAGTGAATAGTCCAGGCGATTATAAATCATTCGGTGAAGAGATCCAGCCGCATCTTCCTCGTATTTAGCTCTATGTCTAAGGTCTACTTGTTTGATAAGCCCGTGCAATAGAGGTCCCCACGAACTTGTTTCATCTAGATTTATTCTTTGGGTTGGGTGGCAGATGAAAAGCTCTTTTGAGGTAAAACCTTAAAAGTTTTTCAACCGTTTCGTATTCTGACCCACCCCAAACCTGGGCAGCATACATTAGGATTGATTCTGCTACAGTTTCAAAGTTCCGATACTTGCTACTGTGACTTATGTATTTGTTGTTAAAGCAATTTTTCCAAGTTGCGTTTAATGCAGTTTTCGCTTTAGTTAACTTTTCATTCAAATGTTTGTCCATATTCATATTTTGTGTCAATAATACTCCCAGATATTTGTATTCCTTTACAACCTCCACAGCATCACCATCATAGGTCCAAATTTCGTTTGCTCTAGTTCTGCCTCCTCCTTTTCTTATAATCATAACCTTGGACTTGTCTGGGTTAACCACAAGGTTCCACAGCTTACAGTATTCGTGAAGCTTGTTTATCATTAGCTGTAGAGTTTCAGGTGAGTAAGCCATCAGCACTACATCGTCGGCAAAAAGAAGGGCTTTTATTTGCAACCCCGCAAATTCTATGCCACCAGGTAGGTAGCAGACCAGGTCATCTATGAAGAGTGCAAACAGATCGGGGCTAAGTGCGCAGCCTTGTTTGACACCTGTTTTGTTAGCAAACCAATCAGATATATTTGCTCCATTCCATACTGCCGACTTCGTGTCTCGATATAAGTTCTGAATCAGTTGTCCAAATTTAAGGGATAAGCCAAGCCCGTACAGCTTGTACATAAGGGCATCCCGGTTTACCGTGTCGAACGCTGCTCTGAAATCCACGAAGAGTACATAAAGCTTTTTACTTCTTGCCAGGAATGAATCAGCAATACTTTTGAACACAAAAATGTGATCAATAGTAGAGTAGCCCGATCTGAACCCTGCTTGGAATTCACTTATTGCATTTTTTGATGCGATCCACCTTTTGAGACGGCTCTGAAGTACCGCGGTGAAGACTTTGTAGGAAGCGTTGAGAAACGAGATACCTCTGTAGTTCGCAGGATTTGATTCACAACCTTTCTTGTAAATAGGGAACACTAGAGCTTCCTTAAACTGTTCTGGTATTGTTCCTTCTTCTAAAACATTGTTCATCAGGCCTGTCAGTGTTTGAATAAGATAGTCGTACGAAATCATACTATTTCATCATACTCAAAATATTGTTGGTTAATTTTTTTTTAGAATAATTCAACTAACAACTAGCAAATCACGAAAGCCTACAAACCTTTAAGCAAGACAAATCGGCAGACGGGATGGGAAGTTATCAGTGTGGGACGCACCCCAGCCTCTTATTTTTAATATCCCAATATGTTAACATTACGTCAGGAGATCGAATAAGTCAGGAGATCAAATACTATCGCTAAATAAAATTCATGTAAAATTAATTCAAAAAAATGTTTTTGCAGACCAAACGCTATGGTTATTTTAGTCATCTTCACGCTCTTTGGCCAGCATTATATTATTAATGGTACCCAAATACAAATTAAGCCTTTCTTTTCTATCAAAGTTAATTCAAAAAAATTCCTCTCAGCAGCAGCTGAGTTGTGAGGAAGTAACATCAAGTTATAAACGAATTGACTTAAATTTTGAAAACAATATTCATTTGAAGCGTTTTTATGATAATTGAATTTTTCCCAAAATTCTTTAGGTATGTATTTTATTTTTGAGATTATAAAAGGAATAGAGTCGAGTTATTTTTTTCAATTTCTTAAAAAAGGGACCAAATGGAATAAAAAATGACCATGCGACCAAGTGAGAAAAATGGAGACAAAGAAGAACAGAAACTGTTTTGGTTTCGATGATTTTTTGGTCCCGATGTTACCATATTTCAGTTATTATTGTTCAAGCGATGTAGGTATTTTATGCTATTTATTATTGAATATGAAAATAAAAAGAAGAAGACTTTTTGTTTAGATAAAATAACAAATAAACTAATAGCAATTAACAAAATATTTGATGGGTTTGTTAAAGCCCAATAGAACAGGTAAAATTCAAAACCAAATTCGAAAATGTAACCATTTTTTGCACTTTTTTGACATTTTTATCAATAATGCATTCGGCCGTAGAAGTTGAAAGCTTGGATTTATCATTAGGACAACATCGTAGAAACAGCCAATAAATCAAAAATCTGCTATGTTCAACGCTTGGTATTATTTTCACGTTTACTGTGCTAATTTTGAAAACTTTTATTTTTGCTAAATTTACTCTAGTATTGCAGATTTTTACCAATAACTTGCTATTGACTCTAGATATAATAATAAGTAATACCATTTTGAAATCTGCATTTAACGCGCATATTTTTAAAATAGTTGGCCACTCAGGTATTCATGCATTTTTTTTATACCAGCTATGATTTAACTATTTCAAAAATTATTTGTTTTCACATTGAAATTCAATGTTAAATAATTTTTTTCTCTAAGAAGTCCAACAGTTATAATAATTTTCTTCTACTAATGTGTTGGCACAAGTAATGTGAAATATTCCTGCAAAAAAAAAATTATGGAACTCATTCACTTGTAGTCGTGGTATTCAAAAATGTAAAGTAAGAAAAAAAAAATAATGCACTGAACAAAAAAATGCATATAAGTTTTCTTGTGGTTGGGATAGAACTTTTTTTTATCAGTTTTCAGGACGGTCATAATTACAGGTACGGTGCGTGATACAAAACCTGCACGCTCTATTCTCTAGCCCAGTGTTACCGCTGGGATTTTTGAAAAGGTCGCAAAAAAAAGGGTCAAATGGAAAAAAAAGTCGCATTTAGATATAAAGAAAAAAATAGTTATTTCAGCTTCCGTTTTTAGGAAAACTACACCATGGAATAAGAATTTTCTGGACTCAAACTTAAGGCAGGTGCTTACCGTTCTTTTTGAGTGCCGAAAATTCTTATTCCATGGCGTAGTTTTCCTAAACACGTAGTTTTTTCTAAACACACACAATTATTTTCAGGGCTGAAATAACTATTTTTTCCTTATAAATACGAGTGATACATTTTTTAGATATATTTCATAAAAACTTACTTATCCATTTTATAAAAAAGAAAAAAAATATCTAGAATGAACTCCCAACAAATGAACGTGGGCCGAAACACAAAAACACAAAGGACAACAAAATAGTAGGTAAATCTTGACAGAGATATTTTTTTTTCGAATTCATGAATTTATTCAAATTTCACCACAGTCGAACAAACACATAGAAATAATTGGGAAACTTTGTTAAAGAGGAACGGAGTGGTGAAATAACCAAAATTACCCATACAAACTTAAAATTATTGTTAACTATTAACTACATTTATATGCAGATTCGAATGGTTGAAATTAATTTTTATGCTAGAATAGCAAGATTTCGATTCTGAGCGAACGTGATCGAGTCGACCCAAACAATTTCAACTTGATTCCACTTTATAGATTGAAATTATGTGTGACAGTGTTAGTTATGTTCTCATTTCAATGGAAGTTTGGAAATTTTTTTATGAATTAAGAAAATAATACTTATCTTTTAAATGTATTTTTCTAGTGATGGGGTCAAAAAAGTCGCATAATTTTTTAAAAAGGGTAAAAATAGAAAAGTTTTTAAAAAGTCGTATCATGGTCGCATGAGGCACAAAAAAGGGTCAAAATGCCACTAAAGTCGCATAGCGGTAACACTGCTCTAGCCCATACGATTCAATATGAATAAGTATTTTGCTTCGTTGTACCTACTCTCTATCTCTATGTTAATTTTGGGACTCGGTGTGCATGAAATAAATCTTGCACATATGAGATGGCATGGAACTTTTTTGTGTTGAGATTTTTTCTCTTGTACGAACAGGGTGATATATTTGGAAATTAGGTAGGTAGGATTTTTAGTACTGCGATGTATTGAGTTAAATTTTTATTGAATGCAACAATGAAAGTGATGTTAGTTAGTGCGCAAGAGATAACTTAGGACAGTTGTGATGAAAGTTTTTTTTTGAGATTATTTTAAGAATGTTTGTGGTTCAAAAAATGGCAAATAGTAGTACATATTTGTTTGCGCAAGATCGGATTATACATATGCTTTGTCCGGCCCTGATTAAGATGTATTATTGAAACTGTAATTTAGTAGTTGAAAAGCAATATTCAGAATTATATAGAGCACATGAAATTAAATGAGAAATAATCCAGAAAAAGCGATGTTACGTTATAGATCGATCAAAATATCACATTGCACCACGTGTTGTTGAAAAAGAAATTTCGAATTCCAACGTATCTCCATCTATGAGAAGTTCACGATAGATGGTCCGACAGTTTTCTGTAAAAAATCTGATTTAAGGCGCCATCTGTTCTAGACTTATGACACTTACGATTAATAACAAACATCAACATTGACAATCAGTTTATTGTTAATTATAAATTATTAAGACCGGTCGCTGCGTCGGCTATAGCTATAGCTATAGAGCCGAATCATAATAAAAAAAGTATTAATATTTCTATTGGCACACTTTGTGCATAATATAATCATATAGTTCAACCGGCACCTTGAGTGCACGAACTATAGGAGAAATACAAAATAAACAAAAAATACTCATATGACACTTTTAGTGCACGAGTATTTTTGTATTTCCAATTTCAAGTGTCGTTGATTTTTGAAGCAAATACATGGTATGGTAAGGTCAAATGCTGATTGTGCATATTGTGGAAATATCGATAGAACGTTATCGATTATCGAAGTATGGTTGGATGTATACGAAGTCAAATAATTTTGTGTATAAATAGGAATAATAAAAATATATTAAAACACTTGAAACTCTGAAGCCAACAAAGTCGATTCTTTTATGTAGCAACTCGCTGGAGGTTCGATTAAGTTAAATTCAGTAGTTCAGACGCCCTACAGAGCTATCCGCTTTTGGGTTAAGGTATACTTGGCTACTCGCCGGACCAAGTCTGCTCTACGGAAACAATCAATCAGGGGTACAAACATTATATGGCGATCTTGCCAGTAGCAGCAAAACATTGCCTATTAGATGTCCCGGCAAACCTAACTGGCCCTAGCAGCCAATTTAATTAAAGAAGTCCAGGCACTTATAGAATAGAACCAACAAGGGGCCCAAAAAAACGAACAAATCAGAGTAGGCCCCAAACCCCGGCACGAGTACGATAACTTTGGCGACAAGATATAATAACGGTTTTTGGTAGAGGGGCTTAATACAAGCATTTTTTACTATGGGAGGGGGGGTCTATCTCCCCCCGTTTAGGCGGTAGGGGCAATTTAAAAAAAATGTTATTTAAAACGAAAAAAATTAATTAAAAAATAACGGTAATACTTACAATTAAGTATCATACCTTTTTTTAAAGCCAACGTTTTGTTTTATTAGCCAGTTTTTAATTTAAGTCAAAACTATGCGTAGTTTTTGAAAAATTTAATTTTAAACTCAAAATTTGAGTACAAAAAGTTAAAAAAAAGGTTTAAAGTGTAATTTTTCAATACTTCAAAAATATCTACCATTGTTTTTATTTCAAAATTTATTGCTCTTATTTGTTTTTGATCAAAAACTGAAAACTAGATGATTTTATGTCTTTTAGTTTTTGAGAAAATTGAAAATAAAAATTTAATTTTAAACTCAAAATTTGAGTAAAAAAAGTTAAATAAAGGTTTAAAGTGTAACTTTTTCAATACTTCAAGATTATCTACCATTGTTTTTATTTCAGAATTTATTGCTCTTATTTGTTTTTGATCAAAAACTGAAAACTACATGATTTTATGTCTTTTAGTTTTTGAGAAAATTGAAAATAACCACAACTACTATTTTAATTTAATTCTTTTTTTTTGCTTGAGTGGTCTTATTTTGATAGTAATAATGGTATTTGCGTATGCGTAATGCGTGTTTGGGTGTATGCAACAGTAAGGTGTGCGCCAGTTTTACATACCTGGCCAACCCAGCGACGTGAGGCAAAAATACTTGCGCCAGATCCAGCAAGTGAAGGGAGCAATCCGCTCCCAGAAAGCAGCTAAACGGAAGCAAAAGAAAGCCGAAGAGCAAGAGTTTCACAAGCTGTTCCAGTCGATAGTGACAACAGCAAAAGAAATTAGCAAGAGCAAAAATTAAATTTGTTTTTATTTTTCCGTTCGCAACTTCAATTTGCAAAAATTAAATTTGTTTTTATCTCTCAAATTTTCAATTTCTGTAATGGGTAAATCCTAGTCTAAAGTAGAAGAGGTCATCGTTAACAACAACGGGCCTCAAATTAATAAGTCCAATGATAAATATGAATATGAACTAGATGTAGCGTCTATCGTAATTATATCTGTTCGAGACTTATGACACTTACGATTAATAACAAACATCAACATTGACAATCAGTTTATTGTTAATTATAAATTATTAAGACCGGTCGCTGCGTCGGCTATAGCTATAGCTATAGAGCCGAATCATAATAAAAAAAGTATTAATATTTCTATTGGCACACTTTGTGCATAATATAATCATATAGTTCAACCGGCACCTTGAGTGCACGAACTATAGGAGAAATACAAAATAAACAAAAAATACTCATATGACACTTTTAGTGCACGAGTATTTTTGTATTTCCAATTTCAAGTGTCGTTGATTTTTGAAGCAAATACATGGTATGGTAAGGTCAAATGCTGATTGTGCATATTGTGGAAATATCGATAGAACGTTATCGATTATCGAAGTATGGTTGGATGTATACGAAGTCAAATAATTTTGTGTATAAATAGGAATAATAAAAATATATTAAAACACTTGAAACTCTGAAGCCAACAAAGTCGATTCTTTTATGTAGCAACTCGCTGGAGGTTCGATTAAGTTAAATTCAGTAGTTCAGACGCCCTACAGAGCTATCCGCTTTTGGGTTAAGGTATACTTGGCTACTCGCCGGACCAAGTCTGCTCTACGGAAACAATCAATCAGGGGTACAAACATTATATGGCGATCTTGCCAGTAGCAGCAAAACATTGCCTATTAGATGTCCCGGCAAACCTAACTGGCCCTAGCAGCCAATTTAATTAAAGAAGTCCAGGCACTTATAGAATAGAACCAACAAGGGGCCCAAAAAAACGAACAAATCAGAGTAGGCCCCAAACCCCGGCACGAGTACGATAACTTTGGCGACAAGATATAATAACGGTTTTTGGTAGAGGGGCTTAATACAAGCATTTTTTACTATGGGAGGGGGGGTCTATCTCCCCCCGTTTAGGCGGTAGGGGCAATTTAAAAAAAATGTTATTTAAAACGAAAAAAATTAATTAAAAAATAACGGTAATACTTACAATTAAGTATCATACCTTTTTTTAAAGCCAACGTTTTGTTTTATTAGCCAGTTTTTAATTTAAGTCAAAACTATGCGTAGTTTTTGAAAAATTTAATTTTAAACTCAAAATTTGAGTACAAAAAGTTAAAAAAAAGGTTTAAAGTGTAATTTTTCAATACTTCAAAAATATCTACCATTGTTTTTATTTCAAAATTTATTGCTCTTATTTGTTTTTGATCAAAAACTGAAAACTAGATGATTTTATGTCTTTTAGTTTTTGAGAAAATTGAAAATAAAAATTTAATTTTAAACTCAAAATTTGAGTAAAAAAAGTTAAATAAAGGTTTAAAGTGTAACTTTTTCAATACTTCAAGATTATCTACCATTGTTTTTATTTCAGAATTTATTGCTCTTATTTGTTTTTGATCAAAAACTGAAAACTACATGATTTTATGTCTTTTAGTTTTTGAGAAAATTGAAAATAACCACAACTACTATTTTAATTTAATTCTTTTTTTTTGCTTGAGTGGTCTTATTTTGATAGTAATAATGGTATTTGCGTATGCGTAATGCGTGTTTGGGTGTATGCAACAGTAAGGTGTGCGCCAGTTTTACATACCTGGCCAACCCAGCGACGTGAGGCAAAAATACTTGCGCCAGATCCAGCAAGTGAAGGGAGCAATCCGCTCCCAGAAAGCAGCTAAACGGAAGCAAAAGAAAGCCGAAGAGCAAGAGTTTCACAAGCTGTTCCAGTCGATAGTGACAACAGCAAAAGAAATTAGCAAGAGCAAAAATTAAATTTGTTTTTATTTTTCCGTTCGCAACTTCAATTTGCAAAAATTAAATTTGTTTTTATCTCTCAAATTTTCAATTTCTGTAATGGGTAAATCCTAGTCTAAAGTAGAAGAGGTCATCGTTAACAACAACGGGCCTCAAATTAATAAGTCCAATGATAAATATGAATATGAACTAGATGTAGCGTCTATCGTAATTATATCTGTTCGAGACTTATGACACTTACGATTAATAACAAACATCAACATTGACAATCAGTTTATTGTTAATTATAAATTATTAAGACCGGTCGCTGCGTCGGCTATAGCTATAGCTATAGAGCCGAATCATAATAAAAAAAGTATTAATATTTCTATTGGCACACTTTGTGCATAATATAATCATATAGTTCAACCGGCACCTTGAGTGCACGAACTATAGGAGAAATACAAAATAAATAAAAAATACTCATATGACACTTTTAGTGCACGAGTATTTTTGTATTTCCAATTTCAAGTGTCGTTGATTTTTGAAGCAAATACATGGTATGGTAAGGTCAAATGCTGATTGTGCATATTGTGGAAATATCGATAGAACGTTATCGATTATCGAAGTATGGTTGGATGTATACGAAGTCAAATAATTTTGTGTATAAATAGGAATAATAAAAATATATTAAAACACTTGAAACTCTGAAGCCAACAAAGTCGATTCTTTTATGTAGCAACTCGCTGGAGGTTCGATTAAGTTAAATTCAGTAGTTCAGACGCCCTACAGAGCTATCCGCTTTTGGGTTAAGGTATACTTGGCTACTCGCCGGACCAAGTCTGCTCTACGGAAACAATCAATCAGGGGTACAAACATTATATGGCGATCTTGCCAGTAGCAGCAAAACATTGCCTATTAGATGTCCCGGCAAACCTAACTGGCCCTAGCAGCCAATTTAATTAAAGAAGTCCAGGCACTTATAGAATAGAACCAACAAGGGGCCCAAAAAAACGAACAAATCAGAGTAGGCCCCAAACCCCGGCACGAGTACGATAACTTTGGCGACAAGATATAATAACGGTTTTTGGTAGAGGGGCTTAATACAAGCATTTTTTACTATGGGAGGGGGGGTCTATCTCCCCCCGTTTAGGCGGTAGGGGCAATTTAAAAAAAATGTTATTTAAAACGAAAAAAATTAATTAAAAAATAACGGTAATACTTACAATTAAGTATCATACCTTTTTTTAAAGCCAACGTTTTGTTTTATTAGCCAGTTTTTAATTTAAGTCAAAACTATGCGTAGTTTTTGAAAAATTTAATTTTAAACTCAAAATTTGAGTACAAAAAGTTAAAAAAAAGGTTTAAAGTGTAATTTTTCAATACTTCAAAAATATCTACCATTGTTTTTATTTCAAAATTTATTGCTCTTATTTGTTTTTGATCAAAAACTGAAAACTAGATGATTTTATGTCTTTTAGTTTTTGAGAAAATTGAAAATAAAAATTTAATTTTAAACTCAAAATTTGAGTAAAAAAAGTTAAATAAAGGTTTAAAGTGTAACTTTTTCAATACTTCAAGATTATCTACCATTGTTTTTATTTCAGAATTTATTGCTCTTATTTGTTTTTGATCAAAAACTGAAAACTACATGATTTTATGTCTTTTAGTTTTTGAGAAAATTGAAAATAACCACAACTACTATTTTAATTTAATTCTTTTTTTTTGCTTGAGTGGTCTTATTTTGATAGTAATAATGGTATTTGCGTATGCGTAATGCGTGTTTGGGTGTATGCAACAGTAAGGTGTGCGCCAGTTTTACATACCTGGCCAACCCAGCGACGTGAGGCAAAAATACTTGCGCCAGATCCAGCAAGTGAAGGGAGCAATCCGCTCCCAGAAAGCAGCTAAACGGAAGCAAAAGAAAGCCGAAGAGCAAGAGTTTCACAAGCTGTTCCAGTCGATAGTGACAACAGCAAAAGAAATTCGCAAGAGCAAAAATTAAATTTGTTTTTATTTTTCCGTTCGCAACTTCAATTTGCAAAAATTCAATTTGTTTTTATCTCTCAAATTTTCAATTTCTGTAATGGGTAAATCCTAGTCTAAAGTAGAAGAGGTCATCGTTAACAACAACGGGCCTCAAATTAATAAGTCCAATGATAAATATGAATATGGACTAGATGTAGCGTCTATCGTAATTATAATTATTATTATTTTTCTCGCCAAATATATTAGAGACTTAATTGTAAGGAAATTTAATAAGGCAATTAGAAAAGAAATAGTCAAAAACAATATGACCAGAAGAATGTGTGTATAATTTTTTTTAAATAAAAAATAAACCCACAAATTTTCTTAAAATTTTTATATTGGCTAATGGATTTCTCGACTTTGAAAGAAGCTTTAGGCACACTAAAAAACTGTTATCTAAACCTAAAAAAATCTCCAAATCGCAAAAGAAAACTCGAAGGGGCAAACAAAAAATTTAAAGAAATTTTGCAGTTGTGGAATATTTTCATTGAACATTTCACAATTAATTAATCAAAAAAATCTTATAGAACAGGAACATAAGTATCTGTAAGTAAGTAGTTCATTTTATTTTCATATCATTCGATTACAGTGTATAAATATAAATAATGAGTTTTTTTAAGCTTTGGCTTAGCCGTCAGCTCGAATGGCAAAAATACAAAAAGTGATTTTATAGTTTACAATATTTAAATTAAGAGAATTCAGTTATCAATAAGTTTCTATATTTATAAATTGCATTTAAAAAGTTATTAAGCATTTTCCAATCTGAACCATTTAGTAATTTTACTGTTTCTTTCAACGTTAAGCTTGATTTCCCTAAAAACCTTACTCTTTCGTGCCTCAAAACTGGACAAATACTAATAAAATGGAAACAGTCTTCCTTTGCTTGAAAATTGCACATACAAACACGTACAAAATTGGTAATAGTTTCCATTATATGGGCTGCCATTTAAATTTAGGAGTTCACATCTCGATTTAAATATTAAGGACATTTCTTTATAATTAAATCTATTTATTTATTTATTTTTTTATTTATTTATTTGGTCTATAAGTACATGCTACTTTCTTAGACATAGCTAAAATTAAAAATAAAAAAAATAAAACATTGCGTGCTAATATTAAACAACAGAATTAGGTATATTATAAATTAACTTAATCAATTAGGTACATAAACAATGGTATTCATTATTCTTTTTTTGAACAATTCTTTAGAACAGTCAAGTTCAATTACATCGGCATATTTGTTAAAAAATTGGCACGCTTTAGTAACCGGTTCATTTAATCCGTAATTCGTCGAATGATGTGTGATGAAGAAAAATTGATTAGCCCTTGGCCTAAGACAACGCGCTGGTGTATATTTTATAAACATTTCAACTAAAGGAGCACAATCCATGTGCCCTGTTATTACATCTCTAGCAAGTGCAATCAAGAAATAAATTCTCCTAGTTTCTAGAGGTTTTATATCAATTAACGCGCACCGATCTTTATATGTTGGTAAGGGCAAAGCCCATTCAAGTTTACGAAGCGAATATTTTGTGAATCTTTTTAGAATTCTTTCAATTCTATTAGAAGCATTTTTGTAGTAAGGAGACCAAACTACACAGCAGTATTCCAAAATTGGACGAACAAAGCTGACAAAAAGTGATTTAACAGTATAAAAACACTTAACTCATTAGAATTTCTGAACAAAAATCCAAGCATAGAATTGCCTTTAGATACAATATAGTCGACATGCATTCTGAAATCAAGCCTGGAATCAAAAATAACTCCTAAATCCTTGTGATTGGAAACTCTTCGAAGTACGTTCTCAGATATAGAGTAGTTAAAGACTACCGGACTATAACATCTTGTAAATGTCATTATACAACATTTTTTATATTTAAGTCAAGGTCATTAAACATACACCATTTTGATATACAAGTTAAGTCTTTTTGAAGTTGCATACAATCAGAGAGCGAATTTACTGATCGATATATCTTAAAATCATCAGCAAAAGACAGGCAACTTGATTTTAAAACAACATTTGGTAAATCGTTAACAAAAAGTAAAAACAAGAGGGGGCCCTGGTGACTACCTTGGGGTACTCCTGAATAATTAAAAATTAATTCCGATTTAATTCGACCAACTCTAACTGATTCTAGATAGCTTTTAATCCAATTTAACATCTGAGAGTGAAAACCCAAATATCTAAGCTTTAACAAAAGAATTTTATGGTTAACCCTATCGAATGCCTTTGAGAAGTCAGTGTATATAACATCTACTTGGCTTCGTTTCTCAATTGCATTGATACAATAGTTCGTAAATAATGTGAGATTTGTTGCTGTGGATTTTCCACTGACAAAACCATGTTGATAGGGTGAGATATGTGCTTTAACAGCATCATACATTTTGGTTTTAACCAAGGATTCAAAAACTTTGGGAATCAGTTGGAGCTTTGCAATCGGTCTATAGTTTTCGATTGATTGCTTAGAGCCAGACTTAAAGATTGGTGTGATGAAAGAAAGTTTCCAAGAATCGAGGAAAACACCGTTTGAAAGAGACTGATTGAAAATTATTTGGAGCGATTTCGATAAGTTGTACTTACAATTTATAATGAAGCTTTCAGGAATATTATAGGGTGGGAGACTAAGACTATTATCCAATTTACCAAGCGCTGACAGAATTTCTTCTTCTGATAGAGATATGATACCGACATCAGTTATAGCAGGGATTTCATAGTTTACTTCAGAGTAAGCTGAGTTTAATATGAAATTCGACTGAAAAAATGAAGCAAAAAAATTACATATATTATTCAGGTCACTACTACCAATGCCTTTATAAGTCATATAACTAGGTATACCAAGGGATTTCCTCTTAGAATTTAAATACTGCCAAAAGCATTTAGAATTTGTTTTAATGTTTGATTCTAAAGACCAAACATACTGTTTATACAAGAATTTTTTCAGAAAATCATATTCCCGACGTAAGCGACAAAATTCACTTCGGAAACCTGAATTGACCTTACTCATACCTTGCATTTTACACATTGCATTTTTTAGCCTTTAGTGAACCAAACAGGCTTATTATTTTTCTTCATTCGTTTAATAGGGATGAAGGAAGAAAAAGCTTTGTAAATTATGTTTAGCAAAGTCTTATAATTTCTTTCAACATCCTGGAAACACAAGATCGAACTCCAATCTACATTATTTAAAAAATTATTTATGCTGATGTAATCGGCCTTACTAAAATCGTATTTATAATCCACTTCAAGATTAGAACAATAAGTATTTTTAAAATTGATACATTTTAACTCTAAACGCAATGCTTTATGATAGGCGTATTTTATTGGTAAATTATTAGCTAGTGCAGTAATGGAAAGTAAGTGCAGTAATGGAAAGTGTGAATAAAACATATGTTCACTATTATATGCACTTTTATTTTAAATCTTCAAGTTGGTATCTGTGCAATCATACTTATGTCAAGATCAGCTGTTGAAAATACGTACTCAAGGGATGTGTTGACAAACTATTATTGTTTTTATGTAAAGTTGAATAAGAGTTCAAGTTAATGTGTACATGCAGGTCCAGTCAGAATAGAGTTGAGTATGAATTGAAAGATTGAAATGACATAAGAGTGCCTGTCCACATTTAATTTTTAATGTAAGGTGCAAGCAGTGAGACAGGTAGATTATGTGAGTGAAAAAGAGAGAGATGGGTAGATTACAGCCCAAATGCAAACAATATTCTTGGATTCAACATGAAAGATTTTGTATTGTATGAGTGAAAGATAGATAGATTTCAAGGGTGTGCGATAGGGATGTGCAGATTGATTTTCTCTTCATCGTATGTACACAACGAACATAATAAAACCCAGCATTAAAAATCCAATGTAGACAGGCACTAAAAGCCAAAAGAAGGGTGTGAGGCGAGATTTTGTCCTTCCCCGTAAGCCCGTCTTGCCTACAAGCTCCCAGTTGCTGGCAACTCAGTTTTCCTGGGTGAAAGGGGACAAATCAACGCGAAACATTGAGCGCCACAATTAAACTTTCTCTTCTCAAAATAAACTTACACTGTGATAACTGACGCGAAGCGAATCCGGGCGAATCATTCACAATGATAACAAAAATGACAAATAAACAATGCCGCGTCGGCGAATGTGCCACTTTCGCGTTGGTTTGGGAGAGCCTTTAAACCCGACCAATGACGAAAGTTTTGTTTTCGCATCAAATGTTTCGCTTTGGTTTTGGGCGAGTCCTAACACACATCACACGTCAATAAATTTAGAGCTAGCACTGTGATTATTGATGATTTTTGGGTGATGTCAAGTAGTCAACGCATTGAATATTTACGTTGACAGTCTAATCGTAGATTAATATTTCAAACCAATTTATTTTTATTCTAGTGAAAACAGAGCACAAGAAAAATACGAACGCATCCCCAAATAATAAAATCCTGCCAACCTTTAAGTAAAAAATATTTCTGGAACTGGATGAAGTGTCATTCTATTCCAACATTCCAAAACTTTATCTGAACTATTTATATGCACTATTTTTGCTGCCTTATTTATCCGCACTATTTCTTTGTTGTTGTTTAGTGTGTAAGATTTTGCTGCGCTGCGTATAAATTTACCAATAAAAAACGGCTGATGTATACTATTATTCAATAAAGGAAAGTCCTCTTGAAATAAGGTCTTCTTGCACAAAAATAAGATCTAAGATTCTACCAATAGAGTTTGCAATATTATTCGTTTGAATACAATTAAAAGCTGACATAGTATCTAATACAAAGGTTTCGATTTCGTTTACAATATTATATGGGATAAGAGCTTTATCATCCTCAGAGAAAATCCAATTTACAGTACTCAAATTAAAATCACCTAAGACTACAATGTAAGAGTTACTATCTAATGTACCTTCAATGTCTTTAATATTGTTTACATGCGCATAATAAATGCCAATGTGTGATTTTGGAGGAATATAAGAAACAAAATAATAAATACTTAATTCACTAAAGTTGTGAGTGAAGCTCACATGAACACATAATTGTTCTATCAAACCTGAAGAGTTTGTGAGAGATATTTGCCTACTCTTAAAATTACTCTTAACTGCAAGCAGCACACCACCTCCTCTAGTAAGTTCTGTACAGATTTTGTCTCTATCCCTTCTGTAGATTTCGTAATCAGTATTGCAGATTTCGGCATTAGAAATGTCATCACCCAGCCAAGTTTCTGTGAGAGCAATGATAGCGCATTATAGCCGCGTTTTATTATCACCATGATCTGATCCGGATCAGATCATGATAATAAAACAGCATTGGATCATCATATTTTTTATTATTTAAAGTTTGGTAGCAGTGTCAAAATCGTTCTGACATTTCGAAGCAAAAAAAAAAAAACAAACATACCAAAAATAGAAGCTCCACAACTTTTGAAAATGTTTCTGCAAATCACCATTGCACTCTCAAACTCAAAGCATCCAAGAACGCTATGGTCTCACATGTAATCCAGATTCTTTTTGACCTTTTAATAAATGTGACACTTAAATAATTTAATTTAGAGATTACTTACAATTTATTTGAACTACTTTTCTCCCATTTGTGCTGCAGCTTTCTCGATTTTATTTATATTTTTTGACATTTAAAGCAGGGTTGCCCAAAGAACATTTTGCTCAATGATTTTTTTTTGTTCCCTTTTTTTGGGGAAAAGAATACGCATAAATTATGTCAAATATACATTTTTTTGAACTTAATTATTTTAATTTCACCAATTAATATCTAGTTGTGTTAAAATATCTAATTATTTCATGGATTATATACCAAATAAATAAATATAAAGCTTCTCGCTTTCTATTTAAAAAATATTTTATTTCAGTCAAATGGAAATGTTTATATGGCAATACAGGTTTTACTTAATTTGTTTGCAATGATACCAACATTTACATGTGAAATTACAATGATAAAGCGCTCCTTGTTGTGAAAAAAAGAATTAAATTTTGGATCTCAAATTGAGATCCATACACAAAGCAGGATCTTGTGTTGTTGTTGTAATGCATGTAAATTCAAGATCCGGATCAGATCATGGTGATAATAAAACGCGGCTATAATTACAATCACTAACGGCGTTATAAAAAGTAGACAATTTAGATCGCATTCCTCCAACGTTCTGGTAATACACTTGTATGGCATCGGATGAAGGATTTAATTTAGCAACAGAGGTAGTAATAGAGTTAGAATATTTAACAGCATTCAGGTTTTGATTATTGATGTTAGTTGTAGATGGGAATGTCATATTTGTGTTCCCACTGACCTGTCGTTCACGTTTTTTGGAAATTGTTGGAAGAGTCTGAATCGTATTCCTTTGGGCCAAAAGTTTGCATTAAGGACAGCATCGAATGACTCAGCCGGAATACAAACTTTAAAATTAACCTTTTTTATTTGGTCGAGATTTACATCTTTTCCTACTAATTTAAAGCAAGAAAGCCTCGAAGGCTCAATACCACTGGATGAAGCAATATATTGAATGATTGATTCAGGACTTGTTGCGGGACGAAAGCTGGATAAGTGGAGCCATTTACGGCGCTGGATAATTGAATCACCGAAAATGATGTCATCGATCATTTTATTGCCTTTGATCTCTCGAACGTTTTTATTTTTTATTGATTTGGCTTCAATCAAACGAACCTGAGTGTAGTCATCAACAATTTCGTTAGCAATATTTACACTAACACTACCAGAAATAAGATTTTCGTGTGCTTTAGTTTCACCAGATACATCATCATAAGCATCAACAGCAACACCAGAAGAACCAGCAACAACAACATCAGAAGGAGCAGCAATAACAGCAACAGCAGCAGTATCATCAGTACGAACAGCAACAACGCCGGCATCTGCATCATCATCAACAATAACAACAATAGCACTATCAGAAATTTTATTGTTGGGAGCATCAGCTTCAGCATAGTTTTTTTTGTTGACATTTGAAGAGAGATCTTGCAAAGCTTTCTCACTACCTTGGTTATCGATAACGGGAAGGTCTTTCACATTACTTTCTTCAGCACTTCGTTGATTTGCACCGGTGTATAAACTCTCATCAGTGTTGTCTAAACCAGTAGACAAAGCAGATGAAGCAACATCGGCAAACGAGGCACCTTCAACGACCATGGTATTACCTTCATCTACAGCAACACTACATGCAGTTTTATCAATTATTGCTGGACTACGCAGAGAGGAATTGAGATTGTTTTCAGATTTTGGTTTTGTACTGAGCTTAGAAGGAATAATCGGTTTTTTAGTAGGAGGGAGAATTTTAGCACTATCGCTCTTAGCGACAAGAGATGACGGGGGAGGCTTTTTCGACTTATTTGAGATGGGTGACGGAGACGCTTTTCAGTTATTAGTTCCCACAACCAACTTTTTGGTATTAGAGCGGGTAACGCGGGGGGTTTCGATGCACTTGCACTTGGATGGTCAGTGATGAGCTTTTCAAATTCAAGCTTATGGTCAGCAAAGAAACAATAAAAATCATTGATTTTCGATATGTAATTATATAAAGGAATGTTTTTGCACGTATCGCACCTCCAAAACAAGTTTTCATTTGATTTTAGCGCAGAATGATGGTATTCACTCAGTCTAGCACAATTTAAATGAAAAACCGAGTGGCAACAGCAGCAGTTTATTGAATTAATTTCGGAAGTTAAGACTTTACACTTAGAACATAGGATGTCCATTGTGAAATTAGGAGCAGCAAAGTACAAGGCTATGACTATGAGAGTTAGACAAAGACTGAAAGTAGTTTTCATTGAGGAGATTATAATCAAGCTGCGAGTATATGATTCTGCTTTCAGACTCACGAGCCTCTGTTATTAATGCCTCCCGGACACAGTCCTCATGTTTTTGTATTATCTTATACATTTGCTCTTTAAGTTGTATTAAATTATTAAAATCCCATTGAATAACTTCTCCATGAGTAGCACCTATGTTCTGCCATTTCATAGCCCACCAGTCCTTATTTCTTAATTCATAAAGAAGCATTTTTTTGGTCAAACGAGTATCCGGGTAGGAAACAAATTTTAAGAAATAGTCTGCTTGGATCTTAAGAGTTTCCGTAAACAGTTTTGACAGACCAGTTTCAAGGTAAACTGCATAATTAGGAGTTCTCTTGGGTAAATTAAACAGTTTTTTCAAAAAATTTCTTTGGAATTTTTCCACTTCTTCAAATTCATCAATTCCCCAAATCTCTGCAGCATAAAAGAGCGACGTCTTTACAACACATTCGAATATTTTATATTTTGCTGACAAGAGTACGTTTTGTTTTGAAAAAATATTCTTCCATGTTATATTGAGTAAGCTTTGCGAAGAATTTGCTTTTTCTAAAAGGTGGTTTTTAAAATCCAACGATGAATTAAGTTTTACTCCTAAGTATTTATATTCCTTTGTGATTTCTATGCGTTTTCCATTAAAAAAACAGTTTTCTCCATTTTCTCTGCGAGAGTACCTAGAGAAGATCATAGCTTTAGATTTATCTGTGTTTATAGAAAGTCCCCAAGTCTTGCAGTACGTCGATAGTCGGTTCATCATAAGCTGCAAATTTTCGGATGATTCTGATAAAATAACTAGATCAACTGCATACAGAAGAACATTAACCGTAGTATTGGCGATCCTAATCCCACCAGGAAGACATTCGACGATATCATTTATAAATAGTGCAAACAACAAGGCACTTAGAGGACATCCTTGCTTTACTCCAGAGTCCGTCTGAAACCATTCAGAGAAAACTGATCCATCCCACACTGCTGCTTTGGTATCGGTGTACATATTCTTTACGACTCTTAGATATTTTGAAGAGACACCAAGTTGAGAAAGTTTATAAAATAGTGCACTCCGATTCACAAGGTCAAAAGCTGCCTTGAAATCGACAAAAAACACATAAGCCTTTTTTTTTCTGGCTTGAAACGCTCTTATTATTGAAGTTAGTGAGAAAATTTGATCAATAGTTGAGTAGTGTTTCCTGAAGCCAGCTTGAAGATCCGTTAAAATTTTAGTGTCGTCAACGCATTTTTCCAATCTGTTCACAAGAACTCCACAAAAAATTTTGGCAATTAAGTTCATGAAAGATATTCCACGATAGTTTTCAGCATTGTTGGGGTCACCTTTTTTATGGATAGGAAAAATAACTGATTTTTTGAAGGATGTAGGGATATTTGCAGTTGACAAAATGTTATTAAAAAGTTGAATCAGCTGATTAGTAAGAGTTGGCGTTGCATTTTTGAAGTATTCATATGGGATCCCATCTTCTCCTGGTGCTTTACCATTCTTTGCTTTTTCCAGTATAAATTAAATATTAAATTTGGTTTATTAAACAACAAATTTTTGAAATAGATAGAAAGATCATCTGCGAAGATATTTGTACCTATACCAAAACTGGACCCGTTTATTTCTTTCGCCATTTTCCAGAAGTCTTTTGAAGTTTTTGTGAGGCCGAGGGTGCGCGCTTGAGTATTTTCATATTCAACTTTCTTAAAGTAGCATATTTGTTTATATTTTGTATTTGCCTCAGTGTACCACTTTCTTAAATCTTCGCTGAAGCAGTTTCGCAGGGCTTGTAAAAGTGTAAAAGATTTTTTCCGGGCATTCATGCACTTATTGTCAAACCATTTTTGTTTGAATTTTATTGTAGTACCAGAAGGTTTGGTAAGTGAAGAGTTTCTAATGCATGATATTATTTCATTTGAAAACAATTTTACACATTGATTAGATGAAGATATTTCGGAGATACGATGTTCCAACCTAGTTTGGTAAGTAACTTTATTATCTTCTCTCCATTTAAGTCTTGGCAGAAGGTTAAGTGTTTTTTGTTGCACAATATTTTCACTGGTCCACTCTTCAACTAGGGGCATATGGTCGGAGTAAGTTTTGTATTGTACTTCAAACTTCGTAATTAAATCAATCCATTGATCATTTGCTGTGCAGTAGTCGATTACAGATTTTCCATTTCCTCCAACAAAAGTGTAGTGCCCTTCTGTGTCCCCATTAGTGCATCCATTTAAAATTAAACTGTCATACATTTGTAACATCTCGAGAAGATCCACACCATTTTGGTTACAAACATTGTCTTTTGAAATCCTTCTGTTCGGCGCGATTAGAGAATTGTTTATTGTATTTGCAGTGGTGACTTGCATATTACTTAATCTAGCGTTCAAATCTCCAATTAGCAGAACGTTTTTATTTGCGAGGTGCCTCATAAAGCTGTTTAATTTTTCAAAGTCTTCACTCCACTTATTGCAGTTGATGTAAACTGGGACAATATACATATTATTTTTTTGTAAAAGTTTTACAATAGTTGTTTCGTCGTGCTCTTCAAAATCGTACGTTTTTAGTAGTGCAGTTTTGATTCCATAAACACTCCCACCACTTGCGCGTCCCTTAGCATATGTTTTGACTGCCGCATTCCATACAAGTTTGAATCCATTGAAGAACTTTATAAATTTACTAACATTATCATTGGTTACATGTGTTTCGAATAAAAAGAACACATCAAATGAATTAATATAATTGAAAAAATCTGAATAAAATATCTTGTTATTAAGACCTGACACTTTATACGATAAGAAACTAGAGCTAAAATTAATTGAACTGACGGCTTCTAATTCTCAGTTTCCTACAAAAGTACTAAGACTCGGATTATTTTGTTGAGAAGACGTCCCTGGACTTATTGAAATGTCTGATCTATTACAATTGTGTTGACGTCTTGACGTTGTTGTCATCATTGTGTTTTTGACAGCTTCAAAAGTTATATTTCCAAACATTCGTTGAAGTTCTTCTTCGCCATCGTGATTATTAAATTGCAGTTTATTATAATTATTTAAATAAAAAGATTTATTACCAATCAATAAATTGTTATTTTTAATTAAAATTTTCTCATTTGGTTTTTGTGCTTTTATGATTTTTCGGTAGCTTAGCAATATTCTTCGCTTTGATTGCATCTGTTTTGTCACATCACGTTGTACGTAAACACCTGTGCCCTTGAGCTTGGAAGAGTTTTTTAGCATTTTTCTAGCAACCTCGTTTGAGCCGGTGTCAATTTTGAGTTTAATAAAAGTGCTGCTTTCGCTAAGTTTCACCGCTTCTGGTATATTTTGGCTTTCGACTCCAAGTAAAAGTTGAGTTACAGAACGGACTCTTTCTTGCGGATCGATATTTTCATTTGGGATCGATATTATGAAGTTTTTTTCTTTAAGTTCTTGACTCTGTAGCTCAAGTTCTTCCTCCAAGACATTGCAGCGAACTTCAAATTGCTGGACTTTTCTTGATAGTTCTTCATTTTGGTCACGTAAAGAAGCTATTTCGGCATTCAATTTGTTGACATCGTCCTTTGTTGCTAATTTAGCGGTTGCTTTCGCAAGTTGTGTGTGGAGCGAGTCGTCGATAATTGACTTAATCTTTAGCAAATCGGCAGATGATATCGACATAATTGAACGTTATTTATGGATTTTCGAAGCTCTGTTGGTATTGAGGTCAAAATCAGAGGGGCTGCTCGGCGATGTTTGGTAGTTTTTCCTTTTGTTGTCGGTCATGTGACTTGATAGTCGACAGCAGATAAATATGGTCTATAAAGCTAGTATTACCTGGTTTATGTTCACTTTTTACTATGTTTAGAATTAATGATGCTTAAATACACTTGCAAAAATATTTATACTTTTTTATTGTGATTAAAACTGAATCTCAATTTAAAAAATTTGCAGAGCGCTTTTAAAATACGTCTATTCACTTGCGAAACAGTGTTATTTATATTTATACACTGTAATCGAATGATATGAAAATAAAATGAACTTGTTTTGTTAAGTCAAATTTGTTCAATACAATTATTGACCTTTCTTACTGTACATAAACAATAAGATTAGTAGGAATCAAGATCCAAGCACTTGAACTTGTTCTTGTAGAGATTCGTAAATAAAACACCTTGTTATGATTGGTTGTTACTGACGAATGCTTTTATTGTTGACAATTATGTCTCTTTTATACTTAAACTATTCATTACACATAATACAATTTTTATTACAAAGTATCGATTACATATAATAATAATTTCCTTACAAATCAAAATATGTATATACAAATTATGTCAATCAATAACATTTAAATATGTCAGCATTAAAATAAATAAATAAAAACAATAACACAAATCGAAGTTGCGCTGGTCATTGCCTCCTGTTGTGTCATCAGTATTCGTTGTAGTAGGTCATAGTTGCGCTGGTCATTGCCTCCTGTTGTGTCATCGCTATAGTAGGTCGTCAAGGCGATGAACATTCTTCCCCGCGTTGAATGGGTACTCATTCAAGAATTATACCTCTGAGACGTTGTATTGAGTCTTGTGCGGTAAAGGAAGGGGAATTTCGTTTGACGTCCCTTGCTTCCGAGCTCTGAACAGAAATATGATCCCAAGACAGACTGCTATGATTAAAGCCAGATAGCTGATTGCGTAATGGTGAATGTTGTTCGTAAATATTTTTTCGTTGAGGTCTGCGAGATTCTGATTTTGCAATGTCGACAGCTGAGTTTGGAGTGTTGTTAGTGAGTCAACGTGAGTGTTGTTGAAAATTGGGATTAGATCTAAAGCTGTGTGAACATCACTAGGCTTCGCTATTGCTGATAAGTTTCCAAAACTTATGAAGGATGAATGTACATTGCTTATGGTCATCTGGGTTCCTTGAATTGTAACCAGATTGTTCCGGATTCTGCAATCGTTCTCGATTGAGAGCAGTCCAGCTCCATAGAGCTCCATTTGAAGGGTTTCGGTTTTGCATACAGCTGTAAGTTGAATATTTTTAAGTGCTCCAAATATCCATTGATTTCTATTGTTCAACTGGGTCCATAGAATGTTGTTGATGGATTTAACAATGTTACATGATGTTGCGGTGTCGTTGATAAAAAGAGAGAATTCACAGTTGAACGCTTGTGAACCGGAGTGATATTTTGCCTTTCGGTTTGAGCAGAAAAACTGCATTTCCTTTCCTTTGTTGCACTCCTTGAATTCTGATGAAGTCATTGGAAAATATTGGTCTCTATGACGGTTTATGGCCAGGATTTCTATGGCTGGATTAATTTTCAGAAGCGTGTTGTTTAGTATCAAAGGAACTGGTGTTATTTGGAATAGCTCAAAAGCTTCTTGTTCAACGAGTGGAATGGTGATTACGAAAATTAAGTGTTTTCCTGCGGAACCACCCTTCGTTGTTGATATTTTGTAGAATTGGAGCAAATCTTCTTGCTCGAATGGTAGTTTTTGTGACAGTGGTAAATGATTTTTTATGTTCATGATTTCAGCCTTAAGTTGAGTAGGTGAGAGCAGTAGAGAGTTGATGTTGCCATAGTGTACATCCGTTAGTGTCTTAAGAATCGTGCCTTCGATCCTTTGAAGATTAGATGCCATCATCATTAGTTGCATTGCGAGTGTAGTGAAGATTTGAAATACTCTAAGCTGGTCAGTTGTGTTTCCGATTCTTCCAATAATCTCGTTGGCTTGGTTTTGAAGCATGTTTATGCGATTTCGAACCTCCAGCTGATCATGCTTTATTATGTTGATGGTTGAGTCGATGACAGACGTCTGATTTTTTAACATCGATAGTAAAAGAGCCTCACTATTGTTTATATGGTCGATTGTTTTAGACAATTCTTCTGCATAGTCAGAGTCCAGTAGCCCGAATAACGTATGAGCTATGTTTCCCACAACGTTTATTGCTGCTCTAGTACTTCGATGTCTTGAGATTAAGTTGGTGTCTCCTTGGAGTGATATCTTCATATTCGTTAGGTAGGTAACCATCGCATTACATGTTGTTCTAAGCTGTAGTTGATTACATAAGTGTTGGAGAGCCTTTGTTCCGTTGTTGAATGCCTCAAGCTCAGCTCGGATGGGTGCTAGGTCATAATATGTGACTAGGTTCCATTCGTTTGCAATCAGGTTGGTGGAGCCAAGATTTTCGAAGTATAGTCCAGGATTGTTTTTGAATCTTGTAATGTTTATCGGTGATGCAATAACCATTGGAAGCAAGAATAGTGATAGAATTACCGTTGTGATTAATGAAGTATTGCATGTTTTCCCTCGTTTTGGTGATGTTTCTGCTTGTGTGTCCTCATCTTCCTGTTCCTGGTTGACATCTTCGCTATCGTCAAGGAGTGGAGCTAGACGATGAATAGGTCGTTTTAATATTCCTGACTGTGTTTTTACGTTAACCACTCGAATTATGTCATCCTGTCCCTTAAAGATGTCGACAATTCTTCCCAACGGCCATTTGAGGGTTGGAATGTTATCTTCCTTTATGATGACTAGGTCGCCAATTCTTATATTTTGTTGGCTCGTGTTCCACTTGTTTCTTTGTTGGAGTTGATTGAGGTACTCTGTTGACCATCGTTTCCAAAATTCGTGTTTAAGGTAGCAGATGGTACTCCACCGATTTCTTAGATTTTTGGTCTCTGGAACTATATCGGGGTCAATTTGTGCGGTAAGAGGTTCTCCTATTAAGAAATGTCCAGGTGTAAGTGCGGCAAGATCATTTGGGTTAGTTGACAGTGGAGTTAGTGGCCTTGAATTCAGAATTGCCTCTATTTCTATGACCACAGTTTCTAGTTCCTCATGGGTTAATGAGGCTGTAGATACTGTTCGGAGTAGGAGATGTTTCGCTGATTTGACTGCTGCTTCCCATAATCCGCCGAAGTGGGGGGCTCTTGGTGGAATGAACTTAAAGGTTATTCCCTTATCGCTGCTGGCCTTGATGATGGATTCTCTTGCTTTTGTTGTGTGTAATATATCCTTGAGCTCGGCAAGCTGATTTTTGGCTCCGACGAAATTGGTTGCATTGTCACAATATAGCGTCTGGATTCTTCCTCTTCTACTAATGAATCTTCTCACGGCCCCAATAAAGGCTTCAGTGGTTACATCTGTTACTATTTCCAAGTGCACTGCCTTAGTTGAGAAGCAGCAAAACACTGCTAAGTAAACCTTGTGTGGTTTCTTACCTCTGATTTTGAAGTGCACCCACAGGGGTCCACAGAAATCTACACCGCTGATATGGAATGGTCTATTTGGAGTAACTCGGTCGGCAGGAAGATTACCCATTATTTGGGTCATTAGATTTGGTCTGGTTCTTGTACATCTAATGCAGTTATGAACTGTGTGTCGAGCTGTGATCTTCCCCTTAATTGGCCAAAACTGTTGTCTAAGAATGGATAATAAGGTTTGCGGTCCACAGTGATTGTGTGAGTCATGTTTAAATTTGAAAAGCAACTTTGTAATTGATTCGTTGTAGGGGAGTAATATTGGATGTTTTGCATCAAATGATATTGATGCAGCTTCTAGTCGTCCTCCTACTCGAAGAACGTTGTTGTCGTCTAAAAATGGTGCCAGAGTTATAAATGCACTAGATTTGCATAGGCCCTTATTTCTTTTAAGATCTTGAATTTCGCCCTTGAATTCAATGGATTGTATCTGCCTTATGATAGTCATGAGAGATTCGTTAAGCTCCTTGGGTGAAAGCGCCTTCTGTCCCTCCGGATTCACCTTGAGTTTCTTGGCCCTTTTGATGAACCGGAGCATATAGCCAATGGTATTTTGTAGAAACTTGAATGAATTTCGATGTTGTATCTTGTAGATGAATTGACTTGGAGGATCGTCTTGTAGTGCTATAGCAACAATGTGTTTTCTTTTTCGTTCAAGATCTGAATGAGGTTCTTGTTCCCTTGGAGATGTTTGTGGCCACGCTGATTCATCTCCATGTAAAAAGAAAGGTCCATAAAGCCACATGTGACAAGACATGAAGTTTCGTGCAGATATTCCTCGAGAGAGCAAGTCTGCGGGATTTTCCTTTGATGGCACATGACGCCACAGGGCTCCCCATGAAGGTGTGATATGAAGATGACGTTGAGTTTATCCAGGAAAGAACAATTTGGGAATCTGTCCAAAAAAATACTGCCGCTTCTGGAAGTCGCACATCTTCTCGTACTCTGCGGGTGAGTTCAGCTCCTAATACTGCAGCGCATAGTTCGAGTCGAGGAAGTGTTTGTTGTTTTATTGGGGCTACACGCGATTTTGCACACAGTAGCCTGTTGATAGTTGTTCGATCTTGGTATGTTGAACGTAAATATACCGCAGCTCCATAGGCTCGCTCTGAAGCATCCACGAACGTATGAATCTGTATAGACGTAGGGTTTCCCTTGAAAACGTGTCTGGGAATTTTCGCTTGGTCGAGATCTGCTATGTCCTTCCTGAAGCTGAACCATTCTTCTTTGAGGTGTTGTGGAAGCTCGTCATCCCAAGAAAGTTTTGAATGCCAAAGTTTTTGCATAAAGATTTTGGCTTGAACTACAACGGGGCCAAATAGTCCCAATGGGTCGAATATTCGTGCGAGTTCTGAACTTACCACACGTTTGGTGATTGAGGAAGTATCATTTACTTGAGCCCTCCCGCATAATTCGTCTGATTTAGGTTCCCAAACGAGTCCAAGTGTTTTTATGGTACAGTGGCTTGCGTCAGTGAAGTCAAGGCAGATTTCCTGATCTTCCGGGCGAATATCATTCAACAATTGGGGATGGTTTGCACACCATTTTCGAAGTTTAAATCCGGCGTTGTCCAGGATTGACCTTAGTTGTTTTTGAGCTTCCTTTGCCTGAGTGATGCTGTTGGATCCGCTGATGCAGTCGTCTACATAGAAATCCTCTAATAGGATTTGGCTTCCTATTGGATGCGTTAGCTTGCTTTGAGAGGCTAAAAACTGCAGGCATTTGGTTGCCAAGTAGGGGGCGGCCGAGGTTCCGTAAGAGACGGTTTTGAGCTTGTAGTATTTTATGTCTTCTGATGGCTGCTGCCTCCACACGATGAGTTGATAATTCTGATCCTCTTCATGAACGAGAATTTGTCTGTACATTTTTTCGATGTCTGCTGTAAACACAAATTTATGCATTCGAAATCGGAGTAGGATCGAGAAAAGTTCACTTTGAACTTTGAACTTACTTACTTACATAAGTATCTAACTCAGTTGACATCCAAGGCTAAAGATTATAGGGAGCTTGCAGAAGCAATCGTACAAAACAATATACAAGAAAATAGTTCAGAAGAACCAGGTTCACCACAAGAAAATCAGGAAATTAAGTCAGTCCCCGAAACTTTTGAAAAAGTGCCATTATCAAGTTTGAACAAAATGGCCGAATTTGATTTCAGTAAGGCACAAAAATTGCCCGTACTAACCTGCAAAGAAAATAACAAACGCACCGAAAATATTAGGGATTTTCTCAATAATATTGAATTTTACCATGACACCTTAAAGAAAGATTCACAGACTATGCTAATCAAATTTTTGTTGGAATGTAAAATTCAAGGTAGGGCATTAACTGAACTAGGAGCTGCCAAGATCGAAATTTTGAACAGCTAAAAGCAAATTTAGTTTCCAAATGTGGAGACAAAGATACAATAGAAAACATTCAGTCCAAATTAGATAGGTCGCGTCAAAGAAACCGACCTATGCGAGAATTTGTTTCTGAAATATCAAAAATGACTGAATTGGAAATAAGTATGCAAGGGGAAGAAGCTCGAAAAACACTTACTATAGCAAATGAACATAGAGGATTAGCTTTTCTCAAACAGGGAGTTAACGATAGATATAAAATCATTCTCGATAGTGCAAGACATACTAAAATGCAAGATGCTATAACCCATTTGCTAGAGTTAGCTCCCAGTACTGTACCAATAACGGAAACTGTCAGGTATGCCCACAATACCAATTATTCCCAACACCACAATCGAAACCAAAACCGAGGGTATTTTCATAATTCCTATCAGTCAGGTTATAATAATACTAACTATCCCAACAAACAGTTTACGAGACAGAATTATTTTCGTAGTAATAACTCTATGGAGTTTGGTCAAAACAACATAAGTCAAAAATCTTCGTTTTGAGATAAATGCGTTTCAAAGTTAAAAAAATTCCTCCAAATCCAGTTTTATTAAATAAATATTTTTTTGGATGCAATTTTGTTTCAAATAATAATATTTACACGAATAAAATAAAAAAAATTAATATTTAAGCTTGTTTATATATTTATAGTGAGATTATGTTGTTTTGCCCAAACTGGGTTGCGTTCAAGAAAAAGATTATTTTGAGTTGTGTCTTTAATACCAATATTGAAATAAGATTTAAACTACGTTTTTTTTTTTTAGAAAACAAATTTATTTCACTTTAACAAAATACAATAAGTAAAAACTAACTAAGTAAAAACATTATAAAAATTCATTATTAATAAAAGGAACGATTAAGAAATTAAAAGTTTTATTGATTTTTGTTTTAATATTAATCTACATCGGATGAATCGGATAAATCCGGATCTACATCCTGTTTTCCCTTTTCTGATTTCAAGGCTTTATAAAAATCGCGGAAAATTGTTGGGATTAATGGCAGTAGAGATATTATGATGGTATTACGTTTTCCAAATCAAATTTTGTTGAGTTTTTACCCCTTCGTTTGAAACTTACACATCGAAAAAGTGTTTATTCATGCAGCGTTGTTTTGAAAAAAGCTTTTCCGGAATCTGATTTCAAATAACGCAACCATTTGATGGTTTGAAAACCAAACATGTTCCCATCTTTCTTTCGAACGACGAAGACCGCACTCGCTTTCAATAAACTTTTAAAACAATCGTTGCGACAGCTTGTCAAGTTTTTTGATGCTCGACAACGCTTAACTACATTCTTGGCAGTTTTGTACGATTTACCTGCATTACGACTTTGTTTCCTTTGTCGACGAAGAGATCGTTTCCAGGGCTTAGATTCTGCCGCAATAGATTCTGCCTCAGTAGATTCTGCTGGATTTTGTTCCTCGGAGGGGTCCACCACTGGGTCCGATTCGGGAAGAAAACTTGGATCTGCCTGGCTGTCATCAGAAAAATTAACTAACTCCAGTAATTGTGGTTCTTTATCTGGCGCCGAGGATGAATCTTTAAAAAAAAAACATTGTGTTTAGCTTTTTTTTTAAATTTTTTTTTTCAATCTTCTTGTCTTACCTGTAAAAGACATTTCTTTGTTTTCATTTTCATCTTTTCTTGGATTATTTTTTTTGTTTGATGATGCTATTGTTTGAGTAAAAAAGGAACAATACAAAAATCTTTTTTAGTAATTTAATAACACACAAATCACATTTTTGATTATTACCTGATTGAGCTAGTTTTACTAGCATTCTAGCTCTGCTATGCATTATTATTGTTTTACAAATTAGCAATTCACAACAAACTTAACTTTTAAAAATTATTCACTTTTAATCGACTACTGCACAACAAGACGTTACACGTTAATTTAACAAAAGAATGTTACAACATGTGGTTTATCTTTATACTAAGAATTCGAAGCAAAAGTACCTGCCTACTACGATTAGTTTCAAAAAAGCATCCAATTTCTTGAGTTGTGCTGTTTTGACCAAACACTAATTTAAAATATTAAATATTTTTGATTGGTCAAAACAGCACAAGTCGAGTTATGCCATTATGACCAAACATTATTTTAGAAAAAGTAGTTAAGTGTTGTTAGGATCAGTAAATATCTTTATAACTAATTTACATAGAGTTATGTTGTTAAGACCAAACGAAAATAGATTTTTTTTTAAATACTTCTGCATACTTAACTCATTTTCGAAAAAAATGGACTTATGCTGTTTTGACCAGACTCCATAGAACTACTCTCCCAATTCCCCAAGACAAAATAATTTTAACAATAACTATAATCAAGAATTTTCTCAATCACATCACGGAAGTCCGTCATAGCAAACTAATAACAATCGTCTTAGCACAAACCGTCCTAATGACCATAAAAGTATACAAAGTAATAATAGGAATAATGTTAATACGAGGAATAATTTTTCCCGAGACAGAAACTCTAGTAGAAATAGCACACCTGCCGGGACTAACAATAATGGTCACAGACAGGGCCGGCCCCAGCCAAACTTGCG
This sequence comes from Eupeodes luniger, assembly GCA_951509635.1. Lineage (NCBI taxonomy): Eukaryota > Metazoa > Arthropoda > Insecta > Diptera > Syrphidae > Eupeodes > Eupeodes luniger. The sequence goes on along the minus strand of OX608073.1, from coordinate 200,202,489 downwards.
CCTGTGCAAGATTTGTAGAAAGCGCCCCTTTTTTATATTTTTGTACACATAAACTAATACACAAACATAAGCCTCTCCTAGATTACCCAGGAGGTAGACTTTCAATGCGTTATTTTTATTGAGGTAACCCCAGGAGGCCTAAATCATTAAACTAAAACGCAGCGAGGAAATGAGCAGAGGGGAAACTTTTAAACTTGGAAACTTACATTTTGCAAATTCAGAAATGAGATAATCAAAGTCTAAAGAATTTAATAATTTCTTTTCAAAGGACATTATAGACAAACCTACCAATCTCTCTTGAGTCATGGTTGTCCTAAGATAATTTTTAATAATTTTAAGTTTAGAAAAACTAAGTTCTCCTGAAGCTACCGTCACCGGGATTGTATTAAGGATTTGGAGAGCAATTACTAAATTCGTAGCAAAATATTCAAGGTTTGAACTAAAAATAAAATTTAACACATCTAAACTTGAGCTTTGTGGGGTAACAAGCTGGTATATTACGGTTAACTCTTGATACAATTCTTCTCCATCTAAATCTTTAAAACTACTTTGTGTTAAAACATTCTGCAAATTAAGGCATGACGCATGAAGCACGTACATTTTTATTTTCTAAACATTCGCTTATGTTACTTAAAAATGAAAAATTGATACTATACGTATCAAATCTTTTAAGTATTTAAAAAAAAAAATCAAATTTAAATCTTTGTTTCGGGTCTAATATAGTTTCAGGACATTCATCAGCATAAAATATTTTTCTCCGTTGAGATCGCAATGATGAAGCTACAGGAAACAGCAGCATTAACCACTAAATTTAAGGAATGCATGCAACATGGAACGAAAAATGCTCTTGGTTCCAGGGTTCGAATTCGATTCTGAACACCTGCTTCTTTTCCTTTCATATTCGAACCATTATCATAACTTTGGCTTCGACAGTTACTTATTAAATTTCATGTAATTCAAGCTTGTCTAAGTTCAACTGAGTAAGTCACATTCCGGTTTTGTCTTGTCACAAAATACGTCACTTCTATTAAAAACTGATAGCTATTTATTTAATATTAATTAACCAACAAAGTGAAAAAACAATTGAAACAATCTGCATTCTGCACCAGACTATAGATATACATTAAAAGAAGCCGTTACAACAGTCACTAACTTTAAAAAAAAAAAACAAACTGCCTGAAGAACAATTCAACTCCACATAGAATCATCCCTCTTTAATTTTTAAGCTCTATGCTCCTTTTCCATTCTATTAAAAATTTCATCTCCTGTAATCAGGCACTTAACTCTTATACAGTGTGCAATAAGAAAACCTGGACGCTCTGACCCTATGATTCCGTATAAATAAGTTTTTTTTTTAAATATCTCCCATGTTAGTTTCGACTTTGTATATGAAAACTATAGTACTCTCATGGTGGAAGTCGAATAGGGCGGCATCTAGATATTTTTTGTGGAACGTCTAGTCAAGACATTCATGGAGAAATCGATTTGGTCGGGAGACTTGGGAGACTTAAAAATGTTATAATTTGAAATAGAGAAAGACTATAGAGAATTAACGAAAGTCTGAGTGAGTAAGAAAAACACATTTGTTTCTTTGTGTTTGTATTTTGGTGTGGTTATACTTTTTGGTTACATCTTTGTATATGAAAACTTTTTTATATACTAAGGTTACATACGCAAAACGGTAGTCTTTCTATACAAAGATGATAAGACAAAAGCAGGTGAATTGCGATTTCGTGTAGGAATTTTATATTCTTGGTTGAGATTTTATATTTTTGATGATTTGAGGATTCTATTAGGGAATTATAATTTAAGCTATTATATACAAGTAAATATGTAGGTATTGTATTCTTATCCAAGAATAGATAGCTAGCTCAATAAATTAAAAAAATTTGATCGCCTAAACCTTTCTTACAATTTGTTTTCAAATCGAGCATAAAGAAGTTTAAATTTTCAAAGTCTTAGAAAGATGATTTTTTTAAATAAATAAATTTGTTAATTGATACCTAATACAATTATTTAAAAGCTGGTTACAAAATTGTTGAAAACATAGGTATAATGAAAAGATGGATATTTAATTTTTGGACTTTTTTTAATGGTAGTGAATTTTTTAAATGGGATGAGGAACTTTTAAATTTTAGAACGAATCACTTCAATTGACAAACCAAGACTATTTAAAATATTTCCTGTATTTTTAAATTTAAAAATGTATGTAACTGTTAAAAAAGCTTGTTTCCAAAATTTGATTTCTCAAAAAAACCTTAATGTTTCAAAATTCTTATTTGAAAATCTTTAGAGCAGTTTACTTTTTAAATTAATTTTATACACACAATTTTTCAATTTTAGTTAAAATACATATTTTTGGTATGCAGTTATTTTGAACTAATTAATATACAGTTTCGTAAAAAACTGATGACTCGTTTTGGATATATCGAATTTTGAAAAAAATGTACTATTTTAAAAAAAAATCCAAAAATAAAGCCAATATAAGAGCTTGTGCAGAAAAAAACAAATGAAATCAGTTGATTTGTTCTTGAGAAAACTTAAAAGCAAAATAACGTGAGGTACCCTTCTGGAGCAATACAAAAATCTATCGGCTTAAGCAACACATAGATGCCTGCCTAAATATAAACCATATTTACATATATGTTGCTTATGCCCTCTATAAGGTCTGAGCTTTGTTGTCCACATTAATTTGTTAAAAATAAAGCAAAAAGTAGAATTGTTGTAATATAAATAAAAGCCATACATTTCATATCAAAAAAGATTTTATGAAAAAACTGACTGTTGGATTTTTATAAAAAATTACTGTGAGATTAAATTAGTTTGAAGCCAATATTTTTAATTTTTGTAAAGATATTTGAGTCGAAAGTAATTTTTTACCAACTTTTAGAATGTTTTTATTTTTTGCAAGAAAACTGTCAGATCGATTTTTCTCAAAATTTAACTGAATCTTGAAAACAATATTTTTGTTCGTAAAATATTCGAGGTGACAAATATTTTTTTGTTCAGTTTTTTTATTTATAAAAAACCGTTAATTTGATTCTTTTCCAAAAAATATATGTACTAAGTTTGTATTGCGTTATAATATATAATATAAAATTTAATTCAAGTCTCTAGCGTTATTGGTTCGTGATATAATTAGGGTTAACCAAAATGTTCACCTTTTTTTAAATTGCTTTGGTAAAAAACCAACCACTCAATTTTTTTTAGAGTCCTTTCTGCATCTTTCTGCATTATTATCTGTATAACAAAATTTATTTGAAGTCAATATCTCTATTTGTTCTTGAGCTATGGACGACGAAAAAAACTTCCCAAACGTACGTACACACGCACGCACAGACATCTCTCTAAAAAATCTTTTATTTCGACTCTAGGGACCTTGAAACGTCGAGAAATCGGACCGATTACAATAACTTCCTATGGGAATTTAAGAACGCTTAACGCGAATCGGCTCTTACCCTTAATTTCCAAATTTCAGGTCAATCAACCTAATGCGTTGGGGTGAAGGTACGGGCCAGGACGAAATCAGGGGACCCACTTCCACTTCTCTACCATCGAAATGTCATTTTTGATTAAAATCTTGAGTTCGAAATTTTCTACGAATGCAAAACTTGCCTACCTTCATATACCTATGACATGACGCAAGTACAAAAATTAGGTTCAGACCCATGATTTTCTAAATTGTGAAATTAAGTCTTAAATTGACTTTAAATGTCTGAAGAATCCTTCATCTTAACAAGGTTATAACACCAAGGTTGTGAAATAACATGAGTAATTAATACCTATTATATCTTTTATTAATAAATGTAGGTAAATATATAATTCAGTATTAATTCAATATTTTATTAATCTATAAGAGGACACGTCTTCGTTGGTTGGAGGTCAGAGCAAAAAGAGAAAGAAAAAGGAAGTGTATGTCAGTTGTCAGATTGACAAGCAACACGAAAAGATAGTGTTCCGAAAACGGAAACCATGAAGGTGTTACCACAATACTTAATTGAAAATACATAACAACTTTCCCCCTTTTTGCTTAAGCCTTTACAAGGTATGTAACCAACTTACTTATGTTTTAACTTATCATAAATCGAAAATGTAAAACGTTTAGGCTTTTTCTTAGTTCTTTGCGACCTTCTTAATGTTGCTTTTAGGACTCCTGAACCGGATTCTTTTTGCAAATTACAATTTTCTTTTTTAACTTTTTCGCAATTAGATTCTATATTACAATTTTTATCATTCGCATTAATTGTTTTTGTTCGTAAATAAATACTATCCTTCAAATATTTTTTTCGCAATTGGTTTTGATGAACTAAGCGGATGTTGTTGTTAATGTTTGCCAAATAAGTTAGCTTACTTATTATCTTTACAATTTTAGCAGGTATCCAACGACAAAAATGTTTAAAATGATACTGATACATAACCTCTACAAAAACAGAATCATATTTTTGGACTTGATTAGCATTACAATTTTTAACAGTAGGAACTTCAGAATTTTCAAAACTACATATTTTCTTCAAATTATCATTTATCTTAATACTATCTAACATTATTTTCGGTTTATACAAGAAAAGCATTTCCGATGGCGTTTTCGAGGTAGACGAGCATATAGTATTGCGATTATGATGTAAGTACTTGAAAATCTGTTCTTGAATTGATAAATTATTACCGTGGTCTAGACAAAAACGCTTCAAAACTTTTTTGGCACTTTGTACACCGCGTTCTGCTAATCCGTTAGATGCCGGGTGATAGGGCGGAGAATGTACAAGCTGAATACCTTTACACTGACAAAATTTACTAAACACAAAGGAATTAAACGGTGGTCCATTATCCGAGACTATTTTCCCGGGAAGACCGTAAGTCGAAAAAAATTCCTTAAGAACCTTAGTTACAGCCTCTGCATTTGTAGACTTCATTATTTTAATTTCACAAAATTTACTGTAAGAATCAACTAAAATAAAAAACATTTTCCCCTTAAAATGAAAAAAATCGACGTGAATCCTTTGGAAGGGATATGAAGTTTCTGGCCAATTTGTTGTAACTGTTTCTTTCCTTACATTCTGAGTTTGATCACAAACATGACAACTTTTTACTTTGTTTTCAATGTCTTTATCACATAAAGGCCACCAAACATAAGACCTGGCTAATCTCTTCATACTAACAATACCAGCATGATTATCGTGAAGCATATTCAAAACTCTATCCCGAAGACATTTGGGAATTGTTATACGGTCAACATAAAAAACACATCCATTGTCCGTAGACAAACTATTTCTCTTGAGATAGTAAGGCATTAATTCGTCTTTTATAGGCCTCAGCCATGCCTTTAGTAATGACTCATGAACTGACTGTAACACCGTATCGTGATTGTAGTGTTCCAAAACTGTTTTAAAATCAATAAATGGTTCTTCGGACTGAAAAAAATTAATGGGTGACTCTTCTATCTCTGATCTATCAGGAAGCGGAAGACGCGAAAGAGCATCTGCGTGACACATTTGGGAACTACGACACGGTATGAAATTTTATATTTGTACATGGAGAGTAATATTGACCACCTTTGCAGACGAGCTGCAGCTACTGGGGTTGTGCCTTTTTTTGGATTGAATATCTCCTTCAAGGCTTGATGATCTGTATAGAGTGCAAACTCTTGTCCATAAATATAATTATGAAACTTTTGCAAAGCAAAAACAATTGCAAGAGCTTCTCTGTGCAATTGAGAGTAATTACGTTCAGCTGGACTCAAACTACTCGACGCGAAGAGAACGGGTTTTTCAACATCTTCAATCTCGTGCGACAAGACTGCACCTACCCCATAGGGACTGGCATCCGTAGCAACTATAATTGGTTTAGAAGGATCATATAACGCAAGAATATTATTCTGAAGTAAGAGATCTTTACTTTTCCTAAAAGCTTCCGAACACAGCTCAGACCAAACAAAAACTGAATTTTTCTTTAGAAGGCTGTACAACGGAGCCAGAGTTGTTGCTAAATTTGGCAAAAATCTTCCATAATAATTAAGCAGACCGAGATAAGACTGTAACTCCACAACATTTTTAGGTGATGGAGCTTCTACAATGGCTTTGACTTTTTCTTCATTTGGACAAACTCCTTGTTGTGAAATTGAATGACCTAAATATTTCACGCTCTTTTGTAAAAATTTTGACTTTCCTAAATTTATTCTCACATTATGACGACTCAAACGGCTAAGCACTTCTAACAGATTTTTTTGACAGTCTTCCTCATCAATACCACCAATAATAATATCGTCTAAATAGCAAAAAACAAATTTTAAATTTGCTAAAATTCTATCCATAACAGACTGGAAAATAGCCGGAGCCGAGCTAACTCCAAGAATTAATCTTGTGTAAGCGAAAAGACCCTTTAGTGTATTAATCACAAGAAGCTCACGAGATTTTTCTGACACTTTCAATTGCTGGTAAGCGCCGGTTAAATCCACTACACAAAAAACTCTACAGCCAGCGAGCTGAGCAAAAATGTCTTCGATTTTCGGAAAATTATAGTGAACCGTCTCGATGCATTTGTTGATGGTGACTCGACAATCGACACAAATGCGAATGCTGCCATTTGCCTTTGGAACAATCACAATTGGGCTGCCCAACGACTTTGAGTAACCGGTACTATAATCCCTTCATTTACCAACCTGTTCAGTTCATTATCTACTATTTCCCTTAACCTGTATGGCACACTATATGCTGAGTGAAAAATCGGTGTTTGGTCTTCTTTTAGCACAATATCCGCCTCATACCCGACAATTGGTGTTTTAAAATTAGTGCTCGTAATTCCCGGAAAAGTTTTTTCTATCTCATTAACTAAATTTTTGCCGCAACTTACTTGGTTTATTGCCTCAACACAAAAAACGTTACTCCAGCTCGGAAACAAAAAATCAATCCAAGAACGACCCATAATGCTTTTTGACGGTTTATCACCTTCGATAATTATAAGGTTCAAAAGATGCTCTCTACCTTTGAACGCAACCGGAACCTTCACCATACCGATTTCCATAATAGGACTACCTGTAACTGTACAAAGTTTATTCTGAGATTTTTGTAAAACGAAAAAACTACTTAATTTTTCTCTGTACTCCCTTTCACTCATAACCGACTCTGTAGCCCCTGTATCGACCTCCATCTCGACGTTGATACCGTTTATTTTAACGATGCTGAACACTGACTGCTTTTTCTGCTCTTCTTGAACGCTGTGAATGACTTTGATTGACTTGTTGTTTCTACACACGAAAGACGTGTGTCCGACTCTCCCACATGAAAAACATTCCCATTGTTTGGCGGGACAATTCATCTCATGGTGATCTCGGCTACATCTATGACATCTCCTCTTCCTTTCTGACATTTGGTTTGGGACCTTATTCGACGACGGTTTTTTCCATTTTGGATTAGACACGTGATTTTTTTGACTGACCTGATGCTTGGAATCGGTGGCGGTGCTTTGTTTTTTTGAATAGCGGTTCATAACATGGCCTGATGAAATAGCATGCAGCGTATGGCGGTGCATATTTTTTGATGCTTTTTCTGAAGCTTCCATGTTCAAAGCCTTTTGACAACACTTTTCGAAATCGCAACTATCATCATTGAGAAGACACCAGCTGAATTTTTTCGTTGCGAAGACCAATAATAAATCGATCTGTTAAGACATCATCCAAGATGCACGACTTGTAACTTGACACGTTGCTGATCTCCGTGGCGTTAGCCTTTTCGTCTCTTACTTTGTCCAGAAAATCTCCAAACTGACAAGTTTGTACGAGCGACTTCAGACGGATTATATAATCTCAATACCTAATTATCATTGGTAGGTATAATTTTGCGTTTAATGTTAAAAAATTATTGGTTGGTTAGTGGCACAAAAAAACTTCGAAATCGTATAAAAGAAAATTTTAAATAAATTTTTCATATACAAAGGTTTCGATACTCAGTGTGCAAAAAAGAAAACTTGCACATCCATTGACCATTTGTAGCAAAGACACCTACCTACCTAATTTCCAAATATTTCACCCTGTACATACAAGAGAAAAAATCTCAACACAAAAAAAAGTTCCATGCAAGAACTCACATTCAGGTACTGTGCGTGTTACAAAACCTGCACGTTCTAGCCCATACGATTCAACATGAATAAGTATTTTGCTTCGTCATACTCTCCATGTTAATTTTGGGACTCGGTGTGCATGATATAAATCTTGCACATATGAGTTGGCAAGAAAATTTTTTGTGTTGAGATTTTTTCTTCTTTTCTCTTGCATGGAACTTTTTTGTGTTGAGATTTTTTTCTTTTTTTCTCTTGTACGAACAGGGTGAAATACTCGTATTTGGAAATGAGGTAGGTAGGTAGAATTCTTAGTTCTGCGATATCTTGAGTTAAATTTTCATTGAATGCAACAATGAAAGTGATGTTAGTTAGTGCGCAAGAGATAACTTAGGACAGTTGTGATGGATGTTTTTTTGAGATTATTTTAAGAATGTTTGTGGTTAAAGAATGGCAAATATGTAATAGTACATATTTGTTTGCAAGATCAGATTACATTTTCTTGCTCCTGGTAATGCGCCCCCAGAATTCTGCTCCCTGTGCATTTGCACATCTTGCACATATGCTTTGCCCGGCCCTGGTCACAGAGTATTAGCATTGAGAAACGATCTACCCACCGAGGGGGAAGCCGACCCATCGGAGGGGAATTAAATAGTCCACCAATGCCAATTGCCATTTGCACTGCTGGAATATCAAACGGCATTTACGTTCATTTTAAAATAGACTACGATCAACATATAAGATTTTTATTAGACACATGAGCTTCAATTAGTGTAGTAAAAAACAGTTCAGTAAATACAAACATACCCAACCCATATACAAAAATAAAAGCACAAAAATTCTAGGCATTTCAGGAGATTTACAAACAATAGGAACATGTAATATTCAAATCCATTTAGAAAATTTTATAGTTCCATACGAATTTCACGTAGTACCCGATAATTTCCCAATTCCGGTTGAAGGTATTATAGGGGCTAACTTTCTGTTAGATTTTAACGCAATACTTGACTTAGAGAAATTCCTATTAACAACCAAAAAGGGAAGTAACATTATTCATCTGCCCATATGCTCCCACGAGAATATTAATACCATCTCAATAGCCCCACGATGAGAAGCCACATATTGGCTAAACACAAAACACACCGAAGCTCGAGTATTTTACCCACAGCAATTATGCGAACACTTTTTTATGGCAGGATCATTATAACATTAAATAGCGAAGAAAAAGTAGAAATTGAGCCATATGTACCAAATACCAAGACATTTTTCACGTTGACGGTGACAGACTCACGTATACACATATTGGCAAAGCGGATATCTTGCTTAAAAAGGATGTATCACCAAAATATTCAAAACCATATCGTCTCCCACACACACAGAAACAGGATATAAAAGAAGAAATACGAAAGATGTTAGAAAACGACATTATAGAACCATCTGTTTCGCCTTGGAACTCTCCAATACTAATAGTACCTAAAAAGAAAGACCTTGTTAACGGTCTAAAAAAATTCCGTACGGTGATCGACTATCGTCACGTGAACGAGCGAATTGAAGATGATAAATTTCCACTACCCAACATAACCGACATCTACGATATGGTAGGAGGAGCAGCTTACTTCTCATGTATAGATTTAAGCCAGGGATACTACCAAATGGAGTTGGATGCCAATAGTAGACCAATCACAGCGTTCTCAACAGAAGATGGTCACTACCAGTTAAAACGACTACCCATGGGCTTGAAGATCTCACCCAGCAAATTTTCCAGAATGATGTCCATAGCGATGTCAGGACTAACATATTCACGATGTTTTGTATATCTCGACGATCTCGTAGTCTTTGGTAGAAGTTTAATAGACCACAATAAAAACTTAATACAGGTGTTTGACCGGTTAAGAGAAGTAAACCTAAAAATACAACCTGGAAAATGCTCTTTCTTGCGAAAGGAAGTGTTATACCTAGGACACGTTATTTCCGATAATGGCATCCAACCCGATCCCACTAAATCCTCCGCAATGAAAAACTACCCCACACCCACCAACGCTGATGAAGTAAGAAGGTTCGTTGCATTTGCCAACTAATATCGTAAATTTATCCCTAATTTCGCTACCATTTCCATCCCACTAAACCGATTGTTGAAAAAAGATGTCGAATTTAATTTTAATAAAGATTGTGAAAAATCTTTTGAATTGCTTAAAGAAATCCTAACTAGTCCTAAAATTTTACAATTCCCAAACTTTAACGAAGAATTTGTTTTACGTACAGATGCCTCAGGTTTCGCTCTAGGAGCTGTTTTATCCAATTTCGACGATAAACCAATTGCCTATGCAAGCAAAACTCTTAATAAAGCAGAGAAGAACTATAATACAATTGAGAAAGAATTACTTGCTATTGTATGGGCAGTTAAGCACTATCGTTCCTACCTATTCGGAAGAAAATTCAAAATTTTAACTGACCATAGACTTTAAGTGTACTTGTTCTCACTTAAAGAACCTAGTAGCAGACTAACCAAATTTAGACTACTACTAGAAGAATATAATTTTTACATATAATATTCTCCAGGTAAGGATAATTGTACAGCCGACGCACTGAGCCGCATAAAAATAGACTCCGAGGATTTGAGACAATTGTCCATCTGTGTTGTAACAAGAGCTCAGTCAAAAATGGAAAATAAAAATCATAAACAAAAACAAATAAATGTAAGGGATACGAAAACTGACGAACAACTCATAACCGAACTGCTTAAATTACCAGAAAATGGACTTAAAGTCATAGAGCTGAAGATTGTTGACAACTTCGAGGAAGATTTAGTTAATTTCAAGGATACGGAGATTATCCTTGGTCCCAACAAGGTTTTGGCGTATATCCCAAAAGAGAATTGTTTACTCCTAAAGAAGTCCAAGGACAGCACTACAACCCAATCGACAGTATTTGGCAAAATATTGTCGAGGGATGTGCAGAAACTCTGCGGATTGAACTGTAAGATATATATTACTAAAAATGAAATGAAGAAGCTCGTATGCGGCCGCAAAGAGAGCAATATTAATGAATTAAAAAAATTATTAGGAGAAATATTTAAAGAAAGTAACATTAAAGTGCACATTATAGAAAAAAATATCGAAATAACTGATCCTTGTAAAAAGAAATTAATACTTAATGACTACCACATTCTTCCAACCAGTGGACATGCAGGAATAAACCGCATGCTACAAAATATAAAGAAATAAAATGCACGACGCACGAACTTGCTCCTGTATGCAAAGAGTCTGTTTAAAAATGTACCTATAAAAGATTTAAAAATAAACCTGTAAAATAAGTTCGTCTTCAAAGATATAAATGCCATTTCATTTGTCAAAAAACTTGTGATTCATCCCAAGACACAACTCATCCTAGGACAACTCATCCCGAAAATGAAAAATACTTGTAAGCATACTTAACGAAAACAATTGTTTGTGTATTCAACTAGTTAAAAATATTTAAAATTATTAAAAAAATAAATAATTAAAATAATTAAAAATAAAATAAAACAATTAAAATAATTTAAAAAAAAAATTAAGAATCAAAATTTTACCTGAAAAATCAGTTTGTCTTTAAAAACTGAAATGCCATTTTATAAATCAAAAAATCCTTGATTTTTCAAATTTTTTTTTTGAAAATCGTTAGAGCGATTTTTTTTAAATTAATTTTTTATATATAAATTTTTTCAATTTTGTTGTAAAATATTTTTGGTATGCAGTTGTTTAGTGATTGTAAATATACGCTCTACATTTGAATTTCGTAAAAAAATGTTGACCCGTTTTTGAGATATAGAATTTTGAAAAAAAAAAAATTCAATATTTTTTTAAAAATCCAAACAATAAAAAATTGCACTTTTGATAATCAAATATTGTTAGGGCAATATAAGAGCTTATTCAGAAAAAAAAATTATTGAAATCAGTTCATAAGTTGCTGAGAAAATTAAAAAACAAAATAACGGTTCTATGAGCGGTACCTTTCCTGAGCAATACAAAAATATGTTTTTCTTATTAAAAGAAGCTAAGTTAAAAAATAAAATTTTAGAGAAAATTTAAAAAAAAATCTATCGGTTTGTTTTTGAGAAAATTCGAATTATCGTTTTTTGACCAAAAAAATTGTATGGGAGCCACTGTTAGTTTTGATCTTAAAAAAAAATGAAAAAAACGCCTCTGCTCAAAACCTTAACTTCCAAGTTTGAACGGAATCGACCCAATGGTTTAGGCTGTAGGAGCGTGGACAGACAGACAAAACAGACAAAACAGACCGGACGGAATCGCGGGACCCACTTTTTTTAACTTCTCTACCATCGTAATATCATGTTTGATTTAAATATCGAGTTCGAAATTTTGCACGAATGCAAAACTTGCCATATAGTTCCTATTATGTCGCAAGTAAAAATACTTTTGGACAGGTATGCAAAACGATGTGACGACATTCGTAAAGCATTGCCCAATTTGTCAACGAAATAAATATATTCAGCCAAAAAAGCAACCAATGACTATCACATCAACAGCCGAATCGGGTTTTGACAAACTATTTTTAGATCTCGTAGGACCCTTAGAAGAATCAGAAGATGGATTCAAGTATATCTTAACTATACAAGATGAACTAACCAAATTCACGGAAGCAGTACCCATTTCAAACAAAGAAGCAAGTACAGTGGCAAAAGCTCTAGTAGAAGGTTTTATTTTAAGATACGGAGTACCACACACAGTAGCCTCCGATCAGGGAACTGAATTTCTGAACCAGGTTTTCCAAAAAATATGTAAATTATTAAAAATAGAACAGTTGCAATCCACAGCGTATCACCATGAAAGCATATGAGCTTTAGAGAACTCCCATAAAGTCTTAGGAGCATATCTGAGAAGCTACGTTTCAGAAAAGCATACCGATTGGAACACATGGCTACCATACTACGTTTTCTGTTATAATACATCAGTACACTCAGAAACCGGATATACACCTTTCGAACTAATATTCGGAAGAAAGTGTAACTTACCATCCAATTTGGTTAAGCAGGTAGAACCTGTGTATAACTATGACGATTATGTGATTGAGTTAAAACATAAATTACAAATCGCTCATAAAGATGCTCGAGACACTCTGTTAGGCAAAAAGATAACAAGAAAAAATAGATTTGATCTAGAGGAGCGAACAAAAAGCTCAAATTTTGAAATAGGAAGTTTAGTTTTACTTAAAAACGAAAATAGAAAGAAACTTGATCCAATCTACGTCCATACGAAGTTTTGTCCCAAAAAGGTGTGAATTGCGATATAATATATGAAAACAAAAGGATAACAGTTCATAAAAATAGACTAAAGCCATTTTATATATATTTAACTCTTATCTAAATATTAAAAGTTGACAAGAAACTTTCTAGACTCAGATGAATTCCATTAACTAATAATAAAAACAAAAAACTTATAAAAACTTGTAAACACGATTGTATAAATTAAAAAAAAAAAAAAGTGTGAGGAAGGTCCTCCGTAAATACCAAAATGTACGAACAAAAAAGAACAAATAATATTAATATGATATCATGTATAGATAAACTTGTAAATATAGATTAACATAAACTTAGGTGCACCTAGAGAAAGAATATATAATAGGTACTATATCTTTAAAATGTAAAAAGCTAAAATAATTTAAACATAACTATTGATAAGCAATTTGAAACAAAATTTAAAAAAAAAAAAAAACATACAATATTCAAGGTTGAAAATCATAAACAAAATAAATCAAAATCCCCATTGTACAAGTGTCACATAAAGAGAAGAAATCATTTATGCCATGACTTCTCCTTTTTCTCCCTGGAAGGGTGGTGTGAAGAGATCGCACCAGCGACCACTTAACTTATTGCCGCCAAACAATTAAGAATACATTCAACCTGCTTCGATACTTGATACTCGGTTTCCCGTCCATATCCATCGCACATACTTTGTCCCGTCGCGTCGGTCACTGCGTCGGCTATGGCTATAGCTATAGAGCCGAATCATAATAAAAAAGTATTCATATTTCTATTGGCACACTTTGTGCATAGTTCAACCGGCACCTTCAGTGCACGAACTATAGGAGAAATACAAAATAAACAAAAATACTCATAATGACACTTTTAGTGCACGAGTATTTTTGTATTTCCAATTTCAAGTGTCGTTGATTTTTGAAGCAAATGCATGGTAAGGTCAAATGCTGATTGTGTATATTGTGGAAATATCGATAGAACCACAGCTAATAGAGTTACATAGATATCGCATCAAGTGCAAATAAAAATGATCGTATTTTTTATCCCCTATTTAAAGCGATTTCTTGAAGTCAAACCTTGCAACCATATTCAACAGAACAAAATAAAACCTATAACACAATATCCCAGCAACAGACGACAGACGTTGACCTGTGAGTTGCGTTCGAAAGATAAATAGATACATTTTCTTATTTGAATTCGTGTTCGTTTGCCAATGCAACCCTTTTGAGTTCTTTTTACGTCGCTTCTACGTTCCACCACACTATTTGCTGTGCAGGTAGTTTTTTGTCTGTATAATTTTGCAGCAACCAACGCTTTCTTTTTCTTCGCTTCTCAATCTCATTCAGTGCAGTGCAGTGATACAGTACACACCGATAGCGGAAGAAATTTTGAAATAAAAATCAACCCCTAAATTTAAATTAAAAGGATAAAACTCAGGTATGTGGTGGTCCAGAGTGTAAAATAACTTTCGAGTCTTAACTTGTAACAAACACTGTACCCACTGAATCGAAAACTTGAGACCTTGAAAAAGGATTATAAACTAATGATCATTAGAAACGCACCGTTTTACTTTGCAATATGTTTGTTGTTTTTCAGTACCTTGTAAGCTTAACATATTTAAGAAAAGAATCATGCGATAGAAAAGAATTTGTACAGTCAATAGTTCAGTTTTAGTTAAAGCGCACAAGGCATCACTCTACCATATTTTTTCATTGCACAAAACTTTACAAAATTAAATTAGATTAAGTTATTGAATTTTAATAAATGATAAATTTAAATAATTGAAACGTCTTTCGAAGTTATTGAGAGAAAATATAATGCGAATAACCAAGACATTATAATTGGTGACCCCGAGTTAAGCGAACAAATAAAACGCAATTTAACAACCAGAACTCAAATCACTTGCCCAAACCAGAACATTCCAAAAGAAGTCCAATGGATTAAGAAAGCCAGTGATCAGAAATCTCAATCACCCTGGACAACTTAAACTTCTAAAACAATTAATCATCGAAGAAACAAATATAAAAACCAGCACTAGCAATATCAAACATAAACTATCCAGACTTGTATGGTTAAACGTTCAACCAGAAAAGATCGAACCAGAGGAACCATCAAACAGGAAGAAGAAACCACAAATTACAACAGCATCCAAATCATATCCAGTCTATCATCATAAAATTAATTCGAATTTGTAAGGTAAGAGTGTTATCTGGTGCTCTCGCATTTTATATATAAATAGTATTAAAGTTACATAGATTCAGGATTTCAATTAGCGGTTCTTTTTCGAAATATTTTTTGTAACTGTTAAAACTTATAAGGTGCTTTGAGAAAATAAATTAATACAATACTCATACAAAAAAAAACATGCCGGATAATACGGATAGTAATGACAGTGGGACATCCAAAAAGTGCGAAGAATCTCTATCACAACAGCATCCACCTTCTTCAGGCGAAAACTCACACATTGATTCAATGCGCGTGCGTTTGCCTCCCTTTTGGAACGCAAACCCATTAACGTGGTTCATTCAGGCTGAAGCTCAATTTACAGTTTTCAAGATCACAAGCCAAGAAACAAAATATTGCCTCACCGTAGCCGCTCTTCCAGTAGACACTTGTGACTCGGTCATAGATATTTTAACAAACCCTCCAGCGCAGCGTCGGGAAAATATGAGTGCCTGAAGAGCGCATTAGTAAAAAGACATTCAGTTTCAGAAATTAAAAGGTTAGAAGTTCTTGTGGAGAAAGCAGATCTAGGGGATCGAAAACCTTCCGAAGTGTTTAGGTCTATGAAACAACTTGCAGGCGGTTCTTTTAACGACGATGTTATTAAAAATCTCTGGATGCGTCGGTTGCCTCAGTTAATTAATATAACCCTGCTTTCAGTAGGAGAAAAGGCCATTGACGAACTTACAACACTAGCAGATACAATTTTCGAAGCTTCACAGTCTCAAAATGCTAGCGTTTACAGTGTTTCTGGTGCTCAAACTCCGGTCTCACTCAAAAGTAATTCAGACGAAATAGAATCTCGATTGAACAAATTAGAATCGATGATAGAATCACTAAGCTTTCGATTTCATCCTCGATCGCGTAGCACATACAGAAACCGAACTCCAGGTAATAGAAGTGGTACAAGGTTTTCTCAAAATCGTTCAGTTTGTTGGTTTCACAAACGCTACGGCTCACGATCTCGAAAATGTACGAAGCCTTGCAGTTACGTGAAATCGTCAATAAAAGCCGATGGCCACGATAAGTTAAACTCATCCACCTCTAAATCCCCAAGCGAACGGTGGGAACATAAT
This sequence comes from Eupeodes luniger, assembly GCA_951509635.1. Lineage (NCBI taxonomy): Eukaryota > Metazoa > Arthropoda > Insecta > Diptera > Syrphidae > Eupeodes > Eupeodes luniger. The sequence continues at coordinate 200,185,887 of OX608073.1, read as the reverse complement.
AAATCGCCGCCTATTTATTCGAGATAGAATAAATAATTTAACATTTTTGATAGATACGGGTGCAGATTTATCTGTAATACCATACAATAAAAAACAATTTTCAAATACACTTCCAAATTCAAACATTTTACTGTCATCCGCCAATGGCACAACAATCCATACTTTTGGTATAAAGCTCCTAAAATTAAACATTGGACTCAGACGTGATTTCATACACAGTTTCATTCAAGCTTCAGTCAGTCGTCCCATAATAGGCGCTGACTTTTTAAACAAATTTGGTCTTCTTGTGGATCTTCAAAATAGAAGATTACTAGATCTGAAAACTAATTTGCAATGCAAAGCTGAAATAAGCACATTCAATGTACCAATTCCATTACATTTTACGCTCGAGAACAAATGGGGCCACATTCTTGCAAAATATCCTCCTTTATTTGAACCTCCAAACTATTTTGCTCCAGTTAAGCACTGCATAGTTCACCACATAGTTACAACTGGCCCACTTCCATTCTCTCGTCCTCGTCGACTACATCCTTCACGACACGCAGCTGCAAAGACAGAATTCCAACACATGGTAAACATAGGGCTATGCCGAATCTCTGATTCACCCACTTCTTCACCTCTTCACATGGTAAAAAAGAAGAATAATATTGACTGGAGATGGCTCAACGCCATCACAGTACCCAGTCGATACCCTATTTCACATATACACAATTTTTCAATGAACGCACGAGGTTGCAATATCTTTTCAAAAATAGATATCATAAGAGCATATCATTTGATCCCCGTTGCACACGAAGATATACATAAAACAGTCATTACAACTCCGTTTGGTTTATATGAATTTTGCAGAATGCCTTTTGGCTTACGCAATGCCGCTCAAACATTTCAGCAGCTCATTGCTAAAATTTGCTCAGATCTTGATTTTGTATTTTCATATATTGATGACATTTTAGTCGCAAGTAGAAACGAAGATGAGCACACAAACCATCTCGAACTGCTTTTTAAAAGACTTACAGAATACGGAGTCACAATCAACGCATCAAAATGCATATTTGGAGAAACGAATTTAGAATTCCTTGGCCACGAGATCAGCGCTGATGGCATAACCCCCTCGAAAGAACGCGTAGAAGCCATTCTTAACTTTCCGCAACCTGCTTCCATAAAGCAATTGCAACGCTTTATCGGCATGATAAATTATTATCATAGGTTCGTACCCAAATTAGCAGAAATGTTAGCACCGATGCACGAACACAATGCCAGATTGAATAAAAAGCCCAAAACCAAACCCGCTTCATTCAATTGGCCGGATCATTTGAACGTTGCATTTAAAAATGTTAAACATACGCTCTCCAATGCAACTCTATTAGTACATCCAAAACCGGACGGTAAATATTCCATAGCTACAGATGCTTCAAACATAGCTGTAGGAGCGGTTTTACAACAAAAAACCAATGAGATATGGGAACCACTTTCTTTTTTCTCTAAAAAATTATCTAAGGCGGAAACGAAGTACTCTGCTTTCTCGCAATTAAACATTTTAGATATTTCGTGGAAGGTCAGAATTTCACTATTTTCACTAACCACAAACCGCTCACGCACGCGATAGCATCTAAGATGGAGAGAAGTCCTAGACAAGCTAGACACCTCGAATTCATATCTCAATTTACCACAGATATTCAATACATTAAGGGAACGGAAAACATAGTGGCAGACACCCTTTCACGCTTGCACGAATCCGATATATCAGAAAACGAACAATATTCCTTAGATCTTACAACCATAGCCAAAATGCAAAGCTTAGATCCTGAGCTGGCTACACTTTTAAAAGAAAAAAGGAAAAACCTTTCTAAAGTCATCCTCGAGGAGTTCGTTTTCCCTGATTACAAAATTATATGCGAAACGTCAACAAAAAAGATCCGACCTTATGTACCTCAGCCACTGCGACAACAAATTTTTCACAAGCTACACAATCTTTCACACCCCAGTATACGGGCCAGTAGAAAGTTAGTTTCCGAACGATATTTCTGGCCTGATATGAACAAAAATATAACACTGTGGGCGAAATCATGTGTCGGCTGTCAGAAGTCTAAGGTTCATAGACACACAAAGTCAGGTTTCGGAAGATTCAACATAACTTCAGGCCGCTTTGAACACATCCACCTCGATTTAGTTGGTCCACTCCCTGAATCCAACGGCTATTCCTACATTTTAACAGCTGTAGATAGATTCACAAGATGGCCAGAAGCATATCTTTTAAAAGACAAAACCGCAACCACAGTTGCAAAAACATTCGTTGAAAATTTTGTTTCATGATTTGGAACTCCACTACGGATCACAACAGACCAAGGCAGTCAGTTCGAATCCAAATTATTTAACGAACTTACCAGATTGTTAGGCTCGCAAAGGTTTCGCACCACAGCATACCATCCACAAGCGAACGGAATGGTCGAACGATTTCATCGCCAATTAAAAGCGTCCCTTAAAGCCAGAGGCAACTCTGTCAATTGGAGTACAGAGCTCCCCATAGTGCTCCTTGGGATTCGCACGGCAATCAAAGAAGACCTACAATGCTCTCCTGCGGAAATGGTATATGGTCAAAACCTTCGTTTGCCGGGCGAGATTTTCATAAAAAACAATTTGCAGCAAGTCAGTTCGGATACACTTATAAATCAACTTCGCGAAACAATGAGAAATCTCATATCAACTGACACACGTCATAACAGTGAAAATATTTTTATACCAAAATGTTTAGATAATTGTGACGCAGTTTTCGTAAGAATCGAAAAAATAAAAACTGGTCTCAGCCTTCCTTATGAAGGGAATTTTAAAGTAATACGACGTATGAGGAAATGTTTTGTTATAGATAAAAACGGAAAAAATGCAACAATTTCGATCGACAGACTAAAACCAGCTTTTAGCATATTGTACTCCAGTCTAAATGAATCACAGCTAAATGAAAAATCTTACAGACCCAAATTTAACATATCTTCGGAGGAGCTTATTTGAAGGAGGGTGATGTGGTGGTCCAGAGTGTAAAATAACTTTCGAGTCTTAACTTGTAACACACACTGTACCCACTGAATCGAAAACTTGAGACCTTGAAAAAGGATTATAAACTAATGATCATTAGAAACGCACCGTTTTACTTTGCAATATGTTTGTTGTTTTTCAGTACCTTGTAAGCTTAACATATTTAAGAAAAGAATCATGCGATAGAAAAGAATTTGTACAGTCAATAGTTCAGTTCTAGTTAAAGCGCACAAGGCATCACTCTACCATATTTTTTCATTGCACGAAACTTTACAAAATTAAATTAGATTAAGTTATTGAATTTTAATAAATGATAAATTTAAATAATTAAAACGTCTTTCAAAGTTATTGAGAGAAAATATAATGCGAATAACCAAGACATTATAGGTATACCTACGGGCTACCTGCGCCAGTCAAGTAATCACCCTGATCTTTTCCAAGAACAAAGGTTTTTTACAAATATTTGTTTGTTTAAATCAGTGTTGTAAAATAAAAAAAAAAAGTGAAAGTTAAGCCGAAAATGGGCGAACCATTTAATCCGGAGGCAGCGCTTGCTTCGTTAGAAGAATTGCTAGCCAGGATAGCCACGCACCTAAGTCCAGAATACAGCCAGAGGCTTAGTGAAACTATCCGCAAATTCTTACCTGCCACCATCAACGAACCAAGCAAGGACAATGACGAAATGGAATCAGAGGAAATGGAAAGCGATACTGAATCCCGAAATAGCAGCGTCGAAGAAACGTCAACTGAAGAAGAACCAACCAGTGAAAACACGAGCTCCGAAGAAGACAACTCTGAATCCCCATTACTTGGTCAAAAAAGACGGAAACCATAATCCAAAAAGGACAACGTCAAATGCCCTCAACTGGAAGTCGAAGCACCATTAACAACGACAATAGCACCACCTACACCAAAATCCACCAAACAGCAGCCAAAAAAACAAAGCCAACCACTTAAGGAACCAGCCACAACAACAACAACCGACACTCAGTCACAGCCACCGAAACCTAAAGACAACACCGCCAAATCTTCAGGAATGCCACCAATTTTTGTGTTCTCTGAAAACATCGCTGAAATAAGCAGACACTTCAAAGGAACAAACCTCAGCATGACCTTCAAGAACCGTAACACAAAATCCACCATCATCAACGCTGGAAACAGGGAATCTTTTGACGCCATCAAGAAGTTTTTGCTGACAAGCAAGATACAATTCAACACTTTTACGCCAAAGGATGACAGGAAAAACCTGCTTTTGTTAAAAGGTATCCACCACACTTACGCCGCCATCGAAGTAGAAGAAGAGCTGAGGATAGAGGGACTACCAGTAATTAAAGTCTCACCCTTCAAAGCAAAGAACGCCCAAGGAAAGGTGTACAACCACTTCGTTGTGGAGTTAGCCAAGTCCATCGACGTCAATGAGGTCTGCACAAAGACTCGCATCATGAACCAGAGTGTCCATTGGGAGAAGCTAAAATCCAAAAACATCGTTCAGTGCCATAATTGCCAACGCTTTGGACATGTGGCCACCAACTGTGGGCCGGACTTTGTATGCGTTAAGTGCAAGGATAAGCACGAACCAGGACAGTGCCAGCGCAAAGAAAACACTGGGTTGGACGTATGGTGTGCCAACTGCCAAAAAACTGGACACTCTGCCAGCTTTAAAGGCTGCCTAACACTAAAGGCTCGCTTGACAGAAAGAAACAGGCTATTGTCGGAGAAGCGTTCTCACCAAGATTTTGCTGCTAAGTCAGCTTGCTTGGTTACTCGTCCAACAGTCAGCTACGCATCTATGGCCAGGAGTGGCTCTACTCCTAATTCAGCACCAGCAAGCAGACCTCAGCAATAATCCAGGACCCCAGCCATGAACATCACTGCTAAAACAACACAAGCCAAGCAAGCCGGACCTACTTCAGCACCGATGAACCTCAACAGCGAAGTACAACGAATCTTCGGATCGAACCTGATGTCCGTCATGGTGAAAGCCCGAAGTGCCGTACCAAATAACTACAGCCAACTGAGCGAGGGAGAAAAGTCCGTGACACTGGCCACCTTCATCTTCCAGTTATGCAATTAAAAAAGCTCCGCATCCTGACGTATAATGTGAATTCATTATACAGCCTGGTAAAGAGGACGTCATTCTACCTTTTCATGAAGAGCAACAACCCGGACATCGCCCTTATCAGTGAGACCAACGTCAAAAAGCGAAACAACATCGACATCATCGGTTTCAAGGTTTACCGACAGGATATGGATGAGATAGGTAGAGGCACAGCCATTTACGTGAGGGCGAGTATCGCGCCAAACACCATCGAAACCAAAATTACAGGCCTCCAGACCAGTGAAGCTACTGCAGTTACCATTAAACTCGGTAGCAATGAGACCCTTACCATCGTCAGTGTTTACTTCAAATGCAATTCCAGCATGAGAAGTATTCATAATGATCTTCACGTCCTCAACGGCATCCTGGAGAAAAGCACATACGGACTCATTGGCGGCGACTTTAATGCAAGGTATCACCTGTGGCTAGATACCTCCATTTCACCCGAAGGCAAATCGATCAAGGACTGGCTGGATAACAATAGTCAACAGCATTCACTAGTGGTTATCTCACAGCCAAAACCAACCTTCCCCAGAACTCCATCAACGCTTGATTTTTTTTTGTGCATCTAGCCTTGTTCATTTACTTCCAGAGATCTGCAATTACATCTGCACAATAGTACCCAGTGACTCGGACCACGAAGCTGTTCAGCTTAGCATCAGACTCCAGCAACCCATCCTTTTAGCAAGGGAGCCAGCTGAACACCATATCAACTACAAAAAATTGGACACCAGCCGACTCCACAGAGACGTCGAAAGCAGCTTAACGCCCCCACCCGAAAATAGGAACTTATCCAACAGTGAGATTGACACGGCCATCGACAATCTCGAACTGGCCATTAGTAACGCAGTGGACAACCAAAAACAGCCGATAAAACCCAGGGACAGATACCAGAATCTTCCGGAGTATGTGCAAAAGCTGTACGCACATAGGCAGCGCCTAAGGAAACGTCTCCAAAGAATACACCAGCGAGAGTTGAATACAGTTAACAACAACTGCCAGACCGTCTGGAGCGAGTTACAGTGCGTCAACGTTATGCTGAAAAATTCGATCCAGCTACACAACAACAACCAGTTCGAAAAGAGACTGCGCACCATCAAACCTGGACCAGATCACCGTCGCTCTAAACATGCATAGGGTCACTGTCGGATGCCTTTTGGATGTCGAAAAAGCATTCGACACCGTATGGATTGAAGGCCTAATCCATAAACTTCACTTACTAGATTTTCCTATAAATCTAATTAAAATAATTTTTTCTTTTCTTTCTTCCAGGAACTTCTATGTCCAAGTGGAGAAATATAAGTCGTCAATGAAGAGCATCAGAGCTGGAGTAGCCCAAGGATCGAAGCTTGGACCGTTCCTGCACAACATCATGACCTCTGACCAGCCAATCCCAGTCAATTGCGAAAACCTGCTCTTTGCCGATGACTCATTGACCTACATGTCATCGACGTCACCAGTGATAGCAGTGAAGAAAGTAGAAGTCCACATCCATAGGCTGTTTGAGTTCTACCAAAAGTGGGATATTAAAATCAACACATCCAAATCGGAACTCATCTGCTTCAGAAGACCAGCAACCAACCGTGGAGGCAGCCAGCAAGCAAATAAATGCTGGAACTTAGCCCTCAAACTCCCAAATGGTTAATCACTGAGGACAAAACGAAGCGTGAAGTACCTGGGTATCCACTTTCAGGAGTTGTTGAAATTTAACCCCCACTCGCGGAATGTTCTCAAAAAAGCCAGCTTTGCCTTCCATCGGCTCTATCCGCTGATGAAGAGAAAAACCGGACTAAGCCAGCAGACAAAGATCCTGATCTACAAAACTCTTTTGAGACCAGTCATCGGCTACAGCTTCCCTGTATGGTACACCATATCCAAAACAGCCATGAGACAACTCAAAGTATTTGAAAGAAAAATGTTAAGGATCTGCACCGGACTCTTCTTCGACCAAAGACGCAAGAAGTATTGTAAGAACGAGCATCTCTACTCCGAAGCAAAAATAATGCAACTGGACAAATAACTTCTACTCTCGGCAAAGAAGCTAGTTGGAAACACAGCCAACCACCCGAACCAACTCATAAGAAGGATGACGACCCAACAGCGACTACCTCAGCCAAGGTATCTGAGCGTAATGGACACCCTAGATGAAGTAGTAATACCAATCGACAACGAGGAAGCTATTGCATTCTACGCTGACCAAGGGTCAGCCCACCATCGTGGCTAGGGCCACACACCTTCAACACCACACTACTGGACAACCGGGACGGAACACCCCGTGTACACCCAAGTCAGCCGACTTCTAATTTAAGATTACAAATGCAATGTAAACAACAAAATGTATAAGGTTAGGCCCCCTAAGTGCCAAATAGTTTATAAGTCAAATTGTATAAAAAAAAGGAAGGAAAAAGGCTTCTCAATCTAAGCGGTTGAGCGAGCGATCGACTGGTAGGTATCGGGATGGCTCGTCTGGTGCGTCGTTGGATTTGTTTGGTCGTGCGTAGGTGTACGTTTTCTATATTTTTTTGGGTTGTGCGATCGGTGTTTGTGTGTGGCTTCTTCTTTTTATGTTTAAGTTATTTAATTTACTTCATTCGTCGTCGACTTTCGAACGATTTGGATGTTCATTTATGTATATGATTGAGCAATACATTTTTCTTTGTTAATTTTACAGTCAGTGGTCCTTTTTTTCAGCGATTTTATTTGTCAACGTTTTTTTTTAATAGCAATGGGTGATAAGAGATTATCTGGGGTTTCTTGTTCCGTTTGTATGAAAACGAAAAGAGATTACCCTAATTTGAAAATTTTTAAGTGCCCTTCTAGGGAAAAAAATGAAATTTTGAATAATTTGTGGAGGCAGGCATGTGGATTCAGAAATGAAGGCAAATACTTTGTATGTGGAGACCATTTTTGTCCCGAGTTTGTGGGAAGAAAATATCTTAAGAAGAATGCTGTTCCTTCTTTAAATTTAAATTCTGATTTGGGTTCAGACTTAAATTTAGAAGATCTTAATAAGTCTCCTCCAACTAAACGAAGAAGAACTTCGAGCAGTTGTAGCATTTCATGTGTAAGGTGCGATCAATTATCACAGATATGCAAAAGAGGAGAAAAAAAATGCAATTTAAAAAAAAAATATTAAGTTTAAAAATTCAAATAAAAACTTAAAAATAAAGCATTATTCAAAAAAGAGAGCGCATACTGCTTTAAAAGATTCAAAAAAAGGGAGATTACCTCTATCGTCTCAAATCCAAGGGCTACATATTTCCGACCATTCAAAAACATTTTGCGATATGTTGATGGGGTTGTCGAAATCTGCAAAATATAACAACAAAGAAAAAGAAATTTCCCAAAATATATTTTATAGATCGCAAAGCGCCTATAATTTTTTGAGGGATGGGCTGGGCTTCAGGCTTCCCCACATATCCTCTTTATACAGATGGGCTCCTGTTAAAGGAATTCAACCAGGATATGTAAACAATGCCCATTTGTATCTAAAATCAAAGTTTGCTTTATTAAACGAGCGAGAACGTTGTGTTGTGTTGATATTTGATGAGATTAGGATTCGTCAAAACCTTACATATACCTATATATTTTAAATGATTTAATAGATGGTTTCGAAGACCTAGGAGCAAAAAGAAACAGAATTTTTGTCAATGAAATATTTTTTTTCATGGTAAATGGTTTGTTTGATAGTTGGAAAAGTGTTTTAATCTATTTTATGTCAGCAAACGGTGTAAATGGGGCTAACCTAAGCGAAATTATAAGAAATAATTTGAAAATCTATCAAGATCTTGGTCTTAAGGTTTGCGCTGTAGTCTGCGATCAAGGCTTAGTAATAATAAGCTTATCAAATATTAAGTGTTTCTGAAGAAAAACCATTTACAATTTTTGATGATGAAAAAATATTTTGTTTTTATGATTTTCCTCACTTATTAAAATCAATTCGTAATGTTCTACTGAAATCAGATTTACAAACTCCAGATGGTAAGGTTTCTTTTAATGTTTTCAGAGAAATATACAATTTAGAAATTGACAACGTGGCTAAGACATGTTTGAAATTTAGAAGTTCTCATATACATGTGGGATCTTTTCTCCAAAAATAAAAGATTTAACGCAAATTAATAGATTTAAGTTTTATTAATATTAAATTATTAATAACACCGTTTAAAAGAATAATCCACGGACCACGGTACTACTTCCACGGTGGTTGGTACAAGACTGACTGCTCGTGTACTCGCCAGTAGCATCGCCTTATCACATAGCACCCATACTACACTCGGTCATCCAATTCCAAATCTGCCTCAGATTGGTTGTTATCGCTCGAAAAAAAATCATCGTCATCTTCTGCCTCGTTTTCGTCGTCTGTCCACGGTTTCATTTTGTCGGCACTTGTGTTAGTTGATTTTGGCCCGTCATGTTCACCTTCCTTCTGCACGTCGTATCTATCAAATCCTTTGCTTGCTGTGATGCGGTACGGCCCAAAAAATTTCGGTTTGATTTTGAGGCCAGTACCAAACTGCACTTTTTCGATGGCCACCAGATCACCCACAGAATACGTCTTTGCTTGTTTACGTCTCTTATTAAACTGCTTTGGATTCTCGGCTTGAATGCTAGCTATCACTTGTTTTGCCTGGTTTCTTTGCTCAAGCCTCGCCTCGTCATATTGTCTCTGGAATTCATCATCAATTATTTTCATTAACATTACATCGTTACCTGTCTTCATCTCAGTTCCAATCATTAATTGAAATGGTGTCGTTTTGATCGATCGGTGATATGTTGAGTTAAGAATTCTCTGTAGACTCTTCGTGTGCTGATACCACTTTTCAGGATCATCCATGGAGAATTTAGTCAAGGATGAAATGACAGTTGAATGCAGTCGCTCAACTTGACCGTTTCCACGGGGCACACCAACCTTAATAGCATGGATCTTGACATCGTGATCCTTGCAATAATTTTGGAAATTGTTTGAGACAAAAGCTCCACCTCTATCAGTGACAATGTGGTGCGGATACCCAAACGTTTCAGCTATGACCTCCATCTTCTGCACCACTTCTTCGGAGCCAAGACTTTTTGTTGGAAAAAGCCAGCAAAATTTTGTGAATCCATCGCTGAATGCCAAAATGTAGCGATAACCCTTCTTGGTGTCGGTCATCGGTCCTAGGTGGTCAACAGGAAATGTCGAAAGCGGCATCTCTCCTTTAGGGATTGGGTGCAGCAAACCTTCTGCTTTTCCTCGCTTCCTGTCTGCTAAGATGCATTTGACGCAACTGGAAACACAACGATCTATGCGCCGATCAAGACCAGGAATGAAGAAATCTTTCTCCAAAATTACTTTCACCTTCTGCGCATGAAAATGACCTTTTTCATGAGCTTTTCGTATAATTGAGGATCTCATGGATTCTGGAACGACAAAAAGAATGGAATTATTAATATTCTTACAAAGTAAACCATGATAAACCACAAAATCTTTATATGGACCCTCTTTAAGCGCTTCGAGAATCGCATTTAAACCTTCATCTTGCTTTTGAGCATCGGATAATTTTTTCATGAAGTCGTTATCCTATATAAGACACATAACCGCTGGGTTACGGCTGAGCGCATCGACGTGTCTCATACTGGTTCCTGCTCGGTGTTCCACCCAAAAATCGTATTCCTCAAGAAGAAGCGCCCATCTGGCCACCCTCGTTGCAAGATCCTTCTTCTTCATCGTACTCTCGAAGGCCTTGCAATCAGTCACGACCTTAAAGCGTTGGCTTGGATCACCGCCAACACTTCCAACTCGTAACTGGTGTACTTTTTTTCGGGATCTGTAGTAGCTTTGCTCATATAATAGACTGGATGTAGCTCGTTGTCTTCGTCGCTTCGTTGTAGCAGCACCGCACCGTAACCTTCCATACTAGCATCAGTATGTAATTCGGTGGTGATGCCATACTGAAATATCTTCAAAACTGGTTTTGTTGAAAGCGCGTTCTTTAAATCTCGTATGGCTGCTTTTGCGGAGTCGTCTAGAAAAAGTTTTCCACCCTCTTTAACCAGCTCTGTCATCGGCTTTGCTCGCAACGCAAAGTTGGGAATATACTTGCGAAAATATCCAGCCAACCCCAAAAAGCTTTGCAGTTGTTTTGCGGTTGTCGGCTCTGGAAAATTGGTAACTGCCTTTATCTTTGCACTTGCTGGTGTCACTGTGCCCTTGCAAATTCAATGTCCAAGGTACTCAATATCTTGCTGCAGAATCTGGCACTTTTTCCACTTAATCCGCAGTCCATTTTCTGCTGCCACACCAAGCACCATCTTTAATCGTTCCAAAGCTTCTTCGACTGTCCCAGCCAAAATGATGATATCATCGACAAAAATGCGTAAGATTCCCAACCTAAGTAGTTCTCGAAAAATATATGTAATATACTTTTGGAATACGCTCGGCGAATTGCACAGGCCAAAAGGTACCTTCAAAAATTCATATTGGCCGCTTTGAGTGACAAAAGCTGTGAATTTCATGCTATTTTCGTCTACCGAAACATGAAAAAAACCATTTTCAAGGTCCAGTGTCGTGAAAAACATCGAAGCCTGCAAACAATCTATCTCATCTTCGACCACTGGGAGTGGGAATCTTACCTTGTGAATTTTTTCATTAACTGCTCTATAGTCCACACATAATCTGCTGGTTTCGTCTTTTTTTTCACCAATAAGACTTGGCTTGCGTAATCAGACACACTCTCTCGAATAACTCCCTCTCGGATCCATTGTTCAATTTGTTGATCTATGATGTCTCTTTCTTTCGGTGGAAATCTTCTGGGCAGACGGTAAACGGGTTCTTCGTTAATGGGTACAATCTTCATCGTAATGGGAGACTTCTTCGGCTTAGCAGGAGTATAGTTGGCAATCATATCCTTTACAGCACTTCGGACTTCTTTGCTCTGTAAATGTGATAAATCGGGAAAGTTATCGTCACAAAATAAACCATCGTCTTTTGCAGCAAAAAAACAATTGATGTCATCGGTGGGTTCAACAGGTTGCTGTGTGGCCTTGTCATCAGGTTTGGAAATACTAAACGTGCCACGTTCGATCTTCAGAACAGCTTTGCTTAAAAGAGTCATACCGATAATGACATCTGGTTTAACAAGGTTGCTATCCACAATGTAAAACTCCACATCTTCGAAATTTGTGCCATCGATACAGACATCAGCTCGGCAGATCCCCTTTGTTGCCACGTTTGCTCCAATTCCTGCTAATGAACAAGATAAATCATTTGAATAGTAAGTAGGACGAATGTCTTGCACGTGGTTTCTTTTTATGATGCAAACATCACTACCAGTGTCAATTAAACCGCTAACTACAAACCCGTTTACCGCTACCTGTCGGACCATATCTGGTTTTTGCAACACATTTACCGTGCTTTTCTTTTTAGTGGGACAATCAGGCCGCTTATGTCCATAATTGTTGCACCCAAAACACTTAGGACCTTTTTCCTTTTCTGGACACGTATGGAACTCATGTTCTTGAGAGCCACAATTGAAACAATATCGCCCACGTGAGCCAGTGCCCTTTGTTGCATTTTTTGAATTAGGTGGATGATTATTATCGCGACTTTTCGACGAAGTATCGCCTTCGTTTTTTATTTGTTCATACGTTAAGAGTTTTTCTTTGAACTCTGTGACTGTTCGCGCACCGTATAAAATTAATTTGTTAACAGCAGCGTCTTTAATGCCATCAATAACATAACGAAAAACGGAAATATCATCTACGCTGGCTTGACTAGCAATATCAAGCATTCTATACAAAAATTCGCGACACGATTCATTGGCGCTCTTCTTTGTTTCACGCAGTTTTTTATGCACGTCACAGCTAGATATCTTTCTTTTAAATTCGTCCGTAAGAGCACCTATTAGCTGCTGATATGTTACCGGTTTAGCTTCATATTCAACGTAAAGCTTTGCAGCACCAACCAAAGATTTCTTACAAAAAACGAACCGTTGTAGAGAGTTCCAATTAAACGCGTTTGCATAACCTTCGAATTCATCTAGCCATTTGCTTACATTCGATGCCTCGTCTCCAGAAAATTTCCGAACCAAACCATCGACATCTGACATATTAAATCGCACATTTTGACTCGGTTGATTGTCCAATTCGGTTTCTGAATCTTCTCGGATATTTTCATGATTAAAGGAGTCACTGCTCCTCTGCAAAGTTCGTCTTCGTCTTGCACTCATATTATTTTTTTTGTAGGAGCGACTTCTTTGATTGAAAATAGAACTACGAATGCGTGATGGACTTTAAAATGAGAAACGTTATTGCCCAAAAAAATAAAATCACTCACTGGTTACTGTTCTTATCATTCGTTCTCGTTTCTTGTTCTCCCGTTTAAACCGTAAGCCACCGCAACACAATTAGTGTTTTTTTAATTGATTTAGTTTCAGTTTCACATATAATTATTATGAGTCGTTATGTAGACCATACAAAAATTTGAGCCAACGTGTTGCACATTTCTTTGTATGTGCAGAGTGGAGAGCAAATAAATAATTTAATTAAATATTATTTTTAGAGGGATCCCGGTTGAGCCCCCATTTGTGGGATCTTTTCTCCAAAAATAAAAGATTTAACGCAAATTAATAGATTTAAGTTTTATTAATATTAAATTATTAATAACACCGTTTAAAAGAATAATCCACGGACCACGGTACTACGTCCACGGTGGTTGGTACAAGACTGACTGCTCGTGTACTCGCCAGTAGCATCTCCTTATCACATAGCACCCATAGAAAAAATGCATGTTCGTCTTGCAACGCAAATATTTAGCAGGACAACTGCGGCATCTATTCAAACTGCTTTTGAACTTAATTGCTTAAATGAAAGCTCGAGGGAAGCTATAGCAACAAAAGAGTTCACACTTAAAGTAAATAATGCATTTTACTGCATGGATAGTGGTTCACATTATGACAAAAATATTTTAAAGCGCGGAGTTCAGCTACGGAATCCAGCTTATAGTGAGTTGAAACAATTTTTGTCTTACTTAAAAATAATACAAAAATCAGATAACCTTCCGAGAAACTTTTGTTTAAAAGGTATGGAGCAGACGCTAAACGGAGTTTTATTACTTAGTCAAGATATAAGTAATGGCCTATATAAAAACGTGGATTATTTACTCACAAAGAGAATTCACCAAGACGTATTAGAAAATTTATTTTCTATTATTCGCTTCAAAGGTGGGAATAACAAAAATCCATCTGTTAACGAGTTCAATGTTCTGATATCAAAAATTCTTTCATCAAATCTTATTACTTTTTCTCCTTACAGTAATTGTGATGATGATGTAGAATTTTTAAGGCTAGACGCACCCCAAACTCAAAAATGTCTTCACTGTCTAGGCATCGTAAAGAAATAGTATGCGATGAGACTCTGTATGAAAAAGTCATAAGTGATATGGAAATCGGAACTGAAATAACATTAGAAACATCTGCAATGCGATATTTTAATGGATATCTTGCTTTTAAAATGCTTTTGAGGATAAAATGTTCAAGTTTTTCGAAATTATTTTTAAAAGAAGCTGATGAAAAAATAACATGTCCTTCGGAATTTTTCATCTTTGCCAAAAATTACTCTCAAAACAGTGACTTTGGAAGTCTGAAGGCACCAACTCAGGAATTTTTTAATGTTTGTAAACTTCACTTTAAAGTTTTTAATAGTTTTTAGAGAACGCCCACAAGAAAGACATATAAGAGAGACAATGGAGTTGGAATGCATAAGAATAACCAACATCAGAGATTCAGACTGGTTTGATGAAAAAAATCCTTGCTATGGGCATCGTAAAGACCTTCTATACTTTTCCCTCCTCGTTTTATTGCGGGAACATTGTTCGTGGAAGATACAAAAAAGTATAACATCAAAAAATCAAAAAAATTAAATATTATCAGGAAAAAAAGTAAAAAACAATCCTAGTGAGAGAAAAATTAAAAAAAAAAAAATTATCAGGAAAAAAAAGTAAAAAAACAATCCGAGTGAGAGGCACGGGGACCTCACTTAAATCAAGTACCCCAAGAATGAGAGGCACGGGGACCTCACTTAAATAAATTTTGAAAAAAAAAACATTTTTTCTTCCGATTTTCTTTTTTAAATTCACATTTTATTTAATGAATATGTTACTAATGATAAATTGTGAAGAAGTTTTTTTTGATGATGATAAAACAAATGTAAAAACCAATGAGATTCGTTTCTTTAATTATTTATTTGATGTGTATTTTTATTTACATGTGTATCTACACCTGTACACCTGTATTTATTTTTTAATACACGGATCAAATCGAAGACTCTACTGAAAATTTAATTTTCAAGGACAACGTTCCTATTTTGAAAACATTAAATTTTGCTAAGAACTATGTACATGAAATGTATTTTGTGACCACTCTTATGTCTCATGCCATAATTAGTTTCTTCAATAATTTGTTCTAAAGATTTTATATGTTACCCCAGTTTCATGAGCTAATTTTTTTTTAAAGAAAAACCTTGCTTTTAAAGAACAACCTTGCTTTACACAGGTTGGCCTTGGCACATACAAAAATTACACCCAGGAAATACAAACAAAATTCACACACATCTTTAAGAAAGATCAACATAAAATACACAAAAGACAAAAAAAACAATAAGGCACAAGAAGTAAAAAAAGAAAATACAACAAGTTAGTATACAATGCAATAAAATGTCTGAGTATGATTCATGCTAGTTCGATCAAACTGGGACGTAGCGGTACGTCCCAGTCGATTGAAAAATGGTCATTTTTTTCCTCTGCGTGCGATATTTATGGAAGTATAGTATCTGTAATAGAACGTTATCGATTATCGAAGTATTGTTGGATGCATACAAAGTTAAATAATTTTGTGTATAAATAGGAATAATAAAAATATATTAAAACACTTCAAACTCTGAAGCCAACAAAGTCGATTCTTTTATTTAGCAACTCGCTGAAGGTTCGATTAAGTTAAATTCAGTAGTTCAGACGCTACAGAGCTATCCGCTTTTGGGCTAAGGTATACTTGGCTACTCGCCGGACCAAGTCTGCTCTACGGAAACAATCAATCAGGGGTACAAATACAAACGTTACAATATGGGTCATAGCGTGCAGGTTTTCTTATTGCACACTGTGTAAGAGTTAAGTGCCTGCTTACAGGAGATGAAATTTTTAATAGAATGGAAAAGGAGGGATGAATCTATATGGAGTCGAATCGTTCTTCCGCAGGCACTTTGTTTTTTTTTTTAAGTTAATGACTGTTGTAACGGCTACTTTTAATGTATGTCTAGTCTGGTGCAGATTGCAGATTGTTTCAATTGTTTTTTCGCTTTGTTGGTTAATTAACATTAAATAAATAGCTATCAATTTTTAATAAAAGTGACGTATTTTGTGATAAGACAAGACCGGAATGTGACTGACTCAGTTAATTTTAGACAAGCTTCAATTACATGGAATTTTAATAAACTGTCGAAGCCAAAGTTATGGTAATGGTTCGAATATGAAAGGAAAAGAAGTGGGGGTTCAGAATCGAATTCAAACCCTGGAACCAAGAGCATTTTTCCTTCCATGTTGCTCGCAATCCTTAAATTTAGTGGTTAATGATGCTCGGTGCTCATTATAAGCAGTTAAATTTTTCGATACAATTCAATGTTTGTATTACTTTTTTTTACAAGTTCCACAACGAGGTGGGATATTTATAAGAAAAAAGTTCCAAGTCTTACTTTGAAACCCCTTTCTGAGACTAGATAGGAGAGCAGGTTAGATGCATTGAGGCATTCAAAAACAAGTTTAGAAGAAATATATAAAGCCCTTATAGAAATAGGAAATCTAGAGGCAAAAAACATTGCAGAATCGTTAGGAAAAAAAAACTTTTGATTTTACATTTATTTGTTGCCTGCTAATTTGGTTTGATATTTTAGAAAATATAAATAAAACTAGTAAATATTTGCAAAGTCCGTCCGTTAATCTGTCAACTGGAATACAAGTTTTAGAAAATACAAAAAACAGTTTGATTTTAATGCGTTCCGATGAAAAATATAATGAGTAGGTATGTTCAACTAACTGAGCGTATTGCTAGTTCCCTAGGAACACCAAATATGTTTCCTGAAGCTTCATCATTGCGATCTCAACGGAGAAAAAGGCTTTGTGCTGATGAATGTCCTGAAACTATATTAGACCCGAAGCAAAAATTTAAAGTAGATTTTTTTTTTCAAAATACTTGATCAAGCCATTTAATCATTTACAGAAAGGTTTAAACAGCTTAATACGTATAGTATCAATTTTTCATTTATAAGTAACATAAGCGAATTTGCAGAATGTTTTAACATTAGGTAGTTTTAAAGATTTAGATTTAGAAGAATTGTTTCAAGAGTTAACCATAATATCGCCGCTTGTTACACCAAAAAGCTCAAGTTTAGATGTGTTAAATTTTATTTTTAAATCAAACCTTGAAGATTTTGTTCCGAAATTAGGAATTGCTCTCCAAATCTTAAATACAATCCCGGTCACGGTAGCTTCACGAGAACGTAGTTTTTCTAAACTTAAAATTATTAAAAATTATCTTAGGACAACCATGACTTAAGAGAGTTTGGTAGGCTTATCTATAATGTCAATTGAAAAGGAATTATTGAATTCTTTAGACTTTGATCATCTCATTTCTGAATTTGCAAAATGTAAGGCCAGAAAAGTAAGTTTCCAAGTTTAAACGTTTCCCCTATGCTCATTTCTTCGCTGCGTTTTAGTTTATAGTTTAGACCTACTGGGGATACCTCAATAAAAAAACGCATTGAAAGTCTACCTCCTGGGTAATGTGGGAAAGAAATATGCTTGTGTATCAGTTTATGTGTGAAAATATAAAAAAGGGGCGCTTTCTATAAATCTTGCACAGGGCGCAGGTTTTACTGGGGCCGGTCCTGATCTTAATATATAAAAATCCAGTGTCATATGTATGTTCCCAGTGAACTCTTCACCAAGTCAACCGATTTCGATAAAAGTTGGCGTTTTATGTGTAATTTGGTCTAACTTGAGATATAGGATAGTTTATATTTCGATTAATGGTCTTAATAATTTATAATCTACACCAATATTATAAAGAGGAAAGATTTGTATTTTTGTATGTAACGAATAAACTCAAAAAGTACTGCACCGATTTTAATAATTCTTTTTTCATTAGAAAGCTACATTATCACTGAGTAACATAGGGTATATTTAGTACTAGATTACTATAGAAAACTTTAGAAATTCCTATTAAAACCAACCGAAGGTGTAAAAAAATTAGCCATAAAATGTCTTTCATCGCATATTCTGCGAAGAGTATTAATTATAGGACAAACAAATGTTTTCTAATTTAGTGACTCATGGTCGTTTTAATTAGCATGCCTATAACTTAAATATGTGTACTTATTTATGTCTACCCGTGCGAAGCCGGGACGGGCCGCTAGTAGTTGATATAAATTAAGAAATAAAACAATTGAAAGTTTTTTTACAAACGAATCTACGTTGCAGATAGAAAAAGTAGAGTGCAACATCTACCATCCAATACAAAATATTTTTTTTTTTTTTTCAGATAAATCCAATTGGCTTAGCTTAATAACGTGGACTATAGTCTCAAGATCGGTTTGGTTTTTAATCAGTGCAAAAGAAAGAACACGGATGCATGCTATAAATCAAGACGTTACCGAGCCTTCCACAACATCAGCTGGATTGTATGGTGCGAGTGCAGACATGGAACCTTATACATGTTTCCATCCCAATCATTCAAGAAAGGTAGGATATAATTATGTATATTCAAACACCACCACAGACGTATTGGGTCAAAGACGTTATTAAATTATAAAACTTAAAGGCTGTCATAACCCATAACCAGAAACTGACGTACTGAGAAATTCTTGTCATGGTATGAAAATATTATCAATTTACACAGATATCAAGGCCATAAAATAAGGTCATGGGAGCTATCGTCAAGTAGAAAGAACACATATATTATAACAAAGTATTTTTAGAGAAAGACAACAGGACGGTTGTAGAACTGAAGGTTTGAATAGCTTTTAAGCAGGGCCGTCTTTACCCTTTTGGGGGCCCTGGGCACTTTTCGAAAATGGGGCCCCTGTATGATTATATAAAAATGTTATGTTGTGTAATAGAGGTAAACAGAAAAAATCACATAACTTTGAATTGATGTTTATTCTTTTAATTTTTTAAATAAATAATTTTTTTAATTCCTTTAAAAAAATAAATAGTTATTGCAGCATTTAATAATAATAATTTAATAATTATTTAATAAACAATGTAAAAATAAAAACAAAAAATAAATATGTCATATAAAATTCAAAAATAAACAAAATTTAAATAACAGACAATTAAATAAGTTATTGAGAATGTAATTTAAAGAACAATATAGTGACACAGACTATATTTTTACAGGTAAAAGAAAGGAGTAGTTTTTGAAGGGGTCTTTTTCTTGATTTGAGGTTAGTAAAATCATTGATCACATATTCAAAATCGATGCCTCTGAGGATGTCGCTTTCGATTGACATCAGCGACAAACATGTCAATCTTTCTTGAGTCATTGTAGTTCTGAGTTCGTTTTTTGTTCTTTTTAACTTAGAGAAGGAACGTTCCCCACTGCAATTGGTCACCATCATACTTAAGAAAATTCTTAGTGCAATTTCAACATTTGGAAATTCATCTTCAATTTTATTAGTTTTTAAAAAATTATAAAGCTCTAGAATGTTGTCAGTTTTTTCATTTTCGTGTCGACTAATTTTCAAGTAGTCTTTTAAATTCAGGTATTCAGCATGTAGTTCATCTCCGTTCACATCTTCGGTGTAAAATTTAGCAAAAGATTTGCAGTTCTCTATTAAGTCTTCTGAGTTCAGATTTTTTAATCGAAAAAAAAAGTCAAAACGTTGGCCAATCTTCGTATACGAACCTAGTCGCTGTTTCAAATGAACGCTTAGTGTGTCGACAATGGGAAGAAAGGTTTCAATTTTAAATCTTTCTTTCCCAGTCAGAATTACTGAGGGTCCAGAGCCGTCAAAAAAAAGTCTGGCGTGAGCTTCTACACCTCATCCTTTCAGAAAGGTCCTTATATTCGGAATCCGGTTTTTTTTTGTCTGGCTGATGAATCAAAGTTATCAAAATTGTCCCTGAGCCCAATTATAAATTTATCTATTGCACTCAGCAAATTTATTGCAACATCCAGGGTAATGTTTTTTTTTTGAAGTAAAGTACTTGTTTTATTAATTCTTTGCAATACAGAGTTCCAAAGTTCTGTAAGTATAATAAATTCAAGCTAGGACATTTTTTTGCAAAGACTAAATGCTTCCTCTCTGGCCTTTCGTGCCTGTTAAATCGTTCGCGATAGACATCAAAGCTTCTTCAATTTCTTGAAGTGCATCAGCTCGCGCCGACCATCTTGTTTGAGAAAGACTTTTTAAAACTTTTTTTGGACTTAAATGAGCAGTCAACACACTCCATCGATGAGAAGATACCGAAAAAAAGTTATTCAATTTTTGAATAATGTCGAAGAATTTGGTTGGTTCTAAAACACACCCAGCGGCATGCACTCCTACCAAGTTTAATGAGTGCCCTGCACATAGTACAAAAGTGGCAAATTCACATTTTTCTTTTATTCTTGCCTGCAGACCAGAAAACCTTCCTGACATATTTGCCGCGTTGTCGTAGATTTGGCATCTGCAATCTGTTATCGAAACGTCATGATCCTCCAAAACCTACAGTATGGTTTCCGCTAAATAATCAGATCTATGTTTGTTAATTGGAATAAAGTCCAAAAACCTTTCAACAGGCTCATGATCTTTTACGTAACGAATAATAAACGTTATTTGATCAACATGAGACAAATCGGGTGTACTATCAACGCTTACTAATGACCTATAGAACAAATAGTGAGAAGTGTAATCTTTCATCTATCTCATTGAATGGCCAAAAACAAAAACTCTTTACCTCTTTACCTTGAAATCTTAAAAAATTGAGTGCCGTTCATCCGACGGATAGTTAAATCGCCTATGTATGAGTTACTGCGTTGATGCAAACTTGTATGCGCGTTGCAAATATAGAAACACCATTATCTTTATTTTTTCATACAGATACAGTGATACTGAAAATGTGTGTGTTTTTTTTTGTTTCTGTCAGAAAGCAAACTGCATTGCATTGTTAGTTATTCATATTTCTGTTTTAATTTTAATATAATTTCGCAGGGAATGTGATTTAAATTGTTCAGCAAAGGTTGTTGTTCAGCAAGGAAAGTACGAATTCTGATCATTCTGTATGCATCTAAAATTGTATCGAAATATTTTTTTTTTCTTGAAAATAGACCAATAGAGGTTAAGTGATGTTTCAGCAATTTGGGGGCCCCTGGTGATTGCGGGGCCTTGGGCCTGGGCCCAGTGGTAAAGAGAAGTCTGCTTTTAAGTTATGAATCTTAACTAGGAAATTAAAGTTTTCAGCGTTTTCATTGTCCTTCAACTCATGTATTTGAATTCTAAAAAATGGCAGTAAACACATCTTTTAGTATACAATAACAAAAAAAATGTTCGTTTTTCATAGGTTAACTAAAACTCGAATATGTATAATCAAACTGTATAGTATATGTATATGTCAGGCACGAAGCGTGACTTTTTTGGAAGCGGAAGCACTTAACGTTGAACTTAAAATTAAGCTCTACTGGGATAGAACAATAATCACGGATCAACTCATCCCAGCAAACAGACCCGACATCATTCTGTTTAACAAAAGAGATAAAAGAATAGATATCTTCGATGTAGCGGTTACCCTCAATCGAAACCTACGAACAACTTTCTCAACAAAGATTTCTAAATACGCTGCTCTAGCCATCGAGCTCAAGGCCATGTACAATATGGAGAAGGTAGAAGTGACCCCAATAATAATTTCCACAACCGGGGTTGTCCCCAAAAATCTCTGTAGGAACCTCAGGCAACACAACATGGAATGGCTACTAGGACAGGTCCAAAAATCGGTTCTATTGGACACATGCAACATAGTCAGAAAGTTCCTTCATCTGTAACAACATTATAAAATATGCAACAAACAATATATATCAGTCGATTATGGGTTGGAGGAAACATTCCCCCCCTCATCTTCACATCAGAACAACGCGCAAGGGCTAGAACATGGTCTACGCTCCAACAGAGCCTAATCCCTTTGGCATAGCCCGGGATAGGTGATTTCCAACTCCATAGGAGTTGAGAAGTTTTTACCTAAGTCGATAATAATAATAATAATAATAATAATAATAATAATAATAATAATAATAATAATAATAATAATAATAATAATAACAATAATAATAATAATAATAATAATAATAATAATAATAATAATAATAATAATAATAATAATAATAATAATAATAATAATAATAATGATAATAATAATAATAATAATAATGATAATAATAATAATATCCCCACCGCGTCGGGATCGCATACTAACTCCCGCGCACGTAGCTTGGTACCTGGACTACGTGTGATAAATGAGCCACAGAACACACCCAATAGCACCAACACGCAGCCTATACGTGAACAGCATGCACACTCCGATGCGGCTCTCACAAAAGCTGGCAGAACCCGACAGCGCAGAAAATGGACAAACGAAATTAACGAAAACCTTCTACGCGCATACTATATAGTAACTGATCGAGAAAGAAACCTCACAGGATATCGTACACAGCTTCGTACAATATTTGTATCACAACACCCTCAATACGACGTATCAGAACAACGTCTATCAGACCAAATTCGAGCAATCCACAGGAATAACCTTATTCCGGAGATCAGACGAAATATCATCAAAGAATCAACACTGACAACACCAAGCAGGAGCTCTCCAGACCATCAAGAACCAAGCACGACACCAGATGAAAACGAAACGGAAAGCGCTATAGGGATAAACCATGAATCCCAAGAAACTGAACAGATAATAGAGACAACAAATACACCTGTCAATCCGTTTAGCGATGTCGATAATATCTTTGAAGAACAGCGGGAAATATACAAAAATATAAATCCGCTCGCGAGACCTTCAATACCAAAGATAAACTCTAGTCAAAAGCTCAGCTCAATTATCCAATACATCAATAACGAAATAATTGCGAGGCAAGTCTCCCAAATTAATACAATGGAGGACCTACACACGCTAATATATGCCTCAGCTGTCACAATTGCAATTAAAATGGGATATAAAATTAGATATATGTGCAATAATAGAATAAGTAAAGGACCAAAGATAAACCAGACACTGAAAAGAATCGAAATTAAAATTAAAAACCT